>JAABKJ010075445.1:223855783-224272617 GCA_011634705.1 Andricus grossulariae
GCCATGTGTAATATCATGTGTCATGTCGTGTGTCATCTCATGTGTCATGTCACGTATCATATGATGTGACATGTCAAGATTCATGCTATGCTGGAACTACGATTTTCGGACAGCAGTCTCCGTTGCTCACTCGAGGCCTGACATTGTTCTCCAAGACTTCGAGAAACAAACTATATTCGATATCGAATTCTCCGCTCCTTCCGAATACAACACCACTGCCAAGGAGATAGAACAGAAAGAAAGGTATCAAGACCTTAAAGGGGAGCTTCAACGACTGTACTGAAAATATTCGGTACAATTAATTGTCCTTGTGATAGGTGTTCTCGGAGGTGCGAAACTATCACTGGTTCGTAACCCTAAAGCCAGAAACTATTGCAAAGCCTAAACAGTTAAAAATTGCTGTTACTGCCCAGGCAAAAGAAAAGAGGAAATGTAAATTAAATAGTGAGCTTAAAAAATATATAAATGTTTTCAAAACGGTAGCAATGAGCATGAAGCGCTATGCATAGTTTGTTCACCTGCTAAATTTGTTTCTGTAGTAAATTCTGGTTTGTATTTTTCAACTTTTACCTCCAATCTTTTTTCTATTCTCTTTTGTAAAATTTTGTGCTAATTTTTTATCCCGCTTCCTTTTTCTGGTTTTGGAGTAATTAAATTATTGTATTACACTGGAATTAAATAAAGCAATTGTATCCTTTATTCACATTATCAAAATTCACTATTCAATTGTATTCTTTCATAAAAAAGAACTACGTGATTTGGAGCGCCATATAAGAACCGACAAGCATCAGAAACACACTAAACAAGGATCCTCAAAACAATTGACGGATGTTTTGATTGAAAAGGAAACGTCGCTTGCGCTAAAAATTTGGACTGCGGATGCTAGGCCATATATCGAGTTTTAAACGTCAGATTGGGTCACAAGAGATCTCAAATTGAAGGCAATACAATTCTCAACAATCGCTTTGTATATTGTTTTCCAATCTGTTCAGTAGTTTGAGTGTTAAATCCCAAAATATATGACAAGAGTCCATTTTTTGCGCCAAAATAAAAATCGAAAATTCACTCTATCGCCATGCAAAAATAGAAAAATTCAAATTATGTGTGGCACTGTAGTAGAGCACGCTTCAATTGTTAAATATAAAACTGAGAATCAAGGTTTTCAGAGTGAAATTTTGAAATATTTAATAGTGAAATTGTAAGCGGGGTCTGTAGTCATTATCGACAATAGACCCTGCGCTCCGTGAGACCCGACGACTAAGCGCGCCGAGAGTGATGTGAGGGGTAAGGGTCCCGCTGGAAGGGGAAGGTAACACAGGTAGCTTGAGCTCGTTTGGTCATCGCCCGCTGGACTATCTGAGATATATAAACTGGAAATTGTAAATAGAATTTTTAACTTTATTATGGAGATTCCCGACAATAAAATTAAGCTGTTGTCCCTTTGGGTTCCAGTCTAGAAATAATTTCCGATGGAGTTTATTACTCTAAAATGTTAAGATTTTTAGCTTCGAAGAAGCGTAAAATAAAGTTAAATTAAAAAAATTATTATAATAAATCTCGAATAAAAAATGAAACTGTTTTGTTGAAAACTCGTCTTCTTAGGATGAAAATTTAAGTTTCTTCATAGAAAATGTGCAATGTACTTTTTTATTCAAAACTAATATTTAGTTTTAATTAATATAAATCCTAATGTTAAAACGACTACTTCGGACAAATTAAATTTACGTAACAAGAAAAAAATCTGCATCAGCCCGGATTTGAAGCGGGAACGCCACTATCCATGAGTGGAGCGTTAACCAATTACGCCACCGCGGCTGTAGCAGATATTTTTCTTCTTCTCGACACTACCTGTTTGTAGTGAAGTGCTATACGTATTTCCGAACTGCGACACATGTACCATTTTTGATCAACGAGGGTTTTAATCTAATTAATATTTGGAAGATGTTATTTCCATTTAAAAATGTTAACGTCCGAGTTTTTAAATTTTAATTAATATAAATCTTGATTTTAAAACCATTACTTCGGACAAATTAAATTCAGAAAACAAGAAAAAAATCTGCCTTAGCCCGGATTTGAACCGGGAACGCCACTATCCATGAGTGGAGCGTTAACCAATTATTTGTTTAGATGCTAGAAAATTAAACGAAATTATGGTAAATGATTACGAATGCGCAGAGCCAACTGAAGTTTTATTTTAAAGATGTGCAGAAACTCAAGTAATGTCAACTTTGGATTTAACGAGTAGTAATGGATATGGGATTTAGAAATGGACGATGCATTCAAGAGTCAAAACACTATTTTGCGAATTTACTATTTTAACATATCCGGATTTAAATAAACCCTTCTATTTACAAACAGATGCAAGCGATCGGGCATTAGGAGCAGTCCTTTATCAAATCGATATGAATAAAGAACACACACCCATTTCATTTGCCAGTCGTACTTCAAAAGGATCCGAATTATCGTATTATTAGACAGAAAAAGAGCTATTAGCTATTGTATGGGCCCTTATGAGATTTAGATCATACGTGTTAGGCGCTAGATTAATAATTCGTACAGATCATAGAGCGTTAACGTTTCTAAAAACGTATAAATGAATTAGAGGAAGATTAACACGATGGATCTTATCAATTCAAGACTATCGTTTTACAATAGAATATTGCAAAGGAAAAAAAATAGTAGCTGATACTTTAAGAAGAATTCCATCAACAGAATTGGGACGCCCATTTGACACTAATAAGGGGAAATTTTTCTTTACACTTTAGCTAAACGACCCTCATCAGAACTGCGGAAGCGTTTAAAAAATATTGCTGAAGAACAAAAAGAAGACCCCATTTTGCAACAATGCATTAAAGCGATTAATGAGGAAAAAACTAAAAGATTTAAAATTCAAGAAGAACTCGTTTACTTTTCTGCTGGGAACGGAAAGAAACTTTATTTAACTGAAACCATTATCAATGACGTAATAGACGAACGTCATGAGCTTCATGCTCATATCGGTCCACAAAAAGTATTTACAATTCTGAGCGAATACTTTTATTATCCACGTGTAGCAAAAACAATTAGGCAAAGATTAGCAAGTTGTGACTCATGTCAAAAGAACAAGGTCACAAACCAAACGAGTTACGCAGAAGAAGGTATTAGATTTGTGTAAAATTTGACCCCCCTTTATTGTCAAATGTCCACGTTTTGAGACACCCTGAACCCAAGAAACAGGTTTTTACTAATGTGTCTGTCTGTATGTATGTATGTATGTCTGCCTGTGAGCACGATGACTTTCGAAAGAATTGAGGTATTGGATTGGCCTTTGGCATACTCTTTTAGTCTCGCAAACGGAAGGTCAAGTTTGTTGGCCAGCCACTTTGGATGAAAATTCAAAAAGTGAGCGCATTTTGAACATTTTTGAGGCCATTTTTTCACAATTTAAAAATTATACGTGCCCCTGTTCATAGTACTCAAAAATTGTAACAATTTTTTCTTCATGATATTTTTTGGTAAAATGAAAATTTTCAGACTTACAGCATTTTCAAAATCCAAAAGAGGAAACGACAATTAACATTTTCAGCCAAACAACGCAAAACACGGAAAAATGTCAAAACAAAAAAAGTGCTTCTTTTTCGACGCCCTACAGGATTATAATTACGACTTTTCAAATTCTCCAGAAAAATCGAAAATTCTCATTTTTATTGCACAAAAAATAATGAAAAACAAAAAATTTCATTTCACGGTCAAACTATGCAAGATACGACAAAAGATGATTGAACAAAAACTGTGCATTCCAAACAGATCTACAAATTTGTCTGTAGTGACTTTTGGATAGGATGTGTAGTTTTTGTTGTATTCGTAAAAAATAACATTACTAGGGAAAAAATCGGCCCGAGTAGTGTGCAAATTCTAATCAAAACTTTGATTATTTCATTTTTTTTTCATCTTGTGTGTGGGTTTTCAAAATATTTAATTTTTGTCATGTCCTCAATACTATTTGTAACGATTAAAATAATAAAATAACCATCTTTAATGCTCATGGTACATGAAAATTCGTATTTTTACATTCTCATCCAGAGAAGATATTAGATTTGTGTAAAATTTGATCCCCCCGTTTTTTGTCAAATGTCCACGTTTTGAGACCCCCTGAACCCAAAAAACAACCGACAGATTTGTATTGTCTGGTTGTTTGTTTACCGCACGACGGTGACGCTATCCGACTATCTGGCGATTTTACAGAACTCAAGAAACATGTCCTTAGGTCTATTCATCCGGGTTTAAAGGTCGAGGTTTCATTTGCACGAATTAAAACCGCACGATTTTTCTCACGTTTAGATGCTAAATCGGGTTTGCACCTGATGAAGCTTTTACAAGAGAGTCAGCCCATAGCAACTTTCAGCACTCCGTTTAGGCGATATATGTTTAAAGGCAGCCATTTGGTGTAAACTGCGCCTCAGATTACACTCGAAATCCGAAGATAAGAGATTCTCGGGAATCGGGAACTCCAAAGATACGAGCGTGAAAGGAGCTCCCACTCCCGCGACGTTTGGATTTCGGGGATAATACGTGAAAAAGCACAAAGGTCTACTGCGCGCAAGCGTGCGTATGCAATTCGCAATTAACAAACGTCCAATTCGAAGCAGCACGCATTCGCGCGCGCCTAACTCTCGACTAGGGTGGGAAAAAATTCCGCTTGCTCCCTTGGAGCCAGGACGCTCGTATCGGTGGAGTGCTCGTATCTTTGGAGCTCGTATCTTTGAAGTTCAAGTTTACTTGTCAAAAATGTTTTCAGAACTCCTGTATGAAATCCCAAATGTCATTGAGCATGTCGGTGACAGGTTAATTTATGCTGAAACATTGGAGGAGCATGACAGTGTGCTAAGACAAGCTTTTGAGATACCTAATAGAGAGGGAGTGACTAAATGAAAAGAAGTGTCGGATCAGTGTTCTAAAAGTTAAATTTTCAGGCCATGACATTTCCAGTGTGAAGGAAAACGCTAGAGATGGTGGAGTGAAGTTACTAATGGCCGTTCCCATAAGCATTCTTTCAAGCCTTAAGACAACCCTTGATTTCAATATGAACACATTTTATGAGAAAAACGGCTATGCCACATCTTGTACACTATATGTTGAAAAAGTGTTTGAGAAAGTATGGTGATCTGATACCGACGCTAAGCAAACATACTTCCAATTCACAAGGCAGGTAAAGATAAATTATTCCCGCAAAATTATAGACCCATAAGTCTTTTATCGACACTGGGAAAATTTTTTCGAAATTTTTATTTATAACAGAATAAATATTTTCGAGTCAAAAAATAAAATTATTATTCCTGAGCAATTTGGATTTAGGTCCCGGCGTGGTACGCAACAACAATTGCTTAGAGTAACTAATTATATTACTACAAAATTTAATCTTAACATGTCGACTGCCATGGTACTATTGGACCTTGAAAAGGCATTCGACACTGTGTGGCACAAAGGCCTTATCTATAAACTTGATAAAATGAACTTACCTAAATATCTTGTGAAAATTATTCTCAATTATCTAACTAATAGAAAGTTTGTTGTAACTGTTAATGGAAGTATGTCTGAATAATTCCACATTGCTGCCGGGGTTCCCCAAGGCTCTATTCTTGGCCCCATACTATTCCTATATTACATAAATGATATCCCTAGGATGCTAACAAATAAATTGGCTCTGTTTGCGGATGACACGGCCATATACGCTGCATCCTGGAGTAAAAGATTGGCTGTCACTAAAGTACAAAAATATTTAAACCAAATTTTATAATTTTTTACAGATTGGAAATTAAAAGTCAATGCGCAGAAAACTGAGTATATTATATTTACTAAGAGAACAAGAAATGAAAAAATGCCTGAACTTATTGTTGAAAATGAAATAGTATCTATGAAACTCCTCTATGATATGATAACTAAAACTGTTATGTTGCATGCTGTCCCGATCTGGAGCAGCACCTGTCCTAATAATATATTGAAGCTTCAAAGAGTACAGAATAAATGCCTGCGCATGATAGCAAGAGCCAATCCTAGAGATAAAAATTCCACTATCCACGAAAAATTTAATGTTAGCCTCTTGCATGAGGAAATCTTCAAATTAACAAAGAACTTTTACGAAAAACACATTGACCATCTTGATGAACTCCAGGATGCACGCGTCCAAACTAGGTTTATACACCGACCAAGTTCCGCACAGAACCAGATTTAAAACCAGACACAAATATCGTATAAAAATCCGGATAGAATCCGATGAAAACTGTATAGGACTTTACTGGACGCCGAAAGTATTTCGTATACAACCGGATAAGAAACCAGATACAAAATGTTGTATACAACGACCAAGTTCCGCACAGAACCAGATTTAAAACCAGACACAAATACCGTATAAAAATCTGGATAGAATCCGATGAAAACCATATAGGACTTTACTGGACACCAAAAGTATTTCGTATACAACCGGATAAAAAACAGATATAAAATGTTGTGTACACCGACCAAGTTCCGCATAGAACCAGATTTGAAGACACACACAAATACCGTATAAAAATCTGGATAGAATCCGATGAAAACAGTATAGAACGTTACTGGACACCGAAAGTATTTCGTATACGACCGGATAAAAAACCAGATAGAAAATGTTGTACACAGACCAAGTTCCGCATGCATCCAGATTTAAAACCAGACACAAATACCGTATAAAAATCTGCATAGAATCCGATGAACACCGTATAGGACTTTACTGGACGCCAAAAGTATTTCGTATACAACCGGATAAAAAACAGATCGAAAATGTTGTATACACCGACCAAGTTTCGCATAGAACCAGATTTAAAACCAGACACAAATACCGCATAAAAATCCGGATAGAATCCGATGAAAACCGTACAGAACTTTACTGGACACCGAATGTATTTCGTATACAACCGGATAAGAAACCAGTTACAAATTGTTGTATACACCGAGCAAGTTCCGCATACAGCCAGATTAACAACCAGACACAAATACCTTATAAAAATCCTGATAGAATCCGATGAAAACCGTATAGGACTTTACTGGACACCGAAAGTATTTCGTATACAACAGGATAAAGAACAGATAGAAAATGTAGTATACACCGACCAAGTTCCGCACAGAACCAGATTTAAAACCAGACACAAATATCGTATAAAAATCCGGATAGAATCCTGCAGCCGAAGATGAGGAAGCGACATTAATACCAACCGCGGAAAGCAGGCACCTTCTGAGAGATGATCACGATTTCACGACAAGAAGGAAGATTAACATGCAAGTTCCTCCTAAGCCCCAAGATCTAGCTGAAATGGATGCCTACCTCCGTGGAGAAATCTCGCCAGTGTCCGACCTCTGGGCCATCAATTGCTCAGTTAATGATGCTGCGAGAGCTTTGGCTGATTCAAATCAATGAGCAAGTCAAAGCTGCTGACAATCAAGCGGCATATTGTTGACAAAATATGGCTGTTATCTGACGCAAGAAGGAGAATACAGAAGAAGGAGAGGTGGATTAGGGAGAAACAAAAGTTTCTCGCTGACCCATCTCGCCTCTTTAGTAAACACCATGTTTCTGTCAAAAATCCGCCCAAACCCAACAAAGTAGAGACTTTTTGGAGAGAGGTATACAAGATTCCGAAGACACTAAAGTTGAAAGAAGTTACTTACAATATCATCCGCTTCAAGGAATTTTGCGACAACCTCGTAAAATCTGAGGAGGAATGTCCATCAATCATTGCTGAAGAGGTGATTAAAGCACTTAGAGGCACAGAGAACTTCTCCGGTGCTGGACCAGATTGTATCAAGAACTTCTGGTGAAAGAAGTTTACTTCTACATACCAACATGTGGCCCGCATATTCACCTCATATTCTTGGGTCGAAGACGACCATTCCGCAGTGGCTGGGGTTAGGGCGCACTATACTCCTACCGAAAAAAGGCGACTTGTCCAAACCAGAGAATTACAGGCCAATAACTTGTTCGAACACACTGTATAAGATATTTACAGCTGTCCTAAACAACAGGATTGTTCGGCGAATTGAGCATGTATGGCGTGAGATGTACGGACAACGTGGCTCGAAAAAAGGTGTAGCAGGCTGATTGACAGGTGTGTCTGTGAAGACGCTGCAGCCCATCAACGCAACCTGTCAATGGCCTGGATTGACTACCGGAAAGCTTTCGATTCAACCTCTCATATTGAAGTCAAGGCCGAGTGTTTCAGCAGCCTCCTCCGCTGCTTTATACAGAAACGCTCCTTTGCCCACTTCTTCGTATTTCCTGACCATTTTAAGAAGAGAGTCTTGTCCATTTGCGACTATATGTGCCGTACTCAGAATAATCTTGTTGTAAAGACATTCAAGATTTAGTATTCCGTGATCACCTTGATGACGTGAGATTTAAAGTCGCAGAACTGAAGATTTAAGGTGCATGCTTTTGTTCATGTGCATAACTTTTCGGCACCCGACGTCTAGGAATCTGAGCTCGTCCTTCGTACAGGGAAACACTTCAAATGAATAGAGTACTACTGGGACGGCGAGCATGTTCGTCACGTCCTGAATTCGGCTCTGTGGCACGCCCAGATATGTATAGGTCTCTCTAGCGCCAAGGTGTCGTGTAGCGCTTCTGTCGATGAGCTCAGGGTCTTCCGGGACGCCATTAAGTTTCCATTTCTTCGAATAAACCTTGGGGCATTTTTCTATCCCGAACTCCATTCCAATCTGCTGAGTCTACTCTTTGACAATGTCTAGAGCTAGATGTAGTTTCTATTGATTGTTAGTATAGATCCTAAGGTCATTCATGTAAAATACATGTGTGACGTTATGCTTTCGATTACCAGGTTTGCCGCAGAGGTACCCTTCAAAATGGCGTAGTGCGAGAGATAGTGGCAATAATGTAAGGCAAAAGAGGAGAGGGCTCATGGTGTCGCCCTGAAGCAAACCTCTCTCAAAGATGACATTATTAGTGATCACACGATGTTTTCCAGATGAGATTGTAAATCTGGTTTTCTAAAGCGGCATTAATCTGTCTATGCACCTCATGATGTCTGGATGAACCTTTGAGCTTTCCAACAGACAGATGATAAGTCTATGGTAGGTTGAATCAAAAGCTTTCCGGTAATCAATCCAGGCTATTGATAGGTAACGCTGATAGAATGCTGCGTCTTCACAGACACATCTATCGATGAGCAGGTTCTCCCGACATCCTGCTACTTATTTAACCACAATTAAATGTTGGTTCTAAGAAAATAATAATTTTACAGCTGTTATATAAAAGCAGATTTTAATTTGATTGATACTTCGCTAAGCATTATTATTATCAAATTAGATTTCTTCATTGCTAGATGTTGGTTTAAGACTTACATAAAGTCAATATTATGTGAGGAAGGCGATTTATCAAGCTCAGCGCAGAGGTCAGCACCGAGAGTATCGATACACCTCGTATGTAGGAACCAGGCATTATACCTACATTTTCTTAAGTTTTTTTTTGTTATTTGGAAGGCGATCTGCTCCTTCATTTTTACATTCAAATGCCACACGTACACAAACAATTTTCAAGAAGAAAGTGTAGGAATCACAACACAGCTTTTAAAACCTCTAACAGACAATTTAGAGCATATAATGATTGAATCTAATATTTTTTCAGTACCGACTTGACTTAACTGTAATATTGATTGTATCCTCCTCCTTGCCCTCTATTCTTTTCTCGTTTTTCCACATACATTTTAATAGTTTATTTCACTTGAATCAGAATATTTCAAGATTCAACAGGGAAAAAGTTATTACAACGACAAGGAAAAGCAGCGTATCCGATGGTGGCGCACTCTATAATAATCTTTGGTAACCCAGCTTCCTGTTTCAGTGAAGTAAAGCTCCGTCTACTAAGTTGGAACAGTTGAATCAACTGTATATCCATTATTCTGTTAATCAGAAATCCTGGTTCCTTTAAATGAATTTATTTAACTACATTTTAAACAAAAAATGTTGGTTCTAAGAAGAAAACAAGATTCGCAGCTGTTATATATAATAGCAGATTTTAATATACGTAATCAATATTTCACTCACAATTTTTAGTATTATTTAATTAAATTTCTATATCACTAAATGTTGATTCAACAGTTTCAGAAAGTAGATGTTCATGTTATCACAGGGTCATTGTATCATTTTTCGAAGTTTGATTTACAGTATTCTTGCATTAGATTTTAATATTGCTGAATTTATTTTATCATCAAGACCTTAGAAGAGAGCTGCAACGACTGTACCCAAAATATTCGATACGAGTAATTGTCCTTGTGATAGGTGCTGTCGGAGGTGCGAAACTATCACTGGTTCGTAACCTTAAAGCCATGAATGGGATTTACCGCGGTCCTGCTGGGAGCTGATGTCATTTTTTAGATGACAGTTGTTCCCAGTGGGACCCTGTGGTGGTTGTTAACCTTTAGTTTTTAATTATATATTGGGGTTTCTGATTGTGAATTTGACGGAAGAGAAGTTCAAAATTGCGGACCAACAATTTTTAACATTTATAAACTTTAAGAAAAAAATAATAATAAATGATTAATATTTGGCATGCATATTCCTTAAGGCATTAGAAGTTAATGAAAAATAATTTTGTCCTAGGATGAAGGGTGAAAACACCCTTAAATCGTGGAAAACACCCCCAAAAAATGGTTTTTAGGATTATTTCAAAAAGGTTTCATGGGGGAAAAATGAATTTTTACAGACAACTCGTACATAAAATATGCATAAGGAAGTATAGTATTCACGTTTCCTTTGTTGGCCATATTTTCCGAGATAGACACCCTGGGAGTAGGGGTTGAGTGGTACCGCGCGCGTCGTACGCTTTTTTCGTAGCTCATATCTCGAAATGGGGTCGTTTTTGGTTAATCGTGCACGTTACGGAAATTATGCAGAATTATACGTTCTACAATTTAAGTTCAATGCATTTTTATCTAAAATCCATATCATTTGGAGATATCAGCTATCACAGTAGCGTGAGACCCACGTTGTCAATCTTACCCCCTACTCCCAGGATGAATATCTCGGAAAGTATGGTCGACAAAGAAAAAGTGAAGACCATAGTCTTTATGTATAATTTATGTACAAGTTGTCTGCGAAATTTCTTTTTTGTCCGATGCACCCTTTCCGAAATAATCATGAAAACCCATTTCGGGCGGGGTGCTTCATACAGAAGAAAGCGCTTAAAAATGTCATAATTAATTAAAATTGTTATATAATTGACTGGATTTCGTGAAAGCGCATCCGCATTGGCATTAACACGACCTGGCTTGTATACTATTTTGCATTCGTATCCTTGGTGTTTTACTTTCCAACAAGCTAAACGGGATCCCATCGTAGGGTCTTTTAACTTGTCTAACCATACTAATGCTTTGTGATCTGCAACTAACGTAAATTTAGTACCATAGATATATGGTCGAAAATGCTTTACCGCGAATATGATAGCTCAAAGTTCTTTCTCTGTTGTTGTATAATTTATCTCTGCTTTATTCATAATTCGTGACGCATATGCAATAGGTAAATCTTTGCCAATTTCACCTTGACTTAGTATGGCTCCTACAGCAAAATCGGACGCATCTGTAGTAATTATGAATGGCTTATCAAATTTCGGGTACTGCAATAACGGTTTCGTACAGAGAATATTTTTCAATTGATTGAAAGCACTTTCGGCAGCGTCGGACCTGACAAATGGCACATCCTTTCTTGATAACAATGTCAATTGTTTAGCAGTCGTAGCATAATTTGGTATAAATCGATGGTGGTACCCCGCTAAGCCCAAAAACTGTTTAATATTTTTACGACCCTTAGGACGAGGGAAGTTGCTTATACGGTCTCGATTTTTTTTGGATCAGGTTTAACCTCATCTTCAGAAATTATGTGACCCAAATATCCAATTTCTTTACATAGAAACCTACATTCATCGGGTTGTAAAATAAGTCCAGCAGTCTTTAAACGTCCCAACAATTTTTCTATTTTTCTATTATGTTCTCGTACAGATTTAGCGTAAATGACAATATCGTCCATATATACAAAGAGTTCAACCCCTTGCATCCCTGATAAAACAATATCCATTAACCGCTGAAACGTGGCGAGTGCTGATTTCAGTCCAAAAGGCATCCTATTAAATTCGAGATGGTCAAAAAGGGTCGAAAAAGCTGTTTTATGTCGGTCCGCCGGATCGATCTCGATCTGGTGAAACCCAGCCGCGAGATCGAGCACGGTGAAGTATCGAGAGCCAAATACTTGGTATTACTCCAATGTTGTCCAGTGTTTATTCGAATCCCGATTTATTAATCTTTGAAAATTTGTATAGTGAGACATGTGAGGGAATATTGAATACATTTTTGAACTGAATATTGTATTCTCAAGAAGTCAAACGAATCTGAAGAGCGAATAAACTTAACATTTCTACACAACCCTTTTAATTCCTTACAAGTACTCGTTCGCTAGTTAAAAATTAAAACACAACACTACTCAAAACTAAAATAAAATATATACACATACACACGTATGCCCTCACATATTATTATATTTTTCTTACGAAAAATCTCTTGAATAAGGGGGAAAGTGTTACGAGCGACTAAATCTCGCTCGTTTCTTTACGCAAAGAGCGCAGCACCTGCTGGCGCGGGGTAATTCAAATGCTAAAGGTTTATAAAATTAGTGTATCGAAGATTTTTTTAAAGTTTATGTACTTAAATATAACATTTGAGCAATCTCTGATGGAAATAATAAGCTGCGTGAGCGATAATTTAGTTAAGTACTTATTACTATTTCAGGCATATCACTGTAGAAAGAACCTACAATTTTATGTTGCAAGAATGCACGAATTCCGCCATATATTTACTTTCCAGATCGAAACTCTATAACCAGAAAAGGGCACGTCATAACTGGTTACTTTCATGGGAAATATTGTCACATCTTGAGTCTAGACTAGAGCCTCCGATAAATTAAGCAACGGACTCTCTTTCCTCCGACTTATCGAGGAAAAGTCGTAAAACTGAGAGTACGCCCAATGTCCAATCGACAGTTTTTTTTTATGTAGGCACTTGAACCGAGGGTCGAGTTCAAGCTTTGGAGATTACGTCTTGTAATGAAAACCCGGCCATGTGTTTAGGCTCACCGCCATTGAGATCGCCACCATAGCTCGCCCACGAAGATTCTTCTCGGAAACGTGCGACTACTTGCTAGCTAAAGTGAAATTATAACGCGTTGCGCCCAGCAAAGGTTTTAGAGTTTCGAGCTGAGGGGTACATTATGAATTGTGGTATGAGTACTACTCTTACCTTGAGCCGCCGCATTAGCTGCTGCGAATCTGGCGTTGTTTTTCTGCTGGTTATGCGGAGTGTAAGGTCGAGAATTGCGTTTGAAAGATCGACTTCGGCCTCTAAATATACCCCTACCTCTATTACCTCTATTATTGTAGCTTTTTCCTCGAAAGTTGTGACTTTTACCCCTATTATTATTTGAGCCTCTTCCTCTAAAGCCTTCATTTTAGCCGACTCCCTCTGAACCCTGATACCTTCTATTATAACTTCTATTATTATTGTTATTTACATACCCTCTAGATCCATTGTCATTTTGGTCAGAATTTGGGCAGTTTCTTCCGGTATGAAAAGCCCTGCGTCGACATGCATAGCAAAAGTATTCGTTAGTGGCCTTTAGGGGACATTCTTCTTTTCCATGCCCACGCTCGTTGCAACGCCAACAGGCATCAGTGCCCCGAGATCCTTGTAGAGTCTGATATCGGTTGGCGTTGGCCATGTTGGCCTGACCTCTAGCTTCTAATTGTCTTCTGTGTGCGTCGGCTTCTAACTGTAACACGATCGATTTCATTTCATCTAAAGTCATGTAACTATTTTTTGGGTCTGCTTTTCTAATTGAATAGGCAATGCTTGAACCTGGAAACTCATCTATCACGGCTCGATAAAATGCACATCTCGTTTCAGCTTCAGTGAGAGGCAACTCTTTCTCACATAATTCTGATTTTTCAATTACTGAGTTGAATCCAACACAAAATTTATCTACCTTTTTATTTCTGTGTATTCTCATGGAATAGAGTTCACTTCTCAACGAAACTTCAGAGACGTTATCTTCAAGTTTCTTAGCATCCTTTATCATGGTCAAAATAATCTTAGGATCTTTAACATCTAAAATCTGTTTGTGATACTCCTGGTCTAAGTGATTAATTATTATGTCTCTGACTGTTCTAGTTCTTTTTAATTTCTCTGATTCGTTAAACTCTTTAGTACAAATAGCGGTGGATGAAACTTCAGTTTCAGGTCAGCCCTGAAGAAGTGAACTGCAATGTTCACGAAACTTCGGCAAGTTTCGTAGTTTTGTACACGATTGAAACCCGAAAGAGCTTTAAATTTTTTATTTAAATTTATCATAATGAATCATCGTAAAAGCATTAAATGTATTATTGAAGTTATTAATGTTCACAATTCAAAAATTCGCGGAACTTTATAGGTTATGTTGTCACTAAACTGTACTTTTTTTACATGCCAAGCTCTTATTTCATATCTGCTTTCAATAAAACTTCTTCCATTTACTGTTGAAACGTATCTCATGATTCATTATACTGAACCCTTAGTTACGCCACGGGGTGAAAATGACCCAGAGATGACCCTATTTTATGCTGAACCGATGATCAGACTCAGTTGGATTGGTGAACGCCGAAAGCGACGTAGAGTAAGAAAGGTACTAAAACACGTGGTGTAACTGAGGGTTAAAATACATCTAGTTTTGACGTAATTAGATGATTTCACCGATTTCAGTCTGACGGTCAGGTTACGGTCAAATTTCATGAAATCGGTCAGATGGCGGTCACTCCCCATCCCTATGCGCAATTCACTCGGAGACTGGAAAACATTCAGAACTTTCTAAAACTCCAAGATAAAGAGTGTGATGTTTTTAAAAACTTCTCAAAGGTGTTATATTGTAGTAAAAATATGTATTTTATATGCTACGTCCCTTATAAAAATATATGTCAGGAAAAAAATGACAGACCTGTCATTTTTTTGCTGTCATTTTTTCCTTGTAGTTTTTTCGCGACCACAGGAAAGCGACAGGCAAAACGACAGCCAAAAATGACTGGCTCTAATTGGCCATAATTTATAATAATACCGTCTGAACATTATTAAGTATCGACGACTTGCAGATTTATTAATGAACTATTTGATCTTTCCTGTAAAGCTTGAAACATCATTAGCAAAAGAAGACTATTATGGGAATTTTTATGATGAAACACTTTTTGTAACCTGTGTCCAATTCCAAGAAAAGAAGATTGGAAAAGAAAGACGTGAATTTAGATTGACATAAAGATAGAAAAAGATTGACGTGAATAGATAAAGAACAGGGCGAGATACAGAAAAAGAGATTGAAAAGGATAATGAGAGTTTAGATTGATAGAGAGATAGAAAAATATTGACGTGGATAGATAAAGCACAAGAGGAGATAGAGAAAAGGAGATTTGAAATGAAAGACGTGAATTTAGATTGACAAAAAGATAGAAAAAGTTTGACGTGGGTAGATAAACGATAATAAGAGATAAAGGAAAGGAGATTGAAAAGGATAATGAGAGTTTAGATTGACAGAGAGATAGAAAAATATTGACGTTGATAGAGCCAGGATAGGATGAGATAGAGAAAAGAAGATTGGAAAAGAATGACGTGAATTTAGATTGACAAAAAGATAGAAAAAATTGACATGGATAGATAAAGGACAAGAGGAGATAGAGAAAAAGAGATTAAAAAGATAATGAGAGTTTGGATTGATAGAGAGATAGGAAAATATTGACGTTGATAGAGTCAGGATAGGATGAGATGGAGAAAAGAAGATTATAAAAGAAAGACGTGAATTTATATCGACATAAAGATAGAAAATGATTGACATGGATAGATGAAGGACAATAGGAGATAGAGAAAAAGAGATTTAAAAAGATAGTGAGAGTTTAGATTGATAGACAGATAGGAAAATATTGACGTTGATAGAATCAGGATATGATAAGATAGAGAAAAGAAGATTAGAAAAGAAAGACGTGAATTTAGATTGACATAATGATAGAAAAGGGTTGACATGGATAGATAAAGGACAAGAAGTGATAGAGAAAAAGAGATTGTAAAAGATAATGAGAGTTTAGATTGATGGAGGGATAGAAAAATATTGACGTTGATAGAATCAGGATAGGATTAGATAAAGAAAAGGATATTGGAAAAGAAAGACGTGAATTTAGCTTGACAAAAAGATAGAAAAAGATTAACGTGGATAGATAAAGGATAAGAAGAGATAGATGGAACTCTCATGTCGCCAGAATGTCACACTTGTTCCAAGAAAGGAAAATACAGCTCACTTTGTTCTGCAACGCTGTTACTGTGAGAATATGTGACAGTTCTAGTATTCTGTGATGTCACTAATATAGAACAATGTGATAGAACTGTCATGTCACTAGAATGTCACAAATGTTCCAAGAAGGGATCATAAAGGTAACACTGTTCTTTAACGCTGTTACTGTGAGGATATGTAACAGTTCTACAATTCTGTGATGTAACTAATATAGAACAGGGTGATGGAACTGTTATGTCACTAGAATATCACACTTGTTCCAACAACGGAATATAATTGTCACATTGTTCTGTAGCGCTGTTACTGTAAGGATAGTTAGCTATTCTAGAATTCTGTGCTGTAACTAATGTAGAACAGAGTGATGAAACTCTCATGTCACCAGAATGTCACCCTTGTTCCAAGAAAGAAAAATACAGCTCACTTTGTTCTGCAACGCTGTTACAGTAAGGATATGTAACAGTTCTAGAATTCTGAGTAGTAACCAATATAGAACAGCGTGATAGAACTAATATGTCACTAGAATGTCACACGGGTTCCAAGGACAGAATATAAAGGTAAAATTGTTCTGTAACGATGTAACTGTAAGGATATGTAACAGTTCTGATATTCGGTGATGATACTAATATAGAACAGAGTGATGGAACACTAATGTCGCCAGAATGTCACACTTGTTCCAAGAAAGGAAAATACAGCTCACTTTGTTCTGTAACGCTGTTATTGTAAGGATATTTAACAGTTATAGGATTCTGTGATGTACCTCATATAGAACAGAGTGATAGAACTAATATGTCACCAGAAGGTCACACGCGTTCCAAGAACGGAACATGAAGGTCATATTGTTCTGTAACGCTGTTACTGTAAGGATATGTAACAGTTCTAGAATTCTGTGATGTTTCTAATATAGAACAGCGTGATACAACTGTCATGTCACTAGAATGTCACGCGTCTTCCAAGAACGGATGCATCAAAGAACTTTCAACTTTCACGCACTGTGTTTTACTATACATGTATATTAATTCTACAAGATGATGGTATATCAAATTTACTACACGTATATGCATATTGCTTCCATTACATTTATAGTAAAATCGCTATAGAAACTTCTAACAGTGTATACCTTCAGATGCGTGGGGATCGACCTCTCAAGTGTGGGAGGGGTCGCGGCCCAAGCTTCCGGAGCCTACATCTGTTCTGATCATTACAAAAAATTTTTTTAATACTTTACTTCCTCGTTCAATTTCTCGGATGCGACCCAGCCCTCGCTTCCCTTAGTTCGCCACCCTGGGGCATGTGTTCCGAGAAATTCAATCGGGCACAACGGTATCTAGGCGCACTGGTTACATACTGTCTCTATGGCTGCGCAACAGGCTCCCACAGTACTGTGGCATTCGCACTAGTAAATAACGGCACTTCCAGCAGCGCATTAGGTTCCCACAATGCTTAGGCCTATACGCTAGTGACAAATTGTGTGTAGATCTGCGCTCTAGTTACCTCCGGTACCTATGACGAAACAGTAGTTACCAAAAGTACTTAGACCGTAGCTACGCAATACGCATTGCGCAGCCATACATGCCGTAGACACCCACTGCGCAGCTGTAAATACCGTGAGTTACTAGTGTGCATGTATCGTGGGTAACACCTTGCAGACGAAAGTAACGAAGGTAACGTTTGCGCAGGCGTGAGTAAAGTAGGTAACGTTTGCGCAGGCGTAAATGAAGTAGGTAACGTCCCGGCAGGCGTAAGTGTCGTAGGTAACGTCTGGGCAGGCGCACAGTGGGCTTTTTGCAAAATTTACTTTCAAAACCTAATATCTCTCGAACGAAGCGACTAAAAATTGTGTCATTTGGATGAAATTGAAGCTTATTAAATGCACAGTAGGGAAGAATTATAGAGAAATGTTTTCCCGAATTTCCCAACCTGGAAAATGCAGGAAAAGGCCATCATTTTTTGACAAAAATTACAAAATTGTACTAGATCCCATTCATTGTTTCTTTCTGAGATGCTTGTTTTGATTAGGTTCCCTAGGGTGGAGTGCATTCTTTCGATGTTTCTGTTGGACTGCCGATGAAAAGCTGTTGTTTTTACATGAGTGATTTGCAATGCTTCTTCGAACTGTTGCATCATTTCTGATAGAAAGTTTTGTCCCTGGTCTGTTAGAATTGTTTTAGGTGCTCCGAAGATGTAGATGTAGTGATCGAGCAGCCCCTCTATTATCTAACTAGTTGTCTCATTAGCCACCCTAGTTTCCGTAACCATTCCTCTTCATTATATTTTGGCATGTCTTCTTTGTTTATTGCTTTCCAGAGTTTTCCGACGGCGCGCTGGGTTTTGTCTTTAATTTCCCCTGCGTTGGATTCAATCGCCATATCATAAAATCGTTGTAAAGTTAATTTTGTTGAGGTGTTTTGGATCCAGATGAATTATTGGGATCGTCATTACATTCTACTGATTCGCAGATTTTTCTAACTGGTATTTCAATTTTTTTCTTGTAGTATTTCGTCCTTGATGATAGTGGCGCGTTTAACTGGTGTACCCAAAATTTCGGTATCTAATAGCTCATCTTCGGTAGTTAAATCTATTCCGTCTAGCGCTTGTTGTAGAATGTCGCTGATGTGGATTGGGAATATTCTGGATAAGCAGTCTGCTACTTTGTTCTCCTTTCCTTTAACATATTATATTTCGTACTTATATTCCTCTAGCCGTAAGCGCCATCGTAAGAGTCGCGAGCTAGGGTCTTTCACATTGTGTAACCAAATGCGTGCTTTGTGATCAGTTTCAATTTTGAACTTGTTTCCTAGCAAGTATTGACGTAAACTTTTCATTGCCGATACTATAGCTAAGAGTTCTTTTTCTGAAGTGCTGTATTTTTTTCTGCTTTATTAAGAGTTCTGCTAATAAATAAGCAAGCATGTCCGGCCTGAGATAGCACTGCGCCTAATCCTTGATTCGATGCGTCGGTTGTTAGAGTGAATGTTTCTTTAAAATCGGAGGAACTGAAGCGTCCGAAGTAATATTATTTGTTCCATCGGGCGCTGCATTGGATGAATCTAATTTCAGCGATGTATCCTGATATGCAGAGAACACAGGATATGAATTCACCATGTTTTCAAAACATGGATATGTACTCATATCTTCAACAATTGGCATAGGAGCAGGTTGCTCTTGAGTAGAATCTGCGTTCAAAGATTCATTACCAGTTGGAGTGGAAGCAGGTTGCCCTAACGATGAGATTAGCGGATAAGAATGATTAAAATTGTGCGAATAATAAGGCATCGCGTTTGGGATAACTTGTGGTACAAAAATCTCAGCTGTATTGTTTCCTGCATTCCAAGTGGTAATATTTGGATATGCAGGTGATACACCTGCAATTTGTTGAGGAAGGTGTGGAAGATATGGTGAGAACATTGGATACGTTGGTGTTGGAAAAGGGATCGAGCTAGAGGCATTTTGAGCCATTGCAAATGCTTGAACTAATAGAAGAGTATTCTGCTGCAATATCTTCGAAATATCATTCACCGTCTTCGTTTGCAGTTCATCTTGTTTGGTCATCAATGCATCAGTTCTTGCCGATTGTTGCTTGAACAAGGTTTTAATAAACTCATCTTTCTCCTTCTGTAGCTTCTGGCGTTTCGACATTTTCGGTTGATCATCCTTCTTTTCAGTCTCTTCTTTTTCAGAGGACATCAATAAGGACGTATTTTCAAGCGTTGCATTTGTGAAAGGAGATTCGCCTTTTCTATCCCAGATTCTAATTCCAATGAGTGGGCAGTGTCAACTAAATTTTCAAATGATGCATTGGCCTGTGGGTCAACAGACTGAGGTGGTGTAAGAAGTACATTATCAAAATTTTAAACTCCCGCACCCAAAAAAATATTACTTACATTTTGAAAGGCGTTGGACCCAAGACCCAACCTGAAATTTGAAATGCCTCATTTTACTCTATAAATGCTAGAATTACATCTTTTCTAGATAATTAGGGCGTATTTCTGTTTTGAATCAAATATAGGACCATTACTTTTGTTTAAATAAATTCCCCAATTTTCAAATCTATATGTATAGCTAAATTCAGGGTCGTAAAAGTTGGACTTTACCTTACGTCTCGTATCTTTTTTGAAACGTAGCTAGACATCACCCTGTTGAAGTCGAACTCAAGTTTCAATCGAGTTGAAATCAAGCCGAAGAAGTTTTACTCAGGGTCTTGCATAAAATAGAGTATCAGTCAATTGCACTAACTTATGTTAGAATAAACCACATGTAACTCTACATAACTCCATGTAAACACTCCTTTGTAACCTTACAATAGCCCTTTATTTATTACAAGAATCTAAATTGAACTAAACTGAAATTCTACTTGAAACTGCATTGTGTTAACAAACCATAACCTTCTATCAGTAGCATGAAATGATTCCGATGCTTTTAAGCATTTGCACTCTACTAATAATGGATATAAAATCTGAGCAGAAATTGACTTATTTAATCCCAATCTGAATGGAGCTGTAATAAGAGCCTGGCCTAATTATATATTGTGAATGAAGAAATGAAATGTGGTTTTCATTAGGTGAAATTTATATTTGTTTAAAATATATTCAATATAGTATATTTTTTGCACTTAAATTTTCTTTTAATTACGACCGATTTCAATACCAAATATTTCAAAAATTACGAAAAATTACAATATGAAATTATTAGAATAAATGATTAAAAATGCTTTCATAAGGTTTTATAAATGAAATTAATTAATAATATAATCTGGCATGATAAAATTTTGAAATCAATGCAGTCCTAATTATTTAATACATATCTACAAATCGATGATTATAGGTTGCCGATATTTACGTACACTGAATTAACATTTTTCTATTTTCTACTATTAAAGTGGATTGATGCCAGGAAGATCATATACAGATTACATATACAGATCATATACAGATCATATACAGTATAGATCAGATATTCAGCTTAAGACAGATCACAGAAAAAAGCTTGAGAGTAGGAAAGAAAGTTTTCTGTGCATTTCTCTTAGATTACATAATTGGCAAATCTGTTGTGGATCGATTACAGTTGTTCCAGCTTTAGAGGTCAACTTAATGATGCACCTGGAGGTAGTTCTCACTTGAGCGAAAATGCGCTTAAAAAGGAAAGGAGCTTTGAATAGGAGATATTGCTGGGGGAGCGCATCATTGTGTAAAATTTTACTGTATATATAACTAAAGTTACTGTTTTCCAAACTTAAAAGATCCCGCGAATGGAAAAAATCACGGTATCTATCAGCTATAATATCGATTAGAGTTTTAAGATTGGGACCATTGAGATCCATGAGATTGTGGCTTATGCTCGCTCCCTCGAAACATCTAATAAGTTGACCTAGCCAGTTATATTTAACATTTTTGCTATTTGCGGTTTCGGCTAGTTTTAGTATGCAAAGTTTAGGATAGCGCGAGTCTTCCATATCGAAAATCTTTGCCGCCCAATTCAGCGCTATTTTTAATGTTTGGTATGACACACAGGATAGACCTAGTTCCAATCTGACAATGAAGTCAGGCGTATTTTTCTGGGTAGGCGCAGAAGATTTTTGGAAAAACGGACTTGTGCTTTTTCGAAGACATCTAGATCATTTAATCCGATAATGTGGGCCGCATACAATAAGGAACTCTTTATAATCGAGTAATGAATTTTGATAATGGAAGCCCATGAGGAGCACTTAGTTCTAGTTAGAATATTGAATGCCGAGGCTGAGGCTGAGTTGGCTCTGCTAACTGCTGCATGTGCAGCTAAGTTGAAAGCACCTGTTCTAATAAAAATCGTACCCAAGTATTCAAAACAAGGAACAAACTCCAAAGAGCTACCATCATATTTTAGACGTAGGAGTTTTGCGCTGATCCGACCTTTCTTGAATATAGTGTATTTAGTTTAGTTGTTATTAACCGTGAGTTTGTTTATATTAGAATACTCGTGAAGAGCATTGAGTTTTCTAATTGCGTCTATTTTAGATTCTGCAAAAATAATTAAATCATCCGCGTAAATTAGCACGTGAACCGCGAACACTTTCGTCGAACGTTACACTAGGCGACAACACAACGGCGATCGCCATTTGAATTTCCACAACGTCAAACGTCAGACTAATTCACTTTTTATATTGTTAATAAAGTTTTTTCATGACAATCCGGCTCGAAGGACCATGCTTAATTATCTGTAATATTTTTTAATTGTTCATTAAGAAAGATTGTGTTCGCCGGATGCAGGAAAAGTCAATAAAAAACTCATTACTTAAAGAAAAAAACAACTATTACTTTCTTAATAGAATTAAAGTTCAGTTGACTAAGACCCTTTTCTTTTCACATAGTACACTCAATCACACTCAATCTGCAATCACGAATTTCAGAGTAGTTAGTATTTATCGAAGACGCAATAAAGATTAGTGAACGATCCGTCGCGGTTCACAAGTTTTCGCACACTGGTTCTAATTGAGAGGCGAGTCGGAGAGGTCACTCGCACACAAACTTCTAGCGAGAAAAAGACAGACACCAGTGTAATGCTTATATAAAGGAAAAGAAGGACTTTTTACAAAAATATTCTTTCCCTCATTTATTAATCAATATGAAAACTTCTCTTGACGCCAGAGAACCTAAACTGTGCCTATAAGCATTCCTCGAGGAAATCTACCACCTCATACAAAGAGATTTGCCTGAAGGTAGAGATTTCGAGTAACGCTTGCTTCACATGTGCACAAGATATCTGAAATGTTTCAACAATTTATCATTAATTTTTATGATTGAAAATAGTATATTGTGTATCGAGGGCGTAAAGGAGGCTATTTTGATGAGCGTGAATTTGCTGCCCGAGCGAAGCGAGGGCCGCAGTCACACGAGCGAAAATAGCTTTACGCCCTTGATACACACCATACTTTTTGTCCCAATCCTTGAAAACAAGCATATGAAGCAGATAGAGGGTGTTTGATGTGCTTGGCAATTTTAGATTACAGGTGAAATGAAGAAATAGCGTACTTTGCAGAAGAGAGACTGTCGGGTATAGCAATACAATTTTGGCAAAAGAATGATTTTCAAACGTTGTGGTTCGATTAAGAAAGCGAACTTTTGCGAACAGTAAAAAGAAGTGATCTCCAGAGAACGAAAGCAGAGCCTAATGAAATGTATGCAGACTTAGACGGTCAGTGCAACAAATATTTTCTAAAATCAAAGCTTTCAAATACGTCTGGATTTTATTTCGATTCCTCGCTCGCTCGCTCGCTCGCTACTCGACACCAGAATAAAGCGATAAGAATCCCAAGCACATAACTTACCATAAGAAATGCTTTTAGATACTCTCTTACCTATATTATTCGATTGACTTAAAATATTTTTTAATTTTAATTTCATCTTCCTCTTTATCCTCGAGTTCTAGAAGATTCTACACTATAATCAACACGCTTGGGATATAATTTTTTTACAGCGCAAAAGGTAATGCGTCATGGAAATAAACTTGAACTTGACTACAAAAAAAAAAATGGCGCAGTTTAATTTGATGCTGTCATCAAGATTGTTCTAGAAGAATATTTTCGCGAATTATTTAAACATTAAATAAATAAGGAGAGGAATTTCAAGTTAAATATGTTATCTATAAGGAAGCAATGAATCAAATTTAGATAGCCAAAACAGGATGTCATACATAGCCTCCGTATCAAATTTCATCTGTCTGCCTGCACACCTGCACCTTTTTGCGCATTAAATAAATATATTATCAGTAGGGAAGCAATAAATCATCCTTGAAATAACTATATGACGCAGCAGAAATTGCCATGATAAAGCAAATTATAACCTTGAGAGTATTTACGCAAAAAATTCTTGAGATAAGATAACCTTGAACCTGTTGTTACATGTATTTGGCTGGAACAATTGCGCAATACTACTCTGTGACGTCAGCTGTAGAATGCTCTCCATGTCGGTAAAGTAGATCCAGTACCCCTCTTGTATCAATGTCTGTGAGGTAGGAATGCATGATGACGTCATCAGGACCCATCGAAAATGTTCTAGAAGCTTAGCACGGACATGAACCACTTTTTCTCAATGAGAAGGTATTGGTTTTATGTGAAAAATGACTTTCGCGGATTCAATCAAATGTCGACGTTTCGAGACCACAATTATTATTATTATTATCTTATATTGTTTATAACATTTTTTATTTGTTTAAGAAGTAAGTGAACAATAATTTGTCACAAATGACAACCAGATATCGTTCCTCGAATATTACAGAATGCAGTAAAATTTTAAAAATTTATGAACTTCCATTTAAAAAATAATTTTCTCCCTCCACTCTCACTCGAAAAATGCTTTGAATATAAATTTTCATCTTCGGACATATAGCTAGAACGCAGTAATAGTCCGACCAAAAATCTAAAGGTATCGTTAGATGCGTCTCGGTCATATCTCTAGGAGATTTCTGAATCACGAAAAAAAATTTATTATTCAAACAAATATATTGTTTATAACATTTTTTATTTGTTTCAAAAATAAGTAAACAATAATTTGTCACATATGACAACCAGGTATCGTTCCTCGAATATTACAGAATGCAGTAAAATTTTAAAGATTTATAAACTTCCATTTTAACAATAATTTTACGCCCTCCACTCTCACTCGAAAAATCCTTTGATTTATAAATTATAAAGTTTATAAATTTTTAAATTTTTCTGCATTCTGTTATATCCGAGGAACGATATCTGGTTGTCATTTGTGACAAATTATTGTTCACTTATTTTTTAAACTAATAAAAAATGTTATAAACAGTATAGTTGTTTGAATAATAAATTTTTTTCCGCGATTCAAAAATCTCCTAGAGATATGACCGAGACGCATCCAAGGATACCTTTAGATTCTTTGTCGGACTATTAGTTCATTCTAGCTATATGTCCGAAGATGGAAATCCATATTCAAAGGATTTTTCGAGTGAGAGTGGAGGGGCAAAATTATTGTTTAAAATGGAATTTTATAAATTTTACAAATTTTTCTGCATTCTGTAATATTCGAGGAACGATATCTGGTTGTCATTTGTGACAAATTATTGTTCTCCTATTTTCGATTCAGTGACCCCAAAAACATATGTAAAAGGTTTTTGAAGTTTGTGGAACGGCTTTTCCTGTGTTTGACCTTGAACCTGAAGCGTTGGAGGTAAATGGACCTCGGATTTCGATTCAGTGACCCAAAGAACATATGTAAAAGGTTTTCGAAGTTTATTGCACGGCTTTTTCTGTATTTGACCTTGAACCTGACGTGATGGAGGTAAATAGACCTCGGATTCGTATTCAGCGAGACAAAATACATAAGGATAAAGTGGTCTTGTCAAATAGTCCTCACCTTTTTTTTTTGTAAACCAGTGTACTTCAATCTTGAAGGTCAAAGGACAAGGGCGGCAGGGGCAATTCTGCGATCGGGCGGCGCAAGGGTAGGGACGACCCTGCTTATTACACTTATATGTACACTAAGTGACTCTTTGCGAGATATATTATATTTATCCTAATTTAAAAGTTTTCAGGTATGTTTTTAGGTATCTTGAATCGTCAAAGCCCGTAGTTTCTGAATTTATATTTTTTAAATCTGTATAAATGCAACATTAACAAAAATTTCTTTTTAATTTTTAATCCTTTTCGGTTGACCTACTTGCGGTCCTAGCCGATTAAGAACTTTAGAACGATCAGAACTTCTGATTATTTTTGACGATTCCTGACTTTTTCCAGTGCGGTTTCAACAAAATAGACAAATTTTTAATCAGAAAGATGAATTTTTAACCAAGAATCTTCATTATCTACAGCAACTACGAATTTTCGACCAAACACACGAATTCTCAACCAAATAGTTGAATTTTTTACTCAAAAAGATACATTTTCAACCAAAAATGGAATAGTTCAATTTTCAGTTAAAACTATTAATTTTCAACCAAACAGTTGCATTTTTATCAAAAAACTGACATCATGGCCTAATACATTCGACAAAAAAATTAAGAGCTCAGAATTTTAGTATAATACGCACAGTGTTTTCGTGAAAATATTCATACATATATATACATACATACATATATATATATATATATATAGATGCGATTTTCCATGCTTGATGCACCCCTCACATGGAGAAATGATCGTGGAAACTGAATCTCTGTGAGTCCCACCATCCAACGACCATGCAGTCGAATTTCATGTGGAAGTTGTGTGATAAAGTGGGTGATTGTATTCTGTGGGAACTACTTCATACTACTGTCACTTGGTAAAACGAGATAAAACTGATCTTCGTCATTCATTGTAGAGTTTTAGCTCTGTAGCTGCTATCCACGAGTACAATTTGCCAAGGTACCCAACCCACTTTACAAGGAGCTGTTTCGTCGTTTTCTACGTCCTTATTTTTAACATCAGCCAATTCTTGTTCGTAGAAAATTCCATCAATATCCTGGCCAGCTAAATCTCTCAATTCGTATAAGATAGGTGCTTGTGTTCGCCAGGTGATAACTTTTTTAATAACTAACAGCTCCTCTGTCCAGCCAGCTTCATATCCTTTCTCAAAGATGTCTCTAGCACGACTGATGTGTACAACATCACCCACACTGTATTTAGGTACTTTTTTACGGCCGACTTCTCTTACAAATCCTCGGTGTATATTTGCACAAGCTACAGCAGCATTGTGAAGATTGACTGTAGATGGTGCCATACGTATGCTTGAATGACGCACATTGTTGTATGCATGCACTATTGGCTGGAGAACATCAATGTACCGATGTGTATTGCGATGCGTGAAGTACCGGCACATACGCTCCTTGAGAGTTCGGTTGAAACGTTCAACAATGGCGGGCTTCATACTTGGATCACGTGTAACGCGAAATTGTATTTCAGGACCTGACAAGAATTTTTGAAAAACTTCACCGATAAATTCCTTTCCTTTATCACTCTGTAGGTAAACTGGTGTTCTATCAGCGGTTCTATGAAGATTTCGTTCAAATGCTTCCTTAACCTCAGATGCAGTTTTACTTTTCAGTGGTCCAACCCAGGCAAACTTGCTCAAAACATCAATGACAACCAGTAGATAGGAAAAATCATCATTGTAGCTTTTCAAGGATCCATCCACACATCACTACATTCCAACCGAGCAATTCACGCCTACCCCGAAAGGGAAACGGCTTAATGATATAATAATAATAATAATAATGTTATAGCGTAGTATATACGATACTTAAAACTAAAAATGACAACTAAAATGACATCCATTTTTACCTATCTGTTACGGCTTACGAGATAATTGTTATTAAAAATAGCAATAACGGAAGGTTCTCCTCAGGTCTTGCGTTGTACCCACATGCGGCAAGATATTTTATTGTGAATAACCATTTAAGGTGAACAGGGAGCGAATTAAGCTGATTGCGATATTTGAGAGTAATGTGTTTACGTTTTGCGAATTAGACTTTTACGCTTGTTTTGGTCACAATAACTATGTTTTGAAAACTTGAAATATCGTTAATGTAATGTGAGGATCACAGAAAATATTAATAATCTTATGTATATTATTTCTGCATTCTGGCTATTTTAATGCGACTTTAATCTTTTAGTAATTTTAGTATTGAATCTCAGTGGAAGGTATGCTTTATATAAAACATACATCCCATTACCTCTTATGTGCTTAATTAAACAAACATTGATCCGGTGTTTCTCGAAAAAAAATTCAAGAATAATATGGAGTTCAATGTTTTTATTTCTGAAATAGAACAAAAGATCCATTTTTTTCCAGTTTCTTCATTCTTGACTTTTTTATAAAAAGAAAATGTTTGCTGTTATGTTATTAAAAGTTCAAGCTGACACCAAGAAATGCAGAAATGCGAAAATCAAATAGTAATTACATAAATTGAAAAAAAAGACTTTAAATTCAGAAGACAGTGGGTTTTAAAAATGAAAAAAAAGTTTAATTAAAAAAAAACTAATAACTTAAAAGTCCAAACTCCGATCAATGCCGCTTTCGGCGCTGTAGGGGAGTATAATTCCAAGAAGTCATAAACCCCCACGCTAAGCGCGGTCACACTCGAATGCGTGGAGAAGAATTCAGCTGACAAACTCCGAGCAATGCCGCGCGTCGGTTAGGTATTTATTAAGTTTTTTAATTAAGTTATCTACAAATCATCTGGATATAACCTCAAGCATCTATTATCTTATCTTGAAACCCTGCCGGCTCGTTTTATGGCGTCACCGTCGAATATACGCTTGCACTCCTAAAGCATTAAGTGACCACAGCCTGGTTCATCGCACCCGGCGAACTGCCGTTTCTGCGTCGCGCAGCTAGGTATAAAGCCTGTCCCTGCGCAACGCGCTGGCGTACTGAATGGTGGTGAGTGGAACGGAGCGCGCCTTAGTGGCCCGGTTCGCGCATGGACATGCGCATTATATGACGGCGCAGCCTTTTATAGTCCTTGTGCACTACGGCTGTATCTGAAACAGAAGCGAAAAAGAGAACAATTATACTTAAAATTGTTTCGTAAAAAATTTTCAACTTTTTAAAAATCCATTTTGATTTAGTCAAATCAAAAACAGTAGTTTTTTCATTATTAAAAATAGAATTCCTGCATTGAGCAGGAATATTTGAATTCCCGGTGATGTCCCAGATCACAAAAATTTGTCACGGTCATTCAACTTTAGATAAACATCTGAATAATTTACACATACAGAATGGAAGCTTTTAATCACTTTTTAATTGATCTATTTTAAAATTAAAAGTCGCCAAAGTACTAAATTAAGATTTTTTAACTTTTATAAATCATACAGTTCAAAGATTAAAAAAATATAAATCCGCGCTATTATTTTTGATACGTCAAATTGACAAACGAATAAACAAATTAATCAATTTTTTAAATTATATCATGTTACGCAAAAAGCTAGAAACATTAAAAATTGAAAGATGACAAATGTTTCTTTTTTTTTTAATTAAACACTTTTTCAAATAGAAGTTAAATTATTTTAATTTTGAGTCGTAAAAGATTAATATTTTTTCCATTGTTATTTATACATTAAAATTTTATTTTTTTATTTTTTTTAGTTGAATGTTTATAGTCGCATCAACTGCCAGGGTCATTAGCGACTGTACTGTAGGGTTAATTATGAACTAGAAAATTAAATGAGGTAGCCAAGAAAGATGCTTACCCAATGAGAAATATTAGCACAATATTAGACAAGCTCTCATCTGCACAATATATCTCTAAGATTGACCTCAGTCAGGCATTCCATCATATTCCTCTCTCCGATGAGTGTAAGGAATTCACTGCTTTCCCAGTACCAGGCAAGGGGCTCTATCATTACAGTCGCCTGACATTCGGGCTATCGGGAGCTCCAGCGACGTTACAGCGATTGGTGGATCGACTAATAACACCGGAATTTAAGCCCCATGCACTTGCGTACATGGACGATATTAGTGTAGTCAGTGAAACCTTTGAAGAACACATTCATTGGTTCGAGAAAGTCTTAGATGTGATCATCAATGCCGGACTTACGGTCAATCCTGATAAAAGCGAATTCGGTTGTAGTCAAGTACGATATCTGGGATATTTGGTAGATAAAACGGGAATGCACCCTGACTCGGAGAAAGTCGTGCCAATTTTTCCTATCCGGCTCCTACTACTGTGCGCAAACTAATACGATTTCTGGGTATGGTATCGTGGTACAGGCGATTCATAAAGGATTTCTCTCAGAAAGAAGAACCACTCCATCGATTATTAAAGAAAAATCGAAGGTTCGAGTGGGTGGAAGACCCAGAAAAGGCCTTCCAAGAATTGAAATCCGCATTAATCTCCACTCCCACGTTATATAAACCAGATTTCAGTTTGCCGTTTTGTTTACAAACGGACGGAAATAGTATGGGTCTGGGAACTGTCCTCACCCAAATCCATGATGGCGTGAAACACGTCATAGCCTTTGCTAGTTGATCCATGCAAGGCGCCGAGAAAAACTACACCAAGAAATGCCATATCAATTTTCGGATTGGAAATTGGAAGGCAATCGGCTATACTGCCATCGCCCTGACCACCTGACTGACCCATTACTGCCTGATTTGGAGGCCTGGAAACTGATCTTACCTTTGGAGCTTCGCAATAGGGCTATTAGTGAGGCACACGATACCACGAGGGTCTTGGTCCATTTGGATGCATACGTCCCGTTTCTCCATATCAAAATCCGTTTGTGTGCCCTTCGAATTTAATATAATAGTGTTTCTCTTGTCCGTCTTGGAAGAGGAAGCCATATTGATGAAAGGCACCTATTTATAAACAAAATATATATAATAAAAAAAATGAATAAAAGATTACAGATGTGACACTCGGACGGACATCCCTAGACCGACGCATGCAATATGTAATCTACAACGTGGGCATGAAGTGCCTCGATATATTAGAATAAACCAAGGTAATCTAAACATGATTTACCAGTTCCCTTATTTTACGGATGGACGAATTTGTACAATCCATGCAATGATGACATGTCATTTTTTATATATAATATCTCAAGCTCATTTCTTCTTGCATATATATACTTATTGTTTTATTTTATTTCTTTTTTTCTTTTTTCTATTAATCTCATAAGTGTCTTTCTTATGGCTTTCTTTTTAGTTAGTTTTTTTTATATACCCTCTTTTGAAAGACCTTTGTTTCTTATATATAATATAACGTAGCAACCTAAAATTACTTATTATATAATGGATGTATGCGTGTATATGAAAGTTGCAAAGCGCTTACATTGAGAGTATTGTGTATAACAGTACTGGATTCGGATTGCTTACTCCGACATTGGCATGGGTACTAAGTTCATCCTCTCTATTGATGAAGAGTTACAAATCCTGCGTGTGATATTGTCCCTTGTCTGCCTGAGTGATGGGATCGTGAAAAATAAACGTTCCGGTGTTAACAACCGATTTAATTACGTAAGGGCCTTCATAAATCTGCATAAACTTAGCTATCCTTTTATTTTCCATATCGGATTGATTAAGCAACTTGAAGCGCACAAGATCGCCTTCCTTTAAATTCACAAGTTTATGTGTTCTTCTGAACCGTTCAGCTCTTCTTTTTCCTTTTCGGAGGATTCGTTCTCGTACTAACTCTATCTTCCGATCATATGGGATGTCTGGGGGTTTAGCGGGTAGTTTCCTAGCAGGAAGCAGTGGCACTCATAATGTGTGCGTTTGCGTGCATCATGAGAATATCAAGTTGATAATGAATGAAATTATTATTCAACATTTAACGGAGGATACTGGACATGGTGTTCACAAATTAGCATGACTGTCTGGATGCTATTGTATGACCTAACTCTTCAAGTTCCTGTCATTTAGGAGTGTGTGAAAACTGTCTAGGTATTGCAAACTTGAAAGATAACATGACAAAAGCCTTTGATGAACATTGTATTAATGAAGTGAGATTTGAAATTTAGTTACAGACCGACAGATGTGATGGATACTGATGAATTCCTAGATGATTTCTGGGAGAGGCTGTTGAAACTAAAAAGTCATCACTTTATTTCAAAGCAGCAATCTTTGTTGAAAAACCTGAAGAAAATTTATTGCATGGGGAGTTTTTTATTTGCTTCGATTTCGCTAAAAATTACGCGTTCATAATTCAGAATGCAGCTCAAACATTCCACTGGAATAAGCACCAAGCTACAATATTCTGTAGGTAATTTATTATAAAAAAGATGGAGAGCTCAAGCATGTAAATATCGCAATCATATCTGATAACTTAGCTCATTACACTGTGGCTATTCACGAGTATCAGACGATAATAGTAGATTACTTGAAAACTGATTTCAGGCAACAGAAAATCCACTATTTCACTGATGGTGCAGGGCAACATTTTAAAAATAAGAGTAGCTTTGCTAATCTCCGAGCCAATGAAGAAGATTTTGGTATCCAAGTTTAATGGCATTTCCACGGTACATCTCATGGTAAGGGTGCATGTGATGGTATAGGAGTGAATATAAAGAGATAAGCAGCACGTTCGAGCTTACAATGTTTTCCGAAACATCACATATTCACTTCCCATGTTTTGTTTCAGTGGGCAAAGAGTAACTCTAAGGAAACCGAAATTTTTTTCAGCAGCAAAGAAAATCATGCCTTAACCACCGAGTTACTGAAAGCCAGATTTGAAAAAGCTGTTACGATACCAGGTTAATACTTCTTTAGATTAAAGAAATATGTTGTTAAATTCGATATCCATGTTTTTGATTTGAAGAAATATTTCTTTGGTATTTATGGTGAGAGTTAAATGCGACTTTCCACCTTAGAATTTCCATGTTGCGACAGCATCGTGGTCATCGCTGTGGACTTTACACTCGACGGACCCAAGTTCGATTTCAGCTCGAGGTGTATTTTTCCTCGAATTTTTCTGTTTCAGGCTCATCAAGATTTTAAATTATGTGAATTGTTCAAAACAAATATCTATAATAATAACAATTTTAATTATAATTATGGCTGAAAGAATCCATTTGTTCATTTAGGAAATTATGTACTACAGTTGAAGTACGAACTTACTTTATTGCACTCGCGCATGGTTTAGGCGAAAGTAATATTTTTTTGTCTTCAATTAATATTTCTTCGATTCAAAGAAGTATTTCCTCCGACCAATAGGTCGTATTTTTGAATCAAACGATATTAACTTAATCCTATTAACATTTGTCTGTCTGAAAAAATTTTTTTTTTCATTCAATGTGCATATATTTATTTGCCTCAAATAAATATTTATTTGAAAATAATCAGGACCTTCACGTACTTCAGCCAAGTAAAATTCAATTGGTACAAGTAATCCTTTTTTTCAGTGTAGTGTCGAACAACTCACGAATACACCTGGTTATTTAACGCTAAACGTTTTGGAGACGGCTTTGCATTACACGAAATATCTCATTTCAGTGAAACAAATTTTTGTTAAAAGCATTGTAAAAAATGCTGAAGAATTAGACCATTTGTTCGCATCACAAGTATTATATCTCGTTAGATTTCCTTGAAAATAATTAGCATTTTGTTATCAATTCAATAAACTATTAAACTTTATGAAGCTGCTAAGAGAAGTGATGTGATTCGGTCTTGAGACACCGTCGTGTTCGGACGTGTTTGTAAACGCGTGCTCACGAGTGCTTTCTTACGTTATAGAGTGCGTCTGTTATTGTGCATCGACTGTGTTTTCCAGTGTTGTCGATAGATGACCTTTCAAAAAATTTAATTAATGCTATTAAAGTGACAGCGACAGAACTTAACATGACCATAGAACCGTCTAAAAAACTGAGTAGTTCGAAGCCATGGTTTGATACACAATGCAGAAAAAGTAAAAGAGAGCTGAAATAGTACTTAAGAAATGCGAGGATCGATAATTCAATCCTGATATTGTGTCGATTTATACGAACTGTAAAAAAGTACATACAAAATTGTTAGATTCTAAGAAGGAAGATTATAAAAATTCCTTATTAGACTCTCTCGCGAGTGCAAACGACTCTAAACAATTCTGGAAAATAGCAAATAGCTATAATTTCAAACCTTCGTATAATTATGATATAGACTTAAAAACATGGGAACAGTACTTGAAATCTCTCTACCCAGTCCGGGATCCAAGTTCCTACTTAATACCGATTAATAATTTTCGAAATCCTTAAGGCCCCTGGTCCGGATGGTATTAGCTATGACTTTTTAAAAAATTCGGCCGGCAATCTGATCCTATCCTTAAACTCGTTATTTAATAAAATAATTGATGTAGAAAAGGTCCCAATATCGTGTTCTCAAACATTTCTTAGAATGATACACAAGAAAGGAGATGTCACTGATCCTACTAACTACCGCCTTAGTTAACTGTATTACAAAGATATTTACGCAGATTCTATCCAAAAGGCTGACAGTTTGGGCTAAAGACATGCAACTCCTTCCAGAGTGGCAGGCAGGTTTCAGGATGGGGAGAGGTTGCACGGATCAGATCTTTAACCTTAACGCAATGATTCAAAATCGTATCAGACTGAACGGAGGCAAACTTTTTGTACTCTGTGTGGATTTCAAAACAGAATTTCCCTCAGTTAGTCATAATGTCTTATGTAATAAATTAATCTCGAAAGCTTGCGGGTCAAAATTTATTAGATTGATAATAGATTTTTACTCTAAAGCTAATATTGCGATCAAGGGAAATAAGGGCGTCTCCGGATTTGTAGATGTAACGAAAATGAATGGATTCCAATTCACTTTTGAAATTATTTGAACTTTATCCCAACCTCGTAGGATGTATAGAAACAAAGTTAGGTGCGATTTTATTTCTGATCTTTTCATTACCTCTACAAGTGTGTATGTTGATAGATTTCGATTTCAAATCATACCACTGTTTTCAGGAAGCTTCAAAAAAGCACTATGCAAATTTTGACTCCTTTATCAATTTCTTCTGTGAATCAGAAGATCAGTCTGAACAAGAATCATTAACAACATTGCATATCAAACGCGAATTCGACAGAAGTGGGTATGGCGTCCAGACTAAGAGACGTCCTGTGAAGTCAGCCATAAATAAAATTGGAATTTTGATGATTTTTAAACTAAAGAATAACATTTTAAATGAGTCTTGGAGTTTATTTTTCATATTTTTAAAATATTAGGTTAGTTGGTTATTATAAAATACTGCTTAAAAATAAAGTTAATTTAAAATTCCATTTTATGGAATCTGATAAGGATATTAAATCGTTAAAATTAATTAATACAAAATTTAGGTACTTACCATGTGCAAGCTGCCAACAACACGCCTTATAACTTATAATAATAACACGAATTGGAACAATAAAAGCACGCGCGCGAACACTCGAGAGCTATTTTGCCAGGTCGATGTCAACATGAAAATGCCAGAGTTCAACTTCGTTGGTCAAATGAGGGGCTGATAGCAAAAGCGGACTGAACAAAGAGTCGGAGCAAAAGCGAGTTGATTATTTCTCCGCGCAAGAACGAATTAGCCCACGCGCTACGAGCAAAAACGAGTTGAAGATTTAAATAAAGTTAAAGTTTTAATTTAATTAATTTAATTTAAAGATTTAGTTAAAGATTTGCCCGTAGTGCGCAGTTTAACCCATTTTTGCCCGCACTCATATTTCGATTCGGTTCGACTCCAACCGAACTCTTGTTTCGTTTTTGGCTACGCTGATATTTTCGTTTCATTCGCGCCTGGACGATCGAGAATAAATAAACTTGATGTGTTTATCTTCTACAATCTCCCACGAGATTTGTTCGAATATTTCGTAATTCACGCTAAAATTAGGAACACAAATTTTCAGAATGGGATTCGGATACAAAGAATTAAAATAGAAAACAATATTACTAGCACTAACTACGATAACTACATTTACTGATGCAATTATGAAATTTTAATGTAAAATTTTAATCTTGTTCTTTAAAAAACGCCCAAATAATACAGTAAACGTACTTCTGATTAATATTTAAAACTTGATCAACAATAATATTAGTGATAGTTTCTCTGGCACGATCGGTCATTCCTTCTCGGACATTGTATCCATTTATTACAGCTATTCCTTTCACTGAGTCGCTCAAAATCGGCATAATATGAGGCACAGTGCGTTTAAGATATTTTTCAATAAGACCAATGCCATTTTGGAGACGTGCATCATCCACGTCACCTTCTTGTGCATTGTGTTTATGGGCATTCGAATTTAAATTTTCTCGTGGAATCTCTGGACCCACGTGTTGATCAGAGTTTTCCAGACGTTCCTACCACTCACTCCACTTGGGTAAAAAAACAGCCCCTATCCCAATCGATGAAATTAACTCAGAAATAAGATTTTCGTTCAAATTACGAAATGCTTCCTTCGTCACGGAATGTTCTATGCCAAACATGGAACAAAAAATTAATTCCAAGCTACTGAATTTGCTAATTATATTTTACGCATAAAAATGCCTTTCTAATTCAGTATTAAAATAGTATATTATACGCCGACGTGCATAATGAGGGACTTTACGCGACGAGCGGCAATGCTCGCAGGACGATCGAAGCTGAGGAGAGATAAGTCCTGCCTGCGAGCATTGTAAGCGAGTCGCGTGAAGAACCGAATTGTACGCCTCGGCGCATATACTATTTTATGTGACAATGGTGCATTTACAAGTTCTGTTGCGACAGCGTAGAATATCGTAATGTTGTACATTACGATACAGCGGAGTGTAATGTGAAGAGTGATCGTCCGCTGTATCGTAATGTACAACAAGCATTTACAAAATTCTAAAAAACAAACGAAAATGAACATTTTGAGCCAAACAACGTACGATATGGAAAAATGTCAGAGAAAGAAAAAATTAGCATTTTGAATACCCTGCAAAAGTATGTCAAGAAAATTGAAAATTTTTTTGTTTAAGAAAGTAAAAATATGTTCACTGAATACCTGTATGCTGACGTAAAAAAAAACGAACAAATTGTTTACCCAATAGTTGAATTTTCCGAAAAAAAAGTAATTTTTAACAAAACATACTTGAATTTTTTTATTGGGTTCAACTAATTTAGTTTAGATTCAAGTAGAAAACAAGAAAACCATTAAGAAAGGGAAAAATAGAAGAAACTGCAGCGCATGCATTGAATAAACAGGAATTTTGATGTATTTGTAATACTCTTGAAATACATATATCAGCTTAGAAAACAAGAGATTTTGCTTCGAAAATTAAAAATTATTTTCCACTGCACACTGTTCAATTTCGGAACACACGCATTTGAATCCAGAGTGATATTATATTAATGTTATTAAATATGTATTGATATAGAATGAAATATTTAAGTTGAATACTCAATAGCATTATCCAAATATTAGGAAATTTTCAGGCCTAATATTTGAAACTTATTGAACATCGAACAATTTCCAAAGTTTCATGAAACAGTACAACCTTACAAATTAAAAAATAATTAACCAGAGTTCAAACAAAAATCGACGATTTAAATGTCTGTTTTTTGCAAGTCTGGCGTGAAATCGACCGGCTAGAAAAGACTGGCTGGGACAACGGCAAAAGACTGAAATCCTTAAGATCAATATTACATTGACTTTTCATTATTATTTCTGATTATAAGCTATTTATATTATTTTGATTGGACTTTGGATCCCAAACAATATTATAACTTAGTCTTAAATTCGATAAAAAAGTCGAATTATTGCTTGGGAGGATTGCGGTTTACGCGAGTTCATCGAGGTATATTTGATACTCTAGCATGATGTGGCGTATGAGACCTACTGGAGGTATTTCACCATTCTGCTCCCTTCCTAGACTTAATTGTGCTTGTAGGGCAATTGTTCTCATATGATGTAGTCACAGCCCTTCGCAAAAAGTCTGCGGCGTGCTCCAACTAATCAATGTACCATAGATTGCGGGAAATTCCACAAGCCTCCCTTTGAGTTTCTCTTCATACGAATCCCAAAGTGTATTTCTGGGGTTTCTGATCTTGGAAACCATCGGGTTTCCTAGCACTGTGCCTGCTATATATTCAATTAAATCACACCCTCTATCGTTGATGTTTGTGCTTCCCTACACCGTGTGGTGAGAGTTCGCATCACAGCCCAACAGTAGAGGGATTTTATTCTCCTGACAGTGCCGAATTAGAGCCTCCACCTCTCTAGGAGGCGGAGGTACCCCGGCATCGCCAGGGAAATAGGCCGAGGCGATAAACACCTCTAGCCTTTCTCCACTACTGCCCATGAGTCTCGCCTTAATAACGGTCAGATCTATAGAGCAGAATTTAGGCACCAAGATCGCATCCATACCCTTGACGGCTATGCATGCCCTTGACGTTTTTTCGAGCGGTCCCTTATATATGGAGCCACACCCTGACAAGCCACAAATCTTTTCCCTGCATAACCAGGGTTCTTGGCTCAGGGCAAGCCCTGTCTACACCATAGAGATGACGACTAGAATCTAGCCTCTCCCCTTCGGTCTGGAACCCTGCTTGTCGGAATAAACTTTCCATGAATCAGTTCGCAGAGACGGGTTCTGAAAGCTCAAGCGCCCCAGAACGACCCCCGGACTCTCGGGGGTGCCTGGAATCAGTATGGTCGCTCTACGATACATTCGCAGACACTCCGTCCCTTTGACTTCCAAGTTTAGGCCCTCTTTGAGCCTAAACGTTGGGGCTTTTTCCACTATCCAGTCTTGCGACCAGATATCCGCGGCCTCCACTGCGATGGCCCCCGACCTGATGAAGATGTCATTGAATCTGGGGGCGCGCCCCTCGCGGGGTAATGCGTCAATCCCTTTAACGAAATTGCTGGAAGCGCCAGCGGTGACGAAATTGCTGAAAGCGTCAGCGGAGCCAACATTGCCGAAAGCGTCGGCAGAGCCATGGAAAGATTACCCGTCTGCAACCTTGTTGCGAGAAGCAGACGCCGGGAACCGAGTGTCGACAGTGACTCACACTCAATCATCGAGACTAGCACCGGGCCAATCCCGCGTACTGGTGGAGACGAATACGAGATACCGGACGAGTATTTCGAAGAGGTGCCTCGATAACGCCAGGAGGCGTTATAACTTACAACGACAGGATCCTGTAAAATACCGGGACGCTCGAGCGTACGTCCCTCAACGACAACGCCGATAGGATCTTGTGAGTTTCAAGGGCTGCCGAAACGCACCCTACACTCTGTAAATTTTATTTATTTTCCATTTTAATTTTTTTTTAATTTTGAGGGCTGCCGAAACGCACCCTACACTCTGTAAATCTTATTTATTTTTCATTTTTTCTACGGCTGCCGAAACGCACCGTACACTCTGTAAATTTTTATTTTCACGAGGGCTGCCGAAACGCACCCTACACTCTGTACATTTTATTTTATTTTTATTTTTGCTGTGACCGCCAAAACGCACCCTTACCTTAGTATGATATTCTATTTAATGTACATAGGGCCCTTTTTAGCGTTAAATTTTCTTATAATTATCTCATGTACACTCTTTTAAAATTTTCTCAATTATTTTTCGGGGGGCTGCCACAGCGCACCCTAGCTTGTATAAATAATTTTACATTTCATCATTTCCGATTAGCTAGGGCTGCCGAAATACAACATACCAAATTAGCGTTTCATATATCTTTGCCCAAGGAAGCAATGTCTAGAATATTTTGTTTTGCTAAGGAATTTTTTTTCCCCCTCAATGGGGTAAGCAAGCTCTATCCGGGAGAGGGTGGACTTGTTATAGGCCAGGAGCCTAAAATTATTTGACAACCACTGATTTAACGAAAGGAAAGAATAATTCCCCAGCTCAAGTTCTCTGGCCAAACCAGCCAGATCTTTGGGCTTGAGAGAAACCTGAATGTTGATGTTTCTCCGGGTCCTGAAGCATCGCTCTTCCTCGATTTGATGCCTGCTCGCGGTTGGTCTCAGTGTCGCCTCACATTCCATGTTGCCGGCTTGTTCTGGCTGCGGTTGAGTGTGCGCTTTGCTTATATAACCCCTTTTCCGGAGTTTCTCGGCACGGTTTCGCAGACTTTCATGCGAAAAATTCGAGAGCTCTGGATGTTTTGCGCACCGCTGTGTATGCAGCCACGCCATGTAACCTTCTCGTTCAGGGGCATACTGGTATCATAGCAATCGAGCAGGTCGTCCCTGAGTCGATCCGACAACCTAAAAGTAATGAAATTCTGCTGGTCAATCACATTGACTCCGTCGCGATTGCCTCCCCCAACTGTAGGATAATCGGCATTGTTGTCCGACAAGGAGTCGAGAATTCGGTCACGGATATAGTTCTCTTTTCGAAGTCTTGAAGAACGATGTCAGACTTTGAATGCACAAAAAAGACTGCTGTCCGATAATCGTAGTTCCGGAAAATTTGGCACTTCTCGTTTTGGACAATTGACTCAATCACCGTTGGAGCGTTCGGCAGGGCAGGGTCGCGGCCAACACCATGAGAGCGACAAAGATAATAATAAAGCACTCCTAGGGCTGCATTGTGTCCGTAGATCTACGTCGTTCCTGCGTGAGTGGGACACCCTGATAGAAAGTGTTCTAGGTACTCAACGTGTGTATGACACGCTCTGCACCTATTGCTTGGAACTTCTTCACATAGAATGCGGTCACGGTATGCTAAGGTGGAAATGACACCGTCCTTCCATGCGGAAATGAAACCCTCTGTACCTGAATTAAACCCTGATGATCTGAGAAATGCAAAAATTTGCTCCTTCGACAAGTACTGTTTTTCTACATTACTATCAAAATTTCCGTGCATTTTCTTGTCGAATAGCTCTTGATAGAATTTTTCAAATTCTGCTTTCTTCACTTCGGCTTTCAGAAGTGAACGGCAATAGGGGTAAGCCACAGCTACCGATCGAGTGGTCGATCAACAGAGTTTGGAATCCGGGCGAAAAAATTTTAATCTCTGAGATACCTATAGGTTAAGGAACGGCGTAGCTCTACAAGTTACCCCCATAGGTTTAAATATAAAGAAACGAAGGAAGGAAGGGGCAACGAGCCGCTAACGAAAAACCCGCGGCGGCGTGCGGCAAGCCCACGCGGAGTACCAAAGCAAATCCACGTGCGCACTCAGCGAAAATCTGTAGATCTGAAATGCTCGCTTTTCCATACTTAAGAAAAGGTAGGAACTAATATACACTTAATTTTAAGCCGAAAATTCCAACATGCATCTATTTTGATGCGAATTGAAAATGGACAATTCTTTGGAGCAAGCGTAAAAGACTTCGAAGCACCTCACTTCCGTAAGGTGCTGACGAGGCTGCTGTCTCACAGGTGCGAGATCGACGGATCTAACCAATTAAATATAAATTCTCGATACGGACGTTAGTAAAACAAAATCTCCGTCAGAGGGGAGGCTCGCCTGTGACGGGAGTGTCATAGTTCATTTCGTCATATCCGGTCTGTGAAAACAACAACAAAAGTTAGTCTAGACAAAATTGCATCTTTTCGAATCTCAAAACCAAAAGAAGCAATTTTTTCACAAGGACTATAATTCCTTTTTATGGGAAATGGTTATTTAGAATATTTCTTATAAAAGCGAATTCGAACAATTGACAGGCGTTTGTTCGTGACGTGTGTGTGTGCACGCGAACGCGGTGAGGACTAGAGTCAATTATCACTAGATAATTGACGCGACGAGAAAGAAAAAAATCTTAAATCACGCCCGTCCGAGATGAGAAGAAAAATCTAGAGAAAAGCGAACACCCTCGTTCTCCCTTTTGTTGCCTTCTTCTCTCCAGCGGTAGATATAGGAAACCGGTAAGCAATGTATCGTTGCAATTAAATATTGTTAACTTTAATCCATCTGTGAAATTGTTTATATATATATATATATATATATATAAGAATGAAAATATGCATTTTTCGAAGTAGACCAACTTTTGTTTGAAACTTTTTCCTGTTAAATCAATATCAAAAAATTTTACATGCATTTACGGCAACTTTGAAGGTGCACGCCAGCACCTTCTCTTCCAGGTAGATGCACGTCAATTCGCATGTGCCATTTATACGTAATTTTCAACCTTTTTCGAGTCATGGCAATGAACCGTAAGAATTGGCACCTTTGCCAGGTGGCCACCGCTTACCTCTTCCACTCACACCTGGCAAGCACCCATTTTTACGTTCACCAGGGTAAGTCGAACCTGTCAGGTGAACAATTTTCCTCTTTCCGATGATTACACCATTTATGTCATAGGCTCTTGGTCTATAAGGGATATACTTTGTGGGAGAACTTTAGCTTGAAAGAGGCGTCATCCAATCTCTCCAAGGTCGGAGTTATCGCTCCGCAAACAATTCGGGGAAAGATTCAAGCAGGCACGTACGTACCGGGAAGGAATCCCGAGAAGAGGACGTTCCACTGAACGAACTTGCCCCCACTCCCTAATGGATGTGATCAGCAGGGGATGGAAAGAGTGGAAAGATCGGACTTCTTAAATCTCTATAGGTTTAAAACCTTTAGTGAGCTGAATCCCAAGAGCTAAAACCCCAATTAGTCCAGACGCCAATCCCATTTCCGTAGGATCGACGAGTTCCATTCGATTTTTTGTTGATTCTTATGTAAATCGATCTCCTGATTCCAAAACTGTGTATCAGAAATCTGGCAAAGGTGCCGTTCTCGAGATATTCGCAATTCATTATTTTTTTATAAACGTTACATTAAACATTTAAAATTTGCAACTTTTGAAATTTTTTTTCTCCGTTTGTTAGACAAGCTCATGAGAAACAATAGTTGATTCGCCATTTTTTCGCTCCGACGAATATTTATTGCACAACAATAATTAACGTGTAAAATAAGTGACAACAAATACTTTTATTAATAACCAAAAAAGTATTTTATGAATGAAAAAAGTAACTTTAAAGTGAAAATTCAACTATTCCAGTTGAGGATTCATCATTTTATAGTTTAGAATTTATGTTTTTTTATTGAAAGTGGTACCATTTTGATGTAAACTAATCCTTTGTCAATGAAAATTTAACAACTTGGGTAAAATCTAATAAAATATTTTGCTGAAAATTCTTTTTTTTTTCATAGAAAACTAAACTTTTTGGCTTAGAATTACCTCTTTTTGTTTGGAAATACAACTATTTTTTTAAATTTGTCTTTTTGGTTTGAAAATTAATACATTCTAGTAAAAATTTCATCTTTTTTCAATTAAAATGCAACCGTTTGGTTGAAAATTAATCTCTTTTGGTCGAAGTTTCAACTATATAATTGAAGATTCGTCTTGTTTTCTTGGGGACTAATTTTTTTTAAGTGAAGATTCAACTATTCCAGTTGAAGATTCATCAGTTCATAGTTTAGAATTTATGTCTTTCGGTTGAAAGTTGAACTATTTTGTTGAAAACTGATCATTTTTCAATGAAAATTCAACAACTTGGGTAAAATCTAATAAAATATTTTGTTGAAAATTCGTTTTTTTTTTTTAAATAGAAAACTAATCTTTTTGGCTTTGAACGACCTCTTTTTGGTCAAAGATACAACTGGTTGGTTAAATATTAACTTTTTTGTTGAAAATTTATATTTTTGATTTTGATCGGTTGAAAATTCAACATTTTTGTTAAAAAGTCATTCTTTTGATTAAAAATTTAATAGTTTTGTTGAAAACTCGTCTTTTTAGATTGAAAATTCAACTTTTTTTTAATTCGTCTTTTTGATTGAAAAATTAATACAAAATTTTATCTTTTTTCAACGAAAATGCAACCGTTTGGTTGAAAATTAATCTCTTCAGGTCAAAAGTTTCAATTATATAATTGAAGATTCGTTTTGTTTTGTTGGAAACTAATTTTTCTTTTAAAGTGAAAATTCAACTATTCCAGTTGAGGATTCATCATTTTATAGTTTAGAATTTATGTTTTTTTATTGAAAGTTCGTCAATCATAGTTTCAGTCCATTCCGAGGCTATTTTATTGTTTGTATTATTCACGGTTTAGATTGTACACCCAATTACCACCTTTATGCGTTTATTTTGTTTTGCGAGTCGCAAATCATGTCAGAGTTAAGAAGTGATTCGTCGTACGGTGGAGAGTCATGGTTGTAACGTGATTCCCACCAAAAGCTCTATTACATGATGGGGGGGGGGGCAAGGAAAGGAAACCGAGATTCGCAATTGGTTGATATTTTATGCTGAGAAGGTCACCACCAGTCTTCAGCAGCGTTGTAATAGATAGGAGTTTAAATGTTCCCATCTGCCAATTTCTGGCCTACTTCTAGGCAAGGAACCAAAAACTCTTTTTTTTTATTATTATTACTATTATTATAAAATTCAGTGAAAACCATTAAATTAATCCCTTTCTTAATTAATTAATTAATGCCATTCAAATTACTAAAATCAATTCACAAATATAAATTGGTATAATCTATTCATCTGGCAAAGTAGACTCCAAAATTTTCTATTTTCTTTCCGATTTTCAGGTTAGTCTGTTACAAATAATCAAACTTTAGCATTTTATATTTTGTTTCTTTCCCAAATTCTGGGAGACCCAACCTTCCTCTTCTCAAGCATGCCCGCGTCTGATTTTGAGAATAAAGGGTAACCATGTGTCAAGGGTCAGTTTAAAATAATATCTATTTTTTTAAGTTAACTGTTGGAAATATTGAGTGCTTTAAGTGGACCTCTCTGAGATACTCTCGAAAAAGTAAAAAGAGAAGGAATTCCTGAAATACTGTGGAGGTCTTGATTTATTCTGAGTAAATTAATTAGGAAAATATTCCAACATTATAATAAAATTCAGTGGAAACCATTAAATTAATCCATGGAACATGTCAAAAAGTCCTAAAAATGCCATGAGTTTTATAAGAGGAGGAAAAAGCTTCGAAACTTCCTTCAAACCATTAAAATCAATCGAGAATTCCCTCGAATTCAAAAAGAATAACAATTTCACTCGGATTCGTATTCAGCGCGTCAAAATAGATAAGGATAAAGTGGTCTTGTCAAATAGTCCTCACCTTTTTTTTTTTTGTAAACCAGTGAATTAGTTTATAAGGTAATACACAATTTTTAAAATCATTCTTAACTACTGGAAATAATTTACAGCTAGTTTCAGCACAGATATAAAAACTTTTTGGATGAATCTGAAAATTAAAAAAAAATTGTATTTCTGAAAAGTAAAAACAAAATTTGAAGTTGGGTTTTGAATGTAAAATTAAAAAAATCTATTAAAAAAAATCCGTACACAAATTTTCCGAAATGTCGAAAACTTTAATTAAACAACATAAACTGTGCTCAAAATTTTGAAAGTTTCAAACATTTTGAAACGTAAATGAACTATGACTAAAGAATTAAATCGAAAATGAATTTTTCAAAATACTAATAAAATATTGAAAACACAGATCGCTCATCGTCGATGAAATCGCCTTATGGTTACTCAATTGGATAGAACTGGATTGAAATGAAAACTGTATTGAAATGAATGCAACCAGATTTTCAATTGCGCCATATTTCAAAGTTTGTTTTTAAATACAAAATTAACAAAACTTATTATAAAAAATCCAAACACAAATTTTCCGAAATGTCGAAAGCTTTAATTAAAAAATATAAACGGTACTTAAAATGTGGAAATTTTTAAAGACTTCCAATTGTAAATGAACTATGACTGAAACGTTTAATCGAAAATGAATTTATCGAAATACAAGTGCGCCTGAATCGTCGACTCACAACTGATAGTTATTTTGGATGTTCGCACAATTTGAATTTTTAAAAAGTTCTCGTAGAATACGTGCTAAACTACCTGGTGCACGACCTGGTGCAACTGGATCGTCGACTCACCACTCTTAGTTATTTTGGATGTTGGCACATTTGAATTTTAAAAAAGGTCTCATAGAATACGTGCTAAACTACCTGGTGCACGACCTGGTGCACCCGGATCGTCGACTCACCACTCTTAGTTATTTTGGAGTAAGAAGCCTCACAATTTTTACAAGTGAGTTTATAAACTAAATTTGTACGATCCCATTTTTCAGAAACATCTTTACTAAGTTTAATAATTGAGCTTAGAGAAGATTTCAAAGAAGGTAAAGTGGTTATGTTAGCTTTCTTAAGATGAGTAGATAATTTATAACAAATGTTCGGTATGTAAGGAAGACTAAATTTCGGTTGTTGTAAAAAGTTTTTGTTACCTGAATTATGTTTGATTTTATTATTACGTGAAAATTTGATTGTATTCATACAAGTTTTAATATGTTCTTGGATGAACGTGATAGGAGAATCATTTTTAAGTAGTATTTGAGTAACAATCTTAAGATTGTGAAAATGGATTCGTTTATGGGACAAATTTATTTATTTTCTCTAAATAGAGTTAAGTCCAGAAAATTTATCCTTTTATTATTTTCCTATTCTGAAGTAAATTTAAGATTTTTGTCATAAGAATTAAAAATGTTGATAACCAGGTTAATATGGTCTTTTTTATACATACAATGGTGTCATCGACATAGCGATAGTAAAAAGGAGGAATACAACTGTGAGCCACTTTCAGTTTCTTTAAACAATTAGTTTCCAGATAATCCATGACCATGTCTGCAAATAACGGTGAAATCGGAAAACCCATCGGTGTCCCTTCAATTTGTTGATATACCGTGTGGTCAAAAATGAAATCATTATTATCAAAAAGAAATTTAGTGCAATTTATAATTTCATCAAACGGTATTTTGTACATATTTACAATTTGATGGTACGTTTGTCGAGACTTTCGAGAACTAAAGAGCTTATCAACATCAAAATATTAATTTTAAACAACAAGTAAATTTTCTACGAAAATAGTTCAATTTTGGAAAAAAACAGTTCAGTTTTCGACCAAAAAGGATGACCTTTTCAATTTTTCATTTGCCCTGACCATTACACAGGCCGACAAAATTTGACAAAAGTCAAAAGCCAGAAAGCAGACCAAACATTTCGGAAGGATTTTGATGCGCTTTTTCCTGAGGGTAAAAAGAAAAAGAAAAATATATTTGATTGACGTTATAATTGTTATGGAATATTTTTCTACTTGGTTTGTAATGATTTGATGAGATACAATATAATGCTACTATTGGGATCATGCTTGTGGGTAGAGGGAAAATATTTTATTATTAATTAAAGAAAACTAAAAAACTTTTCCTTTAATTTTATAAAATGAACACTGAGAACTGTTTAAAGATTTAAATACTGAGTGTTCTGGCATAAGATTTTTCTTTTTCTTTCCTCTTTTTTGTTTGTTTGTTGATTAACAATTTTACATTATTATTTTAAATGATTGATATTTTGTTTACATATATTGTTGATATAAGTGAAGTTAATATAAAAAAGAAATTTATCACAAATGAAATATGCCTACTGTAGTTAGTTCTACTGTAGTTTCTTCATTTTGTTTTATTAGAAATTTAATTCGAAATGAATATGATGATATATATAATGTGAACATTTAGTATAGGTAGAATTTGAATAAGTGAATTTGAATGTTCCAAATATGTAACTATTGGAAGCCAAAAGGTATCGATTTTGGGTTTTACGATAGAGGAAGAAGAACTTTTTATGACTTGTCATGGTATAATTTGTTTTCCTGCGATAATTGTGAAATGGTTGAAAACTCAGAATGTTGGGTTTTCCCTTGGCCTGGCGTGCATGTTGCGCAAGGTTAAAGGACAATTTAGTTGGGAGGGTTGTGTTTGTTTTGAAAACTAGAAAGTTTCAGGGTTATTTTCCTTTTTTGCTAAAGGATGGTTTTAAGAGATTTTTGTGTGAAAAATCAAGGGACAGTGTCCAAGAGAGATTTAGTCTGAGTCCATTTCTTTGAGCCTCAAGATGTGCGACGACGAAAGTAGTATCCAGTATTTTATTTCAAATTTAGATTTTGAAAGTGATGAAAATAATGAAATGTTGGTAGATTTTGAAATTCCGGAAACAAGTGTTGTGAATAGTGAGTTAAGAAATGAACGTGTGGAGGAAAGGTATAAAGTTTGAAGTGGATTAGTGATGACCCTCAGAGACCCTTAAGACATCAAAAATAGTCTGGCTCCGTCTCACGAACTAGGCATACAGAATGACTTGAAATTGTCTTGGATTGGTCTTTATCCAAGGCAAAATGAAGACCAAATATTTTTACCCGGGGTTACTTACATTATACAAGCTGTTCTCGTAGAACAGCATTTTTGATAAGTGATTATTATTTTCGACAAATATTTTAATATCTTTATTCGTTTTCAACTTAATTTTAAGCTATTGCAAAAAATAACTTAACTGCCGCATGTCAACTTTTTTCCATGTATATTCGACAACAATGAAATTATAAACATTTTAATCGTCAGGAAGTTTCATTTATCCAAATTGAATATTAATCATCAATAGTGATGCCGTTCAAGACAAAAAATGTCAAGTCGGAAGTCGAGAAAAGCAAGAGAGGATAACTCAAGGCCTCGCATTTCCAGCCAATTCAAGGCGGCCTTGAAGGCTTGAGTTTTCTTCGCAGATGTGCATTTTCCTTCGCTGAACAGGCCAGCTGGGAAGGGCGAATTAGTACATTGCAGAGCAAGGAGGAGAGCAGCGTCTTTTCATGGGTCTTGGACTTAGAGCACGGGATTTTCATTCAATGGTAGACGTTCGCGCATCTGGCAGTGGAAGCTCAAGCCTCCAAGAGAAGCCCAAGACAAGGTCTTGACTTTCGAGGCCTGGACATTTTAGGCCAGATCCAAGACGAGCTATTTAAGGTGGCAAGTATGTCTTGGCATTTCTTGTCTTGATGCTTGACATTCCTCGATCAGCGGCAACACTAATCATGAATTCATATCAATGATCAAAATCGCTTTGATTATTTATTTCTTAGTGTCCTCCTGACGGTATTTACGAATAATATCTCAGAAACGGCAAAAGAATGAAATTTTTTCCTGTACCGGGTAAAAATATTTGGTCTTGATTTTGCCTTGGGTAAAGACCAATCCAAGACAATTTCAAGTCATTCTGTATGTCCGGTAAGAAGGTTTGCATTGAAGAGCATTCGAAAATTTCCTGTTCAATGGTGACGTGACAATTATTGAATCCTTTTCCATACCGTTTTCGTTCGCACCTTTTTGAATCCTGAGAGCAGTAGAAGTTATCTCTTAAATTGAACCCCTTTCTGTACTCAGTGACGACAATATTTTTCTGAAAACTTTTGAATATCCCAAATCGACCATGAAATAGATCATTTTTAATCCCTCTTCACATGCATATTTCGATGTTCTTATTTATTGTTTTTCGAAAGATAATAAGGGTAAAAGCATTTGAAAACACAGTATTAGTCATTTTATGTTGTCAAGATTGATTGCTACACAGGTAGCTGTCTTGGAAACTAATTTTTTCAATTTCTTTATCATCATTTTATATTTTTTTAATTGATCACAGTTGCATAAAGCGAGAGTTTTATTATAAAGTGATGTATTGAGGTCCATCAAAGTAGCACCTCCACAATCGAAATTCACAAGTTTCTTTGTATCAGAATTTTGGGCTGTTTTGGGTTTTTTTTTAGGCTTTTTTGGGCTGTATTGTCGATTTTTGGGCTCCACTACTTTTTTTGAAAATTCAATTTTGGAGTGGAGGTGCTGACTTGACTCAAGCCAGCACCTCCACTATATGAAAATTTCAAAAAATTAAAAATCAAGCACGACAGAATTTTGAGCTTTTTTTGGGCTCTTGAATGCGCTAACAACAGATTTGCAAAAACAACCCCTACTGAAAATAAAACTACTCCCAATGTACAAACTCAAACTCGGAAAAAACGAAGTACACCATCATTTTGGGCTTATTTTGGGCTCTTGAATGCACGAAAAAAAATTCAAAAAACCACCCCCTATGAACAGGAAAATCAACCCCTTGCAAAAAATAAAATCTGCACAAAACAAATTTTTTCAAAACCACCCCTATGTACAAAAAAAACCAACCCCTTAGTAAAAACTCAAACCTGGAAAATACAAAATAGAAAGTAGTGTAGGGCTTTTCTTGGGCAAGAGTTACGACACTTTTAAAACACTATCAAGAGATACGACACTATGGAATTGGTGCTGCGAGTTGCGATACTTTTCTAACAATACAACGAGATACGACAGTTTTAACGCATTCGCTGGAGATACGTCAAAATGGCTCGGGACCGTCGATTTATTCATAAATAGTGAGCGGGCTAAATAAGGTATGAACTTGGCTACAAATCGTCTGCGAAAGGGCAATAACTGCGAGCCATAATACTTAATTTAAGAAAACCAGCTTCACACTGTCTAGACACATCCACTCTAAACAGTGTGAAGTTGGTCTTGTAAATTCAAATATTTTAGCTTAGGGTGCCGTCCCATGGATATAGATTAGTAGAAAAGTGGAATAGTTTTGACCAATAAAGTGATTGCTAGAGTTTGTGCAATCACCTCATTGGTCAAAACTATTCCATTATTCTACTAATCTTCCTTCATATTCTCCATGGGACTGCGCTCTTACAGTGGTTTTTCTTTTGCAGACGATTCGTCACCAAATTCATACCTTATCTAGTCCGCTCCCTATTCATGAACTATAAAGGAACACATTAAAATATATATATTTCATTATTATCCAAGTTTTTAAATTACAATAAATAATATACCTAGATAGTTTCTTCTCTGACTTAAGATATTTTGAATTGAACACAAGCGGTTAGTAAAAAACAGGGCTGGTCTGAAGTAAAAAATATGTTCATTTCGCTTATCAAATAAAAAACTAACCATTTATTTATAATAACAAGAACTGAGGTTGCACGCGACAAATTTTAACTGATTATTACAGAAAAATCAAATCGCATAAAAATTGCAGTCTAAAAATCAATAAGTCCGTGCTGGTCGATTCTGGCCGGGATCCGGCTAAAAACGTCACGGTAATCTGGTCGGATCCCGGCTTTCATACCGGCCGGGATCCAGTCGAATAACCCGGCCACAGACCGGTTAAAAAATTTTGCTTCAGGCGAGAAATTGGTAACTTGGATTGTCTTTTAAGGCTCATTTGACAAAAAATGGGGGGGTCAAATTTTACACAAATCTAATACCTTCTCTGGATGAGAATGTAAAAATACGAATTTTCAAGTACCATGTGCATTGATGATGGTTATTTTATTGTTTTAATCGTTGCAAATAGTATTAAGGACATGAAAACCAATAAATATTTTGAAAACCCACACACAAGATGAAAAAAAAATGAAATAATCAAAGTGTTGATGAGAATGTGCCCACTAAATACCCATCCTATCGAAAAGTGAACAATAACAAATTTGTAGATCTTCTTGGAGTGCACAGTTTTTGTTTCATCATCATTTGTCGTATCTGGCATATTTTGACCGTGAAATTAAATTTTTGATTTTTTTTTGTGCAATCAAAATGAGAATATTCGATTTTTCGAAAAAATTAAAAAGTCTTTATGATAATCCTGTAGAGCGCACAAAAAGAAACACTTTTTTGCTCAGACTATTTTCCGTGTGTTGCGTTGTTTGGCTGAAAATGTTAGTTTTAGTTTCCTTTCTTGGATTTTGAAAATGCTGTAGGTCTGAAAATTTTTATTTTATCGAAAAATATCATGAGAAGAAATTGTTTGAATTTTTGAGTACTCTGGACAGGCGCACATATAGTTTCCAAATTGTGAAAAAAATGGCCTCAGAAATGTTCAAAATGCGCTCACTTTTTGAATTTTCATTCAAAATGGCGGGCTAACGAACTTGACCTTTCGTTCGCGAGACTAGAAGAGTACACCAAAGGTCAATCCAATAGTTTAATTCTTTCGAAAGTTATCGTGCTCACAGTCAGACATACATACATACATACATACATACAGACAGACAAATTCGTAAAAACCTGTTTTTTGGTTAAGGGGGTCTCAAAACGTAGACATTTGACAAAAAACAGAGAGGTCAAAATTTACACCAATCTAATACCTTCTCTGGATGAGCATGTAAAAATACGAATTTTCAAGTACCATGAGCATTAATGATGGTTATTTTATTGTTTTAATCGTTACAAATAGTATTCACTACTTTACCACCGAGCAATTCACGCCTACCCCGAAAGGGAAACGGCTTAATGATATAATAATAATAATAAACCTTCAAGTATTGAAATGCTTTTCAGCTCTCTTAGGATCTGAATTTAAAACTTTTTAAAGTATGTGGGTAGAAAGAAATTATATTCTCTGGCACTATTTTAAATATTTGGTTTTATTAATACCAGTCAAAATATATAGTTTATAGAAGTAATTAAAAGTCTGTGATTCTGAATAACTAGTTAAGTCTTCTTTATTGCATCTATAAATTATATACAATAGTTAGCATATTCTCATTTTATTCAAAATTCGATGATGTATAGATGATCTATTGAAAACAAATAAAAACTTATGATGTTTTTCAGAAAGGATTTTCTTCTGGCGATCTCGATTTCAAGGACGCCTGTTGGTCAAGCTTCTATCTGGATGGAACTTTAAGGGGAATTTAGTATTTATCTTCTACGAATCTATGGAATCAATAGACTACTGATCTGCATCGTAAGTAAATTCAATTTTTTGGTTTCAAAGTATTCATAATTAGAATAGAATAGAAATTATTTCCTCCCTTAGTACACTTTTACGAATTTTTACAATTTTGTAGATTTCCTGCTGTGTTTATACATGTAAATTTAAACCTCAAAACTCAGTTGTAACACATTTGTAATCTAGTCTCTTGTTTTAAAGTTTTAACATTGACTAATCAATAATCATTCTCCAATTATTCCAAAATAACTTCACATTCTCGACCATTCTCTTTTGCCTTTTCTTCGATGTCTTTTACAAACTCACAGAGGACGGGGTTCTGTTTTTCATTTAAGCTTTTAAACATAAGATTTTCGAATTCCGTTAATGCCTTTCCAGCTATCCACTCCGCTACTTCTCTAGTTCACTTGCTATTAACTTTATTACGAAAAAGTGTGATAGGAAAATCATTATAGGCCTATGATGATTTTCCTATAATTTTTTCGCGATTATAGGAATAATTATAGAAAAAATTATCGGTCGCCAATTTTCACTATCATATTCGTAATCAGTGCGTCAAAATACATAAGTACACGGAGCCCGAAGAAAATCGGACACATGTCCTTTTCGGAAGTACACCCAAATTATTTCACAATGCGACATTTTCAGTAAGTGATCCGTAACTTCTTACTAACTAGTTCTAGAACTTGTTACATTCTCATCCTAATAAGTTTTATGTAGAATTTGACTTAGTCAGTTTTCATAAAAACTCCACGTTTTGAGACCCCCTGAGTCAGAAAAAACGATTTTTACGATGGTGCCTGTCTGTAGTCTGTAGTCAGCAGTCTGTAGCCTGTAATCTGTGGTATCGTGTAGGCACGATAAATTTTGACAGATTCATCAGATTAGATTGTGCTTTGAGACACTTTTTGAAGGCCTAGAAAGAAAGAACGAGTTCGTTAACCAGCTATTTTGGATAAAAATTAAGAAAGTAAGCACATTTTGAACATTTTTGAGACCACTTTTTTTCAAGATTCAAATTTTCTATATATGTTCATAAGTAGTACTCAAAAAGAAAAACAATTTATCTTGATAACATTTTTAGATAAAAAGAAAATTATCACAGTTATAGCATTTTAAAGTCCAAACCATACAAATGAAAATTAACATTTGAAGCCGAACAACGCATGATATGAAAAAAAGTTAAGAAGGAAAAAACGTTTCTTTTTGAGAGCCCTACAAGACTATCATGACAAATTTTTTAATTTTCTTGAAAAATCGAAAATTCAAACTTTGATCGCACGAAAAATAAAAAAAAATTAAAAATTCCATTTGCGGTCAGACCATGCAAGATTGTTACGTCGTAACAGTTAATTTTAACTCTCTTTTAAATGGAAACCAAGTCTATATTTTGTCTATCCACCTTATTTCGTATTCTTCAAATGAATTGTATTTAATACTATTTTTGTATCTCAAACGTAATAAGGATTTTCAAACTCAGTCGAGTTCATTAGTCTCTCAGATTATAAATGCTGTAATAACCATTGGTTTCTGTCATGCCACAAAACTCACTATTCCGCGAAATATTTGCGTCGTTTTTTTATTCTATATTTTGATTGATTTTTAGTTGGCAAATCGTCGTACGCCAACAGAAACACTAACGCCAATAAAGACTAGCGGACCGCGACTTTTTCAAATGCGTAATAAGCCGAGCGCGCCTGAACCGTTTTCACTTGGAATTCAACATATTGCGTAATATACGCGACTGACTAATCGCGCACTCGGCGCTTCCGAGGCGAGAGTCACAACCGTCTCTCGCCCTACGCGCTGAGAAACTGCGTGGGCCAGCAGTTCTAGGATTGTCGGGTGTATTTATTTGTATTATTATCAATTCAAGAATGGGGCAGCCAATGAACGTCGTTGATAAAAATAAACTGCTCACTCACGGAAAGGGTGGGGCCCACTCCAGCTTAGAAATAAAAGAATCGTTTACAAACGTTTCGTTTCAAGGTCTGGAAAAAGGCGACTTTTTACTGTATTTCATCTCGAGGACACATTCTTTTAACGCATGGTGTGAAATGAGTCTTGCAGTGTGACATTTTTTTGAGTAATCAGTATGATTTATGGTAGTCCCGATCAAATGCGTTGAACCTCAATCACTATGTGTATGAAAACATTTCTTCGAATTGAAGCACGTACGAAATATTTTAATTTATTCTTTTCCCAAGACTTTTTCCTTTTCTCTTATCGATCGGGACCACCTGCAAAATTAAGGACCGCAGCCTACGCAGCATTCGTAGCGTCTAATCACTCGTTATGTTTTATGAAAGCATTCCTTTGATTTTAGGCTGTGTATAGATGTCCGGTGCCGGGCGCTAGGCTGATATCCGGTAGATTGCTCTGATTGGTTACACGGCAGTTGGCACGGTCTGTCGACTGTCATACAGCAGCTTTGCATCCGGCTGCGTATTATTCTTATTTTCTTAAGACATGTAGGAGGCATAACCTCAAAGAGAAGTATATATTTTGGACGGAGAATATAAGTGTAACTTTTTTTACACGCTTGAAGGTTAAGGTTCTTGACGAATAATTATAAAAAATGGAATATAATTATTATGTTTTTTATTAATAATTTACAATGTTATTTTTTATGAATACTTTAATTTATTTCACCTGGCATATTAACGAATACTAACTTGAGCCAGACCAGTAAAAATCTTCGCTTTTGAAGTGCAAGGAGCAAACTACCATGGTGTCAGTTGTAGGTTTTCCCATTGTTAATGCATTTTTTCAAGCTATGCCCTGATCAATCTTTTCGAGCTCTCCAAACGTGTTTTTAATTGTCACAACTAATACACCGACTTTAGGGAAAAGGAAAAATCGCAACGTTTCATATTTTCGCGCTGTAGACGAACAGCCAATCACGCAGCAAAACTCTTTCTTTTTTTCGCGGGGAAAATTTCGTAATAGAATTTTTTTAATAACAAAATAAACGTCTGCTTTGATTTTAAATTAATTTTGAAGCATTATGTATTGTTTATTTCTGAATAAACAGTATTTTTCTGCGATTTCCCATGCGATCTGTCAAGATCTACCTGGTTTTGAAGGTTTCAAATTTTGCTACCAGATAGTGTATCGCAGCGCATCGAATCCCAATTTCACGCTGAGACGTCAGCTGGCAACATGTGTGCACGCCGAGAGCCAAGCAGCAATATCAATTGCATGAGACTAAACATTATTTTTTAAATAACTTGGCAAAAAATGATTTTTCACCATTAATGTATTTAAATATTATTTTTCAATAAAGGCCATTTAATTAAATAATAAAAGGGGTAATTTTTCTGTACCAATTTTATTATTTAATAGAATAGGTTTGAAAAATAAATAATAATATTCATTCGAAGCCACCCTTTTATGTCCCTATAACGCCCCCTGAAAAGTGAGCATTAGATAACCCTTTACTACAGAGGATCCAGAGACAGTGTGGCAACCTAGCCGGCCCTATCGGAAATCTAGATTATTTTTAGATACTTTCTAGACTCAGCTCCTCTAGCGAAAGTCTAGGACAATTTTATGGCGGTCATTGTGAGATATTTATTTTCAAAAAGAATTTCGTAATTAGTTTGGCTGGAACGCCGTACTACTGTTGCTGGACCTAAACATTCTGAATCTAACTTGTTCCTTTTAGTTTCGTTATGGACAAGTACAAGATCTCCAGCACCGAAAATAGGGTTTAAAATGACAATTTTCGAATCCTGTAACTTCTTCAATCTCTCCTGTGTCCTCTGGATGGATTCTTTTCCTTTTTCTAAATAAGCTACATGCCGCTGCCTCCACATATCCAAGAGTTCTTAATCGTTTAAAGAACTGATGGTGACGAGAATCGTAGGCAAGTTTGCTGTTCTGCCAAAGGTCATTTCGAAAGGTGCTAACCCAGTATTTTCATGAACTGCTACATTATAAGCCAAACAAGTAAGGTTGAGATTCAAGTCCCATTCAGTTTGATTATCGGCGATAAAGGTTTTTAACAAATCCTTCATCGCTGCATGGGTTCTCTCTAATGCTCCATTCGCCTGAGGGTGGAAGGTGGTAGTTTTTATGTGCCTAATTCTAAATTGATTTTCGAATTTTTGGGAATCTCTGCTTCGATTTTTGGCCTGATACGTGTTAAATTCTCTCTCTGGCAGATGTCACATTTTTTTATGAAGTCGATGACGTTAGTGACAGGCTTTGTCTTCATTTTATTAGGGAATCTATTTCTTTTCCATGCTCGATATTCTTCCACTACTTCTTTTTCGTCCTTGGGTTCAACGAATCCAATCTGCATGGGCTCCACTTCATCATTTTCGCTGTCCGTTTCAAAAGGTTCGTGTGCGATGTTGCTGTCCGGAACTTCTATTGCGTGTCCTTCTTCACCGCCTCCTTCACGTGTTGGATACATACGCGACAATGCATCGGCGTCTGTATTTTCTTTCCCTTTTATATATTTGACTGCATACTGGTAACCTTCGAGGCGAAATCTCCATCTGAGTAGTTTAGACGCTGGATCTTTAATATTGAAGAGCCATTTCAGGGCCTGATGATCTGTTTGGATTATCAAGTTTCAAAATGCCAAAAAACCATAATTTTTCATATTTGAGATGCCTGTTCTGTATCATTCATTGATATTACCTCAAAAAGTTGAAAAACTGATAGATTTACAATTGATTAACAAATCATTAAACTTAGATGAAGTTCCGGCAATCCGTTCAATTGTTATAAACAAATTCATTAACAAAATAGATTTTTGCTGTACATTGAAGCCAGGAAGCTCTTTTTGTCAAGTTTTTCCACGCGAAATCAAGTGAAATCAATATTTCATCAAAATCAATTACTGAAGTATTATTTTTTTGTTTGTTATAAACAATATTTATCAACAAATTCAATAAATAAGCGCCTCTGGATATATAAATGCATTTTTCCTGCGAAATCATTAGTTTTGCCTTGAAAAATGAAAATTCCATAACAGAAATGGGCAATAAACAATATTTACCATCGTCATAAACAATACTGATTAATAAATGCATTAAACGGTCACTCTTTGATAGAAAAAATCCATTTTTTCATCATTGTTACTGAAATGTTTATTAAACTATAAATCCAACAACATTTCCCATTGTTATGAACAATATTGATAAGTCAGTTCTTAAAATAATTCTATCACATAGAATAAATCGGTTTTTTGGGTTCAATAGTTAATGTTAGCTTGAAATAAGGAACCGAATCGTAAAACTTCGACACTCAACATCTTTTTCCAATATTGTAATCAATGAAGATGAACGAAATCATTAGACTTAGCCATTTTTGAACGAACAATTCTGGTTTTCAGCAGCGTTGTCCATTCTTGTCTCAATCATCTCCAAGCAGCAGATCCTGAACTTGTGCATCCATGGGACGAGGGACAATCTCCGTAAGGGTTCTGAAGTTGTTTATGTAGGGATCAGTCATGATCAACAAATTGAGACACAAATATTCATTGGTTGCAATCCGACTTATTTTACGGGTATTGAATTCCCTTATCCTCTTGAAAATCTTATTATTCGCCTTTTGGGACTCTTCTGTCAATTGGCCAAATAACAAATTAAATTTATGGAAAAACGACATAAGTTGCGATAAAATGTTTAAGAACAAAATTGCTTTTTCTTTCTCATAGGATGCGCACTTTTTTCAAGAAGTACGCTAAATTAAAAAAATTGTTTGAATAAAATAACAAGAAAAAAAACCGTATCTAGATATTTCGGAGACGAATCTATAGATATTCTAGAGGGGTTTTCAGATTTCCGACACAACTCTTAGTTTTTTCTCAAATTAATTACATTAGTTTCGAATCCATATCAACAGGCACAGAGCAAATTTAGGCTAAACAAAAAGTATCCCGATTGTTCAACAAATTGTTAGAAAGAAAAAACAGAATCGAGCTATTTTCGACATGAATGCAATGGTATTGTCCATTTTTTATTCCGACAATTACTTTGTTCATAACTATTGCAGAACTGTAAAAAATAATGCAATTATTTAGACAATTGTTTAAACGAAATAACAAAAGACCCGCATCTTGATATTTCGGAATGGAATCTAGAGGTGTGTTCAGTTTTCCGACACGATTCTCAGTTTTTTAAAAATTAATTACATTTAAGCTGCAAGTCCATATCTGTGGCATGTGTGGACTTTTGAAATATAGAAATACACTATAAAATAATCCACAAGACCTAGGGGTCGAAATGAGATTTACAGTCATTTTTCAAAATTTGGGATTTCGTATTTGACATGATAAATTTTTTGACTTGTGATTTTAGAATTTTTTCGTATGTTTGGAGTTTTTAGGCTTAGACGTACACTAGAAAAAAATCGACAAGGCCCATGAATAAAAAGAATAATAAAAAAATACTGTAGTTCTAATTTTGACTTGTGGGTCCTGTGCCATTGTTTTCTAGTTTATGGCTAAGCCTAAATACAATATTTTTACATTTAAAAAGCTCACACGTGCTCAGAAAAATGTTCAATCCACAAGTTGTAAAGATTATTTCATCAAATACCAAAATCAAAATTTTAAAAGTTTGCTGTATTTCCAATTTCGATTCCTGGAAATAATTATATATACGATCCACGAAACAAGAATAGACCGGTAGTGACCACTGGCGGCAAATCCAGGAACTAAAAAAGCGGTTTTTACCAGAATTTTTCTTGCTTTATTTTGCGTCAGTTTCAGCAAACTTTTGTTTGAATAAATGAATAAATCAATCTTTTTTCACGCGTATCATGTCTATTATTAATTTCTGCATGGCGGACTTCTCCTATTTTGAGCATCAAAAATTATTAGAATTAGATAATCTAAGGTTTTGTTAATGAAAAAAAAATTGTTTAATAAATTTTATTTTCAAGAGAAGTCAAGAATAGATGTCGGCCTACTTTTTACAATGCATAAAACGAAAATTTAATTTATGAATTATTTTGCGAGTGTTTTGGCAGAAACTGATCTGAGGAAGTTACCGTTTCACCCTAATGTTTCAGTGTCATATTCATTGAAAGGTTATTCAAAATAACTTAGCACAATACTATTATTTTAAAAATATTACTCAATAAATGCAACAGATTTTCAATGTAATTTTTTAATTTGGAAAGTGTCATTTTCAAATTCCCCTTGAAACTAGCGCGAAACTGTCAAAAGTGTCGTCTGCTATGCTCAGCTTTTTGGAATTTTTATTATTTTTAGAATAACTGGGACATTTAGAACAGAACAAACTATTGTTCAAGTTTAGCACAGGGTATGTCCTAACAACTAAACCACTTTTGTCCATAAAAAACTTGCCTGATGGAGATATTTGGGTCTGACCGCGTTTTACCAACTTTTACCGTCATGACCAGACATCACCGGTCAGGTCAGGTATTACCACAGTTAGGCCGAGAAGTGCCAAACACTATGCATACACTCTAAAAACAGACTATTGACTGTCAAACGATTATTATTATAATTACTATTAAAGGATTTTCCATTCAAAATTGGCATGAGAGGAAATCCTTCCACAGTTAAAGGATTGTCGTTTCAAATGCTATCCTTTAACTGTGAAAGGATTTCCTTTGATCTTGAAGTGAAATCTAAGAATATCATAACGACTGTTTGAATTTTCTTGAAAAATCGAAAATTCTCATTTTTATTGCACAAAAAATAATGAAAAATGAAAAATTTATTTTTACGATTAAGCTATCCAAGATACGACAAATGATGATTCAATAAAAATTGTGCACTCAAAAAAAAAATTTTGTTATGGGATACTTTTCGGTTGGATGTGTATTTTTTGTTTTAATTGTAAAAATGACATTAGCAATGAAAAAATCTGCCCGATAAGTGGGCACATTCTCATCAAAACTTTGCTTATATTATTTCTTTTTTATCTCGTGTGAGGATTTTCAAAATATTTTTTTTTTATGTTTTCAATACTATTTCTGACGATTAAAAGAATAAAACAACCATCATTAATGCTCATGGTACTTGAAAATTTGTATTTTTACATTCTCATCCAGAGAAGGTAGTAGATTTGTGTAAAATTGGACCCCCCGGTTTTTGTCAAATGCCCACATTTTCAGACCCCCTGAACCCAAAAAACAGGTTTTTACGAATGTGTCTGCCTGTTAGTCTGTCTGTGTGTAGATTTTTGTAATGTTAGCACGATAACTTTGAAATGAAATTATCTATTGGATTGGGCTTTGGTATACTCTCACAGTGTCCCAAAATGAAGGTCAAGTTCCTTAGCAAGCCATTTTGGATAAAAACTCAAAATGTGAGCGCATTTTGAATATCTTTGAGAACATTTTTTTCACAATATAAAAATTATATATAAGCTGTTCATAGGACGCGAAAATTCAAACAATTCATTTGAAATTTTATGACATTTTGCGATAAAACGAAAACTTCTAGAGTTACAGCATTTTCAAGATCCAAAAGAAGAAACGTAAATTAACATTTTCAGCCAAACAACGCACGATACGAAAAAAAGTTTCGATAAGAAAAATGTTTCTTTTTGCACGCCTTACAAGATTATCGTATCGACTTTTTGAATTTTCTTGAAAAATCGAAAATTCACTTTTTTATTACACAAAGAATAATAAAAAATCTATATATATATATATATATATATATAATTTTTTCTAACAAAAATGTAAAATTACTCAAATCTGCAGCTAAAAATAATTCTTTTTGTACATTTTCCGAAAAATACTACAAATTTCTATTTTCATGTTATGGTTCGAATACTCATAATTGGCATATTAAATAATGTGCCATAAGTGTTTCCCCGTAAAAAACAGAACAGAACATATTGACTAATTTCAAATGTGTATTGACTTTTTTTCGAATTTCAGAGAAACCAACTTTATAGCTCTGCCTGATATACCATAACTGTTTCTATTATGTATATTAACTAATTAATTAGATTAACTAATTATAATAAATGTGTCATTAAATAGAATAATTAAATTATATAAACACGAGAAAAGCACATAGGTCGTCAGGACGTAAGCGAATCAAAAGAGGGCCTTAATTCCAATCGGATTCGAAAGAGGACGTGGAGGGCTAAGCATGACTAAAGGAGGCCCTAAATGCAATCATGCAGGGCTTAAGTAGGGCCAAAATTTCGACTCGGGTGGTAGTAAAGAAAAACGTAAAAGAAAAAAAACGCCACACAGTCCAGTTCCTCCCCTTTAAACATTCTAAAAAAAGTTCCTGTACTTTCAGAAAAATATTCGTGCAACAAAATGTAGTTTTTTTGGCTCAACATTGCCTAGAGGTAGGCCAGGAATTTGCAGATAGGGGCATATGAACTCCTATCTAATATAACTCTGCTGAAGGCTGGTGACCTTCTCAGAATAAAACATCAACCAATTGTGACTATCGGTTTCCTTTCCTTGCCCCCCCGCCCCCAGTAACGGAAGTTTTAGTAGACTGACGTTACACCTGGACTCTCCACCACATGACGAATCGCTACTTAACTTGGAAATGATTTCTACTCCCAACACAAATTTCGCGCATAAATGTAGTAATTGGGTGTACAATCTAAATAATGAATAAGACAAACAATAAAATAGTCTCGGAATGGACTGAAACTTTGGTTGATGAAATACATACGCACGAATTACTATATACAGACACAGACAGTCTCATCTATCATTTCACTGTTCCCAACTTTTACGAATACATTAAACGGGATCTTCATAAATTGGACACGTCAGATTATTCTCCAGATAATGTTTATGAAATTCCTCTAAAGAATAAAAAAGTATTAGGCCTGATGAAGGATGAATGCAGCGGCAAAATAATGACTGAATTTGTGGGCTTGAGATTGAAATTATATGCATATAAAGTTTTGGATGAAGATGCAAAAGAGACGGCTAAGCGTGTCAAAGGATCAACATGAAAAACCATAACATTCGACGATCATAAGCAGACTCTCATATCTTGTCAAAATCTGAATAAAACTCAGCACCTAATCCAGAGCCGAAAGCATGAAGTTCACACTATCAGCCAAGAAAAGATTGCTCTCAGCTGGCATGACGATAAAAGAATGCTGCTCCCTGGTGCAACAGACCCTCTTCCATGGGGATATAAATGTAAAATCTCTGAACTCATGGAAGTCGATGTATATATATATATATATATATATGTGTGTGTGTGTGTGTGTGTGTGTGTGTGTGTATGAGTAGAAACGAGCGAGGTGATAAACATAATGATGTAGATATATGAGTGGAGGAGTGAGAGAGAGAGAGAGAGGCATAAGATTATCATATGTACTGTATATATGTATAAACTTTGGTGTAGTAGATATAGTCTACAGTGATTGGAATGAATTATCTTTATAATGTAAAAATTTTATATATGTAAATTGTAAATTAAAAAAAGAAATCGAAAAAAATTGTACAATTCTTTGTGAAATACAAGTTATTGCAAAGTAAGAAAAGAAAATTAGTTGAATCTAAATTGGTGTTTTATTTTTTATTTAATGCAACCTGAAAATCATATTTTTTAAGTAATTTTCTTTTAATTGGACAAATTTAATGCAAATCATATTCCTAAACTGATGTAGCTATCGGATGCAACCTGATCCAGCAGACGTAATCTCTCAATGCCGAGGACGATGCCAGCGATGTTTGATTCCCTTTACTTTAATTCCATTTTTACTTGTTGTGATGTTTCCTTGAATATTCTATTTGAAATTGTACAAATACACATGTTTATTTGTAATTCTACATTAAAGAATTTTATTTTGGTTAGAAAATACTTTAAATTATAAATTTTTGAACATTGAAAAGTTGAATAGCTGGGCATTTTTTTCTTAGTGTAACTTTTCACGAAGAAAAATAAAATAAAAAAATAATGCAATTACATTGTATACATTTGGAGGAAAATAATTATCAAATGCTCTTTTCGATCTTTTTTTGGTTGGACAATTAATTTGAAAATAAAAAAAAAACGTTACAAAAAATGCAGTCGGTAGGAGTTATAATTTTTTAGAAATAATTTTTAAAATTTTGAAGTTTGCTCAGTGAAAAGAAACTTTTAGATTTCAGCAAGCACTCTGAAAATATTTGAAACAATTTTTCATGATTTTTATAGTTTTCATTATTGTTAATCCAAAGAAATAAAATTTTAAATTGCAGTAAAATATTTAAGCACGTAAAAAATATAAGAAAAAATAAATTGTGAATAGAAGAATAGATGAAAAATAAAAGTACCGAGTAATAAATGCCCGAATTTTAATATTTCAGAATTCGAAATTCATCGAATTCTATAATTGCAAAATTATTCAATTGACAAATTATTAAACTAACTTAAATTTTTTAATTCGCGAAATTTAAATTTCAATAATTATTAAATAGTTGATTAAATATTAAAAATAATTATAAATTATTTTATCAATCCCGATGTGCTAGATACTTCAAGGATGTTTGAAATATTTAATAAATTATTTACCTAATTATTTAATTAATTATTTACATCAAAATATATTTTTGGCAAATTTTGATTTCTGAATCTTGATTATTTATGGAATTTAATAATTTGTTACTCTTATAATTCGTTTATTATATAATTTGAAAATTATATAATTCAATTTTGGATTTTGGAAATTTTAAAATTTAAGAATTTATAATTCGATATTTCTACAGTAGGTAGCTATCCAATTATAAAGAACACTTAGTTTCTTGGAGTCACTCAAGAGATTTCTAGAGCAAACTCCCGAGAGTATCCTCGTTCTGATTTCGAGATTCAGGAGAAGCTTATGGAGTTACCCATACTTTCAGCACGTGTTCTGGGCATTACTTGGTCCGTGAAGCGGACAGTTATATCCGTGACCGCCATATTTCCGGACAAAAATTGGGCCAAAGTGTTCACCCCATCGCGAGATCTACGGTCAAATGGATACCCCATTGGACGTGCATCAGGATATTTGCGATCTCTCACACCACAGAAACTTGCCGCATCGTTGCAACCTCCAACCTCACTTTGCACGATCTGCAAAATTATAATATCAAGTCAATTATTCTCTATCGAAAAAGAACCTCATCCATTTTTTTCGTTTCTTTCTCCAGGGGCCATCCATAAACTATGTTAGATATTCTTTGCCAAATTTTTACCCCTCCCCTCCCAAAATTTTTTTTTCAAAGTTGCCCCACCCCAAACCTATGTTACGTAACTTTTCCAAATATTTTCAGCCATGTCTTATTAAATACAATTCATAGTTATACTTACTACCAGAAGCGGCAGATCCTTTTTTTTGTAGGTGGGGGCAGGGGCATATACTTATAATATTGAATGGCCCAATTTTTACATAGTATAATAATATCATACTATGTAAAATTGTACATAAATAATAAATACACAATAAATAGTCAATAATAAATAATAATAAATACAGGTATAAAATTCATATTGCCAAAGATTTAACAAATATTTCAGTGATTTACCGGAAATTCCAGAAAAATTTCTAAGATTTCGGATATATTTAAAATGTTTTACAAAGACCGCGATGATTTCCCAAAGATTTCACAAAGATTTGAATAATTTCACAAAGATTTTACGAAGATTTCACACTCTCTAAACCTGAATCAGTGAAAAGTCACTAATTGTCAGTGAAATCTCACTGATTCAAATAGCTAGAATCCGGTCACTGACAACCACGATAACTCACAGTTATTACACGTGCAAACAATTGAAAGCTTATAAAAGCTTAGAGGCTTTTAAGTTTTACGAAGCCAGATTTATTGAAAAAGTGGAGTGCAAGAGGACAGATGACAACTTTCTAGTGCGTGGTGAGGTTAGTATTGGCTCGTTCAAAAGTTGCAGCGAACTGTAACGAGAAGGCTGTTGGACTCGAGAGCTCTAACCTCAAAATCTTATCACTTCACTGTACTGAATAAACACTAGAATTGAATCATTTTTCAACACTGTGCAGTACGCTTTTTTTTTAATTAGAGTGAGTATGCACAGGGAGAAACTGTTTAATTTAATAACCCAGTGGGCACAACAATATTAACGGCCTGAGAACGTTCTAAAGACGTTCCTAGAACGTTTGTGTCAGTCCAATTGATTTCCTAAAGACGTCCCATGTTCTAAAGAACGTCTTTGGAACATGGGACGTCTGTAGGACATCAATTGGACTGACACAAACGTCCTAGGAACGTCTTTAGAACGTTTTCAGGATGTTAATGTTTTTGTGCCCACTGGGAATTTTTGCATGAAATGAAATTTTCAAATGGTAACTTCAACTAACGTAACCATTCGAAACTTTTGTATCATGCAAAAATTATCAGAGAAAACGTTTTTTCCTCCTGTATTCACACTTTTATTTAAAACTAGAGTACCGATAAGTATTTTTAAAATATTTAATGCTAGTATTTATTGAGCAAAATGAGACAATTGAATTTGGAGGTTAGAACTTGATTACTTCAGTCTTGTGTAAAATGTATGTAATTTATCCTACCTGATATAAAATGGTTTGAGCAAATTTTTGCATTTCTTATCAGCGACTCACTCAAAGGATCACGTTTAATCTCACTTATCCATAGTTCACGTCTTCTTTTCGATAACTCTTATTTTTACATGCAAATTGTATGGCGGTCTGGCAAACTTTTTGTTTGTTTCTTTTATAATAGTTGGAATTTTATGAAATGATATTCCATGGTCCCTTCCTTCTTTTAGTTTGTCCAATATAGGGCATACCACAAGAACAATCCAATTTATACACAACATTACACTGTTCTAATTTTTCTAATGGGTCTTTCGCCAATTTTATAAAACGGTCAAATATTGAATCAATTCTAAAAATAGTATTGATATTAAAGTTATAACAAAGTCTGCAAATTGGATAAGATATATCTGGATAAAAGTTAAAAGCAACCAATGTTTTCTGTTGATTATTATTTGTTAAATTTAACTCGAAAGAAGGTTTTTTATTATTAATTTAAAAGAAAAGATTCATCGAAGAGAAGAATAGCTGAATCGACTAAATTCTGCACAATACCAATATTTTGGTGTATGGAATTATTTGATACAAAATTTAAAAGTCTACCGGAATATGTACTTTTTTTAAACTAGTTCCTGATAATATCTGAATTTTTTCTGATAATTTTTAAGTTTAAATAACTGATATAATTCTCCGATTCAACTTCAAATGTGAATTTTAACCTTTCGTGATAGCTATTAAAACAGGAAACAATGTTTTCAATTTCTTCTTTTGGAACAATAAGAAAAGTGTCGTCAACATATTTATAAAACGAATGGATTTTGACCTTTAAATTTTTTTAAATTTCTAATTAAAGATCTTGTAAAAATTATTATCAAATTGAAAACTAGTAGAATTCATAAAAAAAGGGATACTAGATATAAAATCATTTTGAGAGATATTATTAAAGTTTTTAATGTGACACCATCTTTAATCGATCCCAGAAAGAACCAAATCTAAAGGTATATTAGTAAATAGTGAGATTACATCTAAAGACACAAAAATATGGTTGTCCGAAATTTTAATTCTAATAATATTGTCTCGAAGAGTAATAGAATTTTTAATGAAGGAATTTAATTTCGGAATGGAATCAGATAAGATTTTACTAGCAGTATTAGCCAAGTAACAAGTTGGAGTGTTAATATAAGATACCACAGGTCTTAGAGGAAAATTAATTTTATGAACCTTTGGAAGGCCATACATTAGCAGCCTGGGTCGGAGCAGTGTTGCGGAATGAACGTGTTATTTAAATAAGTAACACGAGAATTCCAGATCAATCTACAATATCTATACCTTAAACCTATATAGCTATCTACCCTTCACCTATATACCCCTCCACACATCACTACTTTCCAACCGAGCAATTCACGCCTACCCCGAAAGGGAAACGGCTTGATGATATAATAGTGAAAAAATTATACCGTTTTTCTAAGAATTAACAAACCTATAACTTCTTAGACATCATATTTTTTAATTCTGACGCTTTCAAATCATGTATTCAGATTATCCTAGAATGATTGAAAATTTATAAATTACCTACATACATGTCAAAGTTTCTTTGAAATTTAGTTTCCAGTTTTTGCTTGATGCTTTGTTTTTTCGTTGGTTATGTTGTTCTTCCAGGTAAGGGTTGTCGTCCAACCTGGTTGTTTGCTTTCTTTTGGCCAAGATTTTTTTCTCCCTGTTCGGGCTGGTTTTTCCATGATCACTGATATGATTATTGGACAATAAATAATGAAGAGCAACGCGCACGTATTTCTCGAAATTTTCACGCGATCCAGACAGGACGTTTTTCCTCCAGTGCTTCCAACGCGGGCACCTTGCACTACTGCGCATGCAATGTATAAGGCGCTTAATTGGTTACCGTTCGCGCGCTTATTTGAAATGTTAAAAAAAACAATCTGTTTATTTATTATTAATAATTAAAAATAATTATATTTCAACATGTTAAAGTGGTACGTAAATGGTTTTAAATAAATTCTGAGTATTAGGTTAAATAATAAAATGAATATTCAGTAAATAAAGTATATCATATTATTTAATGTAATCTTTTTTCATTTTTGAAACTGTTTTTACTAATTTATGCGATGAATAAAGAAAATTTCGCAGATTTAAAAAGTCTAAAAAGAGTAATAAATCTACTAATATTATCTTGTTTATTGAATTAACTTAATTAATTAAATTATTCGAACTGATTAAATTGAGTAAATCAATTTATGCTCTTCGAAATTCTTTACAATTTGTTAAATCTATTTAAAATCATTAAAATCATGTAAAATTTCTTTAAAATCATTTAAAAAATTGTTTAAATAATTTAAAAATCCTTTCAATCTTTTGCAATTGATTCAAATTCACTACTGTGATATGAAATCTTTTATAATTAATATTTTTAAATTCTTCAAAATACCTATATAGTTTTTTTAAACTCGTTGAAATCATATGAAATTTCTTCTTATAAATATTTCAAAATTATTAAATTTGGAATATTTTCTCAATATGGAATTGACACGTACAGTTTAAAATATTTTCGTAAATTCATGTTAGTCAAATTACAAATAATGAAAAATTACTGTAAAATTCTAAACTACAATTTATATATCACGAATATTTAAAAAAATTATATTCTCCTGTCAAAAAAAAACGCCAGACGTTTTCTAATTCTAAATAATCTGAACGAACTGCACTTTCTGAACTGTCGAAGTTAAATAACGTATTCTCAATTAGTGGAACCAAAAACACCCCTGTCTTTTTATATTCCAATATCTGTATGTGTGTGTATTTGTTCTTGTTTGTGTACGTTTTCGATGTTTAGACATTTTCTATTTTAAAAGATAATTAAAAAACTCGTTTACTAAACTAAGAAATTTAAAATTTTGCTTCTATAATTTCTTTTTCTTTTTTCTCGAAAATTCAAGTACTTTGTTGAAACTTTAACTTCTTTGTTAAAAATTAACTTTTTTTATTGAGAATTAACAATTGTAGATGAAAATTATTTTTGTTGGAATTACAACTCTATTTGCGTCACTCTAGCATATTTATATATCTATATATATTGTAACTTTTTCGGAAAACTGGAAGGGGTTCTATGACCGCTCAGTCTCAGCTGATTCAAATTTCTAAGGGGCCTGTTGCCATTCCTCAAGTTAGTCTGTGTTTATCCGTCTCTTACAGCATTTCAGTCAACCTTGCAGAATAATGTAAAGTGTCAAAACGAAGTGTACTTCTTTTTCTGGACTTCTATCTATCATGCATACATCATACAATACACCAACCAGAAGATATTGCTCTGTTTTCCATAAGCTTTTCTGTGGTGATTGAAAAAGTAATTATATTAAGGATTATTTGTTGAATTCCGTTCATTGGTTCTCTAGATTTCAAAATCTAGATTTCTTCAATTTACTGTCGACATTAATTACTCAAGTTTAGTTCATAAATTTAGCGAGGGGCAAACAACTCCCAATAAAACCAAAAAATTTAGAAATTAATAAAGACTCTCGGTCTTCACGTTCTTCAAAATCATATAAATAAAAAAATAACCTCTTATTTTGAAAACTATACTACCTGTATCGAGCCATAGTAAACAATTATTTGTAACAGATCATAGGTGTGCGAGGAAAGACCTCATATAAATTCCAATATTATTTTTCAGAACACCGTATTTAATTGAAGCAAATCAACCAGTGTCGAAAAATATTCTTAAACAGTATTTCCTTATGCAAACCATAGATGTCAACACGACTATAGGCTCGCGGAGCCCATGGGCTAGAGCAGGACACAACTATTCCTTGCGTCTGGTCCTGCTCTAACCAATATGTTTCAGCGAGTGCTTGTAATTTGTTTAGTAGCGCCTTGAAATGAGGCACCGAGCGGCTCGAATAAAGCTGTCATGCTGATGAAAAGCAAGGCGTGCAGATGTGCGCGAATTCCTAAGAATGGAGAGAGAAATATGGTCCTTGAACAATCCTTCCCATTCACATCCTCTTCTTAGAATGTCATATTTCGAACAAATATCGAAAAACTGAAGAGGAAGTATACAAGTTTTTAGAAGCAAGCCTTCCTCAAGGCACAAGAAATGTTTGTGCCGAGTTTCATGCGCTTATGTATTATGATTTAGGAGAACACTTGATGCAAAGAATGTTCACACGAACTGTATAAACTCTGGGTTTCAACCCCTATTGGAGTGGGGCACCGGGATTCCAAACGAAAAAGGTGCGCAGATGTGTTTAGATCGAAAAACTGAAGTGGAACAAATTACAAATATTATATATCATTCATAATCAAGTAAATTACCTATATTGAGATATTTTTGAAACACGGTGGAATGATTCGTAACACATTTTTCAAACTGCATAGAAATTTCAGTCCATTTGACTTACAAACAAACCAGCCTTTTTTAAAGATATTAAGGACTTTTAGAAGTTTGAAAGAAATACAAAATATTTGATACATTTTCGGAAATGCTTGCAAGTTTCCAAATATTTGTATCAATTCCTAAAAATATTTTTAGGTGAATTTCGTTTTTCTTAAAAGATTTGAAAAATCATTCATAATGTAAAAAAAAGTGCCTTACAATCTTGCAAATTTCACTAGAAATGTTTCCCCAATCTTTATTCCATTGAAACCTACAATGTTGGTTTGATATCTTTAAAAAAAAAATCTTAATTTTTTAAACATCTTTTACAGTTTAAAATTCTTGTTCAAACTCTTCAAATCTTTTTCATATTTCTTGCATTTACATGATTGTATTTTTTTGATTCTTAAATCTTACCAAATTGAACCATTTTGCTGCAGAATCTACCAATTTTTTTCAAATTGTCTCATTAATTTCAAGAAAATTCTTTTTTAATCCTTTCAAAATTGTAAAAACTTGTAATATTTTAGAAGTTTTCAAATTTTTGATGATTTTTTTTATAAATCTGCAAAATTAATGAAATCGCCCAAAGTCTTTCAGATTCTTATTTGATAATTTTGGAACTACTTCTAAATGTTTTACAATTACCACGTTCCTACAATATCTTATAATTTTATATTATTTTTGAATCGTTTCAGCACTTCTAAGCATCCCTTAAGCTTACTCAAATTTGTTATAAAATTATGCACTGTGGCAAAATTTTGCTTTAAAATGGTTCGCACTTTGTTTTAACATGTTTGGAAGTTATTGCACATGTTTTGTATTCTTTTTTAATTTTACCTTCGAATTCATTGAGAAAAAAGTCTTTTCAAATTTTCCCATGAATCCTACAAAAAATTTTGTATTCTCATCTAGGAATGTCGGGTGTATTTATTTGTGTTATTATTGATAGCATTTATTATTGATTTCAAATCACCCGCGCTTTTTGGCTGAAAAAGTAATGACCGGCGGCGCATCGATACAAGAACGGGGCAACCAATGAGCGTCGTCACAGTAATTTTTTGCTTAGCTTTGTACGAGGAATGTGTATGTACAAGGTTTATGATGAGTTCAGGATCACCCTGCATACTGAAAATTTAACTTTTCCATTTTTGTTTGAAAGTTTATCTTTTGGAGTTAAAAATTTGAATATGTGTTTAAAAATTTATCCTATTTTGACGACAATACGTTTTTTACTGAAAATTTATTTTTTCCATTTTTGCTTGAAAATTTATTTTTTGAGATGAAATTTCATGTATTTTAATAAAAATTAGTTTTTTTTTCTTACTGATCGATCATTTTCTTTTACTGAAACTTCAATTTTTCTAATTTCGGTTGAAAGTTTATCTTTTGTAGTTGAAAATTCAACTGTTTGATTGAAAATTCATGTATTTTTATAACAATTCGTGTTTTTTTACTGCAAATTTAATTTTTCCATTTTTGGGTGAAAATTTATATATTAGGTTGGAAAATTCAACTATTTGCTTCCCTATTTGACTATTTTGTTGGAAACTCGTTTTTTCACTAAAATTTTGACTTTTCTATTTTCAGAAGAAATTTCATCTTTTTTGGTTGAAATATACACCATTACATTTTTTTTTAAACTTTAGCTTTTTTAGTTGAAAATTCAATTATCATTTTAAAAATCTAATTCTTTTGTTGAAAATTCAAGTATTTCGTTAAAATGTCATTTTTCATGATAGAAAAGTCTTTTTTTTGTAAAATAAATTAATTTTAAAGTTTTTGCTTTGTATTTGAAATATTGTTTTGATCCGTTTATAAAATATTCTTCTTCATTCATAATGTGTCCCCTGAGGGTTTACATGACTTCCATTTCTTCCAATCCTTCCGTCTACATATTTTATACAATCTTATCCTTACTATAATAGCCGTGCGAGGGCTAATGGGTTTCCTCTCCACCGGGGTAGTAGTTGAGTCTTTGGTTGTGTGCGCGACACATGTGAAGGAAAGCAAAATTCAACGGATTTTTAATGAATCTATGTTTTTATTATTTGAAAATAAAACGGGTTTGTTTTTATAGAAATTTAATTTAAATTTTGTTCAAGCAATTCCAAGGGATTTCTAATTATTTTGATAGATTTTACGATTCCAAGGGAATTCAACAAATTTCTAGAGAATTTTAGAGAATAAATCAAATTTTATTCTAAAGGGATTGAACCGTTTCAAAGGGCGTTGATGATTTCGACAAATTTTAAATCATTTTTTTAGCTTTCCTTTAGGAAATTTTTTCTTCGGAATATTGATTAAAATAGATGGATTTTTCAGGAAAACTCAGTGCACTGTTTACTGGCCGTAAAATTGATCTATTTTTCCTATTTAAAACAACATTTTAACTTATTTTTACAGATTCGAAAGATTTTTTAATGATTGTAAGATGTTTATTTTTGGCCTATTGAAAATTCCGACGTTGGAAACGACGTCGTAACGATATTGTAAATCACGTTGTAATGATATCGTAAACGACGTTGTAAATGATATCGTAAACGACATCGTAAAAGATATCGTAAACGATGTTTGATTTTGGGAACATATCTGCTACTGACAGTATCATCCGTTTCAAGTAATTTTTCGTCAACCTCATAAAAATCTGCAGTGGCTGGTGTTAGGACGCACTATACTCCTACCGAAAAGAGGCAACTTGTTCAAACCAGAGAATTACAGGCCAATAACTTGTTTGAACACACTGTATAAGATATTTACAGCTGTCCTAAATAACAGGATTGTTCGGCGAATTGAGACTGTAGGTCGTGAGATGTACGAACAACGTGGCTCGAAAAAAGGTGTAGCAGGCTGTCGAAAGAACCTGCTAATTGACAGGTGAGTCTGTAAAGACGCTGCAGCCCATCAACGCAACCTGTCAATGGCCTGGATTGACTACACTATTATGGGAAAGTGATCCGAATCTATAAAATTCCCTACTTCTAGTTTCTTAACCTTCTCTCTTACCTCGTCGTTCATTACCACATAATCAATTACTGTTCCCCTCGTTCCTCCTGAACGTGTATATTCCCCTTCCTCATCGCCCTCTATACTTCCGTTTAGAATAAATCATCCCATCACACTCGCACACAATCACCTATTTTGCGCACTTGTATCACAAATAACTATTTTACACTTTTAGAAGATATTTGATCAGGAGGGGTAGGTATGTATGACTTAGGGGTCATTTTTTGGGATACGTGTTATATGTCATCGGAGAGCAAAACGAGATACAAAAAATCTCTCCCTTTTTTGGAAGTTTAAAGAGGGAAAAAACAAATTTGATACCATAAAATTTGCAAAAAAAAAAAAATTGGCGTATTCCATTTTTCATTTTGCCTCAGTGGCGGTGCTGAGTCGTCGGACCTAAAACAAGGTCTTGTCCACCAAACGAGACAAACATTTATATACGTTTTCGGGTCGCTGAATTTGAATCCGGGGTTGGTTTGTCTCGGTCAGATCGCATTTCGTTCTTAATCTCAAAAAAGTGATGAAAGTTGAAACTATTTTCATTTTTCTGAGGTTAGGAATGAAATGCGATCTGACCGAGACAAACCAACCCCGGATTCGAATGCAGCGACCTGACAACGTATATAAATGTTTGTCTCGTCTGGTGGACAAGAGCTTATTTTAGTTTCGACGACTCAGCGCCGCCATAGAGGCGAAATAAGAAATGGAATACGCTACATTTTCTTGCTTTTTTTTTGTTGCAGATTTTATGGTAAAGAAATTTTTGTTTTTCCTTTTTAAACTTCCAAGAAAGGGAGAGATATTTTTGGTCTCTTTTTGCTTTCCGATGACATATATCACGTGTCACAAAAATCGACCCCTAGGTCATACATACGAGGGCTGTTTGATAAGTCAGTGACTTTTTGAATTTTTTGCGCAGTAACTTTAAATGCACCACTGATCTGGGCTGGAAGCGGCAACATTACGCCTGCTTCACGTGCATGCAATGGCGCGTTTTCAAGGGGGGTCGGACAAAAAATATTTTTCGCCTCAAATTATAATTTTGTTGAAAGTTTGCTTTTTTCTTCACTAACAAATTTTTTGATTGGAAATTTTTTTGATTTGATTGAAAATACATTCTTTTCAAATTGATTTAAACTATTTTTAATTGAAAATTAGAATATTTTCATTAAAATAGCAATTATTACATTTTTCGTTGAAAATTCAGCTTGTTTCGTTGAAATGTCATCTATTTTAGGTTAAAAATCCGAGTGTTTGGTTAAAACTTTTTTTACTGTTGAAATTTTGATTGACATACGGTCATATTAAAAAATCTTTGCAAATTTTCTTAAGAATCTTAGGAAAATTATACATATATATATAAACATACAAACATATAAACTTAAAAATAAATAGTTGTTCAAAATTTTTATTTTTTCATTCAAAAATATTTTTTGCCTTAAATTATAATTTTTTTGCAATTTTCCTTTTTTCTTCAAAAAAATTGTTTGATTTGAACATTTATTTTTTTTTGTTTGAAAATTCATTCCTTTAAAGTTGATTTTAACGGTTTTTAATTAAAAATTAGAAATTTTTATTGAAAGAGCAATTATTACATTGTTCGTTCAAAATTCAGCTTTTTTGTTTAGAAATTCATTTTTTTTTTTGGTTGAAAATTCGACCTCTTAATTAAAACTTTTGTTGTTGAAATTTTGATTGAAATACAGAAATATTTAAAAATCTTTGAAAATTTTCTTAAGAATCTTAGGAAAATTGTATTTATATAATCTTGAAAATAAAGGAACTTAAAAAATAAATAGTCAATCGACATTTTTTTATACAAAAATATTTTTCGCTTTAAATTATAATTTTGTTGAAATTTAAAATAATTTTTTATTATTTAAATAGCAATTATCACATTTTCGTCGAGATTTACCCTTTTTGTTGACAATCAACCTTGTTTGCCTGAAAATTAAATTCAGCTTTAACGAATACATTGTCATCACGTGTATCGTGAAAAAAAAATGTTAAAAGCAAATTTTCAGATCTAATTTTAAAACAATTTTGTTATGAAACATTTTATTGTAGCTTGTGTCTTTCTTTCAAAATTAAAACTTGTGTTTATTTATTTATTTTGTAGCTTGTGTCGTTTGTAGACATTTTTTCCAATGTTGTTTTTTACGAATAAAACAAAAACTACGCGTCAAATAAAAAAGTGATCCATAACAAATTTGTAGATCTTGTTTGAATGCACAATTTTTTCAATTCATTTTTCTTCGTATCTTGCATAGTTTCACCGCAAAATGGCACCCAACGGGTTGTACATCTAATAATATGCGCGAACTCTAAAAAGCGTTTAATGTAGAATCAAATCGAGTATAAAATTTCTTTCTTGATTGTGAAAACATTTTTCTCGGTTGAAAAATAACTTTTTTGTTGCAAATTCAACTTTTTAAATTGAAAATTAGATTGTACTCCAAAAAGTGCGTCTTATGACCTTAAGATTCTACTATTTGTTTCAAAAAGTAACTGTTTTCAATTGAATCTTAATCATTTTGGTTAGAAAATTCGGCTATTTGGTTGAAAGTGCATGTTTGCAGGTTGAGATTTTGTTCATTCAAGTTAAAAATTCTAATATTTTGCTAAAAGTTGAATTACTTTTTTAAAAAATCAACTATTTTGTTAGTCATACTTATTCGTCGAAAATTCAACTGTTTTTTTTAAATTCATTCCTTTGAATCGTAAATGGTAGAAAAGTCATCGGTTTTCAACCAAGTGGTCGAATTCTCAAACAAGAAAGATTAACATTCAACCAAGAATAGTTGCATTTTTAATCTAAAAGGACCAATTTTTAACAAAACGGTTGAATTTTCGATTAAAAAAAGATAACTTCAACAAAATATTTCAATTTTGAACAAAATAATTAAACTTTTAACAAAAAAGTTACATTTTCAACCTACAAAGATGAATTCTCTACCAAAAAACAAATTTTACTGTTAGAAAATTCCTGCTGAATTTTAATGAACATGCGAAACTTTGGATTCTATCGGCATTATTCTGTAGAATCTGTACATTATACTATGATAAAAACTCTACAATTTTTCAATGAAAAGAAATTAAGAATTTTCTAACAGTGTGTACAATTACTCTCGCAGGTTTATAACAATTTTATAATGTGTAGTAATTTGAATATAAAAGCAGAATTGGTACGGCGCAGATAAAGCAATCATTCTCACTCTGTATGCAAACGCCTATTCTGTCAAGGTCTGAAATAGGTGCAGCTATTATTTCCTTTTTAATTTGAAAGACTTTTTGAAACATTTTATAAGATTTAAATAGTGCTTTCGTTTCTAAAATTTGCAGCAATACGTACTCTTTTTTTTTCTCAAATCTACCACACATGACACGATGTTTCCGTAAGAACCATTGAATAGTCTGAAAAAGTTTTGTCTGATCGATTATTGATCTTTGCACAAGATAAATAAAGGCAACCATCCTTCACCATTTTCGGAAAGCAAAAGGCATCATTTGAAAGTCCGAATTTTTTGCTTAATCGATCAAAGAATTGCTGTGTAACAAGCGAAGATTTTGGGTATACCCTACGTTTCATAAATATGAGACTGAAATTGAAACCTATATGCCGACATACCTGGAAATGAACGCCTTTAGCTGCGTGTATTATCTTTAATAAATCTCCATTTGCGGATTCAAATCCGTAAGCGCTGTGGGCCCATAATGGACCCCAATTAAAAACGCTTCTAGCTAAAAGTGATAAAAGGTGTACGTTAAAGGTCATTGCAACTGGAGAATACAATCTTTCAGTATCTGCTACAAACTTATGCAGCAAATTATCAGCGAGGTCTACTTGTGAGGGTGTTACCTCTGTTTGCAAGAGAATGTAGAGAGCTTCTAAAAGAAGAAGCCAATCAAGTACATACTTTTCTTCTAGAAACATCGCAATAATTGGTAAACTGTAATACAGAATCCAATTCTCCCATTCTCTGGAAGTCTATACGTACCTTTATAGCATACTAAAAATGTAATGAAATAAATAATAATTTCAATAATTTTTTAATTCAAGTTGAAATTAGACAAAAAAAAACAATAATTTTTTTATATTTCTTCTACCTAATTTGATATTTTTATTTATATTTCCCCACAAAACACATAGATTTGGAAACTGGCATCTGCTGTATTTTTGGTGTCTGAATACATTTCTTATACTGATTTTGTCGTTAAATTGCGTAAAAGTTATGATTAATCATAATCAAGATCTGAACGAGAACAAATAGCCAAATTATGCATTTATTAATGAAGTTTGCTTAAACAATTATCAAGTGTTATCGATTAACAGCAAGAAGTCATTTCTAAATCATTGTCCGTGAATTTCGTGAAAAACTGAATTTTATTTCTAAATCCATGAAATAATAAAAATGTTTTGAAACAGTTGCTGTTAATAATAAAAAATGTTCATTGACATCGAAATGTATTCAAAAATTTAGAAACTAGTTATTTTCAGTTGATTGTACCGAAAGAATGAAGTTTGTACGTTTTTTTATTTATTCCATCACAAGTACCTGATATGGATAATTGTTCATCAAATTTGTTAAACAAATAACAAATTATTCAATTAATTTCATTATTCCAAATAAAAAACTATTTTGGTCCATAAATTGTTAAGATTTGATGCGAATGAAGTGTCGAATCGCTGCCAAACCTCACGAACTGTTTGATTCGGAATTTTCTAAGATTTCATTTTTTTTAACGTGTAAATCGATTAACAATTGTCTTCTAAAAATCAGTTTGTGTCTGAACGTTTTTTACATTCTCATCTCAATGAGAAGGTATTGGTTTTATGTGAAAAATGACTTTCGTGGATTCAATCAGATGTCGACGTTTCGAGACCCCCTGAGTCAGAAAAAACGGTGTTTACGAAGGTGTCTGTCTGTCTGTCTGTAGTCTATAGTATCGTGTAGGCACGATAACTTTCGAAAGATTGATCAGATTAGATTGTGCTTTTTTGAGTATTGTGTTTTGGAGGTGTCGCCACAGAGTGGTTTATTATCTTTTTCTGAATTGTAAACTGTTGAGAAGGACGAATTGAAGCTGCTCAGGATTGTCTGATAAAGGTGGGCGGCTTTACTCCTTTATGGTATCTTTTTCTCATTTTATTGAGTGTTTAGAAATTCACTGTTGTTATCCAAATGTCTTCCGTAGACGTGGAGATGGTTTGAAATGTTTTAATTTGCTCCAGGCGGAATTCGCATATCTTCTTTCTCACTTTTGTTTTCATAAGCTCAGTGAATTATTTTTTCAAATTATTATAATGTAAAATTGATGTTTAATTTAACCTTATGTAAAGAAGGGGGTTATTTTTACTTATTTATTATCTAGAGTGACAGCTTGTGGTTTTTTCTTATTTGTAACTTTCTCTTTATGACGCCGTTTATTCTTGCGAATTCTAAAACAAATATGATTTATATTGTCTTGTTATGTTAAAACAATTATAATTTATTTTAGCGACCTCTCAGATTTGTCTTTCATTGTTAAGTCTTTCAGGTACTCGCACCACTCTCCGCAAATGCTGTGCTATGTCGGTACTTTTATCTACTTTGTTGTTGTGTCTTTATCTTTCTTCCAGGGCAGCAAAATGTCTTTTTCTTGGCGCCATCCAAAATTAAATTAAAAGTCCTGGGAAGGTAATTTAAAGCTTTTGTATTTCAAATTATATTTTTACTAAAATGAGGAAGTAAGAATCTTCTTTTTAGCAGCCTCATTCTGAAGATCTAGGGAAAATTCATCATTTCGAGACTGTTTCTTTCTCGTTACGGGAATAGTCGAGCGTTAGGCTAAATTGTAACCCGCCTGTCAATACGATTTTCGTTTCCCTTATTTGGACTAAATAAACACTAATAAGCAGTTTTGGTTTTAAGCGTAAAAAATGTCATTGAATAAGAGACACTTTAAATTTTTGTAGAACGAACACAAGACTCGAAAAAAATGTATAGAAAAAACTTGTTCACCCCAAAGAGAGTGATTGTGAATTCTCTTTTGTTAAAGCTCCTTTGGCTTTAACGAACACATTCTCATCACGTATCTCGTGCTTCGCTTTTTCCAAAATCTGAACTTTTCTACATTATATTCAACACTATTATATCAAATCTATATCACATTCATTTCTGTATCTCAAGCTGGTACTGCTTATTCAGATTTTGTAAAATAATCCATTTTATTTTTCATGATTACTTGAATATTTGCTCCTTATTTTGCACTTATTTTTATTCTCAGCTACCCCGAAAAATCTATCATTTCAATCATTGTCACAATTCATGATATGCATTGGTATTTAAACATACGTATTTTCATTGTCATGTTTTTATAATTAAAAAAAAGTCTGCATCCTATACAAAAAATACTAGTGGAAAGTGGTTCTAAGCAAATTTTTAGATATAATTTAGGCAAACAAATTTGTTAAGTAGAAAGTTATTGTAGCTTGTGTTGATTTTCCAAAAATTTAATTTTGTTATTTTTATTCTTATTTTTTGCAATTGAAAAATGACTACCCCACCATCCTAAAAATTATACTTAACAAATTTGTACATCCTTTTTGAGTGAGAAAGTTTGCCGATTCTTTTTTTTCCTTGTGTCGTTTTCCAAAACATTAAATTCTTTTATTTTTAATGTTATTTTTACGATTAAAACAAAAACTAAGCGTTTTATCAAAAAATTTTTGAGGAAAATTTGTAGCTGTTTTTTGGATGAGCAGCTTCTGTCAATTCATTTTTTCTCATAGCTTGTGTTGTTTGTCCAAAAAGTTAATTTTTTATTCTTAATGTTGTATTTAACTAATAAAACAAAAACTACGCCTCCTGTAAAAAAGTAATTAATGAAAAATTTGTAGACCTTTTTTGAATGCATAATTTTGATCTTCTCATATTTTTTGTATCTTGCACAGGTTGACCACGAAATTGAATTTTTCATTATTTTTTGTGCGATCAAAATTTGAATTTTCGATTTTTCGAAAAAATTCAAAAAGTTGTTATGATATGAAAATTTTTAAGATAATACGAAAAATTTAAGATTCCTTGGAAAATTGAATATGATTTTTTATTTCCAATAATTAATTTCAAGACAATATTTTTAAAAATTTTATATAATATTACCGAGTTGGAAAATTCCCGAATAATAAAATTCCAGAATTGGAAACTTCCCGAATAATAAAATTTCCGAAAATTTTATATGATGAAAATATTTTTTAAATATTAAAAAATATTTTTATTACAGTAACAATAATTTAATTTCAAATTTCAAAAATAATTGTTAAACATACATTTGCATTATTTCAAATACTTAATTATTTTATTTTCAGAAAGTAAATAATATTGATTAAAAAACAATTTTTTTAACTTTTCAATTTCTCGAATGTTACAATATCGAAATTTTATCAATCGGAAATTTTCAAATTATATGGTATTATAAACTGATGGAAATTTTATTAATAGGGAATTTTTCAATTCAATATTTTCATATTTCGACAATTTTATAATTTCGGAAATGTTATTTCAGTCTTCCCATAAAAATTTCCGAATGAGGAATTTCCATTCTGGAAATTTATTTCTAAAAGGGAAAACTTGAATGACAAAAGAAATATTTTGAAAATTGAAAAAAAAATTTTTTTTTCAAATTCATGACTTCTCGACAATGTTGAATGCGATTATATGAATTATTTATTATTAAAGATTCCAAATTTGGAAGAGTGAAAGACCATTTTTTGAAAGATATTAAAAAAATTTAAACAAAATGTATTTTTCAAAGAATATTGAAAAAGATTTCCAAAATTGTCAAAAAATAATCTGGAAGATTGATACTTACAAAATTTCTAAAAATTTCAAGAATAACTCAAAAATTGAGAAGATTTGAAAAAAATTGTACATAAAATATTTTTAAAGTTTCCAAATAAAATTTTGAAGCTTTATAACGATTTTGAAAATTTTTAAGATAATACGAAAAATTTAAGATTCCTTGGAAAATTGAATATGATTTTTTATTTCCAATAATTAATCAAGGACTACAATATAAAAAATGTATCTATCAATAATAAGCTTGGCATATGAACATCGAATCGCAGTTGAAAAATAGACACCAGAAGAGGAAGGCCTTTGAGCATTTTTTTGGACAAAGTACGTCGAACAAGATTCCTCATTCTGAACGCCATTAATCGGTACCGTATTCAGAAAGGAGAAAATTAGAAATTTTTTAAGTGAAAGTTAAAATGAAAGTACACAATTGCCGTCCGAAATAATTCAGTCATTTTTCATTTTTGAAACTGGAATTTCGAAAATTTAACAAACTTTGCTGCCAGAAACAAATACATGTCTAGTATTCAAATTAAAAGAATTATTCCAATAAAAATTCTTCAACATATGTCCATTTCGAACTTTAGACCATGATATTAAAAGGATTTGCAACTTTCAAACACATTTTCTACAGCATGAGTTATATTATATACACTACTTTTCGACTATCCATGTTTCCAACTCAATGAGCTATCGCAATCACATCAGTAGAATTTTTGATTGACCTTGCTGGAAAGTAAAGCAAAGAAAAAACACAACAAAGTTTTTCAATTTTAAAACAAACTTTAGAAGTGCCCGTTGAGATTATTCAATCTTAAAAATGTTTATGAATTTGATTATTTCTTTGTATATTATCCCTGCAATATGTCCTTTTCTCGAATTCAAAGAAGACAAAAATCACCCAAATTGGTTAAAAGGTTTAGCAAAGCACGTGGAAAAAGATTCCTATACATATCAAACGTTGCTGCTCAGCAATAAAGAACTATTTCGAAAGGAGGCACAAATCGAGACAATTCTTCGAGAAATCAAGCATGCCAAACCAAGTATGCACTTCCTTGTGCAAAACGAAACTCTCGAGGAAGATATCAATAATTTAAGGCAGTTGAGAAGTTTGGTTTCCCCAACGAAGACATTTTTCATAATAATCGACTCTGTCCAGAACAACTTAAACATTGCAACAGAAATAATAAAACTGATCATCATCTTGGTAAAAGGTCGTAAGTTGTAGATCTTTTGAAAATACATATTTTATGTTTAATATATTTTTACCCTACGACTGACCGTTTTAGAGAAAAGAAGGGAAATGCCGGCACGAAGTGTAGAATTGCTTAGGTTACACATGACCCCCTTTCAAACGCATCATGGGGGGGGGGCGAGAAGGCACCCCTATGACTGGCCACAGAAATAATTTAGGTCACACAAGACCCCCTTTTCAACGTCTCATGGGGGGGGGGCACCCATATGACTGGCCACAGAAATAATTTAGGTCACACACGACTCCCTTTCCAACGTGTCATGTGGGGCGAGAAGGCTACCCGATGACTGGCCACAGAAATAACTTAGGTCACACACGACCTCCATTCCAACGTCTCATGGGGGGGGGGCACCCCTATGGCTGGCCACAGAAATAACTCAGGTCACACACGACCCCCTTTCCAACGTCACCTGGGGGGGGCACCCCTCTGACTGGCCACAAAAATAATTTAGGTCACACACGACCCCCTTTCCAAAGTCTCATGGGGGGCACCCCTATGACTGTCCACAGAAATAATTTAGGTCGCATACGACCCCCTTTCCAACGTGTGATTTGGGGCGGGAAGGCACCCCTATGACTGGCCACAGAAATAACTTAGGTCACACACGAACCCCTTTCCAACGTGTCATGGGGGGCCGAAAGGCACCCCTGTGACTGGTCACAGGAATAACTTAGGTTACACACGACCCCCTTTCCAACGTCTCCTGTGGGGGGGGGGGAGGCACCCCTAGGACTGGCCACAGGAATAACTTAGGTTACACATGAAATAAACGGAAAAACATGAAATTTTTAGTTTTTTGGGGTTTTGACCTTGAAAATAAAATTTGCTGGTATTTACACTATCATATTCCATAACAATTTTGTGAGACTCTCCACGTGGGGTGATCGCTAGAGAGATTGGTTAGCAGCCTGGGTCGGAGCAGTGTTGCGGAATGAACGTGTTATTTAAATAAGTAACACGAGAATTCTAGATCAATCGAGGTTTGCATCTTCACAGGGCCTTGTCTCGGCCACTGTGTTATGTAGACAAGATTTATCTGCTGAGTTTGCTGCGAAAAATACAAAAACCCCTTTCCTACGAAGGAAGGTCTCGAATTTTGGCCATTGATCTGGGGACACTCTTTCCAGCGCCCTTCAGGTAATCTACCTGCGAGTCCGGGTAGCACGTATCCACCACCATCACCGTCAGGGGACTAGTCCTCTGTGCAGCTATCAGTCCAGCGCCCTAGGTGCTGTAACACTGTCATACCTTCTTGTGGAGAAGATATCTTGAAGACGGTTGTAGATAAACTCATCAAATTTGGAGGTGTTATTTTTAATAATAATATCCGAAAATTGGCAAAATTCTTTAAAAAACAAAAATTTGCACTTCCATCATTTTTTTATGGGTTTTTTATAGCAAAACTTTTCTCAGTAACATAATTCAAAGTTGATGCAATAATAAAAAAAACGCCTTGACTCGAAACGAATCCGTGAACCTATTACATGTGTATATTTTAATCAAGAGTAAAGAAGCTGTGGAAATTTATGTTTTTTTAAGACTCTCTTTTAATAGTGAGCAGTTTCTTACGCTTCTAATTCAAAGTTGTTTCAAGCGGGCGATCTTACACCTAATTTTTTACGATCGTTCCCGAATAATTTGACATTAATACTCTTGGTGCAGCATTCAATAAGTTTCCCAGTGTAATCTTTTCCCATTTTTCGCAGCCTTGCATCGCAATTTAGCCAAAAGGAGTAGATGATATACGAACATACTTTAGGGAAAATTAATCTTATGTTCCTTCTTGCAGAGCTAAGTTCACAGTTTGAATCCTTACCCAAGGACGACCCTATTCCTAATTTTACTCGTGGCGGACCATATTCTTCTTCTTCTGACAGACAACATACTCCTAACAGGCCTCTTCCTCCAGCAAGACCATATTCTCCGACCAGGACTCCATTCCCTGCCGAGCCTACTTTTCGTGCCAGGTCCAAGTCTCCTCGTGCCAGATAAACAAGCTTGTACAAGTTTAGATGTGTCTTTCTTGAAAAGCGGTATTTCGAAGTTTGAACTTTGAAAATGCCCCGGTGGGTAATTTTTCAAACTGAATGGTTCGTCTTGGGCCTGAAAATCTAGAAATTTATTCGGCTATTTTTCTCTATATGTCACTTAATACCAGTGATATGGTCCCTTTTCATACGGACCATCACATATTTTTTTGATTACAACCTTTGTGTGCTGGCCCTCTAAATTTGCCTCTAAAATGATAATTGTCTCTCAATTGAACATCGCAGGAAGCGTGTTTAGTTTGCTTCCTCCTCATCCAAGGGGCTTTCCATGTCGCAGAAACATCAAGGTTTTGAGTTTGAAAATTAAAAATGTTGTCATCTTCTGTTCAAAAACCCAAGGTCTGGTCGTGCACCTAACTTAATTTTCTCTAGAGTACAATATTAAAAAAATAAGTAAGGATGTTCTTTGTGTTTAGGATGAACACTGGATAATACTGGCTTAAATATCCTAAGATTTTTAACTGGTACTTTAATATAAACTGTAGTTAATTGGTTATTGTTTGCAAGGTGAATTTTGGGTGAATTCTAAAGAAACTAATAATTATATAAACAATTTTAATAAACAAATGCATACTTTGACTATTTTATAACGAATGCGCTTTATTTTTATTTTCATGCGAAATCAACTAAAAATGTTTCACCAACAAATCATTCCTGTCCTGTTTTTCAAATTGATAAAATTAGTAATCATATAAACAATTTTGCATTTGTTTACAAAAACTGTGGATATTATTACCAATTTTTTTTATTTGAAGAATATGACAGCAACGAGTTTTTGGCAGCACATCTTGCGCTGATTCCGCAAACAAATTAGGCCTATTCATAAAAAATAGTAAACATTTGTTTACAACAACTGTTGATGTATACAAATTTTTTTCTAACTATGAAAAATAGGATAGCAAGGAATCTAGTAAAACGGTTGGAGTTGATTCCGCCAAAAACTGAAGCCTATTCATGGGTGAGAAAACAATATGAAACATTGTCCTAAATGACAAGAGATTAGAACCAGTTGATAAGTACATATATCTAGGTAGACTATACTCTAGTAACGGGAAGATAGATGACGAGTTAGATAGCCGCATAAACGAGGGTAAGAACATTATCGATAGAGCAGGGTCCATTCTGAAAAGTGAAAATATATCAAACAAAGCTGAAATCGCAATACATAATTCTGTATTTGTACATTACTATTTTCCAACCGAACGAGTAACGCCTACCCCAAAAGGGAAATGGCTTAATGGTATAAATAAATAAATGTATAAACATTTGAGGCTAATGATTTTTTGATTGTACCAGTTGAAAAATTGCAGTTTTTGAAATTCTGCAAATTCGTAATTGAATATATCAAACAAACATTTCTCAATTACATCATTTCAATCCGAAAACTGTTCAAATTAATGAATATTCAATTGTAAGTCTTAAAAGTTCAAGTGTTTTAAATTGCAAATCATTGAAATAGAAGAATTTTCAATTTTATGTCTTCAAAATTGAACTATTTCAAAATGTGTGGAAAATTACATACGTTTCAAATACGAAACTTGAAAATTATATAATAATTTTTCATTTTATATTTTCAGTTTTTTTTTATTTTCAATTTAGAAAATTTACCAGAGAAAATTGCAATTTTCAGGCTTTATAAGGAAAAAATGTATAGTTCTGATATTTTACATTGTAGATTTTTCTAATTTGGATAATTTATAATCTAAAACATATATCAACAAAACTATCAATCTTTTAGTCTTTGAAATCATGTAAATTTAAGAATCTTTATTGATACATCTTGAAAATTAAAGATTTTTCAAATGTGAATCTTTAAAATGATTTAGGAATTTCAACTATAAGCCTTCAAAATCAAATAATTTGAAGAATTTTAATAGTAAATATTTGAAAAATAGATCAGTGTAGAAAATGGAAAACATCAAAGAGACTCTGAATTCCGGAATCACTTAGAAAAATACTTAGATTGAAATTAAGAAAAGGAAGAAAGGTATCAAGACCTTAAAAGGGAGCTGCAACGACTGTACCCAAAATATTCGGTACAAGTAATTTTCCTCGTGATAGGCGCTCTCAGAGGTGCGTAACTATCACTGGTTTGCAACCTTAAAGCCATACCCGCGTGCCAAAAATATGCCAAGGCACTTGCGATATGGATGCAGAAAGCACTCCTCCTTGGGTCGCTTCGTGTCCTCAAGACATGCAAGGGCTTCGCCGGCCTGTTATTGTGATTTCATCGTGTCATGTGACGGTCCATCTCATGGTTGTGAGACGTGGCCATTAGTGTGGTTTACCGCAGTTCTACTGGGAGCCAGTGACATTTTTAGATGGCAGTTGCTCTCAGCGAGACCCTGCGGTGGTGGTTTAACCTGGGTTTTAAATCATATATATATACAACTAACTGATTTTGATTTTGATAAGTGAATTTGATTTTCGGTAATATGTCCTCCATTATGGCTGCGCTCTATGCTCGATAGATTCTTTCTATAGTTGGTTCGACAACCAATGAGCTCATATTCATCAGGTTTCCGATCGTTTTATTACAGTTTGAGGATCGTGACGTCACATGTCCTGGTAATGTGGCGCTCAACTGAGGTCAATGGTTACTGACAAGTTTGAGTTCAGTAAAGCTAGAGTCGGGGTTTCCTGTGTGACGTCACGCCTCCGTGACATGACGTTAGAGGATGACAGAAGATGGCGGCGTCTGGTGAGAGTCTGACTGGCTCAGCGTTGACTCTGAGTAGGAACCGGCAACCATAGTGATAGTTAGGTAATTAGTAGGTATTTACTGATGGTTGTTATACATTCCAAAAATAACTATTCCAGCGTTCTAGAAAACCTGGCAATCCTTTGGCGTTGCGACTAAGCCCTGGTTGCTATAGAGACGCGGGATGGTTTGACTATGGTTGGTGATGGGTACTTTATCCAGGGTACGTTACTAACTCCTGGTTAGTATTTTCTTCCTCAATAGAATTTATCTAAAGTGACATGGGCGCGGGTTCGATTCCCAAAGCAGGAAGCGAGGCTGGACGTGCTTTCTGAAAGCTTTGCTTCTGTCCCTTGGTATAGTACCCTACAGATACCCTACAGTTCATAATTCACCCTACAGTACAGTCGCTAATGACCCTGGCAGTTGATGCGACTATAAACATTCAACTAATAAAAAAGCATCTTCTTCGACAGATTTGGTCATCCAATCTGTCAGCGTTGAACAAGGTATCTGCGACTTACATGCTTGCCGTCCCAGTTCTACTATACTCATTTGGGGTTGTTCAATGGACAAAGAACGAACTCAAAGCTCTTGATATCAGCACACGTAAGCCATGCATATGCATAAAAGCTTGCATATCAATTCGTCTGTTCCTCAATTATATATTTGACGCTCTCAAGGCGGGCGCGGACTTCCGAATCGTCAGTGTCTTCATAACAGAATTGTTTTGAGTACAGCTTACATCGTTGCAAATGGAAAAGATACTCTCCTGTAAATGGCCAGGAATCACGAGATGGTTGGCAAAGTAGCGTTTCTTTACAAAGCCGCGTAACAGGCAGCTGAGACCCTTGGCCTGAATTTTAACGCTAGAAGTGAGGAAAGTGCATTACTCCATCTAGTTAGTTCACTTCTGAAAGCCAAAGTGAAGAAGGGAGAATTTGAAAAATTCCTTCAAGAGCTAGTCGACAGGAAAATGCACGGAAATTGTCATAGAAATGTAGAAAAACAGTTTTTGTCGAAGGAGCAAACTTTTTCTTTTCTCAGATCATCAGGGCTTAATTCAGGTACAGAGGGTTTTTTTTGCAAGCCAAGATGGTGTCAGTTTCACCTTACCATACCGTAACCGCATTTTAGGTCAAGAAGTTCCAAGCGATAGGTGCAGAGCGTGTCATACAAACGTTGAGTGCCTAGAACACAAACTATCGGGGTGTCCCACGTGCGCAGGAACGACGTATATCTACAGACACAATGCGGCCCTAAGAGTGCTTTATAACCATCTTTGTCGCTCTTACGGTGGAGTCGAAATAGAATAAAACATTTTTTTAATCTCAGAGTTTTTGAAAATTGTAAGTGTTATTTTTGCTTTTTAATCGGCATAATATGCATAATTTCAACAATGTATTCAGATATTTTATTTGAGTTTATATGAGAGAAATTTAATTTTGTATGGAGACCTGCAAATGGAAAAAATCTAGAAGCTCCAAAAATCATAAATATTTTTTTCAGCTTATAAAAACTTTCTTATGTTAAAAATGTACTCAAGACGAAAACTGAGAAGATCAGATCGGTAAAAATTACGAGTTGTGTGACGACTTCAGCAACGTGTCATCTTTCACGATCTGATCTTCTCCAATTTTGAGAAGTATATTTTGAACAAAAGAAGGTTTTCCTATGCTACGTACAAATTATTTGCAATTTTTAGAGCTTCTAGATTTTTATTTTATTTTCAGGTCTCCGTAGAAAATTGAACTTCTTCTATTTGAACTCAAATAAAGAATCAGAAAAAATGTAAAAAGTAGCCACGTTATGGCGGGTCACCGTGGGTGAATTTGACCCGGACAAACTTTTCAAAGGATATTTAGGAGTATTAGACTCGTTAAGTAAATAGCTCAATAAGTAACGATTATAGTACATTTTTTTCATGTTTAAATAATGCTTTTGAATTTTTCTGCTCTTGAAACAATGTTTTATTTCCAATCAGTCAACATTTTCACTCAGTCGGGGTCAAATTAACCAGCAAGTACCATTACGTAATTCCTATAGAGTGTGACCATTAAGGGTTAAGAAGCAAAAAGAACCAGAAAATATTAATCAATAATTTGTCATTTTTATACAAGTTATAAGGAACCAAAAAGGAAACATTTCAGTGCTAAGGCGTTTCGAATTTATAATATTTTTTTCATTCACACTATTGTAAAGCGTTTTATTCTTAAGATGACAAAAATAGGGATTATGAAAAATACCATTTCGTCTAGGCTTGAAATCATCACTGTCGTTTCCGAGCTCCACAATGCTGGGTCTATTATTGCATTTCTGAAATCTTTGCGAAATATTTGAAATATTTTATAATATTTGCGAAATTATTGAAATCTTTGTGAAATCCTTATGAAATCATTGAAATTTGTGTGCACTCTTTGAAATATATCTGAAAATGTTGTGAAATAATTAAAATCTTTGGGAAATCATTGAAACCGTTGTGCACAGATAAAATCTATCTGAAAATGTTGTGAAATAATTGAAATCTTTTAAGTCTATACGAAATCTTTCTGAAATCTTTGCGAAATCTTTTTGAAATATCTGATAATATTTGGAAAATTATTGAAATCTTTGGGAAATCACTGAAATCTTTGTGAAATATTTTGAATCTATCCGAAATCTTTGCAAAATATTTGAAATGTCTGTAAATATTAATGAAATCGTTGGGAAATCATTGAAATCTTTGGGAAATCTCTGAAATCTACCTAAAATTTGTTATAAAATATTTTAAATTATTGGAAATCTTTGTGCAATCTTTTTAATCTATCTGAAACCTTTGCTTAATCTTTGTGAAATCTTTGTGCAATCTTTAAAATCTATCTGAAATCTTTGCTTAATCTTTGTGAAATCTTTGTGCAATCTTTAAAATCTATCCGAAATATTTGCGAAATTTTTGAAATCCTTAGAAAATCATTGAAATCTTTGTGAAATCTCTCTGATATCTTTGGAAATCTTTTCAAAATATTTGTAATATTTGGTACTGTTTGTGAAATTATTGAAATCATTCAAGTCTTATGAAATCTTTTAAATCTATCCGAAATCTTTGCGAAATATTTGAAATCTTTGGGAAATCATTAAAATCTGTGTGAAATCTTTTTGATATCTTTGGAAATCTTTGCAAAATATTTGAAATATTTGGTAATATTTGTGAAATTATTGAAATCTTTGGGAATTCATTAAAATCTTTCTGAAATTTCTCCAAAATATTTGATAATATTTGTGAAATTTTTGAAATCTTTGTCAAATACTTGGGTAATCATTGAAATTTTTGTGCGCTCTTTGAAATCGCAATGGCGACAATTCTCGACCCGAGATTCAAAAAAGTCCACTTCAAAGATCCTCTATCTTGCTCAAAAGCAATTATTTACATCAGGGATTTTATGAAAAACGATATAAAGCAAAAATAAGACGAACCTGTTCAGGTTTCAGAGCCAGGTATAAGCATGCCACAGTCTATGATTTTCATTCTTAATCTTCAGAATAAAATTACTGAGATGTGTTTTCATTTTACGTAAATTATGCATATAAAAATATAATATTTCTCATAATGTTAGCAAATCAAAAATCTGAACCTTCGTGGAATGTACATGACAGATTTGTTCATAAAGCATCGCAGAAAAAATACACACTAGAAGAAAGTTTCTTTCGAGCAGATGAGTTGTCAGTGTTTTTGAATGCTTCTGTTGTCAATAAAAAAAAAATCCCTTGAGAGAATAGTCAAAAATGGCTGCAGCGTATCCAAAACTGGCGAAAATATCCCCAAAGTTCATTTCTATTCCTGCAACAAGCGTTCCATGTGAACCGTTTTTTTTCGAAAGGAGGCTACTGTTTGAATGAGCAAAGAAATTGATCGTCTGTACCAAAGCTGCATAAGCAATTCTCCTTGCAGTCGATTGCTAAAGCGGATTTTATTGTTGATGTATAGCCGATTATATTATATTTATTATTTTATAATATAATAAATTATTTATTCAAGATCGAATTGAAATCTACTTACATATGAGTAATTTTACCAACCGAAATCAAAGCATGAACAAATTCACAAATCAAAATTGTATTTCGAAAACTGTTTCTTTTCCGGCTCATTAGAGATAATTACATAACAAATGAAAAAAAGGGAGAAAACGGGAAGAGTCAACCTAAACTGGCCCTCTCGAAAGAAACCTTTTTTTATAAATATTGTTACTAAGGATGTTTTTAAGATATTAGCAATTTTGAAAAATGTGTTGTTTTCTTATTATTTCTCTTCATGTTGAGAAAATGTATCATCCTGAGTAGATTGGTTCAGAATACTTATATAATATTCCTTGTTCCAAATTAAAATCATACTTCTTTTAAAAAAATTCCCCGTTCCAAGTAAAAATTCTTATATAAAATTACCCGCTACCAGTTAAAAATGTAATTTTTTTCAAAAATTCCCCGTTCCAAATCAAAATCATAATTCTTTAAGAAAATTCCCGATTCCAAATCAAAATTGTAATTCCCTGTTCCAAATCAGAATCATAATTCTTCTTAAAAAAGTTCCCCGTTCCAAGTCAAAATTCTTTTAGAAAATTTCCCGTTCTAAGTTAAAAATGTCATTCTTTTCAAAAATTCCCTGTTCCAAATCGAAATCATAATCCTTTTAAAAAATTCCCAGTTCAAGTCAAAATTGTAATTCTTTGGAAAATTCACTGTTCCAAGTCAGAATTATAATTCTTCTAAAAAATTTTCTCTTTCAAATCAGAATTATATTTTTTTGGAATATTCCTTTTTCCAAATTAGAATCAGAATTTTTTGAATAATTCCCCGTTCCAAGTCATAAATGTAATACTTTTCAAAACATCCCTGTTCCAAATCGGAATCATAATTCTTCTAGAAAATTCCCGGTTCCAAATAAAAATTGTAATTCTTTGTAAAATTCACTGTTCCAAGTCAGAATTATAATTCTTCTAAAAAATTTCTCCTTTCAAATCAGAATTATATCTTTTTCGAATACTCCTTGTTCCAAATCAGAATCATAATTCTTTTTAAAAAATGCCCCATTCCAAGTCAAAATTCTTTTAGAAAATTTCCCGTTCCAAGTTCAAAATGTAAATCTTCAAAATTCCCTGTTCCAAATCGAAATCATAATTCTTTTAGAAAATTCCCGGTTCAAGTCAAAATTGTAATTCTTTTGGAAAATTCACTGTTCCAAGTCAGAATTATAATTCTTCTTAAAAATTTCCTCTTCCAAATCAGAACTATATTCTTTTGGAATATTCCTTGTTCCAAATTAAAATCATACTTCTTTTAAAAAAATTCCCCGTTCCAAGTAAAAATTCTTATATAAAATTTCAAGCACACCAAAGGGAATAGAATTTACCACGTCCACCTCGTTGTTCCTGGGTAATGCTAAACGTAAACGTAAACTGCTTAAAAAAAAACTTGAAAAAACCTTGAAGATCATCACCAAGATCAATACAGAGCTCACCAATGAATTTCTCGTTAAAATTTGCTTCAGGAATTACACTGACCTCTTGGAAAACTTTGTTAATTTCAAATAACCTCTAACTGACCTGGAACGTTACAATTGACCCATGACTTGGGTACGCACTCAAACGTAGTATTTTTAGGTCTATCGATTGCAGATGTGAAAAAGTGGGCTTACATTATGAAAAAAATTGACCTTCAGAAAGCCATGGAGGTCGACTTTAAGGTCAAAATAGAGGTCATTATCGAATTCCCCGTTGAAAAATACTCAAGGAATTGCACTAACCTCTTGGAAAACTTTGTAGATTTCAAATAACCCCTAATTGACCTTGAACGTTATAATTGGCCTATGACCGAGATACGTATCTGAACGTAGAACTTTCCACTCTATCGATTGCATATGTAAAAAATAGAGGTTTATATTCAAAAAAACAAAGTCAACCTTCGAAAAGCCATGAAGGTTAACTTTAAGGTCAAAATGAAGGTCACCATTGAATTCCCCGTTGAATTCCCCGTTGAAATTTACTTCAGGAATGACCTTCACCTTTTCGAAAAATATTTTACCTGAGGAAATATCCAACCGTCCCGGGACCTTATCATTGGCGGTTATCCTTAGTTCTATTGGTATATATAATATATCTAAAGGTTCAATTAAGTTGATTTAATTACCTCAATTATGTAAAATATAGGGCATGTTTTAAATCACGGAATATAACATGTGTAGAGGTTGAGTCTGGCTAAGGCGTGCAACTTAATGTAGCACCGATTTGATAAATATATTCTATTCTGCTCCATTCTATGAAATATCTATATTTTTACAATCTTTTCTAAGGTTTTCGCAAATAATAATTTGTTCACCGTAGTCCAGATTCTATCCTAAAACGATTTTTATACTAAAACTTTATTTTTGAACATAACTCAAAGTCGATGCAAGAATAGAAAAGATTCCTTGCCACGAGACGAATCAATTGACCTAAATATTAATACACTTTATCAAAGACTAAGGAAGTTATAGTCATTTATATTTTATATAAATCGATTTTTATAGTAACACTTTTTTCTTCAACATAATTAAAAGTGAATGCTAGTATATAAAAGATTCCTTGGTTCGAGACAAATCGATCGACCTATAATATTGATACATTTTATTGAAGATTAAGGAAGCTATGGTAATGCTTAATATTTGGAAATACGGTTTTTTATGGAAAAACTTTTTTCTTTAACATAGTTCAAAGTTGATGCGAGGTTATAAAAGATTCCTTGGTTCGAGAGGAATAGATTGACCTATAATATTAATACACTTTATTGAGGAGTAAGGAAGTTATCGTCATTTATATTATATTTAAAATCGATTTTTGTAGTAAAACTTTTTTCTTTAACGTAATTCAAAGTTGATGCAAGAATATCAAAGATTCCTTGGTTCGAGACAAATCGATTGACCTATAATATTGATACATTATATTGAAGAGTAAGGAAGCTACGGTAATGCATAATATTTGAAAATACAGTTTTTTTATGATAAAACTTTTTTCTTCAACATAATTCAAAGTTGATGCAACAATAAAAAAGATTCCTTGGTTCGAGACAAATCGATTGACCGATAATATTAATACACTTTATTGAGGAGTAAGGAAGTTATCGTCATTTATATTATATTTAAAATCGATTTTTATAGTAAAACTTTCTTCTTTAACTTAATTTAAAGTTAATGCAAGGATAAAAAAGATTCCTTGGTTCGAGAAAAATCGATTGGCCTATAATATTGATACACTATATAAAAGAGTAAGGAAGTTATCATCATTTATATTATATTTGAAAACGATTTTTATACTAAAACTTTATTTTTGAACATAACTCAAAGTCGATGCAAGAATAGAAAAGATTCCTTGCCAATTTCCAATTATTCAGATAACATTTGAATTTCTCAAATATTTTTCAGGTTAGACATTCCAAAATTATTTTCTTTTTTGATTTTCATTAAATTTAAATCTGATATCAGATTTAGAGGGAATAATAAATATGAAAATATTGAGATAATCTCCGTGATGATTTTTGTGAGTTTTTATGCAAATATATACATATTTTCTTTGCAGATTTTTCATCAGATAATACTTATCAATTTCGCATATTTGTTAAAGTTTTCATTCATCTACACACAAATTATACCAATATAATTGTAGTTAAGTAGGATCAATTGTTCGTATTTTTGACCACCTTGAACAGTTGTACTTTCTTGCTTTTCAACAAGCGTAAATGTAAAGAAATTAATTAATAAATATCAATAAAAGCCGTAATTTGTTTTCTACATGCAAGTGTCTCGCTCACTCTGATTCCTTTGCATTCACACTTTTCAAGGAGCAAGAAAGATAGATAATCTACGTTACGCCGGCCCTGACCTTAAACAATGTAAATCTGATACAGAACTTTAATTTGAGCACCTAACTACTTTGGGCTCACGAATGCACCAGAAAAAATTCAAAATCCACCGCTAAAGGGGGCTGTTTTTTGGCGTGAAAGATTAGAGCCCAAAAATCAAAGTTAGTATTTTTGAGAAGCCCACATATCAGAGACTCTATCAACACTGTAAAATTCTAGAAAAGATTTTGTTTTGACGGAGTCATATCTGCCTGGTATCAAGGGGTTCGCTTTTCAACGTTCAGGGTTCGAGCTCAAAAATCAGTGTCAGTTTTTTTAAAGGGCTTGAAAATCAGAGACTCTGTTCATATTGCAAAATCCTCAGAAGGATTATTTTTTGATAAACTTATATCTGCGTGCAATCAAGGTCTTGATTTTCAACATTAAGGGCTTTAGCCCAAAAATCAAAGTTGCTATTTTTTAGGAGCCCAAAAATCAGATACTCCAATCTTACTGTAAAATTTAAAAAATATAGTATATTTTTTGACAGATTTCTTGAAAAATATTTAGTTAAAAATTTGAAAATTAATCTTTTTAGGTAGAAAATTAATCCTCTTCGTTGAAAGTTTATCTTTTTGGTTAAAAATGCATTTCTTTAGTGAAAAATTAGTTTTTTTTTTAATTGAAAATTATTTTTTCAACTGAAAATTTAACTATTTCATTTTTGGCGGAAATTCGTGTTTTTTGAAAGAAATTTATTCTTTTTTGGTTAAAAGTACAACTGTCTAATTAAAAATCAACCTGTTTCGGTTGAAAATTAATTTTTTGTCGTTGAAAATTCACATTTTGGGGTTGAAAATTCATATGTTTTTAAGTACATTCGTATTTTCCTCTCGAAATTTCAACAATTTGGTAGAAGATTGAACTATTTGGCCGAAACTTGAACTACTTTGTTATAAATTAATTTTTCCAGTTGAAGAGTCGAAAATGTTTGTTAAAAATTCATTCTTTTGTTGAAAAGTTAACTATTTTGTTGAAAATTTGTTTTTCCGTTTTTGTTAAAAATGAATTTTTTTAAACTAAAAATATAACTATTCCATTATTGGCGGAAATTCATCTTTTTTATAGAAATTTATTCTTTTTTGGTTAAAAATGCAACTGTCTGATTAAAAATTACCCTGTTCCGGTTGAAAATTAACTTTTTTGTTGAAAATTTATGTTTTTAAGAAAATTCGTATTTTCCTCTGGTAAATTCAACAATTTGATATAAGATTGTACTACTTTGTTAAAAATTAATATTTCCAGTTAAAGATTCATCATTTTAGTTAAAAATTCATTTCTTTGGTTGAAAATTTAACTATTTTGTTGACAAATTTTTTTTCTTTTTCTTATAAATTAATTTTTTCAACTAAAAATTTAACGATTCCGTTTTTTGTTCAAAATTTGTCTTTTTTAGTTGATATTTCAACTATTCTATACGGTTAAAAATTTCTTGAAAAATATTTAGTTAAAAATTTGAAAATTAATCTTTTTAGGTAGAAAATTAATCCTCTTCGTTGAAAGTTCCTGTATATTCTGTACCTTGATCTGTACGCAGATAACATACTTTCGCATCTCTACCTAATAAATTTCGAGCGCTTCTTACAAATGCCTTAAAACAGTGCCCTGTTTATCTTTTTGTCTCCATAGGATATGCCATTGCTAACCGCGAGAAGTCATCAATAAACACGGTAATATATTTATAAGCTTTGGGATGAGATAGTGGACTAATGGCTCCCATAGTATCCGAATGGATAATTTGCAGTGGCACCGTTGCTCGCCTGCGAACCGAATTAAATGGCATTTTATGAAATTTTGCCATCATGCAGACCTCACAATCTAGTATTGACTCATAAAAAATCGCGTCTTTCAATTCCTTATTTTCAGCAAACATCTTTTGCAAGGCTTTAAGGTACGCAATCGAACATGACCTAACATGACTAATTTCTTCTCATTCTCAACGTTATCTTTCAAATTCTCATATTTATCTGTTACAGCATTATTTTCATCTGAACGCGGTTTCTTTATGTCGGTCTCACTCTCATTCACATTGTTATCTTTAACCTCATCTCGTATTTGTTTATAAAATTTTCACACATCAACTATCTCAACTGACTTTCTTGCCGTTATGCTTCTTATTTGATATCTCTTCATACCATTAGTATTAGTCTGATCTTTAGTTAAGTTAGCTACAATCTTTCTACTTACTCTGTTGGAATTGCTCTTATCTTTATTTTTGTTCTTACCTATCTCAAATTCTATTATCCAGTAAGGTTTATTATAAACCCCAGTAATGAAAGATTCATTTGAAACAGGATCAAAAATGTAAATTAATTTATTGTCTAAGTAAATACAGAGTCCCATTTCGGCAAACTTTCTCAGCGATAGTAAATTGTCTGACAGTGCCTTTGCATATATAACGTTTTCAATTTCAACCGATCTATTCTTGTCTAACATAACTTTAATTGTGCCCGCTCCCTCCGTTTTTAAGTCTGCTGACGTATCTTTATTGGCACATCTAATCCTACCCTCTGTCTCATACCTTCTTCTAACCCACAGCTGATGGTGGAAGGCACCTCAGGGGGCAGTCCACCACGAGCGGTGCGAACTTCAGGAGTACTAGCGACTGTGGCTTATCGACCGTATCTAGCGACGGGTAGGGTAAACTTCCGGGAGACCCAACTGGGACCCGTAGGCAGACCAGAAGTTCCGGAGGTGCTTCAAATTAGCCTTTCAATGACTAAGACGGGAATCCTCATGCTGCAGATCAATTTGCACCAAAGCAAAGGCGCCTGGGCGGTTCTAGCCAGGCGCGTGTCAGTGGTGCAGGCATGGATTTCGTCGTCCCTCCAATGTCGAAATTATTTAGGTCAAGCATTGCTCTAAAACACGTGCCATGGGCATGGCAGGATGTGAGAGTGTCCTTCATTTCCAAACCTGGGAAGGAGGGTTACACTGCTGTAAAAGACTTCCGGCCGATCAGCTCAACGTCTTTTATCCTGAATACGTTGAAGAAGATGGTGGAGAGATATATCAGGGATGAGGTGTTTTAGCCTCCTCACAGTACAGAGGGCAGAAAGCTTATCAGGAGGCTGCTCGGTATAATCTGCGGTCCATCCCGTCGTGGGAAAATTGCAGCAGCAGCTGGAATAAGAGGAGTATGCTGTGGGCACGTTCTTCGATATAGAGGGTGCATTTAGCAATAGTCCTCCAGAAGTCATCGGTCGAGAGGCTTTGGGGTGCGGCGCGCTAGTCCAGATAGTAAGCTGGATAGAGAGCATGATACGCCGGAGGAGACTCGAAACCAGATGGGGCAAAGGCCTAGTTAGGGAAATAGCGCCACGGAGTTGTCCACAGAAGGGTGCTCTGTCGCCTCTCCTGTGATGCATTGCAGTGCATGGCCTCCTTCGTAGGCTGAATAAAGAGGGGTTCTAAATCCAGGGCTGTGTCAATGACTTTGTAATCGTAGTGAGGGGGTCATCTGAAAATGTGGATGGGTCTTACAAGGTCGGCGTTGCACATCGCAGAGCTCTTATGCGGCAAATATGATGAAACATATTTGATTGTTTTGATGTTCTCAGTACTATTTCCAACGATTAAAACAATAAAATAACCATCATTAATTCTCATGTTACTTGAAAATTTATATTTTTACATTCTCATCCAGAGAAGGTATTAAATTTGTGTAAAATTTACCCCCACCCCCCGTTTTTTGTCAAATGTCTACGTTTTGAGACCCCTTGAATCCAAAAAACAGGTTTTTACGAATGTGTTTGTCTGCCTGTTAGTCTGTAGATTTTTAGTTTTCAAGCACGATCACTTTTGAAAGAATTAACCTATTAGATTGGCCTTTGGTATACTCTTTGAGTTATGTAAATTGAAGGTCAAGTTCGTTAGCCAGCCGTTTTGGATAAAAATTAAAAAAGTGAGCGCATTTTGAAAATTTTTGAGACCATTTTTTTCACAATTTGAAAATTATATGAGCAGCTGTTCATATCACTCAAAAATTCAAACAATCTATAATCATAACATTTTTTGATAAAATGAAAACTTTCAGAGATACAGCATTTTCAAAATCCAACAGAAGAAGCGAAAAATAACATTTTCAGCCAAACAACGCAGGATATGAAAAAATGCTGGATGCGAAAAATGTTTATTCTTGTATGCCCTACAAGATTGTCATATCGACTTTCGGAATTTTCTTGAATAATCGAAAATTCACATTTTTAATACACAAAGATAATAAAAAATAAAAATTTAATTTTACCGTTAAACTATGCAAAATACGACAAATGGTGATTTCAAGAAAAATTGTGCATTTTAAAAAGATCTAAAAATTTGTTATTGGTCGCTTTTTGATAGGATGTGTAGTTTTTGTTGTATTCGTAAAAAATAACATTAACAGTGAAAAAATCTGCCCGATTAGTGGGCACATTCTCATCAACACTTTGCTTATTCCATTTCCTTTTTCTCTCGTGTGTGGTTTTCCAACATATTTGATTGTTTTGATGTTCTCAGTACTATTTCCAACGATTAAAACAATAAAATAACCATCATTAATTCTCATGATATCAACTATTGCATGTTTCGTTGAAAATTCATCTTTTTAGGTTGAAAATTCAACTCCTTGGTTGAAAGTTGAGAACTACTTTCTTAAAAGTTCATTTTTTTGTTGATGATTCATAATTTTAGTCGAAAAATCGTATTTTTAAATTAAAAAATAATTTTTTAAACTGAAAATTCAACTGTATTGTAGAAAATTCGTTTTTTTTTTATTTTAAAATAATTCTCTGGAATGAAAATGTAACTATTACATTTTTGGTTAAAATTGATCTTTTTAGTATAAAAATGCAATTATTTAGTTGAAGAATTTTCAAACGAAGCAAATATAAAATAAAAATTATTCAAATGAAATCACATCCATTTTCAACCTATTTAGTTGAAAATGTATGGGACTTTTTTGGACAATTCGTCTTTTATGGTAGAAAATTAATCTTTTTGGTTGAAAATTCAACTATTTGGTTACAATTTTATGTATTTTGTTAAGAATTCATCTTTTTGAAATCAGCTATTATTTAATAAATATACGCATTACTATTCTATTTCTTACCTTGAATCACAAATTGCGTAATTACTGATATGGATATGCAATTTGTAATAATTATTATTGATATTTAGAGGTGGTGCCAGCCCCATCAATTTTAACACGTGTTTGCCATAAGAAAAAAATAAGTTTTTGTAAATTGTATTAAAAATCATCAATATTAGCTGAGTCGAGTTGAAACTAAACCTTTTTCATCACAATCACCCATATAATATAAATAAAATATTACTTTTTAAATATCCCCATAAGTATGTTTTATAGGGTCCCACAAAATCCCCATAAGTACACCCCTTGTGTAAAATAAATTTTTTGTTTAAATTAATCTTTTTTTAAACATTGGGACAAGAGCAAAAATAATTCACTTAAAAAACTACAATACTACTTAAAAAATTATTCTTGTCGACGTTCACTTATTATTTGTTCATAACTAAAAAGTCAAAGCAAAACTAAAAATTTGAAAAAAGTAACTTTCTAGCATCTCACATCCGCTACTTCCTCTACCTTTCACTACTTCCTCTCACTTCCCATCCCTTACTTCCCCTTGCTTTACTAAGTGCCCTTCTCCGCATTCCATACTTCCACCTCTCTCACTTTCTCTAGGTCCCCTCCTCACCTTCTCTCACTTTTCATATCTCCACTCCTCTCACTTTCCCTACACCACCTCATCTTAATGTCCCTCACTTCCCATACATTCATTAGCTACCCTCACTTTCGCTACTTCACCTACACCTTTCACTACTGTCTCTGACTTCCCATCCTTTACTTCCCGTTCCTTGACTAATTCTCCTTCTCTCACTTCTCGTACTTCTATCAATTTCACTTCCTACACTTACCCCTCACTTGCTATTCTTCCGCTCTAATTACTTCCCCCACCTACTCTTACTTCTCAACCCTCACTTACCCTTGCTCCACTAATTCCCTTTCCCTCACTTCTCCACACTGCTCTTTCGCACCAATGTCCTCACTCACTCTGCTACTTTCCCTACCCTCACTTCCCGTACTTCCACTCACTTCCCACCCCCACACTTCCTCTCGCTTCATTAACTCACTGCCTCGACACTTCCCCTTACTTTACTAACTCCCCTCTGCTCACTTCACCTGACTTCCCATACTGCCCTTTCCCTTATCAATCTCCTCATTTTCCCTAACTTCCCTCACTTCCACTTCCTCACTTCCACTACTTACCCTTACTTTCCATACTTCCACTTCCACTACTCACCCTCATTACTCCTACTTCCACTCCCCTCACTTCTCCTACTTCCTTTCACTTCCCACTACCACACTTCCCCTTATTTCTTATACTTCCACCCCTCTCGCTTTTCCTACATCCCCTCTTTTCCTCTTACCTCCCATACTTCCACTCCCCTCATTACTCCTACTTCCACTTCCCTCACTTCTCCTACTTCCTTTCACTTTTCACTACCACACTTCTCATCACTTCTCTAATTCCCCTTCCCTCACTTCCCCTTACTTCATATACTTCCACTCCTCTCTGTATACGTCTAGTGTCTAGTTTTTGTGCTAGAACTTGAAGATAACAGAAACCCACATGTACCATACCTTGAAAAAATTACCTTCTTCATATTATTCCAGCTAATTTTTTCCTACCAGAATCACAAACAATAGGATTTCCATTCCTCAAGAAATATGAAATATACTAGCAAACGCTCAAATTCTTGATACTAATCAAAAATAAGCTACACCTCTACGAAGATGGGCATTAAATAAGAAAAATCTCACAGCAAGTATGTATTATCCGAATCAATGTTACGGATTAAAACGTTTCGATCAAAGGAAATAAACAGATTTCAGGCGGCATTTAGTGTATACGTCAAAAGAAATTATGAGTACCAACTTATACATCTGAATCAACCCCGTTTGAAATGCCAGATGAAATAAACGGCGAATAATTCCTCAATATACAGTTTTCAGACGAAACGCAGAAAAAAGAAGGAAATGAATGTATTACTGGCTTAAGATGCTTCAATACAATTGAAGATTAACAGAAAATCAAATGTTACACTACATAGAAACTTCAATTTGACAAAAAATTTACTAAATCGTTACAGCATATAATAAGTTCTTTACATTATCTGAAGATTTATTACCATGCACGCAACGAGAAAAACACGAAATTATGCTCCATTCAAAATACAAAGTTAACCTGAGATCACTCAAGTTCCCTGAAGCCCACGGATAATTTACCCCGGAGCACACGCTGAAACTTTCAGATAGATGAATCATAAGACATTCCCAATCTTTGTTTAACTCTCCTTTTCGAGTTGTACCCAAAAAAGGAAACACCCTGCGTATGGTATATATGCGATTCATTACTGGCGCACGGTACCTTTCTGCTACGCCGCTAGTGTTTTTCATGCACGAGTAGGAACCGTCTCTCGACCCCCAAGCTGAGCAGCTGCTTGAGCGATTAGTTTTAAGAAGGCCGAGATCGGGGGGACAGAAACCGAGAGTTTGGTATTGTTATTGACTATGGTGAAAATGTGTAACGTTTTATGATAATTGTCTGACAACATCGCTTACTTCATTATTTAGGACCAATAAAGTCAACGAAGGAAGATGGGTCGTCTCTGGTCTCAATATTTTTCGTATTTGCTACATTCAGTAAAGAAGGCCAACTGAACCTTCAGAATTATTGAAGATTATATTATTTCATATAGATTACAATAGATAATGAGTAACTTGAAATGTTTAATCTCGATAAAAACCTATTACATTTTTAAAATGTTCCACCCACTCTCGTTTTTCGGTTTCGCTGGCGTTTTTCACTGGAAATTGCCATTTTGAAACAAGAATCCTTAGATGTATGAGCACTTTTCATCCGCATAGAGAGACGTGTACTTTCACTACAAAAAAAAACTGAAACATTTTTTTAATTACCGATATTTCTGAATCTGTGCAATAGATTTTAATCCGGCTTGGAGGTATCGTAGAGAAAAGTATATCCTTTAATAACATTTTTCCTTGAAACTTTTACAGAGAAAGTGACACCAATTTTTTTATTCAATTCTCCATCAACATCATACCTTTTATATCTTTAGTTTGGTAGAAACGATATTTTTCAAGCAACAATCGATTGACAATTCAATGCCTGATTAGTTTTGATGATTTTGTTTCAAAGTAGCCTTAAATCTAACAACACATAATTTCCAGTGAATTAGAGAAAGGCAATTTTTTCATATTGTTATAAAAAAGTTGATGAACGGAATTTGTTGCGAATTCAATAGGAAATGTCTTGTCAAAGATGTTTGTTACAAAAGATATGGATAAGTGTCTCATAATCCTTTCTGCTAAGAAAATAGAGGACCTTAGGGTCGCCATGAGCTGTTAGCACTTGTTTTTCAGGCGTGAGTTCAATCGCAGCTTCTTATCTAGGATGATTTCTAGATATTTAGCTCGTTCTCAATTTTATTGTACTCGTGATCCCCACTTGTACAGTTTGATAAATGCAACCTTGTCCGACTTACTTGAATTCACCGATAATCCGGTGATCTTTCACCAGTTTTCCAGTACTTTAGGGTTCCTGGAGTGAGTTCCTCGAGGACACGAGATTGAACCATGGCCCCAGGTGTAAAAAACTTATCTTCTCCGGGCATGTCTGGTTTTTACAGTACTTTAGGTTGCTTGCAGTAGGTTCCTCGGGGAGAAGAGATTGGTCCAATGCACACATCTTCTCTGTGGAAGTCTGGTTTTTCTGGAACTTTAGGGTTCTTGGAGGAGATACTCGAGGAGACGAGATTGAACCATGGCCCGAACTGTAAATAACACATATTCTCTGGGGAAGTCTGGTTTTGAATGTATTTTAGATGGCTTTGAGTAGGTTCCTCAAGAAAACCAGATTGATCCAATGCCCTAGGTGTAAACCACACATCTTCTCCGGGAAGTATGGTTTTTCCAGTACTTCAGGGTTCCTGGACTGAATTCCTCGAGGACATGAGATTGAACCAATACCCCAGGTGTAAAAACAACATCTTCTCCTGGGAGGTCTGGCTTTTACAGTACTTCAGGTTGCTTGCAGTAAGTTCCTCGAGGATACGAGATTGATCCTATGCCCCAGGTGTGAAAACCACATCGTCTCGGGGGAAGTCTGTCTTTTACAGTACTTTAGGTTGCTTGCAGTAGGTTCCTCGGGGAGACGAGATTGGTCCAATGCACACATCTTCTCTGTGGCAGTCTGGTTTTTCTGGAACTTTATGGTTCCTGGAGTAAGTACTCAAGGAGACGAGATTGAACCATGGCCCAAGCTGTAAATAACACATCTTCTCCGGGGAAGTCTGGTTTTGACTGTACTTTAGATGGCTTTGAGTAGGTTCCTCAAGAAAACCAGATGGATCGAATGCCCTAGGTGTAAACCACACATCTTTTCCGGAATGCATGTTTTTTCCAGTACTTCAGGGTTCCTGGAGTGAATTCCACGAGGACGCGAGATTGAACCAAAACCCCAGGTGTAAAAACCTCATCTTCTCCTGGGAAGTCTGGCCTTACAGTACTTTAGGTTGCTTGAAGTGAGTTCCTCGTTGAAAATTCAACTCTTTGGTTAAAAATTCACTTATAATGTTTAAAATTTAACTTTATTCTATTTTTTGTTTAAAATTAATTTCTTTGGTTGAAAATTGATCTTTTTAGTTGAATATTTGTTATTTGTGATAGAAAATTTATCTCTGGTTTGAGAATTCAATTTTTTGGTTGAAAATTAATTTTTTTTTAAAGATTCATTATTTTAGTTAGAAATTTATTTCTCTGGTTAAAAATTGAACTATTTCGTTGAAGATTCAACTTTTTGGTTGAAAATACATTTCTTAAGTTTTAAATTTAACTTTATTATATTTTTTGTTTAAAATTAAGATATTTGGTTGAAAATTGAACTACTTTTTTGAATATTCATTTTTTTTGTTGAAAATTTATTTTTATGACTGAAAATTGAGAATTTGAAAAATAATTTAAAAATGAATATTAAAAAATTAAAATTTTGAAAATTTATCTGTTTTAGTTGAATATTTATCATTTGTGATAGAAAATATATCTCTGGGTTGACAATTCAACTTTTTGGTTAAAAATTAATTTTTTTTTGGTTAAAGATTCATCATTTTAGTTAAAAATTTAACTATTTGGTTGAAAATTCAACTCTTTGGTTAAAAATTCATTTCTTATGTTTCAAATTTAACTTTGTTCTATTTTTTGTTTAAAATTCATTTCTTTATTTGAAGATTGAACTTTTTTTTTTGAATATTTATTTTTTTGTTGTTCAAAATTTATTTTTCTAACTGAAAATGTGAAAAAATTGCAGAATGAAAATTGAAAAAATTTGATAATTTACATTTTTTAGTTGAATATTTGTCATTTGTGATCGAAAATTTACCTCTGGATTGACAATTCAAGTTTTTGGTAAAAAATTAATTTTTTTTTTTGGTTGAAGATTCATCATTTTAGTTATAAATTTATTTCTCTGTTTCGTTGAAAATTCAACTCTTTGGTTAAAAATTCACTTATAATGTTTAAAATTTAACTTTATTCTATTTTTTGTTTAAAACCCCAGTACTGAATCCAAGTTTTGCCTAGAAGCCGATTTAGGAGTTTCGCGGGAATTTGGCGCATTGCTGGTTTAGTATTGGCCCAGTTCTGAATCCAATTGCTAGCTGAAAGCCAAATTAAGGAGTTTTGCCGAGTGTTGGCGCAGTACTGGTTCAGTACTGGCCCAGTACTGAGTCCAAGTGCCGGCTGGAAGCCAAATTAAGGAGTTTTGCCGAGCGTTGGCTCGGTACTGGTTTAGTACTGCTCCATTACTGAATCCAAGTGTTGGCTACAAGCCGACTTAGGAGTTTTTCAGAGTGTTGGCGCAATACTGGTTTAGTACCCTTGCACAGATCGTGCACAATATTGCATGAAATATTTGTGAAATGTTATTTGAATGTTTCAAAAATATTATCAGCAAGATTTAGAAAAATTTCATCAAAAAATTTTTAAAATGTTTTAAAAATATTTTGAGGAATATTATCTGTATGGTTGCTCCAACTTTTATTAGACATTGGAATAGAATATTTTCATACACTTGGCAAAACTCCTTAAGTCGGCTTCCAGTCAGCACTTGGACTCAGTACTGGGCCAGCACTAAACCAGTACGACGCCAACACTTGGCAGAACTCCTAAATCGGCTTCTAGCCAACACTTTGATTCAGTACCGGGCCAATGTTTCTTGAAAATATTTTCGAACATGACAAATAATATTTTAGTAAAATATTTCTGCAATATTTTAGATTTACTTCAGGAATTATTTCATAGAAACAATTTTAAAACGTATTTGAAACCTGTGTGCAACATTATTAAAAGGTTTCATTGTAATATTTCTTTGAAATTTTCACTGCAACATTTCATGCCATGTGGGCCGGTACTGGTTTAGTACTGCCCCAGTACTGAATCCAATTGTTGACCAGAAGCCGACTTAGGAGTTTTGCGGAGTGTTGGCGCAGTAATGGCTTAGTACTGGCCCAGTACTGAGTCCAAGTGCTGGCTGGAAGCTAAATTAAGGAGTTTTGCCGAGCGATGGATTGTAGTCCGGCTCGTAGGCTTGATGAAAATCAATAACCTAAAGCGTTGTTCGGTTATTTAAAAATTACGCATAAAAGCAATCTATACACAATTTTAGCTTGCAACTCAAACCTTTTGAACAATTCAACATATTTAAGAATAGAACGTTCTCCTTCATGTCGCTTGCTACTAATCAATTTTAATAATTTTCTGGCAGGTGGCATAAATTTGCCAAAGGAGTTTTTTATTTTTGCCACTCTAATTTCTTCGTCATTACCTGAACATACATTGACAACTTTGCTTTTTCCCACGTATTTCGTGGCGCATCTGAATCTACAAATAACACTGAATCGCCTATTTTTATTGACGTTTTTTCGGTCGTATTACATTTTTGGCGTGGTGAGTGCGAAGAGAGGTACTCACGCAACCATCTTTTCCAGAATATATCTGCAAAAATATTAGAAATTTGCCATTTTTTTATCGTACATGAAGTTTCAGTATCAAAATGACCCAATTTCATTTCGCCAGAGGACGCAGCAATCAAAGAGTGGTTTGGAGTCAACGCTTCTTCGTCGCGCGGATCAACAGACACATGAGTTAAGGGCCTAGATTTTACAGAGTGCCTTATTGCCGCGAACACCGTTTTGTGCACTTCTTCGTTTGACAATTGGTCCCGAAGTGAAGCATTTAATGCCCTTTTCACAGACCAAATTGAGTGTTCCCAGACGCCACCCATATTTGGCGCGCTCGGTTATTGAATTCCGCGTCGAGTACTCGCGTTACACGTCCACTAGCTCGCAAGATGCCAAATTCATCTAGGAACAAAGATAAATTTCTCATACGGCTATTTTTGCTTATTAATTTTTTATTTTTTTTTATTCATTCAATTCATAGTCAAAACAATCATTTTGAATCAGACGATACCAATATTTGCCGGTTTTCAAAGTAGTGTCAATGGTGATTTTCGCGCGTGATTTTCCTGTCCAACAATCGAAAGCTGCTTGCACTCTTCTCGCCACGACTAGGAATCCCTAACATTATTTCATGAACGTTTCTTAAAAATGGTTATCTTTAATTTACAAGAAGTTCATGAACAATATTTTTTTTCCTTCATTTTTTCGAAAAACGAGCTATTCTCATTTAAATTCCCATGTTAATTTCGAAAGCACGGGGGCAATAGTCAATGTTGAGGTATTTGAGAAAATGGGGTTTCTGTTTACCTGAAACAACAAAATTGGGAGAAGGGAGGATCGATCGCCAAAAATTGAAAGTTTAATTTTTACAGGTATACATTGGGATCACCTTATTCCTGCAGTAATTCAATACCTTTTCTATAAATTAGAAAATAATAAAGAAATGTAACTTTTTTTTAATTGCCTGTCACGATTCTTTGTAGACAAGTTTTTTTTTTCAAAATGTTTCCTGCAAAACAAAGTGTCAAACCAATAAGTATTTATGCGCGAAAAACTACGTTCAGTTTTATTCAAAATTTCATTCCAGTATGCTATGTTATAATCAAGAGCGAGTAAACGTGTGTGGAGTTATTTAAGTGCTCTTTAATTTATCATGCCCTTCTCTAACTGCATGGATTTTGGCTGGAACGGCCAGACATGATATATAATGTCTAGAGATTATATATAATGCATAGATTATATACTTTGCCTAAAACATATACATATAGAGAGCTATGACTAATTAAATTGACCAATATTACAAGCTGGAATAATGTGATTTATTACAAGTTACACGATATGATGAAATTCCATATTTTTAATAATTTTTCTTCATTTCCTAATGAAATCAATGAAGTGAATGTGAGACAGAAAAATCCAGCGTGATGCGATCACCGATTTTGCCATAAATCATCATAGACATCATAGAAATAGATTTTATCATTATTAATATATAGATTGTTATTCAAAAATTTTTTTTAGCAAATCCCAGAGCTTTGTTATTCTTCCAAAACAAACATAGCTCAAATTTTATCTCAAAACTAGTTGATATCAACCGAGATACCTACTTTTGACGAGGTAAACGTATTTTGAGACAACTCTACTGATTACAATTTTGAAATTAAATTTTTCTATGGTTAAAATAATTGAAATAATTGTTTAGAAAGAAAAATGTTGTAAAAAAATAACTATATTAGAAGATTATTTATTTATTTTTTATAATTGGAAACAGTAGAGCTGTAGAGAATTTTCCCCGAAAAATAGGCCATGATTGATTAAAATTCAACTATTTTTAAAAAATTTGTAAGAAGCGACAGTAAAAACAAATTCATTAACAAAAACAACTGTTAAAATAATTATTTGTCGTGAATTTAAAAACTTTCATATAAAATAACACCTTAAAATTATATCTTTTTGACAAAAAGTTATGCTTCATTTGTTATTTTTTTTTATAACATTATTTTTGGCCTCTCCTCAAACAGTGTTCTTCCAATCTTCCAAAACTTGTAAATTTAGGCATATTTTATTTCTAAAATAAAAAATTGCTGCAAAAAGTTACTCCATAATTTTTCTTTTTTCATTAAAAATAATTCCCCATGCTATTCTAATGCTTGAGGGCAGACCAAAAAATTTTATAAAAAAAAGAGCAAACGGAGGATAACAATTTGGTCGGAAAGGTATAATATGAAAAAAAAGATCCCATCATTTTTTTTTTAATTTACTTGCTTTAAGGTAGCTGTGCCAAAAGTCAGATCTCTGAAAAAATCATTTTTTTAGGGTTTTAAGATTTAAAATAATATTACTAATGATGTTGTCTCAAATAAAAAATAATACTTTAAATAATAAAAATGTTAAAACTTATAACAAATATTTATTTTAACCATTTTTTTTGCAACTGATTTTTTTCTTACTGTCGCTTCTTACCAATTTTTGAAAAATAATCAATTTTAATAAATAATGGCTTATTTTTTCGGGGAAAACATTCTTTACAACTCTACTATTTCCAATGTTGAAAGCAAATTTTTCTATGGTTGAAATAGTTAAAATAATTGTTTAAAAAGAAAACATTATGTAAACAAATAACTATATTTGAAGATTATTTACTTATTGTACTGGCAAGGTCAAGGCCGAGTGCTTCAGCAGCCTCCTCCGCTGCTTTGTGCAAAAACGCCCCTTTGCCCACTTCTTCATGTTTCCTGACCATTTTAAGAAGGTCATATCCATTTCCGACTGTATTTGTTGTGCCCAGAATAATCCTGTTGTTAAGACATTCAAGTGCATAACCTTTCGGGAGCCGATACTTGGTTCCTCGCATGTCTCTAACCCAAATGCATTATACACACTGCAATTGATAGTCCAGAGGTTTGGTTCTTCAGAAAAATCTCCACTGTTGCCGGCTTGTTCTGGCTGCAGTTGACTAGGCGCCCCGCCTATATAACCCTTTTTCCGGAGTTCCCCAGCACGGTTTAGCAGAAGTTAAAGCGAAAAATGCGAGAGCTCTGATTCTTTCACGCACCACAGAGTATGCAGTCGCGCCATGTAACCTTTTTGTTCAGGGGAGATACTGGTATCATGTCAATCCAGCAGGTCGTCCCTAAATCGATTCGTCCACTTAAAAGTAATGAGATTCTGCCGGTCAATCGCATTGAGTCCGTCTTCATTGGCTCCCACATTTCTAGGATAGTCGGCATTGTTGTCCCACTCATTTTCGGGAGCCCTGCGCGTTTGATCGTTTCGAACCGCACTTACTACAACTATGTTTGGTGTTATCATTACTGTTCCCACAAGCAGCTTTGGAAAAGGTTTCTTCCATCCGTTGACAATTGTCCGCGACTGCTTATTAATTATTGCAACCATCAAAACCAAGCCGCATGGCTCCCCGGCGGGGAATCGAACCCCGGTTTCCCGCGTGACAGGTGGGGATAGTGACCATCATACTAGCACTATACAATACTAGTACTACTACTGTACTATACTACTATGCATACATAGACATTAATATATATTTTATTGTTTTAATTTTTTACTTTTTAATTTTATTGTTTTTATTGTTTCGGTTTCTATTCCTTTGGAATAGAACTGAAGGGCCTATGACAAAGCCACCGAACGCGTCCTCGGGTTGCAAACTGCCGAAACGTGTTTATACCTGCCAATTCGACAGTCGCAATGGAGCCACAAAACCGAATCGTTTTTTACCGCATAACAATAATCGAATTTCACAAAAATGTTACACACAATTTATCGCTATCGACTCTGAAGTAAGAATTCAATCGAATTTTGGCGAAAACCGATCAAAATTACATTTTTGAACCGAAAAAAGGGAGCTCAACGTATAACCATTTCAAGGCACGAATTGCACTGGTTGCACTGTTTCAGGCGCGATAACGAAACTGTTGAATCGAACTTCAAACGCAGATTTTTGAATTGCGACCATTTAAATTTCTTACCTTAATATGTCTTCAAATTTGGATATTACTGAGTGAGAACGATTCAGTTTTTTAAAATTCAATGTTAATATTTATCTTTGAGCGATAAAATAAACGGAATTTCATTTAAAAAATGTAAGGTTTGATTAACGTAGTACTATGAGCACGGTCTTGGAAATAGCGCGAAAATTTGAATGCGATAAATTAAAAATTATTGTAAACTGTCGAAATGTAAGTTTGAGTAATTTATAAAAGCTACTGTACATTTTTAAAGTAAATATTGTATTTATAAAAATAGTATAACTTCTTTGTTTTTTTCATTATATATTTAAACCCCACTTTAGTAATATTTTCCAATATGAAGCAAAGGTAAATAAAATAAAAATTACGATTATAGTATAATCACAATTTACAAGATAATTTTAAGCACTGTATATTAAAGAATATTCAGTTTTAAATTGTTAGAGCTTTTTTCGTAGGTCTGAAAATAAATAGTTAAAAATGTTTTCTTATTTTAAGTGCTTCGAATCAAGATACGAAATTTTATATTCTACAATTTTGAACGATTTGCAGAATCCCAAAAAGAAACAGTACAATTTTAGACGATCAATTTTAAATTGTTTGATTACTATGAATTTTATTTTGAAGCTGTACAATTATTTTAAATACTTCAAGCACAAATTATTTCATTTTTAGCATTTTCAATTTTGATTTCAATAATTTCACAAATATTATCAAATATTGCAAAAATATTTCAAATATTTCGTAAGGATTTCCATTCAGAAAGAGTTTGTATCTTTCTAAAACTTATAAATGTCTCTTAGCTAACTCGAATTTTTTTCAAATTGATAATTTTTCAATTGTTATTTATTTAATTTTCCAAATTATTTTTAAATCAAGAATAGTTTATAAAGTTTTAATCGAACGCTTACATTTGTGTAACTGTTGAGGCTTTTAAATTGAAAAATTACTATTTTTCACATTAAAATCTGCAAGTTGATTAATTTTGAACGGATTTACAATTGTCCTGTAAAGTTAATTATTATTAAAATTTTAATAATCGGAATACAGTTCAATGTAATTTATTAGAAAAATAAAAGTTCTAAGTAAAGTGTAATATTTTTTAAAAATTGTAGTTGCTTGTAGGAACTTATATTTAAATTTATATTTTTTTCATTATATTCTTTATATTATTTATTTATATAAAGTATTGTTTGTCAAAATTGATATTTTTTTGTTTAATTTTATATTTAATTGTTTAAATTTGTACATTTCTGTAATAAGATTTGTAGTTTTGTACAATAATTATTCCAAAATTGAAAGTGTTTTTATGTCGAAACACCAAAATTAAAAAATATAAAATCCTGTAGTTTTCTCTACTAATTTGTAGATTTTTACAAGAAAGTGAAAAAAATAAATGAATAAAAAGTTATAAAAATTTTTGAATTGTAGAAACTTACACTTCATTGTTAATTTTTTTACTTTACTACAAGCGGCGGAGCCCCCCGGGGGCTCCGCCGCCTCTGAATAGGCTCTTTTCACGAATTTATTTTTATTTTGACAAAAACGCTTCCAAGGCTCTTCTTTTGATGAACGGTTTTTATTATTTGAATGAAAAATAATTTTCTTTCGTTTTTATCTATTTGGCCTCGTTTTTATGTAAAAAAGAGACTACTTTTTCGAAAGACATAAATTAGAGTGTGAAGCCTTTTCAAAAGTATTTCGTGTAATTCGAAGTAATCCGTCTTCCAGTGTAATCCACGGTATTCCGAATTCCAGTATAATCTGGCGTAATCCGTTTTCCAGTATTATCCGTCTTCCAGTGTAATTAGGATAATGCGTATTCCAATGTAATTCGGGGAAATCCGTTTTCCAGTGTAATCCGGTAAATCCATATTCCAGTGTAATCTGCATAATCCATATTCGAGTGTAAACCGGATTATCCGTCTTTTAGTGTATGCAGGGGTAATCCGAATTCCAGTCCGGATAATCCGTCTTCCAGTGTAATCCGGATAATCCATATTCCAGTGTAATCCATAATCCGTCTTTCAGTGTAATCCTGATAATCCGACTTTCACTGTAATCCTGATAATCCGTCTTTCAGTGTAATCCGAATTCCAGTGTAATCCGAGTTTCAGTGTAATCGGGATAATCCATTTTCCAGTGTAATTCGAACTAATCCATCTTCCAGTGTAATCTACGGTAATCCGAATTCCAGTATAATCTGGCGTAATCCGTTTCCAGTATTATCCGTCTTCCAGTGTAATTCGGATAATGTGTATTCCAATGCAATCCGGGGAAATCCGTTTTCCAGTGTAATTCGGTAAATCCATATTCCAGTGTAATCCGCATAATCCATATTCGAGTGTAAACCGGATTAATTGTGTTTCAGTGTAGTCAGAGGTAATCCAAATTCCAGTAAAATCCGCATAATCCATATTTCAGTGTAAACCGGATTATCCGTATTTCAGAGTATGCAGGGGTAATCCAAATTCCAGTGTAATCCGGATAATCCGTCTTCTAGCGTAATCCGGATAATCCATATTCCAGTGTAATCCGGATAATCCCTCTTTCAGTGTAATCCTGATAATCCGTCTTTCAGTATAATCTGAATTCCAGTGTAATCCGAGTTTCAGTGTAATCGGGATAATCCGTTTTCCAGTGTAATTCGAAGTAATCCGTCTTCCAGTGTAATCCACGGTATTCCGAATTCCAGTATAATCTGGCGTAATCCGTTTTTACATGGATCCCGAATTTGCATCCAGCGACCCCGGAAACATATGATAGATATAGTCAGACTCCAGGGGTAATTTCCTCGATTTTTTTGTAGAGCTGTGTTATCCTTATTATCCTACAACTTCTGGGGATCATTCTGGAAATCCTGCAGTCAGGAACTTAATCAGATATACCAAAATGATTTCCTGACGTCCTGAGCCTAAAAGTAAAACTCTTTTTTTGAATCTATTAGTCTCTTTGGCCAGATTTAGATACAGCAGAATAATTTTAAGAAGTTCGAGGATAAGGAAGATCAACATAGTAGCCATAAGGACTTTGATACGATGAGTACCTATCAGCGAAATGTGCATTACCAAGATGGAAGAGGAATACGTCAAAAGCAACTACTCCGTCGTCACCTTAGGGAGCAGGATGCGTAACCTCGTCAAGCCGTCCTATGGTGCTTCCGCAAGCACCAGAAATGGCCAATCATCAGTCAACTCCCTTCAAGGAAGAAGTGAGACGTACAGTGCGTCAGTCTTGAGTATACCATCATTAAATTCAAAAGCAATCTCTGAAATGCGAAACCCTAATAATAATCCCAATATTTCTTAATCTTAATTTGCAGTCCATTGTGTATATCAAAATCAAATCGTGAATTTTAGTAGTCCCTTGACAAAAATGTACTCCTGTGGTTTCATCTCATAGTGGATAATATTATTGCTAGAATACATCATGTATACCTCGCGCAACCACTTCGAACAACAATCGAACATTGTTGGAACCGTGATAACAACGACGGTCGTTCTAGTTTTTGAATTACATTTTCTGTTTCTATTATTAGCAACTTGTAAGTCATTAATGCTCAAATCAGTGGTTATTTGCCAAGAAATGTTTTCCTAGGCATCTTCAGATTAACTGTACATGACATCATATAAATCCCATATATTTTTTGCATGAGAAAGTCATCTGGGACGCTAGGTACATCTCCATGATTGCAGATTATATTGTGTAACATATCCTTGAATGCTTGAAGTTCAAAACGAAGAACTTGGAAATGTAATAATATACATATATACGTCGCAAAGGTACCGCTTTGTTATTTGCGTTGTTTGGTATTTATATTATTGATTCTTATCTCGATTTTGCATGTTGCCTCTCATCTAAATACCTAATTTTCAATAACTCATTGAAAGAAATGTTTAATTTACAAAACTCACTTTTCAAACATCCCGCCAAGGTAAATCCGGAAAATGCGCCTGATGCCACTACCGGCAAGATGAAGTATGAATTCGCCATTACAGTGCTGAACCGTAAACTACGCAACTCCGCTGACCTTGCAAGCGCCTCTCTCTTTACCCCTTGGACCACTTTATCCGGTATATCAGATTCCGGTGAAGCCTAAGTTTGAACTTTTTTCAATATAGCTGGAGGTCAAAAAAGTCTTCTTGATTTTTTGCTGATTTCAATCAATCATTTACTGAGAGTTAATTCCTATTTAATCCAACCCTGTCTTCTGATCTTCAAGATCTATGAATTTTAATTTTCCTATCCATAATATACAAATTCCTTATAATTCCAGCTTTCAGTAAGAGAATGAAATGATGGTAAATCTTCTCGATCACTAGATATAGTCATTTTAGCAAAGATCATTGATTTTAGTGAATTCTTACGCGAGAAACTTACCCTTCAAAAACTGAAGTTGCTAAACAAGAAGAAAATTTGAAAAAAATTCCGTTTTTCATGTTCCTTGGAATTAAAAAATTAATAAACAAAGTTCTGGATATAAAAACTAAATGAGTTTGGAAAATTAAAAAGTTTCAATGCAAATATTTTTTAAACTCTCAGGCTTTGCATTCTTCGTTTAATTATATGACTAAAAAATTTAAGCTATACTTGCAATATTTTGAGAATTTTTGTTTACCCTAATAGCACGGAACGTTCCCGGAACGTGTAAAATGTCCGCCGCTTGGGGAAGTTTCATTGGGACCTGAGGGGAACATTCCATTATTGTTATTTTTAACAACAATTATCTCGTAAACCGTAAGAGATTTCAGCAGAATTTTCTTGAATTCATCAGAATTTTCTTGAAATGAGCTAAATTCTCTTCAATTAAGTAGAATTCTCTTATGCACAGCAGAATTCTCTTCAGTTTATCAGAATTCCCGAGAAATCTGTAGAATTATCTTCATTTCAGTAGAGTTTTCTTACGTTCGACATAATTCTTTTACGTTAGACTTAATTCTCTTTTGTTCAGAAGAATTCTCTTGAATCCCATAACATTTTCTTCATTTCGGTAGAATTTTCGTGAAATCTGTAGAATTTTCATGTATTTAGTAGAATTATCTCAAGTTTTGCAGTATTCTCTTGAAATCTGCGAAATTATTTTTGAATCCTGTACAATTCTGTTGAATTACGTAGAACTTTCATGAGTTCTGTATAAATGTCTTCAATTCTGTAAAAGACTCTTGAATTCTGTATAATTATCTTTAATTCTGTAGAAGTCTCTTAAATTATATAAAATTTTATTAAACTTCGTGGGACTCTCTCAAATTCGAAAAATTTTTTTCAACAATTTTGGACTAATTACCAATTTTTGAACACATTTGAATTCGTCAGAATTAGCTCTGACTTATTTTGTATTCATTCGTTTGAATTCATTGCACGCCGTGAACAAAAAATACTGAGTTGCTTTTTGTGGGATGCATTTCAAACTGCAAACATACGCCAGACGAAATCCCTCGAATGACTTCCTTAGAGAGATTATTTTATTACCTTGTCATGAGGTTTCTTTAATTAGCAAACATAATAAAAGACATCATTCAACCATGGTGCTCTGCGTAGATGAGCATCACGCCAAAAAATAATTACCTAGTAATTTTTCGTTCATATGTGCACAAATGGGATGAACACGCTACTTTACTCGAATTTTATGGGTGTAATTTTGATGGCAGAGCACCGTAATCGAATGAGTTTGATGACGTTTTTTATAATGTTGGCTAATTGAAGAAACCAAATTACGAATCAATTAAATCACTTCTGTGAGGAGGTCATCAGAAGAATTTCATTATATTTCTACATAAATTGTTTAAGCAAAGTATTTTTGCTTTTAGTAATTTTTTCTTAGAATGGAGGTAGAAAGTCGCGGTTTTTTCAAAAATTTTCCACATGTTGTCCAACTTTCCATTAAATTGAGGTTACGGTTAATTAATTTTCACAAAAATAATTGTGTAACAATTTATTATTTTTGTGACAATATTGTCTTTGAATAATGATAGAAATTTCGGGGTTTTATGAAATTTTAAACTTTTTATGTACTTTCCACTTGAAGTGAGTTGAGATTTAATCAAATGTGGCAACAATAATTGTTTAAACACATCATTTTTGTTTGTAGCTATCTTCTTCTACAATAATACTAGATAGTTGCGGATTTTTACTGAAATTTTTAACTTGTTGTCCACCTTTCAATCAAAGTGAAGTAATAATTAATTCAAATTAATAAAAATAATTATTTTTACCATTTATTCCTATTGATAATAATGTTCTCTCTGCTTAATGGTAGAAAGTTGCGGTTTTTCTGAAATTTTTCACTGGTTTTCTATTTTTCACTTGAAGTGACTTAATAATTATTTACGTTAAGCAAAAATAGTTGTTAAAGCAATTTATTATTGTTTATACCTATCTTTCCTCAGATAAATGCTAGAAAATTGCATTTTATTCTGAAATTTTTAACTTTGATTTACCTTTTTAGTTATGAACAAATAATCAGTAAACGTTAGAGATAATCATATTTTAAACAATATTTTTCTTTTTTGTAAATATATTTTTTTGAAATGAAATCGGTATTTAAAATATTTTTCAAGTTTTCTATATGGATCATATTGAATATAAATTTTTGTTAAAGTAGTTACTGAGATTCTTTTTGTTTAAATTAATATTAATGTTTAACAGTTGTTCCTAACTTACATTAATTATTAAGTCACTGAGCAAAGAGTTGACCAATAGTGGAAAATTTTGAAAAAGACTGCAACTTTCTTGCAATTATCTAAGAATAGGTAATTATAAACAATATTAAATTGTGAATCTAAAATATTTAAAAGTTTTTGAAAAAATTTCCAAAGAATTTTCAATAGATTTCAAGAAACTTAAGGGATCTGAAAAGATTTTAGTGTATTTTTTAAGATTTCAAGGAAATTTCGAAGGCTTAAAAAAATTGAAAAGCATTTCAAAAGATTTTAAAGGATTATAAATATTTCAGGGTTTTTGAAAAAGGCCAAGAATTTTCAATCTAGGCTTCATAGAATTTCATAGAATTTTCATAGGGTTTTAAAGGACATCAAGGATTTTTCAATAGATTTCAAAACGTTTAAGGCATTTGAAAGGATTTTAGAATATTTTTAAATATTCCAAAGAAATTTCAAGAGCTTTAATAAATTACAAGGGATTACAATATATTTCACAAATTTTAAAGAATTTGGGGTATTGTCAAAGATTCCAAGAAATTTTTAATCGATTGCAATAAACAAAAGATATTTCGAAGGATGTCAACAATTTTAGCAGTTCTTAAAGGATCCCACGGATTGTACAATAGATTTAAATACATTTAAAGAATTTACAATGATTTTAGAATATTTTTGAAGATTCAAAAGCAAGAGCTTTAATAAATGACAAGGAATTACAAAATATTTCTAGAATTTTGAAGAATTTAGGGTATTGTCAAAAATTGCAAGGAATTTTCAATTGATTTCAATCAACTGAAGGGATTTTTAAATATTTCAACGATCTTGAGAGTTTTTAAAGGATTCCAAGGATTTTTCAATCGATTTCAATAAGTTTAAGGCATTTAAAAGGATTTCAGGGTATTTTGAAAGATTCTAAGGAAATTTCAAGAGTTTTAAAAAATTCCAAGGGATTTCGAAATATTTGAAGGATTTTGAAGAAGTTCGGATTTTGTAATCCATTTCAATCAATTTAAGGTTTTTAAAAGAATTTTAGGATAGTTTAAAAGATTCTGAAGAAATTTCAAGGGCTTTACCAAATTCCAAATGATTTCGAAAGATTTCGAGGATTTTGAAGAATTTAGCGTATTTTTAAAAAAAAGATGAAATCTTTTCAAAAGATACACATTTTCAACAAAATAGCTGAATCCTTATCCAAAACAAGTTTGAGCGAGCCTAGGGCAATCTTTTTTGGATGAGACTTTTTAAACTGAAGGTCAAACCATCGACTACTGAAATTTAGTGATGGTGAATTCTCTGTTGTTGAAGCTCCTTCGGCTTTAACGAACACATTCCCATCAAGTGTCTCGTAAGAAATAAGGGTTAAAAGCAAATTTGAATATTTAATTTTAAAACAATTTTGTTATTAGAAATTGTATGGTACCTTGTGTCTTGAAGTCCAAAAATTTAATTTGTTTATTTGTAATTTCATTTTCAACAGTCAAATAAAAAACTACGCGTCTTATCAAAAAATGATTAAAAACCAATTTGTAGCTCTTTTTCGGTTGAAGAATTTGTATCTATTTAGTTTTTTCGTAGCTTGTGTCGTTTGTCCAAAAATTTTATTTTTTTATTTTTAATGTCGTTTTTTACGAATAAAACAAAAACTGCGCTTCAAATCAAAAAGTGAATAATGGCAAATTTGTAGACCTTGTTTGGGTACACAACATTTGCAAATTCATTTTTTTTTTTGTATATTGCATTATTTAACCGCAAAATTGAATGTTTGATTTGTCATTTTCTGTGCGATCGAAATGGGAATCTTTGATTTTTCAAGAAAATTTGTTATGATAATACTGCAGGGCGTTTAGAAAGCAAGGTTTTTCCTTTTTTGACTTTTTTCATATCTTGCGTCGTTTTGCTTAAAGTGTTCATTTTCCTTTGTTTTTTTTTTTCATTTTGAATATGCTATAACTCTGATAATTTTCTTTTTATCCAAATAATTAAGAATTAAAAACATACTTCTTTTTGCGCCTTCTCGTGCAATTTTGTTACACAATTGTTTTTTACGTTTATGTTTGTTTGAAAAATTTACTTTCAAACAAAGAATCTTATTTTTGCCTGCAAACATATTATCTGATACTCGTTGAGGATAATAGTCCTTATTGAAAAGTATGTAACATGTCAGGTTCACACGTTTCCCTGGACCGTTGCACTTGGTTGACAACTGCACTGGGACCGAATCGCCGTTTCTATTCTGGGTTCATTAAGCTGATTCGATAAATCTAAACATCCTTGATGGTGGAAACCGATCTCTTGCGTACGTTGTTATCTCACTTAAATTCGCGCTCTGTCTTGCGTCGACTAAATATCCAAAAGTGTCATACGTCCGTCCATAGATCTGTCTATGTGAGGCGATTGAATTTGTCCAATTAGGTTCAATGATGCCATCATTCGATGCCCTCCCGGTTCATCTGAAGTTTGTAGAAATGCACGTCCATTAGTTTAGTTTGAAGCACGACGTCCGTTGATAACTAATAAAAAATAAGTGTTCGGGTCAGTCCACCGTTTGAAAAGGTCGTTGCTGGCTAATTTTAATTGGATGCTCATTGTCAAGTGACGATTTGAAAAGGAATCTATATTAGGAATCGCTTACATCTATAAAATGCTGACTGTCATAACGTGACTCTAAGAGACCTTTGATTCCTTTTATTTAATGTTTTCAATTTATACTTAGATATTGGTTGACTAATAATTGTTAAATATTTTCAATTAACCTTATTTATTTCAGTATTTTACAACTGTCAATTAGGGCCTACCTTCATTAAAAAAAAACAAGATCACACGGTTTATAATTTTATTTAAAAAAGCATGTGTCGGCTTAGCCCCACTGTCGGTTTAGCACCACCCTCCACTACAACATTGATATATTATTCGGACGATGTTTGTACTTTTTTTAAAAATGTTTTTGTATTTCATGAGAGTTTGAATTTTCACAAGAATTTATAAAAAAGCACCACTACATATGAAGCGTTTGGTCCAAAAACAATCTAACCCAGGTTAGGTTGTTTTCCGTAAATCGCTTTTTGGAAATCAGCGAACCCTAATTAGTTAGTACACAGCTTAAAACTAATCATAACTGATTATTTATATAATATATATGTATATCTTTCTTATATTATATAAAATACATTCTACTCATCTACTCTTTCTACACCAAGGTGATTCAAAAATGCATTGGAACAATTTTTTCCCGAATTTGTATGCATATCGCCCGGGTTCAAATCCACACACAAATAAATCTTTTTTTTTTTCTTGAAAGAAAATTATAGTCAAAGGTGGCGCAAGTCAATGAGGTTTGATTCGTATTTCCCATAAAAAAAACGTTTTTGTAAATCTTATTCAGAATCGTCAACATTAGCTGAATCGAGTTGAAAGTCAACTATAAAATACAAATAAATATTTATTTTTTAAATATCACCCCCATAGGTCTATTTTATAGGGTCTCTAAAAAACCCCATAAGTGAAAAAATGGGTTTTGCAAGTGTTTGGCGCTAATTATGATTCTTTGCGGTTTTTAAATGTAAATTGTTTCTAATAAATAAAATTCTACTTCATGCTAATAATTGAATGTTTACATAAATGTTATAAACAATTTTTTTCGTTTTTAGCAATTTTCTGTTAGAATAAAGATAGAAACTCGCGGTTTTTTCAAAAATTTTCAACTTTTTCTCCAATTTTTAATTAGAGTGAGGTAATAGTTAATTGATTCCAAGAAAATAATTGTTGAAAGAATTCATTATTATTGTTAATAATATCCTCTATAAATAATGCTAAAAATTTTGGTTTTATTCTGAAATTTTCAACTTTGTCCAATTTTCACTTGGACTGAGTTAATATTCAATTCGATTTAGCAAAAATAATGGTTTAAACAAATTATTATTCTTTACAGCTATCTTCTATATTATAAATAGATAGTTGAAGTTTTTTTCTCAAATTTTTAACTATTTGACTATTTTTCACTTGAACTGACTTAATAATTACCAATAAATAAATATTAGAGAGAATTATTTTTAAGCATTACTTTTAGAGAAAATAGTTATAAACAATAATCAATTTTATAAATAAGCATGTTTGTTAACTTTCACTTTTTTCACCTTCCTAAGTGAAGAGTGGACAAAAATTTGAAGAGTTAAAAACCCTAAAATATTTAAAATCCTTTGAAATTCTTTGAAACTTTTTATAGCTCTTGACAATGCCTTAGAATTTTAAAAAATTCTTTGCAATCCCTTCAAATTATTTAAATTTGGTAAAAATTCCTTGGAATCTTTTAAAATATCCTAAATTATTTAAAATCCTTTGAAATTCCTTGAAACTTTTTATAGCTATTGACACATTTCCTTAGAATTTTTAAAAATACTTTGGAATCCCTAAAAATTATTTAAATCTATTAAAAATGTCTTGGAAACTTTTAAAATACCCTAAAACATTTCAAATCCTATGAAATTCCTTGAAACTTTTTAGAGCTTTTGAAAATTCCTTGGAATTTAAAAAAATACTTTTGAATCCGTTCAAATTATTTAAATCTATTAAAAATACCTTAAAATCTATTAAAACACCCTAAAATATTCCATATTCATTGAATTATTTTTAAATAACCTAAAATATTTCAAATCCTTTGAAATTCCGTAAAAATGTTCATAGCTCTTGAAAATTGATTAGAATTTTTTTTAAATACTTTGGAATCACTTCAGAATATTGAAATCTATTAAAAATTTATTGCAATCTTTCAAAATACCCTAAATTATTTCATATCATTTGAAATTCCTTGAAACTTTTTATAGCTCTTGACAAATACTTAGAATTTTTAAAAATACTTTGGAATCCCTTCAAATTATTTGAATCTATTAAAAATTCCTTGGAAACTTTTAAAATACCCTAAAATATTTCAAATCCTTTGAAATTCCTTGAAACTTTTTAGAGCTCTTGAAAATTACTTGGATTTGAAAAAAATACTTTGGAATGCCTTCAAATTATTTAAATCTACTAAAAACACCTTAAAATCTGTTAAAACACCCTAAAATATTTCATATTCTTTGAATTATTTTTTAATTAACCTAAAATATTTAAAATCCTTTGAAATTCTTAGAAAATTTTTATAGCTCTTGACAATTCCTTAGAATTTTAAAAAACACTTTGGAATCCCTTCAAATCACCTATTTTAGTAACAAGTTCATCATTCTTGGATAAAAATGCAACTATTTTCTTGAAAATTCATGTTTTTTATTGAAAATTCAAGTATCTTGGTAGAAAATTTACTTTTGGTTTAAAACTCATATTTTGATGTTGAAAAGTTAACTGAAATCTTTTTCGGATGAAAAATAAACTATTTTCTTGAAAATTCATCTTTTTTATTTAAAAATTCATCTGATTTAGTAGAAATTTTACTTTTCGTTTAAAATTCATATTTTAGTGTAGAAATTTCAACTGAAATCTTTTTTTGGAAGAAAATTAAACTATTTTTTTGAAATTTTTATCTTTTTTATTTTAAAATTCATCTGTTTTAGTAAAAATGTCACCTTTCTTAGATAAAAATGCAACTGTTTGGTTGAAAATTTAACAATTTTGTTGAAAAGTCATCCTTTTTGGTTGAAAGTTCAACAGTTTTGTTGAAAATTCAACTATTTCATAGAAAATTTACTTTTTGTTTAAAATTCATATTTTAGAGTTGAAAAGTCAACTGAAATTTTTTCTGAATGAAAATTCAACTATTTTTTTTTAAATTTGTCCTTTTTATTTAAAAATTCATCTGTTTTAGTAAAAATTTCATCTTTCTTAGATAAAATTTCAACTATTCGGTTGAAAATTCAATAATTTTGTTAATAAATCCTCCTTTTTGGTTGAGAATTAGAGAGTTTTGTTGTAAATTCGTCTTTTTGTTTTAAAAATTCAACTGTTTTCGTATAAAATTTACTTTTAGTTTAAAATTCATATTTTAGTGTAGAAAAGTCAACTGAAATCTTTTCTGGATGAAAATTCAACCTTTTTTTTTAAATTTGTCCTTTCTATTTAAAAATTCATATGTTTTAGTAAAAGTTTGGTTACAAATTTGGTTGAAAATTCAACTGTTTGTTGAAAATTCGTCTTTTTCGGTTGAAAATTCAAGTAACTTCGTAGAAAATTCACTTTTAGTTTAAAATTCATATTTTAGTGTAGAAAAGTCAACCATAAGCTGTTTAGGAACATTGACCGTAAGTCCCAAAGCATGAATGCTTGCTTTGTAAGCGTTGTCCCGTAAGACTACAAAGTGCTTCTATTAATACTGACAAAGAAGTTGGTCGATTTTTTCTTGTTACGTGAAGGTTCGACGAAATTGCATTCTAATTGTTCAATTTATTTTGGGATTCTGATACATTTTGAGCGGGCTGATTGTCGGACAACTTTCACCCACTAGAGTTTGAAGCGGAAGTGTCTTGGTCCTGATTCAAAAGGGAGTTATGAGAATTCTTACGATGAATACATCTCTAGGTCCACGGGTACGAATATGCGAATCGAGAAATTGGCTAAACTGGTCGAGAGAGAAAGGATCTGTCGTACCACTTATTGAGAAGTCCTACTGATCATGTGAGGCTTTGCTAATTTTGTAATCAATAGGAAAACAAACAAATCGCTTCTCTCATCAATGGGACGTTTCAGATTTCTTAATGCAGTCGTAACTGTCGCAATCATATTTCGTATATTTTTCAAATTATTTAACAAATCCGACGTTATATCAGGTAATTCAACAACTTTATATGAAGTCACGAAAAGCAAGTCACTCAATATACGTACCGGAAAAATATGGAATAGAATAGAATAGAAGCTGCGATAAAATGTCATCCATGTTCTCTTCGTAGATCTCTTCTGTCTCGTCAAAAAAATCAGAACCGTAGTTATCAGGTTGAGCGTTCCCTTGATTATCGTCCTGATCAGAAGAAGGGGGCGGGTTCGACATGAGAAGCGTAAGATTGCCGCGGCATTTTTCCCAAAATTCTTGCAAATTTCACAGGCGTCCAAGCAGCAAGTCTCGAGGCGGATTTTCATTTACCATAACACGGGGAAAATGCAGCTTGCAATGAGAGTTCAATGGCTATGTTTATTTGCAGTGAATCTAGCATACCAGCAAGTGCGTGAGATGATGACACTCCCGGACACAGCTGCACAAAGAAAGATCGCAATTCGGTTCATGAGGGTAATGTTCGGAGTCGCAGGGCCCGAGGAGAAGAAGCTACGCGTGGTTGTGGTCTTGGCCGTGGATCAGAAGTACCCGGTTCTCCTGGCAAGGCTTCGAGTCTCCCGTTGCCGTTGGCGATGTCGGGCGTCCTTGCAAGCGCGATTGCGCTTTTTGCCACCCCTCGGCATACGCGAAGTTTAGAACGTTACTTGGAGGTGCGGAAGCAAACGGAAATCTGATGTGACGTAACGCGACGATGTTTTGGCGGATGAGGACCCAAAACATCGTTACGACCCAAATCTCTTTTATTTTTAATTTTATTGTCGCAGAATACGAGCTCGAGCGCAAGGGACGTTGGCCAGAGCCTGACCACCTGCGCACGAACGGAATTTATATTATATATTTGTTTTTTATTAAAACGCGAAGCGTGAGTTTGAGCAAAAGGGACGTTGGCATACGCCTGATCGCCTGCGCACGAAACTTTTATTATATATATATTTTTTTCAAGCGAAACGCGAGTCCGAGCGCAAAGGACGTTGGCCGGTGCCTGACCACTTGCGCACGAAACGGAGTTTATTCAATCGACCCAAGATAGTAATTTTCATCTTTTCCACGCGGAACGCGAGTTCGAGCGCAAAGGACTTTGGCTGGTGCCTGACCACTTGCGCAAGAAACGAAAGCTCCAATTCACCGACACGGAATTTTAATTATTACTTAAGCACCACGGCACTATTTCGGTAATCACTGACAGTACGCGAAAAAAGAAAATAATCCGGTGATATCTACGACAGTACTGAGTATGGCGGTTGATTTGTAATTACCCGCGATATCTTTATGATCTCCCGACGGCAACGGTGATGAGAAGGTGACGCCTATCTATCGACAGACAGAAAAAAAAATGCACTGAACTTTGGTTCCGTAAGCGACTGACTGATCAAGTCGCTGGCTGCTCGCAGGCAGCTCTACGCGAGGGAGCAGCTGCTGGCCCTCTGATTGGCCCGACCCCGGCAATGGGATCGCAACGGAGCGGTGGGCACACCGAGAATTTTGCGGTTATTTATGGAAAGTTACCATATATAACTGATCAAATTACCGTAAATTACCGAAAATTTTCATACGTTTCTGGAAATTTATGGAAATTTTCAAAAATGAATATTTGGTAATCTATGGTGTGTTTCTATATTTACAGGTAAAACTGCCATAAATTACCGACAATTTTCATAAATTTCCGGACATTTTTTGAAATTTAAAAAAATTACTTTTATATAATTTATGGTAAGTTACCACGATGACCTGTAAAATTACCATGAATGAAAAAAATTTTCATGAATTTTGCAGAAATATTTTAAAATGTATATTGGGTAGTTTATGGTAAGTTACCATATGTACCGGTAAAATTACCATGAGTTACCAAAAATTTTCATAAATTTTCGGAAATTTATGGACATTTCTAAAAACAAATTTTAAGTAATTTATGGTAAGTTTTTACATTCATCGGTAAATTACCAAAAATTACCGACACTTTTCATAAATTTCTGGTAATTTCTGGAAATTTTTAAAAATAATCAATGGTTAATTTATGGTAAGTTGCTATATTTACCGGTAAAATAAGCATAAATTACCGAAAATTTTCATAGGTTTCCAGAAATTTTTAGAAATGAATTTCGGGTAATTTATGATAAATTACAATATTTACTGGTAAAATTACCATAAATAACCTAAAATTTTCATAATTTTCCGGAAATTGTTGAGAATGGATATTGAGTAATTTATGGTAAGTTACTGTAGTCACTGGTAAAATAAGCATAAATTACTCAAAATGTTCATAAATTTCCGAAAATTTAAGAAAATGAATTTAGGGTAATTTATGGTAGTTTACCATATTTACCAGTAAAATTACCATAAATGACCGATAATTGTCATACATTTTCGGAAATTTGAGAATTATTTAAAAAATGTACATTAGGTAATTTATGGTGTGTTACTATATTTACCGGTAAAATTACCATAAATTACCGACAATATTTATAAATTTCCAGAAATCTTTGGAAATTTAAATCATTCAACATTCTTATGTGTTATTCAGTTATTGTACGTATAAAAAATTTAAACATATCAAAAGATAAATTAATGATTTTTCGAAAATCTCATTTCCACATTTTCGAAAATTCGAAATTCTTCGATTCGTCCGGATAAATACTTTTTTTTTCAAACGAGACAAAATCTGTCAAAGAGTCATAGATTAGTAATAGAAATTTCCAAAATTCCAGAGGAGAAATTTAGAAGGAATTGGGAATGATTGATGATTTTGTAGGAAAAGTACAATTTACAAGTTGAACGGCCACAATTTCGGAAAAAGTGAATATATTTTTATTTTTTTGGAATTATATTCGTCTTTTTGGGTTCCAAAATTGATCTATTTTGTTAGAAAATCTATTTTGGTTGAAAATCCAACTATTCTGTTGAAAATGCAATATAATTCGACTTAAAATTCTGAAAATTTGGAGTGTTTCATCTTGAATGTAATATGATACCTTTTTGATTATTATAACAGAATTGAGTCATACTCTCCAAATCTAAAACTTTGTAAATGGTAAGCCTTCAAAATGTAAGATTTTAAAATTGGTCGTCGCGAACTGAATAAATTTGAACTGAAAAATGTTCCAAATCTCCAATTAATGTCTTGTTGAATGTAATATGATACCTATTTAGAATTATTTTTCAAAAAAATTTTATTCCCCTATTATTCTCCTATTTTCGTGAAAAATCGCCCTTTTTCTGTAGCTTATGGAGAACCCCTTAGGTATTTTATCGAAATAATTTGCACAATTTGATTTCGCAAATTATTTTTCTAATTCCAAGCAAATTCTTTCCTAAATGAATGGCCCCACACAATAATTCAGATTTCTACTTTGCTGCCAACGCTTCATTACCCAGATGGAACTCTCAGCCTCGAAGCTTTCGATCAATAATTTTTCAGAGCACCTCCGACGTATCATTTTAATTATTTAAGGAACGGAACACTCACACGAGACTTTGCAATATATTTCGACTTAAAGTCTCGGAAAGATTTAGTTGAAAATTAACTTTTTTAGAGGGAAATGCAACTATTTGGTTGCAAATAAACTTTTCTAGTGTAAAATTCGACTATATGGTTGAAAATTAACTTTTTAGTTAAAAATTCAACTATTTGGTTGAAAATTAAGTTTTTTCGTGGGAAATGCAACTATTTAATTGAAAATCAAATATTTTAGTTAAAAATTTAACTATTCAGTTGCAAAATAAATTTTTAGTTGGAAAATTTAACTATTTGGTTGAAAATTAACTTTTTCGTTGGAAATTCAGCTATTTGGTTGAAAATTAACATTTTTAGTGGAAAATGCAACTATTTGGTTGAAAATAAAATTTTCTGGTTTAAAATTCGACTATTTGGTTGAAAATTAACTTTTTGAGTGGAAAATGCAACTATTTGGTTGAAAATTAACTTTTTTAGTGCTAAATACAACTAATTAGTTTAAAATCAAATATTTTAGTTAAAAATTGAACTATTTAGTTTAAAAATAATTTTTTAGTTGAAAAATTTCACTATTTGGTTGAAAATTAACTTTTTTAGTGAAAAATTCAACTATTTGGTTGAAAATTAACTTTTCAGTTGAAAATTAACTTTTTTAGTGGAAAATGTAACTATTTAGTTGAAAATCCAATATTTCAGTTAAAAATTGAACTATTTAGTTGCAAAATAAATTTCTAGTTGGAAAATTCAACTATTTGGTTGAAAATTGACTTTTTTAGTTCAAAATTCATCTATTTGGTTGAAAATTAACTTTTTTAGTTGAAAATTCAACTATTTGGTTGAAAATTAACTTGCTTTAGTGACAAATGCAACTACTTAGTTGAAAATTAACTATTTTAGTTTCAAATTCAACTATTTGACTGAAAATGTACTATTTTAGTTGAAAGTTAAACTATTCAGGTTTAAATTAACTTTTTCGTTGGAAATTCAACTATTTAGTTGAAAATTAACTTTTTTAGAGGGAAATGCAACTATTTGGTTGCAAATAAACTTTTCTAGTGTAAAATTCGAACAATTCCATTTTTTGGTTGAAATTTTTACTTTTCGGTAAACAATTAATCTTTTTGGTAAAAAATTAATGTTTTTGGTTGAAAATTCCACTAGTTAGTGAAAAATTATTATATTTTGTTGAAAATTAAGCAATTTTGTTCGAAAGTGTTCTTTTTGGTTAAAAAGTCAACTGTTTCGTAGAAAATACACCTATATTGCTTCAAAATTCTAGAATTTGGTTGGATTTTTCTCTCTCTTGAATTAAAAATCTTTCTAGGTTGAAATTCAACTTTTTCGTTGAAAAAATCGTCTTTTTGACTGAAAATTTGTCGTTTTAGATGAAAATTCACCACTGGTTGAAAATTTAACTATTTTGTTGAAAATTCCTAATTTTGTTGTTGAAAATTTAACTATTCAACTTTTGATTCAAAATTGATCTTTTTCAGTTTTTCGTTTTTTAATTATTCTTCTTGGATGAGAATTCATCTTTTTGGTTCAAAATTCAACTAATTGATTGAAAGTTTAAATCCTTTGTGAAAAATTCGTTTTTTTTTTTATTGAAAAATCATTTTATTTGAAAATTCATCTCTGGTTGAATATTTTAATATGTTGTTGAAAATTCGATCTTTTTTTGTTGAAAATTAGTTTTTTTAACTTAAAATTTAACTATTCCAGTTGAGGATTTATCATTTCGAATGAAAATGCATCCCTCATTTGCTTGAAAATTAGAATATTTTGTTGAAAATTCGATTTACTTGATTGGAAATTAATTTTTTTAACTGAAAATTAAACTATTTCCTTTTTGGTGAAAAATTTATATTTTTTAGTTGAAAATTCATCTCTTTGGTAGAAAATTTATATATTTTGTTAAAAATTCATTTTTTGACTGGAGATGCATCATATTAGTTTAAAATTCGTTTTTTTTGGAGAAAAATTAATTTTTTCAATTGAAAATTTAACAATTCCATTTTTTGGTTGAAATTTTTACTTTTCGGTAAACAATTAATCTTTTTGGTAAAAAATTAATGTTTTTGCAAACATATTTTCAAATAATAATTCGGTGAAGTGATAGTTATGTCAAATGGTAATTCAGAAATATGAAAATTAGGTAAATTGGCAATTAGGATAAATAAAAATTTTAGTAAATTACTATTCTGTCAAATGGCTGTAACTCAAAAAAAATTAGGGAAAATAGAATTTAGGGAATATTCATGCGCCTCTTCAGAATTTATGATTATAAAATTGAAAAATTATAGTAAATACAGAGGAAATTTCTTGACCTTATAAGTAGAAGTATTTCATAATCAGGAATTTCAAATTGCGGTCGTTTGAATATTTACAAATCATTCAGAAGACAAAGATTTTATTTGAATGAATTGTTTCAAAGCTATAAAGTTTTGAAATATCATATAAGACAAAGATTCACCTTTTTTATACAAATCTGAGCCTTTTTGTTCAAAATGCAACAGTTTGGTTGACTAAGAGCCACTTTCGGTGGTGGATGAAACTATTTTGTTCAAAATTGGTCTTTTTGGGTTAAATTCGACTATCACTGATTTCAAGTTTAAAACTTTCTTTTAGATGATTTCATATCGAAAGATTTCCTCTTGCTTTTAAGAGATCTAACCTCGATATAGACAACGTGCAAGTTTCCAATTTTTCTGATAAATAGATTCTAAACTACAACTGTGCAAATATGTCAATTTGGTTGAGAAATCATCAGTTTTGAGCGCTGTAAACTGAAAACAATGTATCCTTCAACAAAAGTGCAACATGCAAAAAAGTTATTTTTTTGCATAGAGATGCTAAAACTGGTTTTATACGTTTTTGAGTTAATAAATAATGAAGTTCTTCTGAAAAATTATTTAAACAAAAACGGACCAGTATACTTGGCATTTACCTACTTCCAGAAAACTTCCAGAGATATTTTTCGGAATTCTCTTAAACTTCGATTGGAATGTTCCAAAAATTTTCAGGAACACATTTGTGCTTTTTAAACATATTCGTTCAATCTAAGCATGTATTCAACTAAAACAATTGACGCCAAAGAAAAAAAAGTTTTTTGGAATTTCGATTTTAATAGGTGCCACTGGACACTCGAAGTATCCTATGTAAAATACATGGGAAAAAATCATTTTTTGGGTTTTGGAAATAAGTTCTGCGGATTTGGGAAATTGTTACGGAAATATTATACGACCTGTAGAAGACTTCCAACTTAAGAATTCTATGTATCATTAATATGAGTTTCCCAGTCCTAACACACCACCACGCTGTTCCCAAAAGTACCCCTAAATCCAAATATTTTAATTCTGCACAAAATCTACACATATGAGCACTCTATTCTCCTTTTATTTGCCAACAATTGTTATTGTTGGTCTATTGAAACAATTATTAATATCTTTAAATAATTTTAAAATATCCAATCTATCTCCATTTGTTAGAATAATTTTTCAACATTTTTATGAAATAATTTTGCTCCACAAACTCTAATATATATCAGGTGATCTGTGATATACAATTATAGATCGCACGACTTTGAAGAATTGCAAATGCAAAAAATTTTGCGCCACATCGATATCCGAGTTATCAGCGACAAAAATTGAGGAGAAGGGGCCCCCCTGAACAAGAAATGTAGAGAATTATTTTAATTTTATTTAAATGATTCATTATTATTTGAATTTGAAAAAATACCATGTATAAGTTATGTTGGCGGATGTAAAGACGTAATATTTTGACAGATTTCATGATTTCATAGACTTCTTATTGTCAGTGAGCCCCCCCCCCCGGTCTCACTGACTCACTGGACTCGTTAGTAAGGTTATGTGAATCAGTCCTACCTTATACAATTTAATTGACCAATTAAAAAATCTTCTTTAAAATTATGATACTTGGGTCAAGTAAAAACGATATCTTTCGACAAAACAGCAAAGATGTCGTCTAACTATATTCAAAATGACAATTTTCACTCTTGGGTCTTCTGTTTCATATGGACGGAGGAAAAGACGACTCAGAGGTTCACTTCATCCTATCCCAACAGTCACTTTGGCAATTGCGCCATCTGTCTTCTAAAATAGATTAATTTTCAACCAGGAATAGAATAGTGAAATTTTTATTTCAAAAAATTGATTTTCAACAAAATGAAAGAATTTTCAATGAAGCAGTTTAATTTTCAACCAAAAAATGTGAATTTTCAATCATCTACATTAATTTTTAACGAAATAGTTGAATTTTCTACTAAAAAAAATAATTTTTCAACCAGAAATAGAATAGTTAAATTTTCAACCAAAAAAGAAGAATTTTCAACAAAATGAATGAATTTTCATCGAAATAGATGAATTTTCATCTATAATAGGTAATTTTTTAACCAAAGGTAGAATAGTGAAATTTTTATTTCAAAAAATTAATTTTAATCAAAATAAAAGAACTTTTAATTAAGTAGTTCAATTTTCAACCAAAAAAGACAATTTTGCAATAAAATACTTTAATTTGAATCGAAATAGTTCAATTCTCTACTAAAAAATATAATTTTTCTATCAAAAATAGAATATTTAAATTTTCCACAAAATAGTTACATTTTCGACCAAAAAAGAAGAATAAGATGAATTTTAAATTTAAAAAAAAAAATGAATTTTCAACTATAATAGGTAATTTTTAACCAAAGGTAGAATGTTTACATTTTTATTAAAAAAAATTAATTTTAACAAAATGAAAGAATTTATAATAAAGTAGTTCAATTTGCAACCAAAAAATTCGAATTTAAAAAAAAATACATTAATTTTCAACTAAGGTACGTACATTTTCAACCAAGAATAATAATAATAATTTTCTTCTAAAAAAGATTAATTTTCAACCAGAAATAGAATAGTGAAATTTTTAGTTCAAAAAATTAATTTTAAACAAAATAAAAGAACTTTTAATTAAGTAGTTCAATTTTCAACCAAAAAAGACAATTTTAAAATAAAATACTTTAATTTCAAAGGAAATAGTTGAATTCTCTACTAGAATAGAATAGAATTTATTTCTCACATGTACACCTTTTCTTAGGTTTTTACATTAATCGTTACATCCCAAAATCGTGACTTTCCCTGCAATTCTACAATTCCCTGTCATGTAGCAACCCAGAATTTAATCAAAAAGAGAGAACCGATTTTTTTTTTCTTTAACAACAAAGTTGACATTTTTTAATTGAAAAAAACCATCCCAATTTGTTAAAATTACTCATATTTATATCAAACTTAAAAAAAAATCAGGATCTTACAAATAATTTTCAGCAGGTTGCACCATTTAAGAATATTTGTTTATTTATTTATTTTGGAGGCCCCTAAACTCTAAACAATTTTTTTTAGGAAAACGTTTTTTTATTTGGGAATGAAAGGAATAAATGGTTCAACTTAAAAAAAGGTAAATTTTCAACCAAAAATGGAATAGTGGAATTTTGAATTAAAAAAATTAATTTTCAATAAAAACAATCGACTTTTCAATAAAATAGTTAGATTTTCATCCAAATAGTTAAAATTTCAACTGAAAAAGATCAATTTTCAGTTGAAAATAATTAATTTTCAACCAAAAAATAACCGTATTTTCAACAAAATAGTTATATTGTAACCAGAGATGAATTTTCAACTGAAATATGAATCTTCAACTAAAAAAATTAATACTTAACAAAGTAGTTCAACCAAGTAGTAATTTGTCAACCACAGAGATTAATTTTCAACAAAAAAAATCAATTTTTGAAAAAGTAGTTCAGTTTTTAACCAAGCACATATTTAAATTTTTAACAAAAAAGATGAATTCTCGATGAAAAATGTAATAGTTTATTTTTCAACAAAAACCTCCGCAAAGAAAATATATTATTAATTTTCAACCAAACAGTTGCACTTTAATAAATAAACAAATTTTCAACTAAATGGGATATATTTTCAACAAAAAGGATGAATTTGGAACAAATTATTTCAATTTTTATCGAAATAGATGAATTTTCAACCAAAAATATGCATTTTCGACCAAGAACATTTAATTTTCTACCAAAAAGACGAATTTTCAACAAAATACATGGATTTTTAATCAAATAGCTGAATTTTCAGTAAGAAAGTCTTCAAAACTCTACATTTTGTTTTAAATTTCTTGAAATTATTTTCTAAATATTTTTCAAAATTCTGTAAAATACTAAAAATTGCCTCAAAATCTTCCGGATTCAATTTTGGAAATATTTTGAAATAATTTTTAATTTTATCTTAAAATTAATTTTTCAAAGTAAAAAATCATTTTTTGTAAAATTAAAAAAATTTGGTAATCTTGCGAAATTCAGAATTTTTGCTTTAAAATATTCTACATTCTTTTTCAAAATCATTTTTCAAATTTGTTTCAAAACTTCTTAATATCATTAAAAGTGATTCGAACATTTCATATTTTTTTAGCCGAAAAATTGAAAAAATTGCTTAAAAATTTCCCAGATTATTTTTCGACAATTTTGAAGATCTTTTGAAATCGTTAAAAGAAAATTTTTAATCTCTTGAAACCTTTCAAAATTACTAAAAAGCATCTTTTTTCTAAATCTTCAAAGCTTCTCATTATATTTTAAAATTCTTCCTGAAAAATTTTAATTCTGCAAAATAAAAAAATTGCCTTAAAATCTTCCACATAATTTTCTGACAATATTGGAAATCTTTCGAAAAGTTTTGAAATTTTTTCAATTTTATTTAGAAAAGTTATTCATTCTCTTGAAACCTTTCAATCTTAAAAAAATTTTTAATTTTTTCTTGAAAATCTTTAAGAAGCGATTTTTTTAACTATAAAATTTTGAGAGTTAAGAATTCAGCTTTTTGTTAAAAATTTAACTTTTCCTGTTAAAAACGTTTTGTTAAAGATTCGTCTATTTGGATGAGAAATGGTTCGTTTTGGATTTTAAATATACCTTATTTGTTAGAAATTATACTGATGTCTAAAAAATTCAATTATTACGTTGAAACACTATTTTGTTAAAAATTCCATCTTTTTATTAAAAATTAAACTGAAAATAGTGAATTTCGATTGAATTTTATTTTTATATACATTCATAATGATTATTGAAATTGAAATAAATGCTTTATTGAACTAAATTATAAAAATTAATCTTTTTGGTTGCCAATTCATTTCTTTGATTGTAAAGTTAACTTTTAGATCGAAAATTCTTTTAAAAACTCATATATTTGTTTGAAAATTCATGTATCTTTTTAAAAATTGATCTTTTTTGGTAGAAAATTTATCTTCTCGGTTGAAAATTCATTTCTTTGGTTGCAAATTAGTTCTTTATAGGAAATCAATTTTTTCAATGGAAAATTTAACTAATCCATGTTTGATTGAAAATTCGTCTTTTGTGGTATAAAATTTATTTTCTTGGTGACAAATTCATCTTTCTGGTTGATAATTAATTTTTTTGGTCGAAAGTTTAACTTTTATATTGAAAACTCATCTAAAAATTCAAATATTTGGTTGAAATTTTATATATTTTGTTAAAAATTCATCTTTTTAGTAGAAAATTAATCTTCTTGGTTGAAAATTAATCTTCTTGGTTGAGAATTTATTTCTTTGGTTGAAAACTAGTTTTAACTGAAAATTAATTTTTTAGATTGAAAATTTATTTATTACATTTTTTGACGAAAATTCATCTTTTTTTATGAAAAAATTTATCTTCTTTAGTTGGAAATTCATTTCCTTAGTTGGATATTTGACAATTTTGTTGAAAATTCGTTGTTTTAGTTGATCCATACATTTTTTTGTTGAAAAATCGTTTTTATTGAATTAAAAATTCAATTATTTTGGTAGAAAATTCATCCTTTACGATTAAAAAATTAATTGTTTTAACTGAGAATTTAACTATTCCACATTTGACTGAAAATTTATCTTCTTCAGTTGAAAATTCAACTATTGGGTTGAAAATACCTGTAATATGTTGAAAATTAATGTATTTTGTTGTAAATTCGTCTTTTGTGGTAAAATATTAATCTTCTTGGTGACTAATTCATCTTTTTAGTAAAAAAATCATTTCTTTGGTTGAAGATTCAACTTTTGGATAGAATTTTTTGTTTAAATCAATAATTTGGTTAAAAATTCATGTATTTGGTCAAAAATGAATCTTTATCCATTTTTGGTGTGAAAATTGATGTTTTTCAGTTGAAAATACAATTATTGTAACTTTATCTTTTTTAGCTGAAAATTCAAATTCTTTGTTGAAAATTCATGTATTTTGTTGAAAATTTATCATTTTTCGGTAGAAAATTAATCTTCTTAGTTGAAAATTTACCTATTTGGTTAAAAGTTAATTTATATTGTTGAAAATTCAAGAATTTTGTTTGAAAAGTAATCCTTTTTGGTTGAAAATCAACTTTTTTTGACTAAATATTCAAATATTTTATTTTTGATTGTAAATTTATCATTTTTAGTTGAAAATTAAACTATTTAGTTAAAAATTCATATATTTTGTTGAAAATTTGTTCGGCCGGAAATGAATTTTTCAACTGAAAATTTAATTATTCCATTATCGGGGGAAAAGTGATCACTTTTAGTTGAAAATTTAACTAATCTTTTTTGGGTTGAAAATCAAGTTTTTTAATCGAAAATGTAATTATTTCATTTTTGATTGTAAATGTATCATTCTTAGTTGAAAATTCAACTATTTAGTTGGAAATGCATCTATTTTCTTGAACATTCGTCGAGTTGAAAATTATTTTTTTAACTGAAAATTCAAATGCTTTCTTGAAAATCATGTATTTTATTAAAAATTCATCTTTTTCGGTAGAAAATTAATCTTCTCAGTTGAAAATTCACCTATTTAGTTAAAATTTCATTTATTTGTTGAAAATTCAAGATTTTTTTAAAAAGTAATCCTTTTTGGGTTGAAAATCAAGTTTTTTAATCGAAAATTTAATTATTCAATTTTTGATTGTAAATGTATCATCCTCAGTTAAAAATTCAACTATTTAGTTAAAAATGCATGTATTTTTTTAGACATTCGTCGAGTTGAAAATTAATTTTTTAACTAACAATTCAAATGCTTTCTTGAAAATTCATGTATTTTGTCAAGTATGAGGCTCATCGATATTTTTTTGATATTTTCGCTTGACAATATGGTCTGGTCCGTGTAGTATTAATATATTCAAATATTTTGTTGAAAATTTGTCCTTTTTTACTTAAAATTCATCTTTTATGGTAGAAAATTAATTTTTCTTGATTCAAAATTAATTCTTCTTGTTTGAAAATTCAACTACTAAGGTAAAAAAGTAACTATTTTGATGAAAATATAATTATTATGTTAAAAATCCATATTTTTTTGCCAAAAATTCAAACTATTTTCTTGAAAATAAAATAATTTTTTTTAATTCATCTTTTTGATTTAGATTTCATCTTTTTCATTGAAAATTCGTCCCTTTTAGTTTGAAATTCTTTTTCTATGGTAGAAAAGTCAAATTTTTTAGTTGAAAATTAACCTTTCTTGATTGAAAATTTAACTATTTCGTGAAAAATTATTTTTTTTTTTTCGTTGCAAATTCAACTATATTGTTAGCCCTCTTTTTCAGTGCGAAATTAAAAAGTTTGGTTAAAAATTTGTCCTTTAGGATTTCAAATTCTTTTTTTATGGTAACAAAATCATATTTATTAGTTGAAAATTCATACTTCTTGGTTGAAAATATAACTATTTGTCTAAAAATTAAATTTTATTGTTGAAAATTCAACTATATTGAAAGTCCCTTTTTTGGGTTTAAAATTCAAATTTTTTGTTGAAAATTCTTCCTTTTTTATTTAAAATTCATGGTTTGTGGTAAAAAATTTATATTTTTTGGTTGAGAATTCATCTTTATTGGTTGAAAAATTCAACTATTAAGGTAAAAGTGTAATTATTTAGATAAAAATTTAATTATTATGTTGAAAATACATATTTTTCGGCCAAAAATTCAAACTATTTTGTTCAAAATAAAATTCTTTTTTTAAATTCATCTTTTTGATGTAGATTTTATCTTTTTCATTGAAAATTCGTCCTTTTTGGTTTAAAATTCTTTTTCCATGGTAGAAAAGTCAGATTTATTAGCTGAAAATTAATTTTTCTTGGTTGAAAATTTAACTGCTTGGTTGAAAAATTATATTTTTTTGTTGAAAATTCAACTATATTGGTTTAATAAAATACATGAATTTCCAACCAAATATTTTAATTTTTAATGGAATTTTCTACCAACAAAGATAATTTTTAACAAAATAGATGAAGTTTCAAATAAAAAGATCAATTTTCAACAAAAAATAGAATGCTTAAATTTTCAGTTAGAGAAACAAGTTTTGAAGCAAATAAAATAAATTTTCAATGAAATAGTTAAATTTTCAACAAAATAGTTGAATTTTCAATCACAAAAAAGTTTTGGTTCAAAAAATTAATTTTCAATAGAAACACTAATTTTCAACAAAAGAAAAATTAATTTTCAATAAAAAACTAATTTTCTACAAAAAAAAAAGAATAATTTTGAACAAAATACATGAATTTTCAAACAAATATTTTAATTTTTAATGAAATTTTTAACCTAATAATTGAATTTTTAAAAAAAAGGTGAATTCGTCACCAAGGAGATTAATATTCAAACAAATAATTAAATTTTCAGTTAAAAGTTTAATTTTCAATTTTAAAAAACTAATTTTTAGCCAAAAAGATTATTTTTTTACCAAAAAAGATTAATTTTTAATAAAATACATGAATTTTCAACCAAATAGTTAAATTTTCAACTGCAGAAGATAAATGTTCAATCAAACTTGGAATAGATAAATTTTCAGTTAAAAGGATAATTTAAAAAATGTTAACAAAATCGTTAAATTGCACCAAAATAGTTAAATTATCAACAAAACTGATGAATCTTTGATTCAAAAAATAAATTTTCAAGAAAGAGGATAATAGTTGATATTTCCACAATTTTAAAAAATTTTTAATTAAAAACTGCTAAATTAAACCAAAAATACGAATTTTCAACAGAAGAGTTGAATTTTTAACCAAGAAAGATTTTTCAATCAATAAAGAAAAAAAAATCTCATCCAAAACGTTGAGTTTTTAAGTCATAAAGACGAAAACTAGGCATTTTCTACCAAAGTAATTGAATTTTTGACTAAAACATAAAATTTTTCAACAAAATAAGTGAATTTTTAACTTTGTACAATTGGTAAAATTGGTCAAATTTGTACAATTGGTAAAATTGGTAAAATTTGTAAAATTTAAAAAATTTGAAAAATTTGTAAAATTTGTAAAATTTTGTAAAATTTGTAAAATTTGTAAAATTATCAAAATTATCAAAATTTTGAAACTGTTTCAAGTTTCTAAAATGTTCCAAACTTCTTAAATTATTAAAGATTCAATATTTAGATATTTCAGACATTTTAGAAATTTTAGAAAAGTCAGAAATTTCGGTGAATTAATAAATTTGGAAAATTTGAGACATTTTAGAAATTTTTGAATTATATAAAATGTTCAACTTTTCTAAATTTTTAAGACGTTCAAAATTTTTTAAATTATAAAAATGTCTCATATTATTGAATTTTATCAAATGTTCGGCATTGCTAAAATTATCATAATTTCTAAAATGTTCAAATTTGTTTAAATTATAAAAATTTATAAAATGTTCAAAACGTTCAGAACTTTTTAAATTTCTGAAACTATCCAAATTTCTAAAATTTGTACAATTTTATAAAATCGAGAAATGTTGATAATTTAAGAAATTTTAATATTTTTAGAAATGTAGAAAATTTTCGAAATTTTGATAATTTGAAAATTTTAATAAATTTTGAAAATTTTAGATATTTTAGACATTTTGGAATGTTTAGAAATTTCATACATTTTGTTAATTTTATATATTTTGAAAATTTGAGACGTTTTTGCAATTTTATAATTTTCGAACAGCTCAGAATCTTCAATATTATTATAAGTTTGGGAGACTTTAGAAATTTTGACTATTTATTAATTTTTTTAACATTTTCGGAATTTGTAGAAGTTTCGATAATCTTATAAACTTTAAACACTTTAGAAATTTTGACAATTTTATAAATTTTAATAATTTTTGAAATTTTAGATATTTTAGTCATTTTTGAAATTTTATAAAAGTCAGAAATTTTTGTAATTTTATAAATTTAGGAAATCTGAGACATTTTAGAAATTTCTGAATTATATAAATTAGGCTACGGAGAGACGAGAAAGTTTTCTTCACAACTCCTACAAGTTGAATGTCGACGTCATTCAATGTACTTGAAAGATATTCCAACACGAGATTGATTTCATTAATTGATGTTATGTTTTCTGACCAGTGAATTATTTAAATAATATGATGTTAATTTTTTTTCTACATGGTCGATAATCAATATTTTTTTAAACTATTGATTATTAAAGTTGTGAAAAGAATCTCACTAGCTCCGCTGGGATTCGAACTTCAGGTATTTCAGATTTTTGGTCCGATTCTCCAACCAATTAAGCTACGGAGAGACCAGGAAATTTTTTTTACAACTCCTACAAGTTGAATGTCGACGTCATACAATGTACTTGCAAGATATTCCAACACGAGATTGATTTTATCAATCGATGTTATGCTTTTTGACCAGTGAATTATTTAAATAATATAATGGTAATGTTTTTTGTTCACATGGTCGATAATCAATATATTTTTTTAAATATTGATATTATTAAAGTTGTGAAATACAATTTTTTCAAGTTGTGAAAAAATCTCTCTAGCTCCGCTGGGATTTGAACTCTAGATCCTTCAGATATCCGGCCCGATTCTCCAACCAATTGAGCTACGGAGAGACCAGAAAATTTTCTTCACAACTCCTATAAGTTGAATGTCGACGTCATTCAGTGTACTTTCAAGATATTCCAACACGAGATTGATTTTATTAATTGATGTTATGCTTTCTGACAATTGAACTATTCAAATGATATAATGTTAATGTTTTTTGTCTACGTGGTCGATAATCAATATTTTGTGAATATTGATTACTAATTTTTTTTATTTGGTTATTTATTTTTTTTTTTGTTAAGTTGTGAAAAAAAATCTCTCTAGCTCCGCTGGGATTCGAACTTCAGATCCTTCAGATATCCAGTCTGATGTTCTAACCAATTAGGCTACGGAGAGACGAGAAAGTTTTCTTCACAACTCCTACAAGTTGAATGTCGACGTCATTCAATGTACTTGTTTTGGAAGATTTCGAACAAAAAATTAGAAGCTTTTAAGAATTTTAAAAGATTTCAATAGAATAAAAAAAATTTCTTGCGATTCCTAGCAACATTTTTTTATGACTTTTTATTTAAAAAAATTAATTTTAAGATAATATTTAAAAATATTTTGAAAGATTTCCAAAACTGTCTAAAAAGAATCTCGAAGATTTTAAGCCAATCTGTTTAATTTTGCAGGACGTTTTAAAAACTTTAGGTAAAAATCGAATAATTTTAATTGATATTTAGAAGTTTTGAAATAATTTCATAAATAATTAAAATTTTAAAAAGCTTTCCAAAAATGTGTAACAAAATGTTGATTTTTGAAGATTTCGAATCGAAAAGAAGCTTTTTAAGAATTTTGAATGGTTTTAAGTGAATTAAAAAAAAATTCTTAAGCTTCCTGGGAAAATTGCTCATTATTTTTTATTTTGAAAAATGAATTTTTAAAGAAAATTTAACCAAATTTCAATACATTTTAAATGATTTCCTAAAATTTCGAAAAAGAGTGTAGACGATTTTAAAGCAGAATTTGTTAACATTTTTTGGAAAAAGTCGAATAATTTTAAAACATATTCTCAAAGGTTTAGAAGTTTTGGAAGGTACTAAAAAAATTGTAAACAAAATATAGATTTTTGATGATTTTGAACAAAAAATTAGAAACTTTTAAGAATGTTGAAAGACTTTAAGAGAATAAAAAAAATCTTAAGATTCTCAAGAAAATTTTTTATGATTTTTTACTTTGAAAAACTATTTTCTAGGAAGTATTTAAAAAGATTTTAAAATATTTGAAAAGATTTCAAAAATTGTCGAAACAGAATCTCGAAGATTTTAAAGCAACATTTTTAATTTTGCAGGATTTTTTACAAACTTGATGTAAAATTCGAATAATGTTAATAGAAGTTTAGATGTTTATTTTAAAAAACAATTTAGAATTTAAAATATTTCAAAAAATTAAAAACAAAATGCAAATTTTTGAAGTCATCGAAATAAACAGATGAATTATCAATCAAAAAATATGAATTTTCGAGGAAAAAGTTAAGTTTCCACCAAAAAGTGGAATTTTCAACAAAAAACATGAATCTTCAACCAAGAAGATTAATTTTCAACCAAAAAAAAATTAATTCTTAAAAATAAGTAAAATTTGAGATTTCAACCAAAAATATTTTTATTTTAAATAAAAACTAGTTGAATTCATTAAAAAAGATGAGTTTTAAACAAAATAGTAGATTTTTTAACCAAAGAAGAATTTACAGCCAAGTGAAGAAAAAAAACTTCAACCAAATTGCTGAATTTTGAAGTCAAAAACATGAATTTTCTACAAAGCTGTTGAATTTTCAACGAAAAAGTTCATTTTCAACCAAACGGTTTAATTTTCTGCCAAGAAGATGAATTTTTAATAAAGAAAATTAATTTTCTAGAGAAATCTCAAAAATAAGTAGAATGCGACATTTCAACCAAAAAAGATTTTAATTTTGAATAAAAAACAGTTGAATTCATTAAAAAAAAAATTACTTTTGAATAAAATAGTAGATTTTTCAGCCAAGCGAATTTTAAACACAAAAGTTCATATCCAGCCAAATTGGTGAATTTTCTATTAAAAAGATAATCATTTGAATAAAAAAATTAATTTGCTACCAAAATAAATAAGTTTTCAAGCAAAAAATTTCATTTTTAACACAACAGTTAAAGTGTAACAAAAAAAAACATGAATCTTCAACAAAGAAGATTAATTTTTAACCAAAAAAGAACAAATTTTCAACAATATAATTAAATTTCCAACAAAATTATGAATCATCAACCAAAAAGGAATTATTTGATATTTTAACCAAAAAAGATGAATTTTCAACCAAATGCATGAATTTTCACCAAACAGTTGCATTTTCAACTAAAAAAGATAAATTTTCAGCCAAAAATGAATTAGTTACATTTTTATCAATAAAGATACATTTTTCACCAAAAAAAAACATGTTCTCAATAATAAAAATAATTTTCACAAAAAAAAAATAAGGTAAATTCTCTGCCAAAAAAGACGAATTTACAAACAAAATACATACATTTTCAAATATAAAAATGAATTTTTATCTAAAAAATTTATTTTTAAGCAATAGTTGAATTTTCAACCAAAGTAAAACGAATTTGAAGCACGAGGATTAATCTTTTACCAAAAAAGAAGAATTTTTAACAAAACACCTAAATTTCCACTAAAGAAATGAATTTTTAACTAAAATTACGAATTTTCATCCGAAAAATTCATTTTTAAGCAAATAGTTGAATTTTCAAACACAAAGATTAATTTTTTACCAAAAAAGACGAATTTTCAACAATATAGTTGAATTTTTAACTGAAGAAGATAAATTTTCAACCAAAATGGAAAAGTTAGATTTTTGGTTAAAAAAAATGAATTTTCAACTAAAATTATGAATCTTCAGCATAAAAAATGATTCATAATTTTAGTACAAAATTTAAATATTTTCTTGAAAATTCGTTTTTTCTTGCTCAAAATAATTTTAATAAAAAGGATAGCTTTCTAACAAAATTGCTAAATTTTCAACAAAGTAAATAAATTATCAACCAAATAATAAAAATTTTAACCATAAAGATATAATAGTAGACTTTTCAACGAAAAAAATAAATATTTACCAAATAGTAGAATTTTCAACCAAAAAGAGGAATTTTCAACCACGAATGTAAATTCTCTAAAAAAATATGAATTTACAACAAAATACATTAATTTTCAATTATAATTATGAATTTTTTATCCAAAAAATGCATTTGTAAGCAAATATTTGAATTTTCAAACACGAAGATTAATTTTCTACCAAAAAAGACGAATTTTCATTAAAATACATAAATTTTCAACAATATAGTTGAATTTTCAACTGAAGAAATTAATTTTATCTAAAATGCTTGATTTTCATCCCAAAAATTCGTTTTTAAGCAAACAGTTGAATTTTCAACCAAAAAGACTAATTTTCAAACGCGAAGATTAATTTTCTACCAAAAAAGACGAATTTTCAACTTTATAAACTTTCCCATTATTAATTGACTTTCTAAAGAAAAAAACTGGATTTTCGACCAAAAACACGAATTTCCAACGAAAAATTATGAATCTTCAACCACAAAAAATAATCTTTTGGTCAAAAATGATTTTTTTTTTAATTTGAAAATTCAATTATTTGATTGAAAAATCATGTTTTTTGTTGAAAGTCCAACCTTTTTTTTGTAGAAAATTAATTTTCTTGATTGAAAATTCATCATCATTCATTGTGAACAAAGCTATCATATATTTAAATGAACTCCTCCTCTAGTCATCTTTCAGACGATATTTTTTTCTTCAAAACATTTATAGATTTTGACAGGTGTTATAAATGAATTTTTAATCAAAACATTTTTTTTAACCCAAATAGATGAATTTCTAAGTAAAAAGATGAATTTTTAACCAACGTTTATTTTTAACAAAAAAGACGATTTAAAAAAATGCATTTTAAACTGAAAAAGATAAAACTTGATGAATTTTCAACCAAGAAGATTAATTTTCTACCAAAAAAGACGATTTTCAAAAATAAAAATGGATTTTCAGACAAAAACAGAAAAATATTTCGAATTAAAATGATGAATCTTCCACCAAAAAAATTAATTCGTGACAAAGTAGTTAATTTTTTTTTAATTTTAAAATTCCATTATTTGATTGAAAAATCATGTTTTTTGTTGAAATTTCAACTTTTTTTGTAGAAAATTAAATTTCTTTGTTGAAAATTCATCATCATTTATAGCGAATAATGATATCAGATATTTAGATGAACGCATCCTCTAGTCATCTTTCAGACGATATTTTTTTCTTCAACACATTCATAAATTTTGACAGGGGTCTGGACTTTTCCATTATTAATGAACTTTCTACTGAAAAAAAGCTGAATTTTAGACCAAAAAGACGAATTTTCAAAGACAATTATGAATCTTCATATACAAAAATTAATTAATTAATTAATTCTTTTGCTCAAAAATGATTTTTTTTTTTTTGAATTTTAAAATTGTAGTATTGAATTATAGAATTAATCTACGGTGCTGCTATATTTAAGGATATTTTGTAATATAATTGGTCAAAGCTTTCTCAATTGGTCATACATATCAATTGAATCCCTGGAAACTAAAAAACAAACCTTATTTATAATAAACACGCGAAACTGTACTCTGTACTCTGAAAAATTATACTTTGAAAAAACTTGAGATACCTGTGCAAACCCTGGAATCGGCAGGGAATGTTTTTCCAGGATTTGAGTAGACACTCCGGTTGAATTTTGATTCAAGAAAAATGAAATTTCTACTGAAGTTAATGAATTTTGAAATCGAGAAAACGAATAAAAAAATTTGTATATTGAATCAAAACAATTTTAGTTTGACTTTTTAACATCAAAATATCAGTTTAAAAAAAAAGTAAATTTTCTAAGAAGATACTGGAATTTTCAACCCACAAAGACAAATGTTCAACAAACCAGCAGAATTTTTACCCTAAAAGGATGTTTTTTTTTTGAACAAATTTGTTAAATTTTCAAACAAATTATAAAATTCATAAATAAAAAGATAATTTGATTAAAAAAATTTCCTAAGTTTTTCCTGAACATTTTTTTTATATTCCCTAGCCATTAATATTCGAAGACCAGAATCTTAAAATTGTAACATTTTCAACCTACAAATTTTCAGAAACGAAATATAACAATTTGAAATCCAATCTGAAATTTTTGAAATACAATCTGCTTGGCAGTTATTCAAAGTTATAAGATTTCCGAGACGTTTAGAAGATTTTTTTTCTGAACCCCTAAATTTTCAAAGAATTACGCACGAAAATGAAGGACCCCAAATACGAGACTGAAAATTCCTATTTTGACAAAATTATTAATTTGATTAGTTGAGATATTTCCTGATTCAATAGTGAAAAAAACTAATTGGTCGATGCAAATAAATAACATTACGTAGGTCTGTATATAATACTTTTAAAGACTTATAAAAATGGAAAACATGAGACACAAAAAATGTTGATAAATAGAAGGTTGAAAGTTGTACTACTTCGTTAAAAATTATTTTTTTCTTGGTTGAAGATTCATTATTTTATTTGCAAATTCCTCTTTTTTTTAATTCAACTATTTTTGTAGAAAAGTAATATTTTAGAGTTGAAAACTCAACTGGTATGTAAGAAACTCGTTGTTTTGGCTTAAAAATGCAACATTTTGAATACATTTTGTTCTTTATTGTCTGAATAATTTTTCTTGGTCGAAATACCAACTCCTTTGTTGAAAAATCTTCTTTTTAGTTTGAAAATTAATCAGTTTTTGTTGAGGATTCATCTCTTTGTTTGAAATTTAAACTATTTTGTTGAAAATTCGTTTTTTTCTTGTAGAAAATTAATCTTCTGGGTTGAAAATTCATATTTTTGGTTAAAAATCAAACGAATTGATTAAAAGTTGTAGTACTCCGTTGAAAATTAATTTTTCGTTCGTTAACGATTCATTATTTCAGTTTCAAATTCATATATTTGGTTGCAAATTAGACTATTTTCTTGAAAATTCTTCGTGTTTGAAAATTCTACTATTTTGGTAGAAAAGTAATATTTTTGGGTTGAAAACTCAACTGGTATGTGAAAAAATTCATTTTTTTTTACTTGAAAATTCAACATTTTGGACCATTTTTTTATGTTTTGCGTGAATAATTTTTCCTGGTCGAAAATTCAATTCTTTTGTTGAAAATTCCTCTTCTAGTCTGAAAACTAATCAGTTTTTCTTAGGATTCATCTCTTTGGTTTAAATTTGAACTATTTTGTTGAAAATTCGTTTTTTTTCTGGTAGAAAATTAATTCTCTCGGTTGAAAATTCATATTTTTGGTTGAAAATTCTACGAATTGATTGAAAATGGTACTACTCAGTTGAAAAATAATTTTTTGTTCGTTAACGAATAATTATTTTAGTTTCAAATTCATATCCTTGGTTGAAAATTTAACTTATTTTGTTCAAAATTCAACGACTTGGTTAAAAGTTGTACTACTCCGTTAAAAAATAATTTTTTGTTGGTTGAAAGTTTAATTATTTTATTGAAAATACGTCTTTTTCGTTGGATGCAACTTGTCAATAACTTGTATGTTTCAGTTGAAAATTAAACTATTTAGTTGAAAATTTATTTTATGAAAATTTATTTGGATGAAAATTCGTGTCTTGGTAGAAAACTACCTCCTTGGCTGGAAATTTATCTTTTTAGGTTACGAATCAGATATTTGGTCAACAATTTAACTATTTCGTTAAAAGTTTAATGATTTTTTTGAAAATTTCACCATTTTGCTGAAATTTTAATTTTGTTAAAAACTCGCCTTTTTCGTTGGATGCAACTAGTAAAAAACTTGTCTGTTCCAGTTGAAAATTAAAGTATTTGGTTGAAAATTCATATATTTGGATGAAAATTCGTCTTCTGGTAGAAAATGATCTCCTAGGTTGGAAATTCAACTTTCTAGACTAAAAATCAGCTATTTGGTAAAAAATGTAACTATTTTCTTAAAAGTCTAATTCTTTCGTTGAAAATTCAACTACTTTGTTAAAAATTCGTCTTTTTTCGATGTATGCAACTAGTTGAAAAATTTTCTGTTTTAGTTGAAAATTTAACTATTTGGTTGAAAATTGTATTATTTTGTTGAAAATGCCACTATTTTTTTGGAAGTTAAATTTTTTTTTTAAATTCGTCTTTTCCGTTGGATGCAACTAGTTGAAAATTTTTCTGTTTCTGTGGAAAATTAAACTTTTTTGTTAAAACTATCATTGTTGTTTTAAAGTTTAACTGTTTTGTTTAAAATTCGTCCTTTTGAATTGGAAATTCATCTTCTATGGTAGGAAAGTCACCTTTCTTACTTGAAAAATCATCCCATGAAAAATTTTCCATCAAAAATCTATAAAAGTGGACATATTTAAATGTTAAATCTTCAAAATTTCAGACTTTTCCATTGCAAATCTTCCAAATTAATCTATTTAAAAGAAGCGATAAAAATGGCCAATCTTTAAAATATAAATCTCGAAAATTTAATAAATGGCAATTCTACGAAAATTCAATTATTTTGGTAGAAAATTCATATTTTTGGGTTGAAAATTTAATTACTTCGTTAAAAATTAATTTTATTTGGTTGAAAATTAATTTCTTCAGTTGAAATTTTATTTTATTTTAGTTGAATGTTCATCTTTTGTGTTGAAAGTTCATCCTTTTTGGTTGAAAATGCATTTATTTAAAATTCGTCTTTTTTGGTTGCAGCCAAATGTTTTTATTTCAAATTAAAATCTTTTTTAGTTGTAAATTAACATTTTTATTGAAACTTTATCTTTTTGTTTAAAAACTATTTTTTTTACTTAAAAATTAATGTCTTTAATTGAAAATTTAATTATTCCATTTTTTGTGGAAAATTTATCTTTTTCATAGAAATTTAATCTTTTTGGTTGAAAATTTATTTTTCTAACTGAAAATTGAAGAGTTAAAATATTTTTTATGGAAATATCAACTATTAAATTTTTCGTTGAAAATACTGATTATTATTGTTTAATTTTACTGTTCTTTATTTAAAGTTAAATTATTTTTCAGATGGAAATATCAGCTATTAAAGTTTTGTTTAACTATTCCATTTTTTGTGGAAAAATTATCTTTTCTGATAGCAACTTAATCTTCATGGTTGAAAATTTATTTTTCTAACTGAAAATTGAAAATTAAAAATTATTTTTTTGACTGTAATTTATATATTCTATTTTTGGTTAAAAATTAATTTCTTTGATTGAAAATTCATCGTTCCTAATTTAAAATTTATTTATTTTGTTGAGAACTCACATTTTTTAGTCGAAAATTTATTTATTTTTGTAGAACATTAATATTGTTGGGTTTGGAAATTCAACTTTTTTGTTTAAAATTCATATTTTCGGGTTGATAATTATTTTTTTACTAAAATTTAACTATACTGTTTTTGGTTAAAAATTCATTTCTTCAGTCGAATTTTTTTTTTAAATTGAATGTTCATCTTTTTTCTTGAAAATTCATCCTTTTTGGTTGAAAATGCATTTTTTAAATTAAAAATTCATTAACAACATGTAAAAAATCTAAAGTCGTCAGACTTATATATAACTGGAAAAATAACATTTCTGTTGTGTTCGTAAGCGTATTTCATAGTAGACTCAGTCAGCTCCGAATACCAAAAATTATTGTTCTTGGTTAAGAAAAAAATCTCAATAATGCCGATTTTTTTATATATATTGAAAATATTCTCGTTAACTACATGTAAAAAATCTAAAGTCGTCAGACTTATATATAACTGGAAAAATAACATTTCTTTTGTGTTCGTCAGCGTATTTCATAGTAGACTCAGTCAGCTCCGAATACCAAATGTTATTGTTCTCGGTTAAGAAAAAAATCTCAATAATGTCGATTTTAGTATAGATATTGCAAATAGTCTTATTAACGACATGTAAATTATCTAAAGTTGGCAGACTTACATATAACGGGAAAAATAACAATTCTGTTGAGTTCGTCAGCGTATTTCATACTAGACTCGGTCAGCTCCGAATACCAAAAGCTATTGTTCTTGGTTAAGAAAAAAATCTCAATAATGTCGATTTTCGTATAGATATTGCAAATAGTCTGATTAACAACATGTAAATTATCTGAAGTTGGCAGACCTATATATAACTGGAACAATAACAATTCTGTTGAGTTCTTCAGCGTATTTCATAGTAGACTCGGTTAGCTCGGCATCCTAAAAGTTGTTTTTTTTTTGGTTCAGAAAAGATCTCAATGATGTCGATTTTTGTATAGATATTGCAAATAGTCTCATTAACAACACGTGAATTATCTAAAGTTGTCAGACTTATATATAACTGAAAAAATAATAATTCTCTTGAGTTCGTCAGCGTATTTCATACTAGAATCGGTCAGCTCCGAATACCAAAAGTTATTGTTCTTGGTTAAGAAAAAAATCTCAATAATGTTGATTTTCGTATAGATTTCGCAAATAGTCTCATTAACAACATGTAAAAAATCTAAAGTCGTCAGACTTATATATAACTGGAAAAATAACATTTCTGTTGTGTTCGTTGAAAGTGGTTTTTTTCATTGCAACAGCAGGTACATACACTTTTTGTTTCTTCGCTTCACAAATATTTTCACTATTTTCACATTCTGCAACAGGTTCAAGTATACTGTCAAAAAGAATGGTCTTTTCTCCAAAAGATGTTGTAAATATCACTTTGTAGTCATTTATGTCAATGGACTCCGTGTGGACTGATGAGGGTCGTTTGTCCTTTTCAAAATAATCGTCGATGATATTGATCTGTTGCAGGAATTTCGTCCATGTTAGCACCCCAAACGTGATTCCTTGTAGTTTATTAGTAACAATTTTGACAATTGGTTCAAAACGTCCATCTGTCTGTATTTCCAATCCAATAATCACATTCTTACTGCAGGAATTATTGAGAGCATATAGTGTAGTTAAGATGAGATGCTTGGTTGTCCTACGTGAAGGCTCAACTTCTGTCATGTGAACTCTTTTTTTTTATTGATTAAAGAAGAAGAAAAAGAAGAGGTATTATCACTATCATTTTTAATACTTTGTGTAGTGATAATATTTTCAATGTCTGAGGCTAACGGATTTACCACATTTTGAGGCATTGCTCTTATTGTGGTTAGAGATGTAGAGAAACTAATGAATGGGTAGTCATCGCCGCAGCTTATGTATAAAAAAATGGATATAAAGTGGGGGTTGAATCCTGTCTGAACACGTTTCATATCGTTTTCTTGAACTATGATAGGTAGTTAAATAGTTAGTGGTGGACAATTCATAGAAGTGGGGATACCTTGTGAAAAGAGTAGGGGAGATCAATTGTGAAAGTACATGAAATGGGGAGAAAGCAAAAACTAGTTCAGACAAGATTTAAATAAGTTCAAACATATATAATATTTTTGTAAATATTCTCTGAGTAGTAAGTAGTGAAAGTATATAGTCTGTTTCATAATAATTATCGGTTACGAGTATGAAATCAGATTAGTAATTTTACTAATTGAGACGAAATTACTAACAACTAATGAAATAAATAAATACTAAACTATATCCTCAATTCAGCTTTTCCTGCTAATATTCTTTCGACCTCTAATGCTTTATCCGTGATTCCTTGAAGGGTATTTGCTTACCCGATTCTTATCTCTAGTTCTGGCCTTAAACCGCGAGTAAAACATTCGTCTGCTGAACCTTCTAAACCCTTTTTAAATTTTTCGTCAAGTCTATTTTTGTTGCTAATTTTATGTGCATCAAAAATTCTTTCTGCGGCTCCCATAATTCTAGAAGCGTATGATGATACATTCTCATTTTCCCACATAAACATTGCTCCTAACTCCCCTTGCAATTGATAAACGGATTTTGCCGGTGCATACAGTGCTTTTAATCTTTCGATTAGCCTATCAACATTAATATAAGTATTGCCATAAATTCTTTTCCTCGCCTCTCCAATAATTTTACTGCGGATTAATTCAACGAGATTTTCTTCAATTAATGGATTTTTTATTTCTCAGCTGTAGGAAATTATTGGTAGCAGGCTCAAGATTTTATCAGTGTAAAGTCACTTACGAATCAGCGGAATTCAATGTGACATTCACTGTTGTAGTAGACTTTACACGCTCATTTAGTGGATGCTGTAAGAAAGATTGTTTTTTGACAAAGTCATAGCAGATTCTTATCTGCTTTGTCAACAAAAATTTTGTTTCAGAATTTTACATTGTCATTAGAGCGTCTGTTTTAAACGATCCTCAAGAATATGAACTCTGATTTTTAGGCTCAAACCTTTAATGTTAAGAATCAACCCCTTGATGTCACACAGATATGACTTTGTAGAAAAATAATCTTTTAAAAATCTAGAAAAGTAACCTATTTTGGTCCTGCGTCGCACTTTTCGGCCTAATTTGGACCTTCCACGTCCTGCTTGAGTCCTAGTTTACACCTGTATGAACTTAGCAACAAAACTGAATATTTTTAACGTCCTTTTTTGGTCCTAGTACGTTCTGCTGATTTTGTTTGAGGAGCTGCTTTGGTCCTGCAGGTACTTAAAGTATATTTCCAATACATAAAATACTTCAGATGAATTTTGGCACATTTATCCAATCCGAAGTCCATCCCAATCTCTCCTGTGTACTTCTTGACGATATTTACGGCAGTTTGAAGTTTGCCTTTACCAGACGCATAGATCTTCAGGTCATCCATATAAAATACATGAGTGAACTTACGCTCGCGCTGGTTAGTGTCGCCACGGAGGTATCCAGAAGAATTTCCTAGTGTTAAAGATAGAGACAGAAGTGTGAAGCAGAAAAGCAAAGGGCTCATGGTATCACCCTGAAAGACGCCTTTTGGATGGTGATGTTGTTCGTTGTCACACGATAATTTCCAGATGAGATAGTAAATTTCGTTTTCCAAAGAGGCATCAATCTCTCTATGCATCTCACTATGTGTGAATGCACCTTCAAGCTTTCCAGCAGACATATGATAAGTCTAGGAGAGGTTGAATCGAAAGCTCTCCGATAGTCAATCCAGGCCATTGACAGGACGCGTCGATGGGCTGCAGCGTCTTTACAGACACACATGTCAATTAGCAGGTTATCTCGACAGCCTGCTACACCTTTTTTCGAGCCACGTTATTCGTACATCTCACGTCACACAGGCTCAATTCGTCGAGCAATCCTGTTGTTTAGGACAGCTGTGAAGATCTTATAGAGTGTGTTCGCACAAGTTATTCGCCTGTAATTCTCTGGGTTGGACAAGTTTTCTTTTTTCGGTAGGTGTATAGTGCGTCCTAACACCAGCCACTGCAAAATAGGCTTCTCCAACTCTAAATATGAGGTGAATATGTGGGCCAAATGTTGGTGTATAGAAGCTTCTAAATGCTTTTTTCACCTCTTTGGCAGTGATTGATAGACATTCCTCCTGAGTCAGTATCTTCTTTCAACTTTAGTGTTTTCGGGATCTCGTATACCTCTCTCCAAAATGTGTCTGCCTCGTTGGGCTTGGGTGGACTTTTGACAGAAACAGGGTGATCACTGAAGAGGCGAGATGGGTCAGCGAGAAACTTTTGATTCTCCCTGATCCATCTCAAAGCTACTGACCATCAGGCAGCATATTGTTGACAGAATACGAGTACTATCTAACGCTAGGAGAAGTCTAGAGCGGAAAGAGAGGTGGGTCAGAGAAAATCAACAGTTTTTGTCTGACCCATCTTGACTCTTCCAAGACCCTTCAGTTACTGTCGTCCACCCGTCCACACCAGAGGGGGTCGAGACATTTTGGAGAAAAGTCTAAGAAGTCTAGCATCCCCGTGAAGAACACTCAAAGAATATAAATAGCTTCAAGGAGTTGTGTAGTGCCCTCATAACACCTGAGGAGGAATGGCCACATATTACTACCGAGGAGGTGAAAATAGTATTAAGAGGCATGAAGCACTATTCCGCTGCCGGACCAGATAGTATCAAGAACTATCGATGGAAGAAGTTTCCTTCTATCCAGCAGCATCTGGCCCGAATTATCACCTCATATCTAAAGTCGGAAGAGCACATTACGGAGTGGTTCGTTGAAGGGCAACCAGTGTTCCTGCCGAAGACGGGCAACTTAGCTGACCCTAAAAATTACAGGGCAATGACTTGTCTGAACACACTGTATAAGATCTTCACAGCCATCCCAAATGATAACATTGTTCGTACAATTGGACCTGTGTGGCAAGAGATGTACGAACTACGCGGTTCAAAGAAAGGGGTAGCAGAATGTCGGGAGAACCTGCTCATCGATGGATGTGTCTGTAAAAACGCAGAATTCTATCAGCGTTACCTATCGGTGGCTTGGATTGATTAACGGAAAGCTTTTGATTCAACCTCCCATAGACTTATCATCTGTCTTTTGGAAAGCTTAAGGGTTCATCCACTCATCGTGAGGTGCATATAGAGATTAATGCCGCTTTGGAAAACCAGATTTACAATCTCATCTGGAAAACATTGTGTGATCTTCCAGAGAGGTGTGTTCCAAGGCGACGCCATGAGCCTCTTCTCTTTTGCCTCACATTATTGCCACTATCTCTCGCACTTCGCCATTCCGAAGGGTACCTCTGCGGCAAACCTGGACAGGAGCGTCTGCGTGGAGTTGGGTGGTCCTTTGGACGTGACAGAGGAGGTGGAAGTGTCCGTCAATAAGATGTACATAGTAAAAATGGATGCCGCACTCTCAAAGACGTATGTTCTCTTTGCAGAGTTACGAGGCACCATCAAAGAAATGGTGGATTTCAGCAGCACAAAGAGGAACATGTGGCTGGCAATCAGGGATTGGTTGGAACGAGCGGAGCGGCTCGTGGACCAGCTTCGCGATCACTCTATGACGACTGAAGGTCTTAATAAGAATTTGGTCGAGAATGTTGGACAAACTGCCCGAACGAGAGCCATGACCCGGAAGGAGAGGGCTAGCAAGAAGACAGGCTAGATCTGCACTCAGACGGACGAAGCCGTGGCAACTCCCACTCCACGTGATAGGAAGCGAGGAAGGGAGACCACACTGAGTCGAATTGAGAAGAGCACTTTCAAGCCGATGAGAAAAAGGCCGAGGACCCGTCCTGCTGCAGTGACAACCTCCACGTCCAAGAAGGACGAGGAAGGGATGTCTACGCAGGCAACCCGACCTACAAAGAAGAAGGAGAGAAAGAGGCGAGCTAGACCCAAGGTGGTTATTATAAAACCTGCCGCGGGTTTAAGCTACGCAGAGGTCCTCAAGGACCTCAAACGTAAGGTGAAACATGACACACTTGGTGTTCAAATTAAGGGTGTCAGAGAAACCAGTAACGGTGATCTCCTTGTGGAAGTAGGGCCTGCAGCGGACGGCAGAATGAAGCTATCCGCTGCTATAAGGGAGGCCATCGATGAAGGTGGTAGTGTGAGGGAGCTTGTCCCTCGCACTGAAGTCGAGGTCTTAGACCTCGACACCACAACTGTTGCGGAGGAGGTTGAGGCTGCGGTCGGGAAATGTCTTGGAGCAGAATCGCCTGAACAGATGAGAGTCAGGCATGAAGCTGCGGTGTGCGAAAGTACACCGCAGTGCTACCTCTGCGCCGCAAAGGAGAGTAAGCCCCGGACAGACCATCGCCTTCATTATGAATCTGGCGAACTGTCAGTAATCTCAGCCGATCAATTCTTTGGCGGTTGCCAAGTTCACTGAGAGCTCTTTTCGACATTTTTTGCCGGTATTTGATGTTTTTATCGTGTAATGAAATACTGTTATCAGAAAATCAATCTCACAATTTCACGTTTCACACCCTTCACTCTAGCAGTTAAAGACATTTAGAGGTTATGTTATGTTTTCTTTCTCTCTAACCGACTTCACACTATACTGTCTATCTTTCTCCAACCAGCTTCACTGACGTTTGTCAGAGAAAGAAAGAAAGAGAGAGGCGGTACAGTGTGAAGTTGGTTAGAGGGAACAAATTAATGCTCGCGAGGGTGCATATGCAAATTTGCAGGTTGATGTGTATTTAAATATTTTATTTCTTTACGTTTCAACTTGATTTGTTCAAGGTGCATATATATTTCGAAATATATTGCTATTTAGAATTTTTCTAAATAATCCAATTGAAACAGATGCGCGGGCATGCCAATGCTGGATACGTATTGGTCGATTCGGAAGTCCAAAAGTAGCAGACGACGGACGCAGAACGGTCAAGCAGTGTTGAGCGCTAGCGTCATTTAGTGGCGTTACCCGAGGTGTATTACGTGTTTTTATTTTACGAAATATTGGCAATGGCGAGAACGCCCGCTCTTATTTGGTGGCTGAATAGCTCCTACAAATACGTTGTTGAATTATCAACGTTTCCAGTGGAACACAGAGCTGTTGGATCGATCAGCAGCTTGACATGGGTGGATCACCAAAACGGAGTGAAAACGAAGGCCCAAGCCAAAATTCTTGCGATAGGAGGTACGTAAAGATATCTGATTGCAGTGTAAAATTGCACATTTTTTTGTTCTGTTTAAAAATGACAATTGTCCAGGGATGATGCCGAAGGAAAAACCCCTAAGCGGAGGCGTGACAACCGTGCCGAAAGCTGAATAGCACCTGGGTGAGGTGTCTCAAACGGTGACTCTGGGATACCGGGCGACCTCTCAATTTTTTAACGCTGAAATCTAGAACGGATTGTTGTTATAGAATTGATAATTATCGATTTTATATTTACATTCACCAATGTTCGACTTCTGTAAATTACTTACACGTAATATCATGTAATGAGTTTTCTTTTAACGTAAAAATTATTCTTTCTTTGGCACGACAATAGACTTCACTTCAAGATCAAAGGAAGTCCTTTCACAGTTAAAGAATAGCATTTGAAACGACAATCCTTTAACTATGAAAGGATTTCCTCTCATGCCAATTTCAACTGAAAAATCCTTTAATACTGAAACAAAGCGTTTGACAGCCAATAGTCTGTTTTTAGAGTATATATATGACCATCCATATCACGGTCGTAGGACGTGGTCATAAATGGAGGATGATCTACAATCACATACTGAACAAGTCAAAGCTGCTGAAAATCAAGCAGCATATTGTTAACAAAATACGTGTTATCTGACGCAAGGACGAGAATACAGAAGAGGGAGAGATGGGTTATGGAGAATCAACAGTTGATCGCTGAATCATCGCGCATCTTCAGAAAGAAGATAGTGATAATATCATCCGCTTCAAGGAGTTTTGCGACTACCTCATAACATCTGAGAAGGAATGTCCATCAATCACTGACGAAGAGGTGCAAAAAGCACTGAGGGGCACGTAGAACTTTTCCGCTGCATGACCAGATGGTATCAAGAACTTCTGGTCGAAGAAGTTTACTTCTACACACCAAAATCTGACCCGCATATTTACCTCATATATAAAGTCGGAAACGCTCATTCCACCGTGGTTGGTGTTAGGATGCACTATAGTCCTGCCGAAAAAAGCAACTTGTCCAACCTAGAGAATTACAGGCTGCTAATTGACATGTGTGTCTGTAAAGACGATGCAGCCCACCAACGCGTCCTGTCAATGGCCTGGATTGAATACCGGAAAGCATTCGATTCAACCTCTCATAGACTTATCATCTGTCTGTTGGAAAGCTTGAAGGTGCATCCACACATAGTGAGATGCACAGGACAATATATGGGAAGACAACAAATTCAATAATATCAGGGGAAGGTGTATCGGAAAAATTTGAAACGTGGAGGGAAGTAAGACAGGGTTGCCCATTGAGTTCAACATTATTAATAGTAGGGCTGAATGACCTAGAAGATGAATGGGAAAGAAAGAATGAGGGAGGGACAGTAATAGGGAACAAGAAAATATATGCATTTAAGTTTGCTGATGATGTAGCTGTAGTAGCGGATGATGCGATAGGCCTGAAGGAAATGCTCAAAACATTAGAGAAGTACGTAGATAAGAATATGATGGAGGTGAGTGTAGAGAAGAGTAAAATAATGATATTTAGAAAAGGGGGGCGAAGAAAGAAGGATGAAAGTTGGAAATTTAAGGAAAAGAGTCTAGAAATAGTGGATAGATATAAATATCTTGGATTCTGGTTCTCGACAGGCATGACATATAGGAAACATTTGCAGAATATCAAAAAGAAAGCGAAGATAGCAGCGAATGCAGCATGGGGGATAATGAAAAGGGCGAGAGTAAAAGGGTTGAATAGAAGAATATATTTAATGAACGCATTAGTAAAGTCGGGCTTCATGTATGGGGTAGAAATATGGGGATGGGGAAGAAGGAAGGAAATGGAAAAGGCACAGGGAAAGTGCGTAAAAATGGCACTTGGGGTAGATAACGAAACACCGGGGTATTTATGGAGAATAGAGGCGGGACTTAGAAGGATAGAAGTAGAAGCTAGAAGAAGAGCGGGAGAGTATATCAGTAAGATAGTGCAAATGGAAGATAATAGATGGCCGCGAATATGTCTCAGAGAAGAAATAAGAGGCATTGAGAATGGATGTCCAACGGAATGGGGTAGAGAACTGGAAAAGGCAATGAGGGAAGTAGGGAATGGAATAACATGTAAGAGAATGAGAGACCAGGAGGAGCTAGAGGAATTAAACAAAGAACTAGATATAGGAGTAAAAATAAAAGAAGAGCAGGGGATACAGGAGGATTGGGGAAGAATAGATAACGTAATATACCTTAGGTAATTTGCGTAGTTTTTTACATGTAAATTACCTACGTAATTTACGTCCCTAGTTTTTTACCTGTCATTTCCGTTTTTAAGATGACAACTGTGCTTATATAGAAAATAAACATAACCTCATTCTTTAATACACCGAAGTCACTGACTGACTTGCTTGATAGCTTCTTAATTTATTAAAAAATTGTTAGAGGTGGCAGACCCAGAAATTCCTTTTGGGAGAAGTTAAATTTTATTTTAAAGATGGAAAATGGCAAAAATTTCACTTTTTGTCTTGGTGTAAACTTTTGATTGGCTCATTTTTTAAATTTTATAAAAAATATTTAATTCAATCTCGCAATTAATGTTATATTATGCTCCTTTCCCTCACCTGCCACCCACCTTTCAAGTCCGCCATTTTTTACGTATAATACGTTAAATAAGTATTAAACGTATAAAAGTTCGAGTTCCGCGTATCCGTGCAACCCTGGCGTAGAGGGAAGATAGTTCCTCTACGACGTTAGGAGCCGAAAGAGTCCGGTCGTTACCGATCATGCACGAAGCTGAAAAGAGCCGGTTGGCGCGCAATTTGAATGCCTACATTTTAAGTTTGATATATACGCGTAGTTCATACGTTAATTAAGAAAGAAAAGTATTGTTTGTTTCAAAATGTTTGTAATTATTGATTCATGCTAATTATATATATTCTTTACAATTTGAATAGTGCATAGGCTCATTTCAATTGAATAAAATGCTTATGAATGAATTTTATTGTATTTTTAGAACAAATTTACGAACTGGAGAAATAATCAGAGGGCAATGCAATTAAAAAATAACTTTTTTCTTCATATTTTTACAGTGTAAAAATGTAGAATAGAATAGAATTTTATTTCTCCATGTACATCCTCATTAGACTTTTACATATACTACCTTTGTACCTTCTTCGATGCTTCGTAGTAACAAAAATCACATGTTTAGCTCATTCATGCCATTCTCCGCTTATTATTCTTACAATCATTTAATACCAGTTCTCCTTTAATCCCTCCTCTAGTGTAACTCCTCTGTCCATACGCAATCTTAAGAATATAAATGAAACTGCAGTTCTTGAGCACCTCTCTACTTATGACTGGAATAGCATTTATACCGAAAAGGATATAAATAGAAAGGTGATTTGTCTAACTACATTTTTATCTTCGGCCTTTGACAAATTTGCGCCTCTTCATATCCTTCAAGGAAATAAGAAGTCCACTCCTTGGATCACTTCTTATATCAAAGACTTAATAAAAGAAAGAGAGAAAGAACGTAGATTGGCTGATAGAACAAAAAAAAAAGTATTATTTAAGCCGAATTTCGTAAATTGAGAAACTTAGTACAAACCAAAGTCCGGGATTCATACAATGAATATAATTACAATTCTATCAAAAACGAGGAATAAAAATGAAACCATCTGGCTTCTCTTAAGGTTGTATGTAAAAAAATCGATCTCTGGTAGAATTTTTTTAAAAAGAAGCTATATTTAAGTAGAATGATTATTTATATGCTAAATTAATTTCAAATTTTTCAACCGTATCGATGCAGAGATAATTAATGTCAAAGTTGACTACTTTAACAGGTAATTCGTGGACAATGCATAGGCACTCTCCACTATTTAATTTGTAGTAATTAAACGCTCTGGTACAGAAATTAAAAAAATTTCGGTATTTGTGCTGCTTGAAAACACAAATTTTCAGAAAAAAGATCTAATTTTTCCACCGTGTAATTTCGTAGATAATCTAATGAAAACCATTGAAATTTTAGTCACTTTTGAACGGATGAACGTAACAGTATCGCGACCCGGCAACACTATTCCCTCTCTCCTTGTCTGCTGTACGCACTCGACACACACACTCACACACACAACCAGCTTGGAAGCCTACGTGAAATTGCGACGTTGCGCGATCTACGATTCTGTCGCTGGCATAGCAGTGGTGACTGTACGTATACACACATACTACGAATTCTAAGCCAGTAGCGCACTGAAATGTTCACCATGCGCCACATACATTTTAATAGTTTATTTCACTTGAATCAGAATAATTCAAGATTCAACAGGGAAAAAGTTATTACAACGATAAGGAAAAGCAGCGTATGCGATGGTAGCGCACTCTATAATAATCTTTGGTAACCCAGCTTCCCGTTTTAGTGAAACGAAGTTTTGTCTACTAAGTTGGAACAGTTGAATCACCTGTATATCCATTATTCTGTTGAACAGAAATCCTGGTTCCTTTAAATGAATTTATTTAACTACAATTTAAACAAAAAATGTTGGTTCTAAGGAAAAAAACAAGATTCTCAGCTGTTATATATAAAAGCAGATTTTAATATACGTAATCAATACTTCACTCAGCATTTTTAGTATTATTGAATTAAACTTTTTTATATCACTAAATGTTGATTTAGGAATTTCAGAAAGTAGATGTTCATGTTATCACTAGGTCATTGTATCATTTTTCGAAGTTTGATTTACAGTATTCTTACATTAGATTTTAATATTGCGGAATTTATTTTATGATTCATGATACTTTATTTCAATGTTCCAGGTAAGTAAATTCGATCTTTTCGGCAGATTAATCTATTATGCAAAAGATGATTTCAATGTTCCTTACAGCCGATTATGATATTTATGCAGATGAGTTTATTTCATAAATTCTAACAAGAGCTTTCGAATTATATGTTCTTCATCCCAAAATAGTTGAATCAATATTATAAATAATTATTACAGGGTTACCAACTGTTAATTGCTAATAGCTTATTTGGCATCTGAGCTATATCGATATAAGATTCCAAATCTATCACTGTGATCCACTCGATGTAATAAGATCTCTTACGAATCTGTTGATATTTTCAAGATTCGTGCACAATTTTTACATGATTTAGTTCATTTTCAGAGGCATGCTGTGAGATTTATGATTGTTTTTGAGTCGCTCAATTACAAAGCCTTCTGAAATCTTGCAAATGTTACAAAATTATTTTGTAGAATTAAAATTATATAATACATAGCTCTCACTAGCCATCCTTCTTAATTACGATTCGAAGCGGATTGCAATACGGGCTAGTAGATTTTTCTATTATTCCAGAGTCCAACATTTCAACTATCGCGGTGTCATCAACCGTCCGATATGCAAATGGAACCGGGTAGGTTTTCTGAACAATATTTTTATGTGTCTTAATATTTATTTTACCTTCATGATATCCAGCACTTTCTGTCTTAGGAGTGTGAAGTTTTTCAAATCCCGACATCATTTCAATAAACATCTCCCGCTCCACGTCGGTTAATACCGGTAATTCACACGCTAACGAGCGTACTCCGTCCAAGAAAGTATGCACTCCCAAATACAAATCTTGTGGATCAGAACTTTCAACTACAGTCGAACTCGGAATTAACGTCGGTTTTGGGGCTGTCCTTGGACCTGACCTACTCTAACTAAATCGGATTTAGCTACGTTTTGTCACGCCTTCGTGAACCCCGCACACCCCGCGCAGCCCCTGACAAGCTTACCCGCGGCGCGGTGTCAATTCTCGGAATCCGTAAATTCGGGAACGTTGAATCCGAGTTCGACTGTATTTGAATATAGGTTAAATCATCATCAAAGGAAACCCGCACTCTCTCAGACGAGACCCGATCGAACGCGACTAATGACGGCGGAACAGGGATATCGTCTATACTAAACATGCATCGTTTATAATCAATCTGCCCACTCTGCAATACCAGTCATTTCCAATAATCATAGGATTCGATAGTCGCGGAACAACTAAAAAATTCGTTTTCAATTTAAAATCATGAATCTGTGTTGTATGATATATTTATAGAAATCTTCTGAAACACAAGTGACCTGACTTCCGGTATACAGCAGTGCGGAAGTTGGAACATTAAACGAATGAACAATTAGTCTTGGGCAAAATGCAATGTGAAATGAATGAACATTATTTTCAGGGGGCATGTTCATATTCGGCAGGCTTATCGGTTGTACCTCTCTGTCTCGTGAAACCGCCCCGACATTTGTAGACTGTACCCCCACCATATATATATATATATATATAAAGAAAACTTTCCCAGCGATAGGTACAGAGCGTGTCGTGCACATGGAATGCATACTATCCGGGTGTCCCACTCACACTGGAAAAAAGTATCTCTATAGATATAATGCGGCCCTAAGAGTGCTTTACTACCATCTTTGTTGCCCTTACAGTGTTGGCCGCAACCCTACCCTGTCGAAAACTCCGGCGAAGATAGGAGTCAATTTTTCAAAATGAGAAGTGCCAAATTTTCTAGAACTACGATATTCGGGCAGCAGTCTCCATTGCATACTCAAGGTCTGTCATTGTTCTCCAGGACTTCGAGAAACGAACTATATTAGTGATCGAATTCTCGCTTTCAGCCGAATACAACATCACTGCCAAGTAGAAGGAAAAGGAAGAGAGGTATCAAGACCTTAACAGGGAGCTGCAGCAACTGTACCCAAAATATTCGGTTAAAGTAACTGCCTCGTGATCGGTTCTCTCGGAGGTGCGAACTATCACTGGTACGTAACCTCAAAGCCATACCCGCTTGCCGAAAACATGCCAAGGCACTTTCGAGATGGATTCAGCTGTCTGTTTTATAATTTCCCAAAAAAAACCAATAAGTGAAAAATTGGGTGTTGCAAGTTTTTGGCGTTCATTATGATTTTTTTTCGGTTTTTTAAACACAAATTGTTTCTAATACATAAGACATTACTTTCTATTGATAACACAGGCCCACAAAAAAAGTGGGTTGTGCGAGAGATTACAGTATGATACCCATACGTATTTTGAGGCGCTGAACACGAATCTGACATCAGTTTTTCCCCAGCACGTCAGGATTTTCCCCTAGATGCGGAAAATTCCCTAATAAATCAACTTTTCTGGGTATAAATTGCCTTTGGTATTAAAATCACGTGGAAACAGATCAAGCATGATATTTTAACGTGTTTTTTGACGCTGAACACGAATCTGACATCAGCTTTCCCCGAGCGCCTCAGGATTTTCCCCTAGACGCGGACAAATCCCTATAAAATCCACACATCACTACTTTACCACCGAACAATTCACGCCTACCCCGAAAGGGAAACGGCTTAATGATATAATAATAAAAATAATTATATAAGTGTATTTATACATTATTAGATACATTATATATACATAATGTATATATTCATTGTAACAGAAAAGATAAAATGATTATTCGCGGTACTATTATTTTTGAAATTTTTTGGAAGTTTTATTTATATAACTGCTTTAGTTTCATATCAATTGAAAACTTAATCCTCGTCACTGTCCTCATTTATCACAGTCACACATTTTGTTTTTGAGAATAAACTCGTCAAAATTTCTCCGGTCTGATGATTCTCGACAAATATCGACCATAAGCTAAATAGTACACTACCTTCGGAAATTGTCAGTATGATCAGCGAAAGTACTATTAAAAATCACTGCTGACTTTGAAACGTGATTACGAGTTCCCAAAACGGGAGAGAAATCTTGTTTAAAACCCGTTAAAAAGCTTATTACATTGCGCATCTAATAAGCCCCAACAAAGGTATTTTTGACATTTTGAAGAGAATATACCACTTAAGAATTTATGCAAAAAATTGCAAAATGCAAGAATTTCTCGAATTTTATACCTTTAATTCAACTTGTGACACGACCTAGGTCTTAAGGTCTATAATTTAGGCCAAAAAACTTGAAAAATTTCCACGGGTTCCTGAGATATATCTTAAAATATCCAGGTCTCAAACTTAAATTTTCAGCCGACGATTACTGCTCTCGGCCGCGAAAGCGGTGATCGCCGAAAATTTATCAGATTTTGTTTCTTAACTTCAATTCGTGTTGTGACTTACTACACTGATGGAAGAAAACTGAAACTGAAAGGACGTAATCTGTGAGTTACTATTGTGGGTGACAATTCTGTGGTAAAAAAACTGATAGTACTTGAGTTTTATCACACAAACCAATTCATAAAAAATTTTGAAAATTTGTTTGAGTTTGAATTTCCCGCCAAAATATTGTTGGATAATCATGGACGTTGAGAGTTCAGGCTAGACACCGCGACGCCAAATTACAATACTCATACGTTACGCTCGTGCCGCTGTTCCACGCTTCTGTAAATCCAACTATAGGAACTTGAGATTGGAATTTCCAGGACTGTTACATCAAACGTGTTCAAGCCATTAGTTTGTCAGCAACATTAAAGGCAATTAACAATTCGTTTGTCAGCAAGTATCAAAGGGTTAACCGCTAAGGAATTTGTTATTGAAAAATCAAACTCGCTTCCTAGAAAAATGATTCTTCAATTTGGAAAACAACATTTCATTGCAATTATCACATCCTCTGAAATTTGAAAGCAGATATTACGTCATCATTATTTCATCAATTTAAATACCACCCATGTCAATCTAGAACCTTCTAAATTTAACATGAACCAAGTTTTTCTTAGCATGGAACAGAACCATGTCGGTAACATTTCGCTAACAAGAATCTTGCGTTAGAACTCCCCCTACCTATCTACTTGAGTGCAAACATTTTGGCAGTTGCAATTTTTTCGCACAATTTTTACAAAATTATTTTTTCTTTAAATACTCATCTGTGAAAAAAAACATCTGATAGAACTTTAAACGTGATCTTATAGAATACTTTAGTAGACGTGGATAATAAGTAAATTTTAGAAGCGCTAATACACACAATACTGCTCGTATATGTAATTGTCAAATCAGAGGCAAACTTGAAGTCCCAGTAATATAAAATTGACACCCCAAACGTCATTAGTGTACGGCGTCCCAACCTCACTTTGCACAAGGATAATTTGTTTTTCTCCTTTTTTTACACAGTATCCTGAAAAACGCTTATGGTACCAAGTTTGAAAACTTCAGGTGAACATAAATTCAATGTATGCACATTTTTGAAGTCAAATAAATAATATTGTAAAAACCTTAAAGTCTGTCCCTCGATTTTTGTCATTTCATACTTCATTACCGTACGTCTTTTTTTCTAGTAAAATATTGTAGTTACAATTGAGTAATAAATACAGAAATATTAAGCGTATGATAGTACTCCTCACACCAAAAATTAATTCATTTTGATAATTATTTATCAAAGTGGAGGGGGTACAATTTTTGGGTTGTTTAAGCAAACCCTTACATTCAATCATTTATAACTTTTTTCCTATTGCCTTAAACAAAATTTCACTATAAATATTTTTGATAGATTTTTTCACAAACTTTCTGACGGTTGTAACGATTTTTGAAAAAGTCCAAATTTGACCCTTATTTTTGAAATACAAAAATAAATTTGACTTTTTTTCAAATTTCGAGACTTTGTTTCTTCAAAATAGTTTTAAAAGAAAGCTGAGATTTTTTACTATAAGACTACCAATTTTCTGAGAGGCAAATTAATTCTTCTTTGAGTAATAGAACGATACGTAAATAAGAAGCCATCATAGGGCGGGTGGCACGCGATATCCCCTAGTGCGTTCACGCCGAAGATCTTTGTGCAACGCTTTAGTGTCAGTTTTTTAAGTTAAGTAATATTATATGGTAATATAATGTGTCTTTCTGCTCGATTTTTTGGCAATAGTGTCAACTGTTTTTTTCTTTGCACGCCTCTTTTGCGGTTTCTCTTTTTCTCCCATTCGAGAAATTGTCGTATTTCTCAGAGGACGAAAACTGCTTGAGTTAAAGTTTTCCATCTTAAGTGGGAATGAAAGCGTGGTACTGTAATTTACCTGGCATCGTAACAACTTTGTCAAATCTGGCTTTCAGTAACTCGGTGGCTAAGGCATGATTTTCTTTGCTGCTGAAAAAATTTAGGTTCCCTTACAGTTACTCTTTGCCCACTGAAACAAAGCATGAGGAGTGAGTATGTGATGTTTCGGAGAACATTGTAAGCTTGAACGTGCTGCTTGTCTCTTTACATTCGTTCCTGTACCATCACATGCAACCTCATCATGAGATGTACCATGGAAGTGTCATTCAGCTTGGAAACCAAAATCTTCTTCATGGGCTTGGAGATTAGCAAAGCTACTCTTATTTTTAAAATGTTGCCCTGCACCATCAGTGAAGTTTTTGATAGCTTACACTTACCTCGATAGACTTTGCGATTGAAAATATTGAAAACATTTTCGTATACTTACCTAGGAAAACATTATTAACAATTCTTCATAACTGAACAGATAAATTTAAACTACTCTACCGTTTGAAGTATACTTTGAAATATAATTCCTCCAAATTCGAAGTGAAAATCTTTAATATTCGGTGAATTAGAGCGAGTTGAAGTAAGAAAAGACGGAATTTTTTCAGTTTACAAAATTCGTGTTTTTTGCAATTATTTAAAGAATAAACAGAGCTACAACTTTTGACAAGAGGAAAAAAGATGCGCATTTAAATTTTGAATTAGAATATATGTTTAAAAAATTAAAATTTGTAAATGTTTTTAAAAATGCCAAGGGGCCCGCCCGCCACCAGCCATCAGACTTTATATGCCCTTCTACGATCCGGCGGTTCAATTGTTATCTGGGATAAAACTCTACATAACCTATAAGTCACTTCATATGTATTTCATTTCAGACCTTTAAAAGAATTTTAGGATAAATATTTCACCTGCAAAGTCAAAAAACTTGATCAAAGGGAAATTCTAGGTGAATTATACTATTTTTACAACTTGAAGTTAATTATTAGTGTGGAAGCTAAAACGAACAAACTTAAAAATGACCGTCTTTGATTTTCAATGCGCACTGTACATAAAATTTAATGCTCGTGAGTGGAAGAAACTTCCAATGCTCGTGCACTTAAATTCAGTCAGATTTTCTAATAGTGAGGTAATTGTCAAGAGCGAGAACTTGTGCATGTTATTGAAAAAGTACTAAAGACAGGGTATGGTGGCTGCAAATTTGCCAATTCTTTCAAAATTTTGTCGTGATTAATAATATTTTAACACTTCAATTATAATCCTGCAACATTTTAAATATCGCATTTTTGATAAATGTAAGATAACCATTTTTATGTGACTCCGGTGCATAAACGCGTTTTTATGCGACAGCGTAGAGTATCGTAATGTTGTACATTACGATACAGTTCCAGAAAAGAGGATTACCAATGGGCTCTCTCCTTTGGCCGATTTTAGCAGATCTAGTTATGGACGATCTGGAAACAGTTATTTGACCGAAAATAGGTTTCCAGGTACCGCTGTATGTCTGTTAAGTCGACGGCATATCAGTAGGTCTACCGGAAAATGAAGTAGATAACATTCTACAAGCTTTTAATTCGAATGATTTTAAAATTAAATTCACGCTAGAAACAGAACAAAATAGGGCGATCAACTTCCTGGATGTCACTTTTCACAAAAATGACCTTCAGGAAATAAACTGCAATTGGGTCCGCAAACCCACCTGGTCTGGTAGATGCCTAAATTTGGATTCCAACCACCCACAGAAATACAAAAAAAGTGTAGTTTTCAATATGGTTGACAGAGCCATTCTCCTTTTCGAAAAGCAATTTCATATAGACAATTTGCGACTGGTGGAAGAAACACTTCATGATAACTTTTACCCCGAAAAATTCGATAGAGAGAATATTAATCTGAGATTAAACATTTTGGCTGAAAATGAACATCATAGAGTTGATGAAATAGTTCAAAATGCGTGAATTAGGTCTTTTATCAGCATTCCGTACGTGGAAGGTCTCTCTGAACGAATTGCGAGCATTCTCGGGCAGCACGACATAGCTACGGCATTTAAAAACAAAAGAGACCTGACGTCGGTCTTGAGGCCCACTAAAGATAAATTAGATAAATTGCAAAACAGAAATGTTGTTTATGGCATTTGGAGCAAAGATCAAAACTGTAATGCGGTTTATATTGGTCAAACCAAACGTCCATTAGGAGTACGGGTTAAGGAACACAAGAGAGATATAAATAAGGTCCCAAATAAACAGACAATTCATTCTCGCGAATGAATATCACTATCGAAAACGTCTGATGATGGAAATGTGTCACATTGCTGGTAACATGAGTGCGGTCAATTTAAGAACCGATATTGAAAAACTTTCCAAAATATACTACCCTCTTGTAAAGCGGAAAAAATTCTAAGAACCAAAGTTTCAGTCCATTCCGAGACTATTTTATTGTTTATATTATTCATTATTTAGATTGTACACCCAACTACCATCTTTATGCGCGAAATTTGTGTTGCGAGTCGAAATCATGTCCAAGTTAAGTAGCGATTCCCAGGTGTAACGTCAGTCCCACTAAAACTTCTGTTACAGGAGTTTATATGTCCCTACTAGCTAATTCTCGGCCTACCCCTAGAAATGGAACCAAAAACTTTTTTTTTTTTTTTTACTTATTATTTTTTATCATCATTTGCCTTATCTTGCATAGTTTGACCGTGGAATTAAATTTTTTATTTTCAATTATTTTTTGTGCAATAAAAATAAGAATTTTAGATTTTTCAAGAAATTTCAAAAAGTCATGATAATAATCCTGTAGGGCGCGCAAAAAGAAACATTTTTTTTGCCCTGACTTTTTTTTTGTGTCGTGCGTTGTTCAGCTGAAAATGTTAATTTTCGTTTCCTCTTTTGGATTTTGAATGTGCTGTAAGTCTGAAAATTTTCATTTTATCGAAAAATGTCATTGAGATAAATTGTTCGAATTTTTGAGTGCTATGAACAGACGCACATATAGTTTCCTAATTGTGAAAAAATGGCCTAAAAATTTTCAAAATGCGCTCACTTCTTGAATTTTCATCCAAAATGGCTGGCTAACGAACTTGACCTTTCGTTTACAAGGCTGAGAGAGCACACCAAAGGCCAATCCGAAAGGTCAACTCTTTTGAAAGTCATCGTGCTCACAGACATACATACATACATACATACATACATACAGACAGACACATTGGGAAAAAACCTGTTTTTTGGGTTCAGGGGATCTCAAAACGTGGACATTTGATAAAAAACGGGGAAAGGGTAAAATTTTACACAAATATAATACCTTCTCTAGATGAGAATGTAAAAATTACAGTTAGGAATACCTTTTTACATTCTCATCTCAATGAGAAGGTATTGGTTTTATGTGAAAAATGACTTTCGCGGATTCAATCAAATGTATATATATATATATATATATATATATGTGTCCAAAAAGTCCCGGGACAGTTGGATATTTCCTCAGATAAAATATTTTAAAAAAAGTGAAGGTCATTCCTGAAGTAAATTTTAACGAGGAATCCAATGGTGATCTTCATTTTGACCTTGCCGTTGACCTTCATGGCTTTTTGAAGGTCAACTTTGTTTTTTCAAATAGAAACCCCCTTTTTTACATCTGAAATCGATAGAGCGGAAAATTCTACATTCAGATACGTACCCAAGTCATGGGTCAATTGTAAAGTTCAAGGTCAATTAGAGGTTATTTGAAATAAACAAAGTTTTCCAAGAGGTCAGTGCAATTCCTGAAGTAATTTTCAACGGGGAATTCAATAGTGACCTTCATTTTGACCTTGAAGTTGACCTTCATGGCTTTTTAAAGGTCTAATTTTTTTCAACGGAAACCCCCTTTCTCACATCTGCAATCGATAGAGCGAAAAATACTACGTTCAAGTTCTTAACCAAGTCATAGGTCAATTGTAACGTCCAGGTCAGTTAAAGGTTATTTGAAATTAACTAAATTTTCCAAGAGGTCAGTGTAACTCCTGAAGTAAATTTGAACGAGAAATTCATTGATGAGCTCTGTATTGATATTGGTGATGATCTTCAAGGTTTTTTCCAAGCAGTTTTCGTTTACGTTTAGCATTACCTAAGAACGACGACGTGGACGTAGTAAATTCTGTTCCCTTTAAGGTGCTTGATTAGCGTGAGTCCCCTTGACTCTCACGTTTCGGGGTGATCGATTAGCATGAGTCCCCTTGCCTCTCACGTTTCAGGGTGTTTGATAAGTGTGAGTCCCCTTGCCTCTCACGCTTCAGTGAAGATGTTCGAACTAGAAACCTGGAACTTCTTGACAAAAAACTATGCGATTGTAAAAATGAGTTACAGCATTACGAAACATCTCCCTATCAATCAAAGTAGCCTCTTGCAGAATCCGATTCTGCAATTCGTCTAAGCTTTGGGGTTGCGTTGAGTACTTTACCACCGAGCAATTCACGCCTACCCCGAAAGGGAAACGGCTTAATGATATAATAATAATAATAATAATACATAGCATTATACATATTAAAATTATTATAAATTTAATATAAATTTATTATAACTTTACTAGATAAATCAATTGAAAGAGAATGTTTTCAAACATTCTTTAAAAAAATCGTTGTTAAGAATATAGTTCGTATATTGAAATTTCAATCACCTTCAATAATTATTGCTTATTATCTCAAATATGTTTTAGCGTATATTCAATTATTACTTGAGCCTCCATGCAATTATGTATTGTAATTTCCTAAATCATTCACTAAAAAAGTATTATTTTCTGAATTCACTTCTGTAATTTTTGTTCAAGTCCAAACCATGATTCTGTCTAGAAACTAGCTCAAATCTGAACAGTCATTATTTTCAAATTCATAACGAACTCCCAGATAGCGCCAAGACTGAGACTAGACAGCAAAAAGGTTTGAATCAAACACGTAGCAAAACTAGACAGCGCCAGTGTGGCGCCAGGCTAATATTGCATGAATAGACATGATTGAAAAAAACTGTACTGGCTTTAGCATGATTCAAGACTGCCACGAAATTTTTCCACACGGGTGGGCCAGACCTGACCTTCCAGACCGAACTTAGAACTTTTATTCTCCTTGGATACTTGATCAGCACCAGTCCTGGGCCAGACCAGACATTCTAGAATAGGCGGTCTAGAATCCAGATAAAGGCTGGCCTGAGCAAGACTAGCGCCAGAACTGGGCTAGATCGGATTTTCCAGATTAGACAGTCTAGGTAAAGCAAGACCTGTGCCAAACCTGAGACCAGACTGCCATGCAATTCTTTCACACTGTCAAAGTTAATATAATGATACACACTCATGTAAGGAGCTTTGAATTTTAAATATATTATTATTATTATTATGTTATTAAGCCGTTTCCCTTTCGGGGTAGGCGTGAATTGCTCGGTTGGAAAGTAGTGATGTGTGTATGGGTATATAGGTAATACTGTTACAATCTCTAAAATTGCGCAAAACTTGAATCGATGATATTTTTATTAGCTGATAAAATTTGAAAATGATTTAATTAAAAAAAAAATGAAAAAAAAGGATTAGGAAAATGGGTCATTATTCTCAATATTGAAGGTAACCTTAAATAAAATGCAAAATTACCAAAGCTCCCAACAGAAATTGAACGCATTGACCGATTTTTTTCTATCTTTTTTTGATCGTCTTGTAATTACGTAAGGAATCTAATGCAGCATATTAAAATTTAATTTCTTAATATTTTATTAATTATCAATTTCGTTCAACCGTCTCGAATCATGTGACGCTCTAACAATGGGAAGGTCGGATGAGTTACAAGCGTCCCCCCGAGGGTCAAATATCTTTAAATTGGGAGCACCTATTTTCAGTTCATCGTGGATACTGTCTTGGTGGCGGATTGCTTGTTTCCAGGCGCATGAATCAAGCACATTTTCTATTAATTAAGAAATTACAAAAACAAGACCATTTTTTAAAAAACGAAGGATTTCTTTTTGTGTATTATGCCATTGAGATTATGTGGTTCAAATATTACATCGAACAATTCAGGCCAAACGATGAAGCCATTTTGTCTAATTTTTTGTATACATACTCTAAAGAATTTAGAGACTCTCGGTAAAGTTTGACTTTTTCAACTTAGAATAGAATAGTATAGAATTTTGTTAAACCTGAGAGTTTGTACAAAAAGGTTTCAAATTTTAATTTTTCAAACATATATTGAAATATGAAAGGAGGGTGCGAATTTTGGGCCCAATGCGTCCATCTGTTAAATGTACTAGTTCTATGCTTTGGCTACTTGCTTCAACTAATCTGCTGATAATATGGTCACCAACGATAGCAAAACTAACTCCCGCAGCGCTTTAAGGAGCAGTAAGGGGCATGGGTATGGCCTGCAGATGAGGTTTCTGTAGTGCGCTCGACCATGGGTGATTATGGCAGATCTCATGCGTCTGGTCCGGCTCCGAAGAGAGCACGCTATATACCTATCTGCCCTTCACCTATATACCCATCCACACATCACTACTTTCCAACCGAGCAATGCACGCCTACCCTGAAAGGGAAATGGCCTAATGATATAATAATAATAATAATATTAATTTTATACCAAATTTTAATTCTCAACAAGATAGAGGAGTTTTCTACCAAACAATTGAAATACAGATTTTGGAACAACTGTGGCTTTTTGGAGGCGGAGACAGGCTTGAGCGAAATAGGCTGTCAACACCCGGGAGGTCGAGGTTCACAGTTCACGAGAAAAATGTCCCCCTGGGACCTTTTTCTCGCAGCCATTCCAGAAAGGAGAGCTCTCTGTCTCTCTCACCCGGTCCTCATAGTCCTCCCCCTGGATCGGTATCCACGGAGGGGGAGATGATCCACTAAGGGCAGCGCTTCCTCCCTCCTGCATGATCCAGATCATGTCCCTCCTGGAACTCAGTCGTAATACTGACTGATAGATATGTGCCATAAGGACTCTTTAGCCTAAAAAGATCATTCTTCTGAAGGTTTCTTGATCTTCGCTAAATCCCAGGAATTAATTTATTTTTTATTTTTTTTCGAAAGCCTTAGAAATATCCAAATTTGTTAAGCTTCTTCTTCCTCTGTAATTTTCTTTTTGATACTTTAGAAATTGTTGAAATTTGATAAATCTTTAACATCTTAATGAATTTTAGGTAGGCTTGGAATCTGCTTGGATCCTCTAAAATCTCTCAAATTCTTGTGGATTTTTTTCCTCCGAAATGTAGGAGAATATTGTAAGGTATTTGAATTTTTGTAAAGTATTATTAAATTTTTGTTAAATCCTTGGAATTCTTTTTACATTCTCATCTCAATGAGAAGGTTTTATGTGAAAAATGACTTTCGCGGATTCAATCAAATGTCGACGTTCCCAGACCCCCTGAGTCAGAAAAAACAGTTTTTACGAAGGTGTCTGTCTGTCTGTCCGTCTGTCTGTCTGTAGTCTGTAGTATCGTGTAGGCACGATAACTTTCATGTATATATATATATATATATATATATATATATGGTGATAAAATCACAATATAAATCCCGTAGGATAAATCGAGCGAAGTTCGATTTCGCTATCTTTCGAATTTCTCAAAATATAAAAGAACTTCTCGCATGAAGTCTTTATAAAAATATATTTTTATAATATTAAAAGGTCGGTGAACAAACTAGTCACAATATAGTCTCATATAAGGGTGATCGAAAATAATTTGATGAGTTTTCACACGGAAATATACTTCGTATTCGAAGTCACATAAAAGAAAAAATATATCTCAAGATATTCTAAGTGGAGATTCTCACACTTTTTTGCTTTGGTGAAATTCTCTGAGTCCCTATGGACTTTAAAATAGCTCACTGCTACGAGAAATTGTGTAGACTCTACTGTGGACAGTTTACATAGGGTGTCGAGAGTACAACTCACTAGCCCGTCCGCCTCGCTGTCACAGTTTTGAGGAAAAAGATTCTTCAATTCACAGAGGAAAATGTTGAACTTAGAATAATCAGTTTCCCTAGAAATCACACAACCCTACGGAGTATTTGCGGAAGGTCGCTGCCCAAAAACCTCGTGATTCGAGTGAGAGAGCCTTTTGGCGTTTTCCATAGACGTACTCGAGGTCGGCGAGACAATCACCTAGTCTGTTCGCTTAGTGGAAAACTTATAGCGTATTCGGTTATCCTGCACTGGTGCACGCCAGAGCACGCCGACCTGCTCCTTCTTACTTCTTCTCACGTTCTTTCTTCTCCCTTCGACCCGCTTCGGAGCAGGTCGGAATGCTCTGGCGTGCACCACTGCAGGATAACCGAATACGCTATGAGAATCAAGTGACACTCGGTGTCGAGAATACAATTCTCTAGCCTGTATCCGTCTTGATCCTAGATCTCTCTCGCTCCTCAGTGAGCCCCCCAATTGCCGATTTGCTTTTGCTTTCAAAAGTATTATTTATTGATCATAGATTTGGTTACATCGAAGCATACAAAAATTTATAATAGTTAACATACAATGTTTACTGAAAACTGAAATTGAATATGACATTGAATACACCTTTCTCAAGGTCTTCGCAAAAATCTGGATTTAAATTGATTAGCCTTCCCGCTAACAATACCCCCAAAAGTCAGAAATGCTAAGAGTAAATTTTTGCCACATTTTTACTGCTACATCGATATTCTCCTTTACAATGTTTACTGTAATTAACTGAAATTAAATATAACATTGAATACACCTTTCTCAAGTTCTGTGCAAAAATTTGGCTTTGAATTAATTTGTTATCCCACTAATAACATCCTTAAGAGTCATAAATGCTAAGGACTAGATTACGATCACTTTTTTACCGCTACATCAATTTCCTCATTTACAATTTTACTCAAATTTACTGAAATTGAATATGACATTGAATACACCTTTCTCAAAGCATATACAAAAATCTGAATTGGAATTAATAAGTCTTCCCTCTGAAAATAACCCGAAAAGTCAGAAATGCTAAGGAATAGATTTTCACCTACTATAATCAATAATAAAATCTATTTCTCAGCATTTCTGACTTTTCGGGTTATTTTCAGAGGGAAGACTTATTAATTTTGATTCAGATTTCTGTATAGGCTTTGAGAAAGGTGTATTCAATGTCATATTCAATTTCAGTAAATTTCAGTAAAATTGTAAATGAGGAAATCGACGTAGGGGTAAAAAAGTGATCGTAATCTATTCCTTAGAATTTATGACTCTTGAGGGTGTTATTAGTGGGATAACAAATTAATTTAAAGCCAAATTTTTGCACAGAACTTGAGAAAGTTGTATTCAATGTTATATTTAATTTCAGTTAATTACAGTAAAAATTGTAAAGGAGAATATCGATGTAGCAGTAAAAATGTGGCCAAAATTTACTCCTTAGGATTTCTGACTTTTGGGGGTATTTTTAGCGGGAAGGCTAATAAATTTAAATCCAGATTTTTGCAAAGACCTTGAGAAAGGTGTATTCAATGTCATATTCAATTTCAGTTTTCAGTAAACATTGCTCTCATTCTCCACCACTCAACGTATCAGTGCTACGAAGCCTGATATTGTCCTCCAGGATCTGAAAACCAAGATCATTCACGTGGTTGAATTCTCGGCACCAGCCGATGGCAATGTCACGGCAAAGGAGGAAGAAAAACGGGCGAAATGTCAAGCACTTCTTTTCGAGCTAAGCAGGCTATACCAATGCTACAAAGCCTTATAATTCATGAATATTCATAATATTCATGAATTCAATTATTTTTCTCAATTTAAATTATTAATAATTTTGTATGTCTAAAATCAAAAGACGTGACCTAATGCAAACCTGATAACTTGAAGAGAATAATTTTTATTCAACACTTTTAAGCTGTCAATTATTGCATTATAATTCGGCTACAAATATTTCTCTCTCCTAAATCATATGACAAGCAACTAAATAATAATATTCTATCAAAGAAATATATCAATAAGTTTAAATTGTTATTGTTAACAACAGACATTATAAGCAAATCAAAAAATGAGCTAATTTCTTTCCGGAAAAATAATTTTTTCTACTGAATCATGTTTAAGAGATCTAACTAGTATTATTTAAACAGGAAAATGTGTCTAAAACTTGATGTTGTTATTATTCACAACAAATATTAAAAAACAAATTGCTGTAACATTTTCTTGATAGAAAATTACTACACTATAATTTACTATATTTTTTCCGCATATTGTTCTGAGCTATGACAATTTTTATTTTTAAGCACATTTAGCTTTGAAATATTTCTATTCCGATCTCTAACACATGATTCAGTACAAAAAAACAAATTTTTCAGAGAGAAAATTACTGATTTTTTAATTTTTTAATAATATTTGTTATTAAAAATAATAATTTAAATTTGGAGTCTTGTCTGTGCCGGCAACGTGATTAAACGTGCTAGAAATTCGCTCCGCAAAACCGTCTTATAAGCTCGAGTTTACAGCTTTATTTTTCTGTGAATTCGTGAAGTGTAATAGTATTAAATGTGCGGCTTTCCATGCATACAGTGAAAGAGTCACAGTTGTTAAAAGCTAAATGTGACAGGCTGGAAAAGAGTAATTCGGCTCTAACTGCGGAGGTATCCACCTTGAAGAGTGAAATGTCCTCTCTCCAAATAAGTATTTGTGCCAATAACCTTACTGTGCACAAACTTCCTGACAATTCAGAGAACAATGAAGACCTGCCAAGATGTCTTGTTCGTACTTTCTCAGGGGTGAATATATCTAACTCGGCTAAGCACATTACGGATGCCTTTCGGTTGGGAAAGGGACAGGATGATCGCCCTGTTTTGGTTAAGTTGTGCTCTCGGTTTTATAAGCAATTAATTATGGAAAAGCGAGAACAGTTTGCAGAGAAAAACATCGGCATCTGTTACGAATCATCGCTACAGGAGAGACTGGAGAGAAAGAAGCTGTGGGTAGCTAAGGAAAAGCTGCAACAGTCTGAAATTAAGGCTTTTATAAAGGGAAAGAATCTGCTGGTCGATAATAAACCTCTCTCGGATTTGAAAATCGATGAACTCCAAGGGGAACCAAATCTGGAAAATACTTGTTTCGTTGACAGTGTTCCTGATCTCCCATCCACAGTCAAAAAAGCTGCCAGAACAAGACAAAATCGTTCTGGTTCCTCATTATCCACCTTCTCTGACAGTCAAATTGACAAATTTTTTAACAAGAAGTCTGGAAAATCAAATAAACCAAAGATCAAGGCAGGGAGCCCGGTTTCCTAACTAGTTAGAGCAGAGAGTTTGAAGGGCAATATAGATGTCAGCGGTAGGCAAGGGGTAAGCCCTGGCTTTCGTATCATCTTCTGGAATGTGCATGGGATTACACCAGCGTAGTAAGTATAGCTTCTAGAGATAGTAATAGAGGCAGACCTTGCGGAGGTTTAGCTATATACGTTAATTACTCATTTTTTGGGCTATAAAATTCTAGACATTACTTCTAATTGGATTTTTATTAAGTGTTGGCACCAAGCCTTTAAAGTTATTATTGGTAATGTTTACTTCAAGCCGTCGTTGGTTTTTCCCCCCCCCCCCCCAATGTAAATAATTAATATTTTCTGGTATGATAAATAAAAATAATGTTATTTTTGATTAAAATCGTAAACAGTCGTCAGAAAAGATGAGAAAATGAAAAAGTATAGAACAGTTTAAAGAAATTATCCTCACATAAAAAACTCGCCTTTTTGCGAACAAAGAATGAATTTTCGAGCTCCTACAATTTCTAATGCAAATATTTCCTGCATCTCAAGCAAAAAAATCCCAAACATTATTCAAAAAATGTTAGATACAAAACAGTTGACATAAGTTTCGGATGAAAATAAACGTGCTCTGCCTTTAAGGAGGTACGGTCGCGCATACTATCTGCAAAAAGTTATTGCTAAGTCTATGTCGTAAAATATTACTGTTTGAGTGATATAAGTTTTATTAACCCTTAAATGTACAATATGTAGCTTATTTACGTTCAAGAAAGTCAAAAATTAGATAATTATGCCGGTATAATGTTTTATTAATTAATTTCCTGTCAGACCTCAAAGAAAACTTTTGGCTAAGATTGTACACTACGCATAGAGAAGTTGTGTATACAGACGAGTATACACTACTCCTCAAGATCTGAGCGTAGACGCGGCAACGTTACATTTTTCATGGTGTCTGCTTTGACAGTTGTGCTCTTTGACTGCAAATGAAAACGTGACGTTTCTTGAAAGGGACAGATCGATTAGTAGTTAAATGTGGATTTATAAAAAAGAAAGTTTCTCATACAAAATTGAAAGATGTTGCGCATGCACTAGACCCGCTAGGTGCTCCGACAGCGTTGCCGGATGGCTACCACGTGCTTGTTTCATTTTTCAAAAAATTTAAAATTCTCAAACTTTGCATACCTCTCATTCTCAAACTAAGAGGAAAAGACTTCTGAATTTTTTTTTAAATCTTCATGAAACCCCCTTCTAACGTATATTAGTTTTTGAAAAAAACGGTAAGAATAGTTTACGAGTTAGAGTTAGAAATGTAACATTTTCCTATGCTCGGGATAGTATTAGCGCCTAATACGTAATATTATCTTTTATTTATGATTTTCTTTCTTTTCCGTGGTGTCTCGTAGATCCTAACCTCGTCAGTGGGCATCAACAACGAAGCAGCCGAATCGCAGCATATGTATGTATGCATATGTGTATATGTAATTTACATCATTAATGGAGGTATTATGTACAAAATTTGTTAAATAAACACATTTTTTGTACTGGACATGATTTTTTACCTTCTTAAAATTATCCTTTTTTCAAGCACCTGTTAAATGTAGTTAAATTATAATTGATCCAATAAACAATTTTTTCCTTGCAATAAAAGTATTTATCTCCATTTTCCCAAAGTTTCATTGATAAACCTATATTAAATAAAAAAATAAATTTTTTTTCGTAAAGAAAGAATTTTCCAAAAAGTTTATTTATTAATTGCTATATTTTATGCGATAATTGAATTGAACGGTTTTGGTAATAAAATATTTAAATCCCTGAGGAAATTTTAACTCGAAATCATATACTTTCACTATTATTTTAATTGAAATTGAAATAATATAAACAATTAAAATCGTGAAAACCAGATTTGCACTTATATGGCGTTCACGTTACTGAAGAGAGGTATGACCTCTGAGGGTTAAACATGCAGGGTTTTATGAAAGAATTCGAAAGATTTTCAAGGAAATGGTTATTTTGTTTAAATATGTATTAAAATAACTTCTACGCGGTAAAAATAGTTTTGTCGGCATCTACGCAAGCAAAATCAAATCAGAGCAAAAGAACCAAATGTGGATTGGTCCTCTGGCATGCAAAATACAAATTTTGAATTTCAAAGACCTTTTTCTTTATCATTCTGTGAACATTTTTTGTCAAGGTAAGATTTTGATCCAAATATGAAATCGGGGTCCACATGCGGATCAGTCCCAAAAAAGGTTGTAACCTGGGGTATCATCAAGAGGAGGCTGTTCAAAAGTAAGTATGAGCATTGGGAGTAAAAAAAAAGTATTAATTATTACGTCCAACGTAGCAGAGCGCGAAGCGTGAGATAAATATATTCTCGAGCGCGAAGCGCGAGAACCAACAGTCGCGCGCCCTAGGCGCGCTCATACTTGCGAGCGAAGCGAGCCGCTCGCGTAGCGTGTAAGGAGAATGTGCCCGCGCAGCGGGCATATTTTTATTCTTTGACTTCCGTTTCAAACGCAATTTGGCAATTGTATTTGGATCGAACCGGAATCATTTTGACTGTTGACGGATAGACTCAGAACCATCCGGCATGTACTCGCGTCATAAGATGGATTCTCACTGAGTGGGCGTTTTATTTCAATAAGTATGGAATTATTCGGATTGAGTTCGGAATGATGTCAGTCGAAATGAGCTAGCGTTATTGGACGGATTCAGACGAAATGGACATTGTATTCTGATAAGTGCGGAATCATTCGGAGTGAATTCGGAATAGCACGGAAGAAATTGGAATGAACTTGCGTAATTTAACGGATTCAAACGGAATGAGTAAACAAAAAAAGTAAAACCAAAAAATAATTAAAATTTTTATTTATTTTTTGGTTTAACTTTTTTGTATAAATGTGGGAAACAATTATGATAACGTGTGTCTGGTGGTATAATTGGGGGGTTAAAAAAACTACTGCTCAGCCGTAGGTCCCATAGAAAACTACTGCTCATCGAATTAAGTTAAATAAATCTCCCAAACTGTCCTGAAACTTGCCGTGCAACATTCCCTCTCAAGCGGACATTTTCTTGATTGACCGAACCTTGCTCTAACCTTTCAATGCAATATTCCCAACCTTACAATGCAAGTTTCAGGAAATCTTCACGGAATTTTTTGTGCTATCTGGGAATATATCATGTATTTTGTTAAAAATTCGCCTTTCTTGGTAGAAATTTAATCTTCTTGTTTGAAATTTTATTTTATTTGGTTGAAATATCAACTGTTACATGCTTCGTTGAGAATTAGGTATTTTCACTTCAACTACCAGCTAACTTCAGTTCGATGAATGCTGAGGGGAAAACAATGGATCAAATGCATGATAAGAATAAGAATTCTTCAGAATTCTTATAAATTCTTTGAATTTCTTGAATTCTTTTGAATTCCTTGAATTCTTTACCATTTCCTATATACTTTTAAGATTCTTGAATTCTTTTGAATTCCTTGAATTCTTTACCATTTCCTAAATACTTTTAAATTTCTTGAATTCTTTTGAATCATTTTATCACGTTTTTCCTTTATTTGAATAGAGACGAAAATAAAATTGCCTCAAAGCCAAGAGGATACAAAGACAACAAAAAAGAAAAACGTGTGTCATCTTATGTGCATGACCCCTAATTGGGTAAACATCTCATTAATCGTGATCTTAGTTCCAGTAATGGTGACGCCAATTTTCTTTTCTTTCCACTTTGAATGGAAATTCAATTTCATACTATAAAATGCTAAAAATAAATGTTATCTCTTTCTTCTAGATTTTACTTTCATCAGATTTTTTAACAATACATTGACCAAGTTACACAATTATTGAATCCTACACCATTATTAGGGCCTTCACGATTACTGGGACACTTACCTTACTTGAAATTACAATAAGAACAATAAGAACAATAAGAATTCTTATAAATTCTTTGAACTCTTAGAATTCTTTTGAATTTCTTGAATTCTTTTGAATTATTTTAATTCTTTTGAATTCCTTGGATTCTTTGGAATTTCTTGAATTCTTTTGAATGCTTCGAATTCTTTTGAATTCCTGTAATTCTTTTGAGTTCTTCGAATTCTTTTGAATTCCTAGAATTCTTTTGAATGCTTTGAATTCTTTGCATTAAAATATTTAATAAGGGATCGTGCACATGTTACGTCACACGTTTTTACTTTATTTAAATAAAGACGAGAATAAAATTGCCTTAAAACCAAGAGAATACAAAGACAAAAAAAAAATGAAAAACTTGTGTCGTCTTATGTGCACGACCCCTAATTGGATAAACATCCCAGTAATCGTGATCTTAGTACCAGTAATGGTGACGCCAATTTTCTTTTCTGTCCACTTTGAATAATTTCTCTACGCTATCGAATACTAGTAATGTAGAGTATAAGGAAATTAAAACGATATTTAAAACTTTGACTCGGGACCGCTTGCTAACCCATCATATCTTTGGCCTTCACATCGACTTAAAAATTGTCTCGAATTTTCAGACTTCAAAAATATTTTTTTAATTATCAGACTTGAAAATTTTTTCGAATATTCTTACCCTGACAACTTTTGTACTCTTTGATGTTGAAAAACTTCTGGAACTTACAGACTTAGAAAATTTCTTGAATTTTCGAACTTACAGAACTTCTCTATTTTTGGTGTTGAAAAATTTGTGGAATTCACGGACTTGGAAAATGCCTTGAATTTTTGCATTCAGTCAACTTTTCTATTTTTTATGTTTGAAAATTGGTGGACTTTAGGAACTTAAAACATTGTTCGGATTTTCGGACGTAGAAAATTTCTCGAATTTTCGAACTTAGTACATTTTTCGAATGTACGGACTTAAAATATTCTTAAATTTTTGGACTTTGATCACTTTTTTACTTTTTGGTATTGGAAAATTTTCAACACTGAGATGCAAAAAAAAATTTTCAATTCCGAAAATTATAGAATTTTTCCAAGCCTGTGCATCTGAGAAATTTAGGTGGGCGCGAGTGAACTACGAAAACCCGCGTAGGGCTTGAAAAAATAACAAGACTCGCGAGAAATACACTGAAAAGTCGTGATACCTAATAAGAAATTGAATTACGTTCTACGTATACTCTAAGAGTAAGTATAATATTGAAAATTTGAAATTGTGTTGAAAATGTAGAGTTTCACATTATCCTAACTATTATTTTATTTTAATTACTTTAAATAATGAATAATTATTCAATACTTTTTTATACTTTAATTTTAAACTGAAATGTTTGACATTTTTGTCTGATCTAATTACGGAGTTTTCAGGAGGTTCGACTGGAATTTCTGAATATATTTTATTGAAAATATTAATATGTTAAATATTCTGTGAATTTTAAGTAACTGAAAATAATAACACCCTACTTGATTATTTATGACAGCGGAAAATTGTTATTATTCATATTTTAGCGAATAGTTCAATAATAAAGCAACGCAGACAAAAGCGCCAGAGGAATTTTTTGTAGAACTTTTTTTACGGAATAACTTTGATGCTTCAACTTCTTTCATATCTCGTCTTCTTTTTGCAAACATCGTGAATTTTCATTTTTCAGAAGAAAAAAATTCTTTCTTCTCGTCAAGACGCGGGCACAAGATAAGCTCCAATGAAATATGTTCACCATATTAGTACTAACTTAAAAAAAAAATCAAGAGAAAAAAACGCTGGGGTTTTTGAGAAAATTAGGTTTGAAAATGTTGAGAAAAACCGCCGCGATTTTGTTAATTTTGAACTTTTTATCATTTTTCCAACGGATTTCAAAAGAGGACAAAAAATTTGTTTAGAATCAGAAAGAAAAAAAATAACACCTATAATAGCTAAGAAAATATCACATTTTTAACGAAAATGTTGACAATTTTTTGGTAATCCACGTTTTCAATTTCTAAATTCAAATACTCATAACTTTGTCAAAAAATGTTCTTCATCAAATCGGTGAAATCCGTGTCGTCTAAAATCCATTGAAAAACAACATATTTCGTGTTGAGACAATTCTGTGACTTGAGCTTGCACAGCCTGTTCGAATGGAAATGAATTCGGCCTTTAGTAGATTTTAGTACTTTTTATGTAAAACATAGACTCAATGTTAGTTTAGAACTGTGTAGAATTATTATTTTATTTATTACTGTCATCAATATTTTTCGAATATTTTCTATATTTTGTAGATTGTTTAAACAAAACTTCACTTTACAAAAACTGATGCAAGGCAGCATGATAACCAGAAAATTTCGACGAAACATTTTAATTTAATGAAACATCGCAAACCCATAAATGATGATTCCCCAGATTCTGACGAAATGGAGAAGAGTGATAAAAATAATGGTACGTACGTACTTCAAAGTATTGACCAAACATAGTGTAATAATAAAGTATGTTGCATTTTAAATTGACAACGTTAAAAAAATGAATAATATGTAAGATAGTACATTTAATCAATTTTTAACTTAGTAGCGTGTACATTTGATAAATTTCAAATTTAGTGTGCGTGAAACTGATTTCCTTCATATAGTAAAATTATTTTATTTCAAATTAGAAGCATTATTAGTAAAATCATTTCAAATTTATAGAAACTCTTCCTAGACGAATTATTGCAAATTGAGGGTCTGGATCGAGAAACTCGCCCAGCGCTTGAGATCGGATAAAAGTATTGTCCTAACGTCTGGGTGGACGGAAATTTTAAAAGTCAAAGAAGTAATTTTTTTTAAATATAGGCTTGTAGATAAGGACGAGACGGAACTTTTTCCTATTTTCTATTTTTTGATTGGATAATTATTTTTAATAATAAGCCAATAAACTAAAAAAAATGTGTCCCCAAATTCAATTAGTTTTTGAGAAATAAATCGTCGTAAGTTGGACAAATATTATTGAACCTGTTTCAAACTTGATACACGAACGAAATATACCCTAGAAATGCTTAAAAAATAAAGAGAAGTTGAACATCGCCTATTGTTTATTAATATTTAATTGCAAATTCAGACAGATCGGTAACACCGTGTTTTCAGTTTCACCGACAAAAAGTATCGAGGGAATTTTAGATTTGATACAACTTCCAGTGAGAAATTTGTTTCTTACTATTGAAAGAAGATTTGTGGAAATTTTCAGATCGATTCATTGAAAATTAGCGGAAATATACATTTTACAATAAAGCATGAGGCGCCGCCAACGATAGCTCCGTGAGTACTGAGCAATTGAATATTAATAAATAATAGGCAATTTTCGACTTGTTCTTCGTTTTTTGAGCATCGGTAGGGTATAATTCGTTCGTATATCAAGTTTGAAGCAGTTTCAATAATATTTTCCCAACTTACGAAGATTTATTTCTTAAAAACTAATTGAATTTGGGGACACATTTTTTTTAGTTTATTAGGCTTATTATTAAAAATAATTAATTGGAATGGAGTTCGGGTTAGAAAAATGCGCCAAGGTTTATTTGAAGAAAGGAAAACTTAATGGCATCCCGGAAGATCCTAAGCTCGTCGACAGAAGTGTTATACGACAACTTGGCGCTGGAGATACCTATACATACCTGGGCGTGCCACAGAGCCGCATTTAGGACGTGACGTCTATAAAGGATACCCTCCGATGCATATACAAACGTCTCATCCGGCGGATTTGGTCTTCCAAACTGTCGACGAGGAACAAAGTATCTGCGACGAACATGCTTGCCGTCCCGGTAGTACTCTATTTATTTGGAGCGGTTCCATGGGTGAAAGACGAGTTTAGATCCCTCGGTACCGGGCATGAACCTTAAATCTTCTGTTCCGCGACTTTACATCTCACGCCGTCAAGGTGGTTGCGGAATACTAAATCTTAAATGTCTTTACAACAGCATTATTCTGGGTACAGCACATATAGTCGCAAATGGACAAGACCTTCTTCTTAAAATAGTTAGGAAACACGAAGGAGTGGCCAGAGGGGCGTTTCTGTAAAAAGCTGCGGAGGAGGCTGCTGAAATATACGTCCTTGACTTCAATATCAGGGATGAGCAGAATACATCAAATCTTATCCATCTCGAATACTCACCCGGCTTGAAGTCGGGCACGGTGGGTTTTATTTTGGCATATCAATACGGTGTCGTATCCACTCTAGCATACCGTCGCCACATTTTGAGCCAATACATTTCCCATGATAGCTGCAGAGCGTGTCATGCACACCCCGAGCATCTAGGACACATACTATGTGGTTGTCCAACTCATGCGGGAACGACCTACATCCATAGGCTCAATGCGGCACTAAGAGTGCTTTAGTACAATCTGTATCAATCTTACAACATCAGCCCAAATACCGCTACGCTAAACACTCCTAGGGAAGTAGAGTCAATTTTCGAGAATGAGTAGTATCAGATATACTAGAACTTCATATTCTCGACAATTGTTTCTGTTGCGCACTCGAGGCCTGACAGCGAGAGCAAAAATGTTGTTCAAACAAATTATAATTGTTTAAATTGTTAACTGTTATTTTCAGCTTGCTGCTTGCACAATTAAGTACAGCTTGATGGGGACAAAAAAGTATTAAAACATTTTTTTATAAATAAAAAATGTTGAACTTATACATTATTTTGTCTCACAGCTTAGTCTTTTTTAGGGGGCACGCCGCAATTGCATAAGGGTTATTTCATGAGAGGTTCATTTTTAGAAAGTGTTTTTTCAATAGTATAGCACAGCTCAGAATGGACTAGAAAGTACTTTGTTGTTTTTCTTTTCTAATAAACTGTACAAAACTTATGTTAGGTTTCAAAATATCGTATATACGTTGTAGAGGAGGCAATTAGTTCCTTTAAAAAGGATTTTCTCGTAAACGGTTGATTTTTTAAAACGAATTCCTTTACGATTCAATAGAACCAAATAACACTTCAAGATCATTTCATGCTATTCCTTTTAAATTAAAAAAAAAATTATGCAGTTTTTTGTATGTCAACTCTGGCATTTGTTGGGACCCTTCGTTCCTTTGATATGGATTTTCTCAGAGGTGGTTGCTTTTTTTCAGGCGATCTTTTTACGAATCAATAGGAGAAAACAATCGTTCGAAACGATTTTTTAGTCTAAATAAAAAATTCAAATTTGCAAAAGTTATGCAGATTTTCCAGTGTCAAGCACGGTGTTTTTTGGGAAACGTCGCTACTTTTACAAAGATTTTCTTTAAAGCGGTTGCTTTTTACATTCTCATCTCAATGAGAAGGTATTGGTTTCATGTGAAAAATGACTTTCGCGGATTCAAATCAAATATCGACGTTTCGAGACCCCCTGAGTCAGAAAAAATGTTTTTTACGAAGGTGTCTGTCTGTCCATCTGTCTGTCTGTCTGTATGTAGTCTGTAGTATCGTGTAGGCGCGATAAATTTCGAAAGATTGATCAGATTCGATTGTGCTTTGGCACACTTTTTGAAGGCCTAAAAAGAAAGAACGAGTTCGTCAAACAGGGACCCTCTATCCGCAACCCGAGGACGCGTTCGGTGGCTTTGCCATAGGCCCTTCGGTTCGATTCCTAAGGAATCAAAACCGAACCGAACTAAATAAATAAATTTAAAAAAAAAATATATATATATCATTAAGCCATTTCCCTTTCGGGGTAGGCGTGGGTTGCTCGGTTGGAAGGTAGTAGTGTGTGGATGGGTGTATAGGTATAGGGTAGATAGGTATAAAGGTGTAAGGTATAGATATTTTAGATTGATCTAGAATTTTCGTGTTGTTTATTTAAATGGCACGTTCGTTCCGCAACACTGCTCCGACCCATGTTGCTGATCAATCTCTCTAGCGATCACCTCACGTGGACAGCCTCACAAAGTTGTTATGTGTGGTTCCCCAATTGGGCCCATTAGTATCCAAGGTCTTTGTTTCAGGCACATTCTTTTTATAAACTGTTTGTCGCCACACTTTTCTGTCCTGGCATACTATTATAGCTTTCTTTACGCACCTGCATTTTTTCATGAAGCTCTCGTGCTTCTATGGCTTCTTATATCTCTTCGGATTAATGTCTCATTCGCAGTTTCTAACTATTCTTTCGGCGATCTACCTGTGGGTATTCTGCCATTTATTTTACCTTTGTACACCTGTTTGGTCAGTCGTTCTTCTTTCATTTTTTTAACATGTCCGAACCACCTTAACTGATTTCTTTCCCATATATCAACTAGTGTCTCCCCTGTACCTCATTCTTTGAGGATTATCTCGTTTCGGACTTTGTCCATTAGTGTTTTTCCGCATATAATGCTAAGGTTTCATGCCAATCGCTTTGATTTTACTTTTGTCCTTTTCTTGACATGTCCATTTCTCGCTACCGTATAGTACAGCCGGTACAAATAAAGATTTATATACGGTCATTTTAGCTTTTTTTTTAAATTTGTTTTTGTCTCTAAAAATGGACCCTGCTCTACCGATAACCTTCTTACCCTCATTTATGCGCCTATCTAACTCCTCATCTATTTTTCCGTCGTCAATTTGCATTGCTATCCCCTTTGTATTCTCATACTGATCCAACAATTAAAGATGCTTCAGTGATCAACGACAATACACCTCGTATTCTCGACAATGATATTTTAATGGAAAATGACGAAATCTTTCCCGATCCTTTAACGTCCAAGTTTGAAAGATTTAAAAAAGACTGTTCTGATGAAAAGCATTACGCCGGAATGGATATTCTTGAACAGATAAAAGAAAAATTTCAAAAATCTGCAGGTAATTCTGAAAAAGTGTTACTTTTAACTCTTGCTCCGAAATCTTGGGGCCGCAGAAGATTGGCTGAAGAATTTAGCGCTTCCGAACGCCAAAATAAAAAGGCTAAGAAATTAGTAGCTGAGAATGTAATTTTAACTTCTCCTAATTTAAAAAAATCTGCCCGCTGCACGGGCACATTCTCATCGCGCGCTTCGCTCGCAAGTTTCAGCGCGCCTAGGGGGCGCGACTGTTGGTTCTCATGCTTCGCGCTCTATATTATATTTATCTTGCGCTTCGCGCTCGATGATGTGTTTACCTCGCGCTAAGCGCTTGGTCTTTGTATTTTCCCCACATTTGCGCCCAGACCTTTTAAAATTAAAGGTCAAATCATTGACAAGTGTAATTTGGTGATTGTGACTTCTCTTTTGTTAAAGCTCCTTTCGCTTTAACGAACACATTCTCATCACGTATCTTGTGCTTCGCACTCGGTTTTGTCAAAAATCTGAACTTTTCTACACTACGTTCAACACTATTATATCAAATATATATCATATTTATTTCTGTATCTCAATCTGGTACTACTCATTCCGATTTTGCAAAATAATTTACAAATGTTATTTTTCATGATTTCTGCAATATTTGCTCCTTATTTTGCACTATTTTTTATCCTCAGTTACCCTGAAAAATCTATCATTTCAATAATTTTTTATTTTAACAATTCATAATATGCATTGGTATTGAAACATACGTATTTTCATTGTCTTGTTTTTATAATTATAAAAAAGTGTGCATTCTCCATTTTCTTAATTCCCTTCTCACTTCCTTCTTCTTCTGTTTACATTCCTCATCCCATCCACTTCTATCCCCTTCTTCACTAACTTCTTTTTTGTTTGTGTACTCTAACTTTCGTTCAATTTCTCCTATCATTATTTCAATTTCTTCGTTTACATTTCCTTCCCCCATTTTGATATTCCTGACTTTTTCTCTAAACTGTTCTTTACCTTCCATTGACCAATCCCCTCTTCCTGCTGTTTTTACTTTTGCTTCCTTTTTATCCTTATTATTATTACTCATTTCTCCCTCTATTGTCACTATATGGGAAAGTGATCCAAATCTATATAGTTCCCTACCTCTAGTTTCTTGACCTCCCTTACCTCGTCGTCCACTACCACATGATCAATTACCGTTCCCCTCTTTCCTCCTGAATGTGTATATTCCCCTTCCTCATCCCCCTCTATACTTCCGTTTAGGTTAAACCATCCCATCTCCCCTAGTCTCTTTAACAATTTCTTTCCCTCCCCATTCATTATCTTGCCTTTGGATTTCCTTCCTCGTTCTCCAACCCATTCCCTTCCTCCTCTATCTCCTGTTCTCGCATTAAAATCTGCTTCTATTATAAGCCTAATATCTTGCTTATTTTCCTCCATCAATTCTCTCATCTGCTCTGATTTCTCTTGCATATTACCGTTCACATAGACCCCGACTATCTTCCACCTCTCTCCTCCCATATTTATCTCTTCCACTATTATCCCTTCTTTGTGTTCTTTCAACTCATTTTTATCCTTCTCTGTTATACATTCGTTCCTTACTCCCATCACCATTCCTCCCATTGTGCTGCCTTTTTTATTCTTCCTCTTTGCATTTTGAACTTGCCATTTGTAACCCCTTGATAACCTTCCTCTTACTCTTTCCCATCCCTTTTCATCTAGCCACGTCTCCATCATTAGTACTACATCCCATTGTGTCAAATTTCTCATAAACTCCCTATCCTTTCTCTCCAATCCTGCTATATTCCAGTAACATAGCGGTTGGTATTAATGTCGCTTCCTCATCTTCGGCTGCAGCTTGATCAAGCAGCGGTTGGGGAAGCGCTCCGCGTACCTATGTCTAAGGCAGCGGACGCAACTAAACCCTAACAACTAAACCCCACGGCTAACCTATCACATAGAATATTTTGCAGAAATCCCAGCAAAGAGCCGAAGCATGGCACTGCAGGGCCGTGTGAAAAATACCTTGCCCCTATTTCAACGCATGAAAATGAAATTTCATGAAATAAAATTCCTTTTTATGTTGAAAGCTTTAAACTTTCTCAACGCTTGTACTTTCAAATTAGCCAATTTTGAACAATTTGAATTTTAGCGTAATATACAATTATAAGTTTATCAATTTTAAATCGTTTCGTTTTGAATAACTCATATAGAATTATAGATTTTTTTATCCTCCGTAGTAACATTTTCTTAATTTTAAATTATTTTCTTTCCAAATTCAAATGTCAAGCTTTTGAATTTACTACTGTTTAATTATGCATGCTTCCAATCAAAATTAAATTTTTAAACTCTTGATTTTCAATTATTCAACTTCAAGAATTTATACTTGTAATGAGTAAAAGAGATATATTTTTTCCTGCTCATTTTTGATTAAATTTAACTTTGCTAGATATTTTGTATGATATTTAATTCCGAATGCTTTTATTTTAAAAATTTTCAAGCTTTTTGAATATTTTTATTTTAAAATAGCAAATTACAAGCTAAAAAATTATAATTTTGAAGTTATAATTCTTTTCGTATTCAAGGCTTCAACTGTACATAATTCAATTTCAAACGTTTCAATTTTCTAACTACTCGGTTTTCCTGACAAGCAATGATTTTAAATTGACAAGTGACAGACCCATGTAATTGAATTTTCAATGAAAAAAGATCAATTTTCAATAAAATAGCCAAATTTTGACCAAAGAGATTAATTTTCGGGTCCATATCATGTCACATGCGGCAAGTCTCTCTGCGGCATGTCACAACTGCGGCATCTCTACCTAGCGGCATTTTACTTTTACATTTGTATTTACCCAAAGAGACTCATATGGCTGACCGCGAGCTGCATGTTGAATTGTTTACACCGGCTACGTGGGAACCGAGATATAATCTATCGAAATTAGGTAATGTTGTTGAATGGAACTTGAAAACTAAAATGCTTCTATTTGGACTGCTTGTTTGTCCGAGAGCATAATCAGCTCCAACCAATCAATCCCAGTTCGTAAACAGCTGTCAGTATCGTGACCCTCGGCTCACGTCTCATCTGAATGGTCATTAATGATTTCAATTGAAATCAATTGATTGCTCTTCACGGGGCCAACTGCCATGTTACAATACATACATGTTGAAAGTGAGCGCACTTTTTGTAAAGGGCTTATCATACACTCAAAATTGTCCGACTTTATACGGATCCCGCTAATATTAAAGTTTTCATAGATAACTCAAATTATAGGTCTTGGAATATTTACGTGCACTAAAAAATGAAAATTGCTAGTGGATAGCTGATGTTTTTTTTTGTTATTGAAGAATTAAAATAAAAAAACGAGGAAATCCCTTTTTTTAGACTAATATGCTTGAAGATTTTCTGTAAGTCGCATTCCTTTTGGAAATGTCCCAAATTGAAGGTCTTAGCATGTTGATGTGCATACAAAAATATAATTTGCTATGGTACAATGATGTTTGTTTGTTTCCAAAAATGGAAAAGTGAGAAAAAGAAGTAAATTCCTGTTTCTAGAATACTACGCTGGCATCTTTTGTTTGTGATCGATAGTCTTGGAAGATCGCTCAAATTGAAGAATTTGGCGTATCGGTGTAAATTAAATGATAAAGTTTGCTATGTATTGGTATTGCTTTCTTGTTCACAGTGACTATAGTAAATTAGGAAATTTTGAAATTTAAGCGACTCTGCTGGAAACTTTACTTTTATTTTGATACAAGATATTAAGCTTGAAAAATTCCCAAATATTTCAAACAATTGTAGAACATATTTTCAGGTTTTGAAAATTTCTTTGAACTTCAACGACTGTGGAGGTCTTGATTTGTTCTGAGTAAATTAATTAGAAAAATATTCGAACATTATTATAGAATTCAGTGAAAACAATTAAATTAATCCCTGGAAAAAATCAGTAAAACGTGACATAATGTACAATAGAATAAAAAAATTCCTAATATACATTTCGCATAGAAAATTTATTTTAAAATATGCGATTATTATTTTTGTTTATAAATAAGTACATTTTGTAAAAAGTACGTCCGTATATTATTAACAAATTTAACAAAATTTATATTTTCAAATTTGTTAACAAAATAAACGTAGTTGTAAACTGGTAATGTATGATTACAAGTTCATTTTTAAGGTAAATGTTGGAGATTTTATCTATAAAAGTTTGAGTTCACGCTAAGAATATGAAACATTGAAATATATCAAAAGTGTCCAGAAATATTTTACTTCAGCAAACTTGTATGAAACTTTCCATGGCCATTGAAATAAAGGGGAATACCCGGATGCCAGTGGGAATCACCTGCACTGATTTCAGATTAGATGGCAAACTCAACAATAATTGAACTATTTTGGATTCTAGAAAGGAATATGATTGACACTGGAAATTATTCAGAAATTAGTGGGCGCTTACCATTCTTTTGAAAATTCAACGCCTCAATGTACCTTTTGAAACGAAAATAAGAAGAAAGCAGTCCCTCAAAAAATGACATGACATTTTCCCATTGCAAGGAAGTACCTTATTTTAAACTAGAGAGGCCTATCTCTTCTTTCTGATTATGGCGTCAACCAGGTTCCGAAAATCCACCGCACCGAAGTGATTAAAAATATGTGGAACGAAACGAGGCTTGTAGAGTGCGTTAGTGTCGCCTATTGAAAGAAAGAAAGGGAAAGAATGAAAAAGAAGAAAGGAGAGGAAGGCCAGACAGGAGCGTGACTACTGTACTCCCTACTAAAAAAAGTCAGGAATCGTCAGAAAAAGTCAGGACTTCTGACCATTTCTGACCACTTTTGTTACGTTTCTCGACAGAAATCGATAGCAAAAAAAAATTATTCTGCTAAATAAAATTTTTCTCTATGTGCACTATTTGGAGGTTAGGATTCGTTTTTGAGGTATCTGTCATTCCGATAATGTCAGTCTCTTTTGTACCTCAAAATACACACATAATAATAAAATTGAGCAAAATGAAATTTTTTTAAATTATTCCACAACAGAAGAGTTCGGGGACATCCGTTATCATGTTCACTATCATTCCCCAAATTTTTAAGGCAAAATCTGTATTATTGTAGGAAAAAAGCCGGGGGAATCTAACACTGCTAAAATCGATAATTTTCTAAGTATCACATGCCCTTCAGAAATATTACTATTTATACATTTATGACTTTTACGTTTATAATATTTTCTTGAAAACGTCGCGAGACGTATTCCCATGACGTCGTAAAAAAATACTCAATTCAAAGCTTCCCGCTCTTCGAGCCTTTTTTTTTTAATTGGTCACCCACTGACGCACAGGAGAATATACCGGGTCTGTGGTGGGAGTTGCCGGAACTGCGCAAATGGAAATAACCGTCTACAGCCAACGGGAAATAAATATGTCAGGAAATAAAGAGATACAGAAATATGTGAGTTTCTACTGTAGTTGAATTTGCAACCAAAAATATCAATTTTCAACAAAGAAATTCATTTTCATACCAATAGTTGAATTTAAAACTAAAACAATCGCTTTTCAACCAAAAATAAAATAGGTACATTTGCAATTGAAGAATTGAACTACACCAGAAAAAAAAAGAATTTTTAACAAAATAGTTAAACTTTTCAACCAAAGAGAGGGATCTTTAACTATTAACATTAATTGTTACTTAGGAACTTATAACTTTGAACGAAGTAGTTGTATTTTCAATCAAGAAGATTTATTTGCCAGAAAATAAAGACAAAATTTAAAGCGTAATGCATAAGTTTTCAAGATAAATTAGTTGAATTTTCAAAGAAACACGATCAACTGTTACCTAAAAATGGAAAAGCTTAGTTGTCAGGAAACAAATTAATGTGATCTGGTAAAATGGATCACTAAATGACTTTTTTTAATACATGAAAAATTCGTGACATTTAAGATTACAAGAATAGATAATAAGAATGATGTAATGTTAATTTTTATATAGAATTAGTGACAGAAAATCTGTCTCACAAAAATTGGCAGCAATTTCATTTGTTTACTATTTGTATTTTAACATGTATAATTAAACATATATAATTGAACCTATGTTCTTTTTCAATAATATCTGCAGCAACTTAAATGATAAAGGAAAATCCGAAATTAAAAAAGCACAAATTCCACAATTTTCAAAACAAATGGCATATAACGTTTTATAAAAAAATTGTTACTGACAATGACTCACAATAATTCCAACTATTTCCAGAGAAGAACATACTTTTTTCAATACAAATTACAATATTTTTCAATACATAAGAATCGTAATATTTAAAATTAAATCATAACAACTGTTTCTTGTGAATTTTACATAAAAACAGTTACTTCAAATCTCTCTCACAATCATTCGAAGCAGTTTCAGTCCAAACAAAATTATTTTTTCGGACAAAGTTTTATGTTTACTTATTTAATTTGCTTACAAAATCAACAACTGTTGTTGTTGAACACACATAATCAAACATATATCAATTTTCCGAATATCTACATAATTTCAGATAATGAAGGAAGAAACAAATTCCAATTTTCGGGAAAAAATTGTTTACAACATTTACAAATGTTGATGTTTCATAACATTTAAGACTAACAGTCGCTCTCACTATAATTTAAAGCATATTCATCTGCAAAGAAACATTTTTCAACAAAATTTGCAGTACGTGGCTGTTTCTTAATGTCATTTGTTTAGAACAATTAAAACATACAATCATCAAATTATTTGCATTCTGGGAGTACTCTTGCATCGATTTAAGATGCATTTCAGTAGATGCAAACCGCTATCGAAGAGTAAATAATGATTTTGTGAAAAATCTCGATTTTCTCATACTTCAAGTAAACATATAATAAATAAACAAATGATACCAGTTAAGACCAGTTAGGACTAGTAAACACGTAATGGGCATACGAAATAGGCGATAGTATATAAGCTACGAAACGTGTAAAACAAGCAGAAAATTTTTGCAACCTAAAGGCTGCAGGTTGTAATGCCGGTCAGTCTAACCAAGTATTGTATCTCATTCTGGAATTAATAAAATACGCTCTGAGGTGTGAGCCTCAGAGTTTCAAAATTTTATAATAATGAATTTCTCAAATTCAACAATACTCTTACGCGTTTTCGAGCGTCGAGCTGGTTATTGCATCCGGCGACACAATTAGTCGTTTATAAAGTCGAATTTGTCAATATTGGTTTTTACAATTCATATAATTATTATAGGTTTAAAATATCATGACATATTAAATACGGTTTAATTTATAATTTCTTACTAAAGACAATTTGAAAAACCTATTTAACTTAATCAAAAACCTAAATTAAGAATATCTAAGCCCCAATATTAACACGTTCAATTTTGTAAGAGACTAATTGGAAAACAATAATAATATTCGAACTTTTGAATATTTAAATTATACAAAGAAAAGAATTGAAAAATATGATTATAAATTATAATGATATTTTCGGCAAATTTTTTCATTAAAACTAACTTAAACAAAACAATCTATTTTTTTTCTCAAAAATGTCCAAATAAATTATTTCAAGTTTGGTCTTAAATTGTTCGTAGGATGCCAAACAACTGTAATCAAACACAAAATCCCATCTAACAATGACTTTTAGTTAAAAGAGGTGAAAATTAGTTGAAATCGGTTCCACTCTTCTTTTTATAATATTATACACGGAGAAAATTTGTTCATTAAAATTTACCCAATTAGTTAGGTGAATGGAGGACATTACAAATTTAGATAAAGTTTACAATTATTTCAGGATTTAATACAAAAACAGAACTATAAATAATACAAAAAAGTTATGTAAAATCTCAAGTCCAGAAGTGAAAATTCTGATATGTAATAATTGATATAAGTGTTGTATTATTTTCATATGACAAGCCTACCCGCGGCGCGGCGTCAATTCTTGGAATCCGTAAATTCGGGAACGTTGAATCCGAGTTCGACTGTATTTAAATCGTTAATAGAGATAAATAAACTGAATAAAATTTTTCGTTGAAATTGACAAACCTAACCTATAAAGAGTACTTTTCGTGAACGAAGTGGATTAAATTTTATTTTTGTTCAAAAATGTTTGTTATAGAAAATGAATTTTTATTTAGGTGTATGAAAAAGAAGACAAAACTTGGTCAAGTGGAGTGTAAATGAAGTCTTAGGCTAAGTGCCATTTTCCTTTGGTTTTTTTCTTTTATTGTACCTAATAAAAACGTCATGTTTTGTTGAATATTCGTCCTTTTTGGTAAAAAATTAATCTCTTTGGTTGAAAATTCATATTTTTCCTTGAAAATTCAACAGTTTGTTTTAAATTTGTTGCCTCTATTGACCGAAAAGTATTTTTTAATTGAAAACTCAACAATTGTTGAAAATTTCTCTTTTTTGGATATTTTCAATTATATTAAATTGTTCGTTAAGAATTCATCTTTTTGAGTTGAAAATTCAACTACTTGGTTAACTATTTTGTTAAAAAGTTTCGATGAGTTAATCACTAGTCGTTTTGGGTGAACACCGGACTCCAGCGGACTTCAATGGGACTACGAAGACTTCCGTGGAATTCAAGGTACTTTAAGGACTTCAAGGGACTTCGAGGACTCCAAGGGACTTAAAGGGACTTCTAACACCTCATGAGACTTCATGGGATTTCAAAAACTTCAAGAAATTCAATGGGACTTCAATGGACTTTAAATACTTCACCGTCATCAGGGGACTTCAAGGGACTTTAATTGGACTGCAAAGACTTTAATAAAATTCAATGTACTTCAAGGACTTCAAGGGATTTCGAGGGTTCCAAGAACTCCAAGGGACCTCAAGTGAAAATGTTTGGAATTCTACAACACTTCTACAATACAAGCGTAAGGTAGAATTCCAAACAAGATATGGGAATGGCGAAAGTCAGATGTACATTTTTTATATATTTTCCATTTTCTACATCTTTCCAGATACTGAAATGTGGACATTATTAGAATAACATGTTTAACTGTGTAGTGCAGCTATTTTTATTACCAAGATAAATTCCATTTATAAGAAGTTAGAGAATGACCAGTCCTACTTGCTTGTGCTCGGTCATGACCGAGCAAAATCGAGCGTGCTCGAGCATGATGGTAAAAGCACATCACTAGGTTGGAATGACCGTTTGCAAATGCATGCGTAAGCGGGGCGCACGCACGTTTGCATAACGAATAAGCACAAGGCACACCGCACAAGAGAATACGCTTCAACGTACACGTATCCGCATAGCTACTTCCTTTGCACCAGGTTGTAAGCGGGGCGTACACATTTTCACAACGCACAAGAGAACACGCTTCAACACATATAGATCCGCATAGCTACTTCCTATGCACCAGGTTTTATCAGGCTAGCTTCAGGTGGCGCCCACCAGCTTTTTGTAACCTCACAATGTGAAGTGTTGACGTGAAAATTGTGAACACTGTGTTTTTCGTGGACAGTTATGGTCCATTTATACCTCTGTCCATCCGACCGGTGCAGGCAGAAAAGTGATAAGAGTAAAAGAGATAGAGAGTACTGTTTGTCAAATTTTCCGCTCTATCTGTTTTACTCTTATGGACTTTCTGCCGGCACCGGCCGGAGGGACAGAGGTATAAATGCGCCACTAATCTAATATTTATAGAGATTTTATGTGAAATAATTTCTTCGCCTGTCTTTGATTATGAAACAGTATTATTTTAAGTTTATCCAACAGCATTGTTTTAAGTTTATTTAACGATGTTGTATTCAAGTCTAACATGAAAATTTGACGCATTTATGTTGCGAAATTTTTAAAATGATTATACATTATAAAACGTTCACGTAACGGTGTATCATTTAATTTTTAAGATCAAAATTTTAACTCACTTTGCGCATTTTAATTAGGAAATTATTACTAAATTTCTATGTTTTGGACTTAAAAAATCCTTCTATTCTTTAAAAATCACTTGAAACTTTTTGAAGCTTTCGAAATTGTCCTGACATCTTTTAAAATATTCTAAAACTTCGCAAATCTTTTACAATTTTCGAAAATTCCTTCAAATTATTGAAATCTCTTGGAAATGCCTTGGAGTCTTTTCAAATTCCTTACATATTTGTTTGAAATATTTTAAAATTACTTGAAAGTTAAAATTTTTTAAAGCTTTCGAAAATGTCTTGGAATCTTCTAAAATACCCAAAAATATTTCAAATCCTCTGAAATTAATTAAATTACTGAAATCAATGGAAAACTCCTTGGAATCTTTTAGCATACTTTAAAAGTTTTCAAATCTTCAAAACTTTTTTTAAATTACTTGAAACTTGAATTTTTTTTTAAATGCCTCGATATTTTTTTAAATAATCCAAAATAGTTAAAATCTTCTGAAATAAATTACTGAAATCAATTAAAAATTCCTTGGGTTCTTGAAATTTTTGTAATCTCTTAAAAATCAAACAAAAATGTTAAAAACAGCCTTAAATATTCCAAATCCTTTGAAATTCTTTCAAATTATTCAATTTAAAAAAATTAATTGGAGTCAATAAATATTCAAAGGCCTTTTAAAACTCTAAAAATCACTCAGAACGTTTTAAAGCTTTCGATAATGCCTTTGAATCTTTTAAATTACTTTAGAGTATTTAAAATCCTCTGAAATCAATTAAATTATTGAAATCAAATGAAAAATCCTTGGAATCTTGAAGAAAAGTCTAAGAGTTTTAAAATCCTCTAATTTTTTTTAAATTCCGTAAGATATTACTGATCTTTAAAAATTTCTTCAAATTATTGAAGTAAATACAAAATTCCTTGAAATACTTCAAAATTCCCTGGAATATTTTAATCTCTTCACAATTTTTTTTGAATTTCTTGAAATTATTGACATCTCTTTAAAATGCCTTGGATTCTTTTAAAATACACTACAATATGCCGAATCCTTTAAAATTTCTTCAAATTATTGAAGAAATTGTAACTTGCCAGTTTTTCACCGTAACTCAGAAACTGCTGCTAAATCTCGTCGATTTGGAATATTTGCCAGTTATGCATTTCATTAAAAATGAATTTTTGAATGTATAGAATAGTGTATTAATTGTATCAGGTGAGAAAAATGAGAAAAATGAAAATAATCATTTGAAATTTCCCTATCGTAGTATTATATACTTATTTAATTCTGAGTTAGCATAGTTCGTAGGTATGAACTTCACTGAAATCAACATTCTTGTTGAAAAAATATTATTTCATACCTAATTCCGGGCATTTAAATACGACTAAAAAACTAAAATGAAACTACTCGTGGGATTCCAGAGACGTTTTTCTACATTACAATCGAAAAAATTTTTTTTTCAATCTCAAATTGTTATCCGCCATATTGGATGAGTTAGAGGGGGTAACGTCCATTTTAGTTTTTATTTTTTGTCTCTGTTTGTATCACGAAGGAATAGTAGGGAGTGGTATCCCTGTAAGTGGGAAGTGGGACGAACAACGTCCAAGAATTCCTGAATCCTTGCCACGGCTGAAAACTTGGTCTCTGTATCGTGCACATGCGCACTGGCGGTTGCCATGTCAACACGCGTTGAAAGTTTCGAACTTGTGTTTTGCCAATAACACTTCAAAAATCTCAACGGGTTCCTGAGCTACGTCTCAAGTGTCCAAGTCTCAAACTTCAATTTTCAGTCGGCGATTACTGCTGTCGGCCGCGCAAGCCGTGATCGCCGAGAATTTCTCAGATTTTGTTTCTTAACTTCCACACGTGTTGTGATTTACTATTCTAATGGAAAAAAACTGAAACTGACAGGAGGAAAAAATAAAAAGTAAAATGGAAGTTACCCCCCCCCCTATCTCATCCAATATGGCGGCTAACGGTTTCAAATTAAGGGAAAAATGTGTTTTGATTGTGTGCTTTCAAATGCCTGACAATAATCAAATAATCAAATGCCTGACCTTTATGTTCCTTTCTTGGAACACGTGTGACATCCGGGCCCCAGCCAAGAAGAATCATACAAAATTGACTCAGAGGACTGGGGCGGCGAAATCTTGGAGTCGAAACAACAACAGTTACAGAAGCAAGCAGAATCAATACCATCGTCGTTGAACGTAAGTGTAGCAGGTAGATTAAAATATTTCCTCCCATTTGGCAGGATATCACCACAAATGCAAAAAAAAATGTACTGTAATACAATTAAAAAAAATAATAATCAGTCAATAGTTAATAATAGTTAAATCATCAGTTCACAACATAAAAAGCAATAAACAGTTATCTTAATAAAAACATTCAAATAATTTTTACTCCATATTTTTCTGAAAATTTGAATTAATTTTTAAACTAATTTCAAGTAAAAGTAATAAATATGTACATATAATATTGAAAACATAATTCAGATACATATTTCACGACATCAACAAATTTACAAAAATTATATAATTGGAATGGAGGTATTTTAAAAATAAATAATCTTTTATTATAAAAATTATAGTCAATATTTAATTACATAGCCTTTAATTAAATAATCAATTTATGAACTTAATTTAAACAAATCAAAATTTAATCTTTATGTAATTCAATATTGAAAGAAATCAGCTAATAAGTAGTTTATCTCTTCACAACATAAAAAGCATTAAACTATAATATTTATTCAGGCATTTAAATAATTTTTACTTTACATTTTTTTTAATTTTCACTTTGATTTCGGAAAATTCGATTTATACGTAACCTTTTATAGTAATTTGAGTAAAAATTAAAACATATTTACATATAATTTTAAAAATGAAATTCAAATCATCATTCTACAACATCACAAACATTGACGGAAATTACCTTATTGGGATAGAGGTATTTTAAATGCTAATAATCTGTAATTATACAAATTATAGCCAATATTCAATTAGATAATCATAAAGCAAATAATCCACTTATGTACTTAATTGAAACAAATTAAAATTCAATCTTTATGCAATTTAGTATTGTGAAAAAATTCATCAACTAATAATACGCAAAAAGTGAGCTTCCCATGAGCTTCAATGAAGATATATTGAGTGAATGCATTTGAAGATTTTTTTATATTTCAATTTCAAAATCGCAGAAGACCAACAAAAATGTATTTCCTTTTCCTTTTTTTCTGCCTTTTTCGTTTTTCTGTATCTAGTCATCCTCATTAATATTTTATTGATCATGAATATTAATATTTACCTTTGTTTCTCTTCTTACAGAATTGAGAAGCCCACCACTGAGGACTTCAGACCGTGAAGCAGACCGTATAGAAAATGAGCCAGACGAAGGAATACCCAGAATATATAGAGATGTAATTGACGAATGTCTGAGTGATTTCGGACACAGAGTACGAGCAGTGGAGACAGGATACCGTGATGCCTATAGGAATGCCACCGTTACTTACAAGAATATACATGGACCAAATCAAACCGACATGTAATAATAGACACTTTTTGAAACATCAAAGTTCATTTCTATTCAAAAAAATGTTATTTTTGGTTTCTTGTTTTACTATTGACGTGGAATTGGTCTAGTTCCTTCAGATTTTCTACCCATGTGAATTTCAAATTTGCTTACGATTGTCTTACCTAATGTTTTATGAATAAAGTGGTTTGATTTCGTGAAATGATTATACCTAATCACTTAATTTATCATCAAGTCATTACTTTGTTGGGCTCGAAACTGAGGATAATACTATTTGATCTTTGTATTCGCCGTGATTCCACTTCCATTATTTTACAATTCTGCTACATGCTTTTTGATGTTTACACTAAATATCAAACTCAAACTGTGAATATTATTGAGGGTTATTGAGGGTGATACGAAACCAGAATTCTTTGGGATCAAGTGATTGTTTGAAAAATACGCAAGATTACTTGAATCTGTGTGATTACCTAAGATTGCGTGATTAAATTTTCGATAAAACAAAGGAACAATTTTTTAAATCAAGTGAACAAAGGGTCCTGCATAAGTTATATTGAAAATTATTTGCGTGGATTTTTCTTGTCTTGATAAAAATGCTGGGCTGTTTTATAAGCATTTATGAGATCTAGAGGCATCAAACTGTTTCCGTTATATTTGTGGATATTTGGGGTTCAAACTGGTGACTGGGACAAAAGGACTGTGGTCTTCTGGGGACCAGAAAAGATCAGTTTAAGTTCACTTTAAGACAGGCCTATACCTGCCTGTACTGTAGTCTTAAGTTGGTCTTTCTTTTCAGGAGGGCGCGACTGATATGTAATTCTTTCTTCTATCGAGTCTCGCTAAAAAGAATAAAATCATGCCATGTTGGAATATTTCTGATCAACCCTAATAGATAATTATTGCGACAAACTGTCAACTCGCGTTAATTCATTTTAATCGATTTTTCGTGCGTATTGAAATAATTTGTAAATATAATTTTTAAGAAAAACTCGATATAAACCAGCGGTCGTTAAATTGTTTGGGGCATTTCATTGGGCCTTGACGTTATTGTTCTGAATAATGAGATCGACGACTTGAGTGGTTAATGGTCGATATATTTGAATGGCCACCTAAATTACAAATCAATATTATTGCGAAGATCTAACTAAAGTTGTATTTCAAACATTATTTATCGTTGATTCCTATTGACTCCCTGCAACAAAGATTTTACCTAAAAATCTAGAAATAGGACAATTTCATAACTATTAAGAAAGCCATTTTTACTCCCACACTTCAAATATTCCATTTGCTCAACTATCATTTTTAATTACTGTAATTCCTTTCTTCATAAAATTGCTTTTTTGTATTGTGAAAAATGTACTGTGTATGGGATATAATTTGCTGGTCTTGCAAAAGCGTCACTTGGCCTTTTTGTTTCTTTGATTTCATTTATATCGATTATGGCAGGTATTCTATTGCACAAAGCATTTAAATGTGACCAAATTTTTTTATGAGATCTACAAGATTGATTACACCGGCAAACAAAAAAAAAAGTGGTCTCCCCGGTGGACTACACGGGCATATATATATATATATATATGTTTTTGGGGTGGCTGAATCCGTTTGAACCGTAAGGTACGTTTAAGTTGTACTTGGTTGTTTTAGAGTCCGTTCGTTTAAATTTATTTTGAATTCAGTCTAATATTTTTATCTTCACAAATATTTAATGTTCAATTGTTGAATACATATTTTTATAATTTTATATGTCAAGGTTTTTAATTTACTTGAATAAAAAAGAAATTTTCATTTTTCGAAATTTAATTTTTTGGTTCATTTGTTTATTTATTAATCCCAGTGTTTGTTGATAATAAAGAGTTTCAATCACTCATGCTAGAATCTCCTAGCTATTTTTTAAATTTGGAAACCACGTGGTGATTTGATGTTTGGAAGTAGGAAAGGAAAAAATGAATACACAACACTATACTTTAATGCAAAATAATAATTATTCGCGCATTAAGTGAGGTTTTTAAACCGATTACTGAAATAAGGTTGATTTCAATACCGGGCTTTATTTGTTAACTTCGAGGAGACGACGCGACATGAGTGCAAGGTGCATTCTCGTACGGGGTGAGGAACTGAAACTTGCAAGTGTCTACGCCGACGCCAGCCGCAGAAGGCCTCAGACTTGGCGGTAAATTTGAAAGTGTACAGAGTAAAAAATTTCTAAACGTAGAGAAACTTGTAAAAATTGCAACAATTCTGCTATCATACGTTGAAGAATCGATAACATTTTTAATTAATAAGTTGAAACACTGGGAAGAATTAAATGTTGTTTTTTTTGTGAAGAATTTGAAAAAGCTGAATTCTGTTTTACTGATCTAATAAATCTTTAAATTATGCTTTTCAAATAATAATTCATCTAGCATCCGTGAGTACGTCTCTGATAATGTCACGGCTCTTAAAAAATGTGTAATTTCTACAAAAAAAAGTATCATGACCAGTACCCGGTCGGCTCTCGACCATGAAATGTAACCAGGGTTGGCTCGGCCGGTAACCAGCCGGCTCCCGACCATGAAATATAACCAGGGTTGGCCCGGCCGGTAACCGGGCGGCTCCCGACCATGAAATCCAACCAAAATTCAAATAAATTTTACTTTTCGACAAGTCTCATAAAAATAACTATCATAAAAATACAATTGTTCCGACGGAACACAACTGATTATTTCAACGATAATGACCGGCCTAAGCTCATAATTATCGATGATCTTATGCGTGAATCTTCCAACAATACAATTGTAGATCTTTTCACTAAAGGCAGTCACCACAAAAATCTTAGTGTTATCTTTATATCTCAAAATTTATTTCATCAGGGACATGGACAAAGGGATATATCATTTAATACGAATTATATTGTTGTTTTCAAAAATGCTCGAGACCGAGCTGAATTTCAACATCTTGCTCTACAAATATATCCAGAAAAATCTCGTTTTTTACAAGAAGCCTATCAGGACGCAACATCTAAGCCTCATGGATACCTTCTTCTCGATTTAAAAGAGTCTGCACCCGATAATTGTTGTTTTAGAACAAATATCTTTCTAACCGACGGGTTTTCTTATGTGTACATACCTGTCAAAAATATAAAAGGAGGTGCTCGAATTGATGAAATACCAGTTGTATGTCTATAATGGCGTCGAGTACACGTAAACACACTAGTGAAAAAAACACAGTAGCATTGCATGCACTCTGTCGCCTCGATCGTAATCAAGGAAAAGCAACTCTGAGCACAGCTAATGCAAAACTCGTAAAATGTATATGCGAGTGTGCTCTAAATATTTTGGCAGGTAATATACCTTTGAAAATACATGAAAAACACAAGTTAAAAAAGCATAAACATACTTTACGAAAATTGGCAGCATCGAAGGGTGCTTGGAAAAATAAAAAACAATTTATCATTCAGAAGCGTGGATTTTTACCGTTATTACTTGCACCGATTATGCCAAGTCAGCAGGTAACAAAATTTCCTCAACAAGGTTCCGGCTCAGAGCCTAATACTGGAAATACGAAAGCGCATACTTCTTCGATGAATCCTGTAGATAATATCTTCTCTGGTGCTAACTACAAAGTTCCCAATCTCAACAATACGACCCAAAGACCGCGGGTGTACGTGATGTGTTAAAGTTTAAAAATTCAAATAAAGTTATTTATTGACACTGGTTATCGTAAGTGTGTTAAAGTTTAAAAATTCAAATAAAGTTATTTATTGACACTGGTTATCGTAAGTATATAACACCTTGACTTTGACATATTTGTCTGCATGTTTATAAGTTTATGACAGATGGGTTTCACGACAGATGGGTCACTTTTTAAAACTCTATTATTTTTTCAATTATTATATTATTTTTCAAATTTTCGATTATACTTTTTTTAAATTCAACCATTTCAAGTTTAATTGCAAAATTAAAAATGATGAATTCAGATTTGAAACAACTCAGTTTTTAACTTTTTAATTATAAATCGTCTAATCTAATTAAATATTTTCAAATTTAAATGATTTTTGTTTTTACATATTCAGCTATAAATCGGACAATTTCACAATATAACATTACATTAAAATAAATAAATTAATCTACTTTTAGTTGAAAGTTAATTCCTTTTTGTGGAAAAGTCTGCTATTATATTTTTGGTTTAGAACTAATCTTTTTTTATTTATAGACCTCAATTTGTTTTTTAGTAGTCGCTCCGCAGGGGGTCCCCGCCGCCCCGGTCCGTCTGGGTTTGTGGGTATTCCCGGCATTGTCACCTTGTGAAATTTGCAATTAAATTCAAATTAAGCTCAGTTACAAATTCAAAACAATTATCATGAACCTTTAGAACTTGAAATCTTAGAGCTACAATTAGGCCAGATACCTCAGTTTCAGTTTGCATTTTGCACTGACAACATCGTTTTTTAAAATATCTAAGCGCAAACTAAATAATTCTAAACCGGGTTTATTTGAAGTTGGCACGTCTTTTGAGAGTTACGATGAGTTTTTGCAAACTCTTAGTGTTTTTGAAGAGGAGGAACGGCAAAAGTTTTGCAAAAATAGAAGCAGAAAAGTTACGGCGATGAAAAATATGAAGAAATCACTGAATCCGAAAATCGAATATTACGAATTAGAAATTATAGTTCGTTTCTCGAAGTCTTGGAGAACAATGTCAGGCCTCGAGTGTGCAACGGAGACTGCTGTCCGAAAATCGTCGTTCCAGAAAATTGGTCACTTCTCGTTTTGGACAATTGACTCTGTCTCGTAATATTGAACGAATTTTGAACCAAAAGTAATTGAATTTCCAACCAAATAGTTGAATCATCAACCACAGTAAATAAGAAATGGTTTAATTTTCAAAAACTTTCTACCAGTGTCCTCTGACTTTGGAAGATTCTCTCGTGGATTCTTTATTCAATTTATCATGCCCCATTCAATAAACAATGAAAATGACTTATATTGACGTTAAATCACAGATGCCTTGCAATATAATTATAATAAATTTTCATTAAAGTTTTACGAGTAAATCACGTCTTATCTTACTGTTACAGAAAAGTGTACAAATTAGAACTAGCACCAACAAAATAAGAGAAATATATTTAAAAAAATACATCTGCGCTTATAGCAGATGTAAACGAAATTTCACACCCGATTCCACTATTATCATTTGCTCCGGCTGTGGAAATAAATATCACGAAACATGTACTGTCACATTAAAAACCCTAATTGATGGACGGTTTGCTAGATGTTGTGGTTCTAGGAAAGCTTCGCCTGTTGGTTCAGAACGCGGACATTTCTTATTTGACTTCGAAACATTGAAAAGTGCAATACGTTCCAAACTTATGGCGATGCTCTTTGTGAAAACTTTCTCCAGGTTCAAAATTCTGTCGATTCTCTCTACCTCAATTGGAAAAAGTTTAGAATCCACTTTCCTCATGGATCTGATTTGAATGCTCTTTGTAAACGATTTAATGTTTGCTGAATTTCCAGGACAGACAGACATTTGCCGGCATTTTATTCTTGTTTAAATTGATTCATGGTATAATTGGCTGTCCTGCATAGGGTGACCATAATTGATTTTCGAAAAGTAGGACAAATAGCTTTGAAAAATGAGGACAAAGTAGGACAAAATTTTATTTAAAAAAGAGGACTAGTGAAAATTTAACTATTCCATTTTTGTTTGGAAATGGATTCATTTTAGTTGAAAATTCATGTATTTTGTCAACTTTTTTTGATTAGGAATTGAAATATTTTTTTGTTGAAAAAAGAACTACTTGAATTCAAGTTGAACTACTTTGCAAAAAATGCATTTTTTGTTGTTGATTATTTATAATTTTAGTTGAAAGTTCAACTATTTGATAGTAAATTAATTTTTTTGTTGAAAATTCATATTTTCGGTTTGAAAATTCAACAATTGGGTAGAAAATTAAATTATTTGGTTGAAAAGTAGCTTTTTTGTTGAAAATTGGCTTTTTTGTTGAAAATTAAACTACTTTTGTAGAAAATTAAACTTTTTGGTTAAAAATCAAACTATTTATTGGAAAATGAAAAAGTTCTGTTAGAAATTTGTTTGTTTGAATTTTTTTTGTTTGTTGAAGATTAATTTTTTTTTACTGAAAATTCAACTATTCCATTTTTGTTTGGAAATTGATTCATTTTAGTTGAAAATTCATGTATTTTGTCAACTTGTTTTGATTAAAAATAAAAATATTTTTTGTCGAATAGGTTGAAAAATGAACTACTTTGCAAAAAATGCATTTTTTGTTGTTGTCGAAAATTAATCATTTTAGTTAAAAATTTAACTATTTGATAGTGAATTAACTTTTTTGTTGAAAATTCGTATTTTCGGTTTGGAAATTCAACTGTTCTGTAGAAAATTGGCCTTTTCGGCTTGAAAATTCACCAATTTGGTAGAAAATTACATTATTTGGTTGAAAATTAGCTTTTTTGTTGCAAATTAAACTACTTTAGTAGAAAATTAATCTTTTCGGTTAAAAATCAAACAATTTATTGAAAAATGAAAATGTTCTGTTGGAAATTTGTTTCTTTGAAAAAAAATTTTTTCTTGTTGAAGATTAATTTTTTTTTAGTGAAAATTTAACTATTCCATTTTTGTTTGGAAATGGATTCATTTTAGTTGAAAATTCATGTATTTTGTCAACTTAGCGCCACTTGTGGACTGTGATTAGGAGCTGGAAAAGGCTAAGGCCACTTGTGTACTGTCATTAGGAAGTTGGAAGATGCTATTAGGACCACGTGAGGACTGTGATTAGGAAGCTGGAAAAGGCTAATGCCACTTGTGGACTGCTATTAGGAATTTGGAAGAGACTAGCAGCGCCACTTGTGGACTGTGATTATGAAGATGGAAAGGGCTAGTAAGGCTACTTATTGTCTATGATTAGGAAGCTGGAAAAGGATAGCAGGGCGACTCGTGGATTGTCATTAGGAAGCTAGAAAAGGCTACGGCCACTTTGGAACTATCATTAGGAAGTTGAAAAAGGCTATCATGCTCACTTGTGGATTATGATTAGGAAACTGGAAAAGACTAGTAGGGCTACTTATTGTCTATGATTAGGAAGCTGCAAGCGGCTAGGGCCACTTGTGGACTCTAATTAGGAAGTTGGAAGAGCCTAGTAGCACCACTTATGGACTGTGATTAGAAAGCAGGAAAAGACTAGAAGGGCCACTTGTGTATTGTGATTAGGAACCTGGAAAAGGCTAAGGCCACTTGTGGACTGTCATCAGGAAGGCGGAAAAGGCTAGTGGAGCCACTTGTGGTCTGCGATTAGGAAACTGGAAAATACTAGGGCCACTTGTGATCTATCATTAGAAAGCTAGAAAAGGCTAGTGAGGCCACTTGTGAACTATCATAAGGAAGCTGAAAAAGGCAGCACGGCCCTCATTTATTGTTGCGAGTAAAGTGTGGTTTTAAAAATATAATTTTGCGAAGGATAGCACAAAAGTGATGAATGACAATTGTCATACCTAACCAGCTGACGGATTAAAACGCGTACGATCAAATCACTACTGGTACTGCGTAATCAGTGAAACTCACCGATTAAAGCAGTGAACCTCACTGATTAAACCAGTGACGGAATTTCACTGATTCAACCAGTAATATCTCACTGATCGCGAGTGACATACTTCTGGCTGTTTCAATCAGTGAGATTTCACTAGTGATAAATTTAAAGTAGTTCATACCTATTTGAAAATATTTTTCTCAATACGGGTCATTCCAAGATACATAGTCTGATCGGCTATGTGATATTTTTTTAAAATAGGTGCATATAGCACATTGCAAAATGTCAATATAATAATGTTTCTCATATGAATACTTAAGACATACAACAGTTTCAATGCCTAAGTGTCTGCATGTAAAACATCTATAAATTTTTTGAAAGGATACGAGCGGTACAAGTTGACGTTAAGAACCGCATGGTTATGCTCATAATCTCATAATGATGGTCGATAACGCCCAAAAACCACCCTAGCATTATTAACGAAACAGTTCCAAAGTATGTCTATTTAAAATAGCCAAAATATATTCAAATTGGCAGTACTCAAATAAGTCACCTTCACAAAACTCATGATTATGTGCACACACATATAATGATATTTGAGAATACACAGAATCTAGCCCTAGAACTTTCGCCAACTCTAAATGATTCCTCGAAAAAAAAAACATGAATTTTCAACAAAATAATTGAATTCTCCACCTAAAAAGATGAATTTACATAAAAAAGTGTAATAATTGATATTTCAAGCCAAAAAAATGAAATTGCCTAAAAACATGAATTTTAAAACCAAGCAGGCGTCATTTTATCAAATAAAGATTTTTCAGTCAGGAAAGAAAAAAAAGTTATCTAAACTGTCGAACTTTAAAGTCAAAAGACAAATTTTCTGCACATAAGTCGAATTTTCAATCAAAAAATATAAATTTTCAGAAAAAAAATTATTTTTACAAAAGAGTTGAATTTTAAACCAATGAGATAAATGTCCAACGGAAAATATGAATCTTCAAAAAAAAATTTAGTTTTCAAGAAAGTGGTTCAACCAACATTTTTAAACAGAATAGTAAGGAGGATTAATTTTTAACGAAACAGTTACATTTTTATAACTCAGAATATAATCTTCAAGAGAAAGCAACTGCAAAAGAAATATATAAATACAAAGCAAATACATTACTAATAAAACAAAATCGAATTCAACCGATAAAGATTATATAATTTCTGAGTAAAAGCCTTCAATGTTAAATGATTTTTAATTGAAACCCTCAAAATTTGGAAATTTTATTTTAAATTCGAACTAATAATTTTAAATGGAAAACGTTCTAATTGGAATAATTTTTAGATTAAAAAATTTAAGAATATAATTAGAATTTTTAATTCAAATTACAATTCTAATGCATACAGTAAGTCTTCACTCATTAAAATATGTAATCATTTTCACATTCTCATCATTCATGAGTGAGAAAGTATTATAATAGGCCACAATTTCACACCTCAGTTTTTGAACGGATTTTCTCGTTTTGAAACCCCCTGAAGCCGAAAATCAAGTTTTGGCGACAGCGTCTGTCCGTCTGTCTGTCTGTCGGTATGTCCGTAAACATGATAACTCTCGAAAAAAATAACGAATAAAATCGTTGAGCTTTGGCACACTTTTTTGTATCCTAAAAGAAAGAGTGAGTTCGTTAACCACAACAGATAATTGAAAATTTTTTAAAAGAATAATTGAAGCTTTTTAAAATATCTACAATTTTTTCCTCAACCATTTTTTTTCATAAGACTTGACGTTTTGGTTTTATTTATCGAAAATACCATGCAAAAAATCCTAGAAAATTTCTTCGACGCATTTTTTGTTAGGTTTTGTCATTTCGGTTTTATTTGTCGAAAATACTATAAAAAAATAGAAAATTCAGATTTTCTGCAGAACCATTCGAGATACGGAAAAAAGTTCCATGGATGAATTGCAGCTTTTAAAAAGTCCTTAAAAATTTCTTGAACCATTTTTTGATAGAACTTGTCATTTTGGTTTTATTTATTGAAAATAATATGAAAAAAAATCCAATTTGGAACCAAATAACGCAACATGCAGGAAATTTTGAGCAAAATGACGCGAAATACGGCGAAAAGTTTGTGGAGAAATTTCAGCTTTTAGAAATTCCTACAACATTTCTTTAAAACATTTTTCGACAGAACTCGTCTATTTTGAGGTACAACAGAGACCGACATTATCGGAATGGCAGATACCTCAAAACCGAATCCTAACCTCCAAATAGTGTATATAGAGAAAATTTGTATTTAGCAGAATAATTTTTTTTTGCTATTATCCCTCAAAAAACAGTACCGGAACGTCTGTTGCTCTATTTCATAGCATCTCCAAATACAGTTTAAAATTTTTTTTATTTTTGTGGACAAAAACCCGGGGGAACTGATGTATCACATGCCCTTAAATGAAAAGTCAAATGTTGCTGAATATTAAAAAATTGTTCTTTTTTGAAATTCAAAAAAATTAAAGCATTAAATTAACATTTGTGTAATAACTAAGACATTCGAATTGAAACAATTACATTTTTAAAGTTAAAATTCGTAAATTCTTCAAAGCTGCATTTCAAATTTCTTTAAATTAAAAATGCGCGCTTAACAATTTAAATTTCTACATAATTTCTCAAAAAATAGAAAATATAGAAAAATTAGTTTGAATTGTATTATATCATCATGTGATATGAAATTTGTGATATCTTAAGTTATTGGATAGATTCTTCTTCTAAACATTTGGAAATTACCCTCTGTCAAGAAAAAAAAAAAAAAAATCACTGTCATTTACCGGTTTCCGGGTCCAACGGCATCAGATCTCCAGTTTGTTCCAGGTATAATTTTTTATTTTCTAGGGATTTAATTTATATATTAAATTTAGAAAGCTTTGGAAAATTATATTAAAAATATATCGAAATACATTAGCACCATCTATTAATTAAATAATTGAATAATACTAAAAACATGATTTAGCATTTCTTGAATATGTCCGTAAAGTCCATGAATTTTAATAGTAATTTAAACAAATTTTTATTTTATCTTTATAAATCAAAAATCCAGTGCATATTTGAGTAAAATTAATGTGGGTTCTATATTGAATTTAATTTAAGGCCATGTGACGAGTGGGTCACGTGGCCGGCTTCCTACCTTACCGACACTTTTTTTTATTTGTAAACTTATTTCGTTTCGTTACGTTATTGCGTCACCCAAGAAGTACCGAACATTTTGTTAGTAAGAAGGAGTGCATTGCCATGGATAGAAATGATTTCAAATATGGTCAAATTCACAAATTTTTAAATCCGAATTAATGTGGTTATCTGCCGTTAAAGTTTTCATTCATACGAACCTTAAATATTTGAATCTCACTTCAATCCTTTTTAATCCCAAGATATCTATCTATCTGTCAATGAATGAATACATTTTTATTCTCTTGCACAGGACAGAAACTGAAGGCAAGTTAATCCCGTTTAATGCTGTAAGATGAGGATGAATGTTGAAGTCAACTTAATTCCTTCCGTAAAATATAATTAACAGCATTTCAATCAAAAAAAAATCTATTTGTCTCAAAGTGCATTCAAGACAATCCCAAACAATTCCTTTAACGACCAAATTAATAACACTTTGAAATCAAGCGAATGCCGGTTTTTGCCATATGTGAAATCATTTGAATCCATTGTAATACACATCTTACCGGGTAGTTTCCTTTTGGTTACATTTGGACAGATCTGAAGAAAATTAAAAAGAAAATTGTTACAACGTCATATTGTATATGTTTATCTTTTAATATTTACATGACATGCATAATAAGTCTAATAAAATATTGTTTACATTATTTGTTCAGAGATAAAAAAACTTGTATTTTTGAAATGGCCGCACGCACGAAATTCACTGAAAATCTAAAAGTTACAATAACATCCAAAAACTATGGGAACATGCATTTTAGCGATCGGAGAATCCGAAAAGTCATTCTCCGCAAAGTAAATTTAAGTCGGCTTAAGTTGTTCTTGTAGAGAACGGCTCAATTATGTATGTATACAAATTTAATACATGCATTTTGAAGACATTGAGAAAATAAAAACAACAAAAAATCAATAAAATGGGAGAAAATTAAATAGGCGGAAAAACCCAAATGTATCGGAAATATTTCTGATATTTTAGTTTAAAATTTTCCAATTATATAGTCGGATATATTGCTATTTTCAACTCCATTTTTTATGAGGAATTCAAAAATATAAAAATGTACCTTGAGTACTGGGACACCCTGTATATTATAAATTCTGGTTTCTCTGGAACTATTGGAGCTATTGGAGCATGGATCTCCCTGACGTGAGGGTACACTTCGTTGCAAAACTTTTGTAGCAACATTTGTACTGAAACTTTATTTTTAAGCAATTCCCCTACTTTTCTTCTGCATCCATTTTTGATTGAAAATAAACGTACACGAACATAAAAAATGAGCAGATTGGAGCAGACAACTAATTTCGAGCTCGACGCTGGACTGAGAGTTGCACACTGTGCGCGTGCGCAAAAACGGGTGTCCAGGCTAAAGAGTAGGGGATGAAGGTGTGCAAATGATCGTCTCCATTTTTCGAGCGCTTGATGCAGTGATGCCAATTAGGTATTTTCACTTCAACCATCAGCTAACTTCACTTCATTGAATGCTGAGGGGAATACAATGGACCAAATGCATGGGATTCGGTCCATTTTTGCCCTATTTTACTAATATCTTCGTAAAAACTAAGTTTTTCTATATAAGTGTTTCGGAAAAATAGTTTTTATCTTTTAGAAAATATTTAATGACATAATGAAATGATAATAATTATTATTCATTACGAAGATGTTACAAAAATAAAGCTTTGTCCTATGCATTTGGTCCATTGTTTTCCCCTCAGCAATCAAGGAAGTGAAGTTAGCTGGTGGTTGAAGTGAAAATACCTAATGTGGGCGCCTTTTGCTACTGCGCTTGCGTTTGGGCCGCACACTGGTTGGCCGCAGTTGGCGCGCAATTCAAAATTGAAATTAAAAACAATTCTTGTGATTTAAATAAATAATTATTGCAAAATGCACAAGAATGTATATAAATTGTGAAACTTCTGATTTTAGACAAGAAAAAATGTATAACACATATATGGCATAATTTCTGAAGTGTACCCACCTCCAAAATGAAAGTTGTCCGATCGGGCTAAAAATTGGCCTAATTGTAGTTCCTGTTGGGACACAGGAAGATCGGGGCCAGACCTAAATGACTGCTCTTGGTCTAACCATTACCAAAATCAACTTGCATCACAGCAAAGGCGCTTCTGCAATTTTGCCGAGGGGCATGGCTGCGAGGCACACAGGTATCTCCCTAATCCGAGAACCTTGGTTAGTTCAAGATACCATAAGGGGATTAGGGGGGGGGGGCTAGTCCAAAACCAATTTGAGAGAGGATGCTATCAGAAGGGATAGATATTTTTTCAACTATCAAAACATGATTGGTTCCAGCTTGTATTTAACAGCTACAGCGTTCAGTATGATTTTAAATGACAATATAGAACCTATCGACAGAGATATACTATTTCAACATTTTTTCAATGCAGTCAGGATTAATGCACGTATTTTTTATTCTTGGTTCATAGCTTAAAAAGCATACATTACTCCTGACTTTGACAAAAAAGTCAAAGCCGTTGCAGACAAAGTTGAATCAACAGAATTTTTATTTGGGTATAATGTAAAAGAGTTGCTTAACAGCGTTAAAATAGTTGATAGAATAGGCAAGGAGTTAAAGCCTGCATGAACAGAGGTGAACCCGACACTTTCTTACACTGGAGAGGCTGGTCAAACTGGAGAGGTTTATCGGGAAAGATAGCTGTGTATCAAATGAACCATGGAAATAACTAACGATAGTGTGACTTTCAATTCAATTTAGGGGTATAAAATACGTTTCAAAAATAAGATTTTTCAATGAAAATTCCTACTTTGTGTAATTTCTCAAAACTCGAACTGATATATTTAGGCAGGTCTGTTAGTAAGTCACAACAAATAAGGGCAGTCTAATTATCTGAAAATTTGGAAGATCAGTTCACATCCCTGTATTCATCAGCGTCAAAGCCAGATAATAGCTACAGATTCATATTAAACTTAAAAGATTTTGAGTAGGTCTGTACTTATGGAAGATATTCGTACAGCAATAAACATTCTCCAAATAAAAAATAGGGATTTTCGGTGTTAGCATTGACTTAAATAAATACGTACGTTTACTTCAAACAAAAATTATCTGAGTTTCTCAAGGTAAAATAATTATGCGGGTGCCAGGGATTAACTTCTGCAAAATACATATGGTGATACTTATGAAAATTTTTTTATCTCGCCAAGTTTCGCAATATTCATGTACGTGATTGATGCCCGGGAAACAGAATACAAAAATATCTCAGAAAAGTATATATACGTGAAATATCAGAATATTCATTAGTTACGATTTTCGCATAATTCAGCGTTCATAAGTTTTTTCTGCATTTTGAAACAATGAGGACCCATTACACACTGATCTTAACCCTGGATGTTATTTTTAACTTTTCTGGTGAGTAGAGAATATATTATTATAGTTTTCAAATATTTCTACATTCTCAGCATATATTAGTCATCAGATATCTATCACATATAAGTTTAACGTGAAAATTGACTACCGTTGATTTTTTTAAATCTTCACGTTTCGAGAATTACTACTACAAAAAGTGATCAAATGTTCCATTTAGCGGTTTTTCAAGTTTTCAGTAAATTTTTTTTTTTTTGAGATAGAGAGAGAAATCACATTTTTTAGTAAAAAAATCTATGCTGTCTTTTCGAATGTCCTTTGATACTGAATTATATGATACTTATCAATAATATATTTATCGTCTTTAAAATCATGGTTTTAAATGCGAAATTCTAAAAGTTTAATCTTTAAGTTCTTGAATCTGAAGTTTTTTCTTAAATTAATTTTTTGATTATTTTGTAAATTTGGAATTTTTGATATCACTATATTTTAGTTTCAAAGTGAAATATTCAAAATGTCAGGATAATCTCGCAATTATATATTTTCAGATTTCATATTAAAAGCCTCAATAGTCAGTTTTGAATTCAATAATGTTAAATGTAAATATGAAGAAATTTCTAATTATAAGCTTAAAATTGTACAATTTCAAACATTGGAATCATATTACAGCAATCTTGTTTTGTATTATTTTTTTTATTTTTAATGAAATACCTTAAAATGTTCATTACACCTATTTGAAATTGCCGCTCACTTTCTTGAATATGGCGGCGTAGCTGGTATCGTTGCTGATTGGCTGCATTTTTTTTACTTGCGCGTTGCTAGACCTGGTGTGGGTTGGTTATATAGCTTTATATAGGCTTTGTTAGACTTATGGCAAATTCAGGCAGAATGGCAACTTCACATCACAGGATTGTAAAGTTTCACGAAACTTTGGCCAAATGCAAAGTTTCCTGAAACATTCGAAACGTTTCAAACTTTCAAGTATTAAAGCGGGAAAATTTAAACTGGGCATGTGATACTTCGTCGTGTAGTAAATCGGGTTCAGTTCCCCCAGGTTTTTGTCCACAAAAATTAAGAATGTTAAAAACTGTATTTGGAGATGCTATAAAATAAAACAACAGACGTCCCCGAACTCTTTTTTGAGGGATAGTAGCAAAAAAAATATATTCTGCTAAATAAGATTTTTCTCTATGTGCACTATTTGGAGGTTAGAATTAGTTTTTGAGGTCTCTGCCATTCCGATAATGTCGGTCTCTGTTGTACCTCGAAATACACACATATTATTCAAATTCAGCAAAATGAAATTTTTACAATTATTTCAAAACAGAAGAGTTCGCGGACGTCCGTTAACATGTTCGCTATCATTCCCCAAATTTTGAAGGAAAAATCTTTATTATTGTTGGAAAAAAGTCGGGGGAACCTAACACTACTAAAATCGATAATTTTCTAAGTATCACATGCCCTTGTTGGCACCACCCAGGAAACAAAAATCCATTAGGCATTTTCGCTTTATAATCAGCTAGCTTCACTTCGTTATTTGCTGAGGAGAAAACAGTGGATCAAATGCATGCGATTTGATCCATTTTTGCCCGATTTTGTTAATATCTTCGTAAAAACTATTTTTTTCTATATAAGTGTATTTGGAAATTAGTTTTTTTAAATTACAATTTAAGGCCATGTGACGAGTGGGTCACGTGACCGGCTTCCTACCTTACCGACACTTTTTTATTTGTATAAGCATTCCACTTTAGGTTGAAAATTTATCTTTTGTAGTTGAAAATTCGTCTTGTTTAGTTGAACATTAATTTTTTTGTTTAAAAATTTCTCATTTTAGTTGAAAATTAATTTCTTTGGTTAAAAGTTTAACTATTTTGTTCAAAATGCATGTATGTTTTTTAATTCATCTTTTTGGTAGAAAATTAATCTTGTTGGTTGAAAATTTATCTTCTGTGAGAGAATATTAATTTTATTTGTTGAAAATTGAACTACTTGGTCAGGCGCGATTCCAGAGAAGGGCTTTAGGGGGGTGGGCATCAAATAATTCCCCTTCCCCTCCACTCTCAAGGGGGTGGTTAATAATAATTTTTAAGTTGTTTTTTCGCCTTGAATGTTTATTATAAATTATATAAATATATTAATCATGAATGTTGTAAACATAATGAACAAATGTTTAAATAGAAACCATGTTTTCATATTTACAAGGTGCGTCTTGTGTGTCATGGTATAATGATGGATCAACAAGTATAAAATATTCATAAAATTTTCGAAGTCAAGCATAAACGTTCATAACGAATCAAAATTTGTATCAATTATAAATGCACTCTATTATGTTCAATTCTCTAAATTGAAGAATGAATCAATAAATTTATAAATTTTCCAAATTATATCGTTTTACGCAATTTTAAGTTAGAAACATTAAAAACTGAAAGATTACAATTTCTTTAAATTGAACACTTTAAAGTAGAAGTTAAATTATTTTAATGTCAAGTCGTTGTACATGAATAATTTTTCAATTGTTATTTACACATCCAAATTTGTTTGGAAATCTCTTAAAACATTTTCTTAAAACTATATTTTTTTACTAAAAAATGACTTTACATTTTCCCCGAAAATTTAAACAAAAAATTTATTATCTTGAAACCTTTCAAAATTTTATTTTACATTTTTTGGAATCTTCACAAATTTTCAATTATTCTTGAAAATTTTTCAAAACTTCTCAATATCTCTTAAACTTATTCCAATTTTACGTTTTATGATAATTGTCTGACAACATCGCTTACTTCATTATTTAGGACCAATAAAGTCAACGAAGGAAGATGGGTTGCCTCTGGTCTCAATATTTTTCGTATTTCCTACATTCAGTAAAAAAGGCCAACTAAACCTTCCGAATTATTGAAGTTTATATTATTTCATATAGATTACAATAGATAATGAGTAACTTGAAATGTTCAATCTCGATAAAAACCTATTACATTTTTAAAATTTTCCACCCATTCTCGTTTTTCGGATTCGCTGGCGTTTTTCACTGGAAATTGTCATTTTGAAACGAGAATCCTTAGATGTATGAACACTCTTCATCCGCATAGAGAGACGTGTACTTTCACTACAAAAAAAAACTAAAACATTTTTTTAATTACCGATATTTCTGAAACTGTGCAATAGATTTTAATCCAGCTTGGAGGTATCGTAGAGGAAAGTATATCCTTTAATAACATTTTTCCTTAAAACTTTTACAGAGAAAGTGACACCAATTTTTCTATTCAATTCTGCATCAATATCATACCTTTATGTCTTCAGTTTGGTAGAAACGATATTTTTCAGGCAACAATCGATTGACAATTCAATGCCTGATTAGTTTTGATGATTTTGTTTCAAAGTAGCCTTGAATCTAACAACACATAATTTCCAGTGAATTAGAGGGAGACAATTTTTTCATATTGTTATAAAAAATTTGATGAACAAAATTTGTTGCGAAATTAATAAGAAAAGTCTTGTCAAAGATGTTTGTTACAAAAGATATGGATAAGTGTCTCATAATCCTTTCGGCTTAGAAAATAGAGGACCTTAGGGTCGCTATGAGCTGTTAGCACTTGTTTTTCAGGCATGAGTTTAATCGCAGCTTCTTATCTAGGATGATTCCTAGATATTTAGCTCGTTCTCAATTTTATTGTACTCGTGATGCCCACTTGTACAGTTTGATAAATGCAACCTTGTCCGACTTACTTGAATTCACCGATAATCCGGTGATCTTTCACCAGGTCTTTATACACTTTTCAATTAGTAGTGTAATAATTAATGCAAGTTAATAAAAATAGTTGTTTGAACAATTTATTATTGTTATTAACCATCTTTCCTTAAACAAGTGCTTAAAAGTTGCGATTTTTTCTAAAATATTTAACTTTGATTTACCTTTTTAGTTATGAACCAATAATAAATAAACAATAGAAAGAATCATATTTTGAGAAATCTTTTTCTTTTTTAAATATTTTTTTTGTGAAACGAAACAGATATTTGAAATAAGTGGATTTTTCTGTACATTTTATAGTCATTGCTGCGTAAGTGGCATGTTTGAATTAATTACGTAAACTGCATTAACCACAGTATAAACTCCTCCCTTTATTATTTTATGAGAAAATTGAGCAGTTCGCTAACTAGCATCAAGCTAGGGACGAAAGAGCAACTGAAACTGATTCACTGAGAAAAACTTTTCTTTGTTTGAAACAAAAAAAATCGTTATTCTAAACTTTGTAAATTAAAAAAAATCTTATTTAAATTTAACAAATTATCTTCGATTCAACAAAAATTTTATTTTTATTTTATTTAACCGATAATCAAATAAAAAATAATTAGTCAAAAGTATTTGATACTAGTATGAGAGTAACTTTCAATAAATTTCTTAGACGTTTCTTTTTTATTTGAGATCATTATTATTTACGCTTTTTGATGATAAATTTTAAAAAAAGTTTGCCAATTTGAAAAAAGAAATTTTCGCTTTTTCTTGTGTTTCTGTAAATTAATAGAGTCCAATCAGGAAACCGAACCATCCAAAATTGGATTATTTAGTTACAAATTTAAATTTTCGGTACAAAATCCATTTTTTTAACTAAAAATTTAACTATTCTAGTTTTTATTTATAAATAACGTAAAAAGTATAAGGTGACATACTTCAGAACAAATAAAGAGACATTGATGACGTTCAGAAGATCCTTTAATCAACGTTTCGAGAGTCGAATGCTCTCCTCATCAGGAAACAGGAATCCAAGTCAAAAATAAAGCTAAAAATCTGTCGTTGGGTGACAAAGTGAAATAAACGATTTCAGTTTCACAGGATATACTTATTCGCTTTTTTCCTGTTGCAGCATCGATATTAGTTAAGCGTCCTGAAGAACAACCTCTGCAAATGAAAATAAAAATGAAAAGAAGGAAGATTTTATTTTATTTCTGCTAAACAAAACTATAGAAAATTTTGAACTTGAGAGAAATCTTATATTTTTCTATAAACAGCTTCTCATTGAAATTCTATCAAATCTTATCCACTTGAGACTTTTATCAAATCTTACGCATCAAAATCGCGGAAATTTCTATCAAATTCTACCCGTCAAAAAATTTTTTTTAAGTTTCTCATTGAAAGTCTCGAATTATATGATTTGCATCAAATTCTATGTTTCGGAATGCCGTAGATTTTTATAAAATTGTATTCGCACAGAAATCTTGTACTCTTCCACCAACAGCATCTCATTAAATCTCTATCAAATCTTAACGGCACCAATCTTGTTTAAAATCCTATGATCCAGAATATTTGATATTTCTATAAAATTCTAGTTGTTCAGAAGTCGTATACTTTTTTATCAACAGTTTCTCATTAAAACTCTATTCAATCTTATCCTCGCAGAAATTATATCAAATCGTATCTCACAAAGCTTTGAAATAGCAAATTCTATCCATCGAGAAACCTAATACTTTTTTATCAACAGATTCTGATTGAATCTCTATTAAATCTTACCGACAGAGAAGTTATATCAAATCCTATCTTCTACGTTTTGGAAATTTCTATCAAATTCTATTTATCCAGAAATCTGATCTTTTTATGTCAATAATTTCTCATTAAAATTCGATCAAATTTTATTGGCACAGGACTTGTATCAAATCCTATGTTCTAAAATCTTCGAAGTTTCTATCCAACTCTATCCATCAGGAATTCTTATACTTTTCTACTAATAGCATGTCATTGCAATTCCATCAAATCTTAAGAACACCAATCATGTATACAATCCGATGTTTCAGACCTACTGCTGTGCGCCATCCTTTTCCTATCCAGAGAGTGGAAGGTGCCATAAGAGCGCAATGTATATTTCCGTACACGAGTTGCAGCGCTCCTACAGTTTCGGAGAAGGAACTAAACAAACAAAAATCGATTGGATGCATGTGAATCAGCAATAAAAATTCTTTGAATCGGCATTCCTAAAAGGTAATTACCGATTGCGACCGATTGGTTACACAAATTGATGCATCGGATGTGACCGCTTGCAAAAAGGCCTCGTGAATCAGACGAAAAACTTTCTAGAATCTAGGTTATACTTGTGAAAAATACGAATTTTTATCAAATCTTTTCGAATTTTATACCATAATCCACTGTTTTATTCTGCCGGATCCTCGATCATTCACTCCTTTTGATAATTATGCAATTTGATGAAGGGCAAGGAACACGACGCTTTTCGTTCGAGATCGCCAAGTGACGCCGAACGGAGCATATAGTGTCCTTATTTTCATAAAATCCCACGATATCACGTCCAAGAACTCCTAATTAACTCTCTACCAGAAATTTGGTCTTAATGTAATGTTAAAAATCACAACACACGAAATGAATGCTCGAGATATCACCAAAGAAAGACAAAGCAGTCATGATCTCTTTTGACACCAACGACCAGACGCCATTGACCATAGATCATGCCATTGCCTCTTCGTGCATTGTAGAAAGTAAACTTCCCGTTGAAATATCCGAGCTTGTTCCCCGAAGCGGCAGAGTGCGCTAGTGTCCAGTGTACGGTTACTGTTACGCCCCAGCGCTACAATCTTTTAATGTGTGTTGGAACTGAGCGCTGATACGTCGAAGGTGAGGATTCGTTACCCGTCGTTGAGTGGTTGAAACCACTAACCGCGAAAAATAGGTCAGGTTTGAATAAATGAAGACACTCAATACTGTATTTATCCTGGTAATAAAATCAATCGTTTTATTATGGAGTTTTGGTAGACGTGGCAGATATTTAAATGCTCACATAGAGTATCGATGAACAAACTTTTTTTTTTGGTAAAAACTCAAATTTTCAAGCTGTTTTAAATATCTTCTAAAAGATTCGTCTTTTTGGCATGAAAATTCAATTATTTGATTAAAAATTCATCTATTTTGTTGAAAATTCATCTTTCTTGGTTGAAATTAACTTTTTTTTTTTAATTCAACTATCTTCTGAAAAATTCGCCGTTTTGCTTAGAAATTGAACTGTTTGTTTCAAAATTCAACTATTTTTTGTTAAAATCTCATTTCTTTTGGTTAAAAATTCGACTATTTTGATGAAAATTTAAATATTTTGTTGAAAATTCAACTATTTTATTAAAGTAATATATTTTAGTCCAAACTTTAACTGTTTTGTTGAACATTCGACTTTTTGGATAAAAAATTGATCCTTGTGGATTAAAATATATTCTTTTATGTTAGAAAAGACATCTTTTCAGTTGAAAATAAACTTTTTTGTTGAAACTTTAAGTATGTTCTAAAAAAATCGTCTTTTTGGCATAAAATTTGAACTATTTGGGTAAAAAGTCATCTCTTTTCATTTGAACTCCAACTATTTGCTTGTAAATGAAACTTTTTACATAAAATTTAATTTTTTTTCTTTGAAAAATTCAACTATTTAGTTAAAAATTCATCTTTCTTAGTTGAAAACGATGTATTCGTTAAAAGATTAACTTTTCAGGCTGAAAATTTAACTGTCTTTTAAAAAAATCGTATTTTAGAACTTGAAAATTCAACTATTTTGTGTTGAATTTCAATCATTTGTGGTTGAAAATTAACGTTTTCTTGAAAAGTGAACTATCTTCCAAAAAAATCGTCTTTTTGACATGAAAATTCAATTATTTGGTTAAAAATTCATCCACTTTATTGAAAATTCGTCGTTTTTGATTGAAACCCAAATTCTTTGGTTGTAAAAGCAACTGTTTGGTTAAAAATTCTTTTTTTTTTTTTTTGGTAAAAACTCAAATTTTCAAGCTGTTTTAAATATCTTCTAAAAGATTCGTCTTTTTGGCATGAAAAGCTTCAGTTTTTTCAGTTTTAGTTTCTTATTAGTTTTAGTTTCTTTTTTTGGTTTAGTTAGTTTTTAGGTTTAGTTTCTTTTTAGGTTCAGTCTCTTTTTAGCTCCAATTTTTTTACTATATTTTTAAAATTATTTTATTTCTTTTGTTTATTAAAACCTAAGCATTTGTTTAGCTTTAGTTTCTTTCAAGTTTTGTTTCTTCTTATCATTAAATTATTTTTTTAGTTTCTATTTAATATTTTTCAAAATTTTTTTTCTAGTATATTTTCTAAAATTATTTTATATCTTTCGTTTATTTAAAATCAAATTTTTTTTCAGTTTTAGTTTCTTTTTAGTATATTTCTTTGTTTTTTTCTAGTATATTTTTAAAGATTATTTTATTTCTTCCCTTTGTTTAAAAACTGTAAGTATTTGTTTAAAACCTGTAAGTATTTGTTTTACACCCATATATTTGTTTAACTTTAGTTTCTTTTTATCTTCAGTTTATTTTTTAGTTTATATTCAATATGTTTTTCAGTTTCTTTTTAGCTTTAGTTTCTTTTTAGCTTTAGTTTCTTTTTAGTTTTAGTTTTTTTCCAGCTTCAGTTTTTTATTTTTATTTTCTTTTTAGGTTTAGTTTTTTTCTAGCTTGAGTTTTTTTAGTTATAGTTTCTTTCCAGCTTAAGTTTTTTAAAACTTTAGTTTCTTTTTAGGTTTAGTTTCTTTCTAGCTTCAGTTTTTTTAGTTTTCGTTTATTTTTGGTTTATTTTCTTTCTAGCTTCAATTTTTTAGTTTCAGTTTCTTTTTAGGTTTAGTTTGTTTTCAGGTTTAGTTTCTTTTTAGGTTTAATTTCTTTTTAGCTTCAGTTTTTTTAGTTTTCGTTTATTTTTGGGTTTATTTTCTTTCTAGCTTCAGTTTTTTAGTTTTAGTTTCTTTTTAGATTTAGTTTCGTTCTAGCTTCAGTTTTTTCAGTTTTAGTTTCTTATTAGTTTTAGTTTCTTTTTTTGGTTTAGTTAGTTTTTAGGTTTAGTTTCAGCAAACCGTATCCACACTACTTGGAGCAACCAGAGGAACTCGTTTCTCCGTTGACACCGACGACTCGGTGGAACACACGTGCAACTGCTCAGCTGACGAATCCTGAATGAAGGCTACTGTACTCTCCTTAGAACTCGAACTCGTAGCATTAGCAGATCTTCCACTTCCCTCCGTCGCATCTCTGGACGTTCTTATTGGACAATTCCAAGCTTGATGATCCGTCTCTTTGCATTTGAAGCAGGCACCCCTTTCCTTTGGAGGATTTTTTCACTCACTGGCTAAATTTCCAAGCTCATGGTAACTGTAATATCTCGGACGTGGTCTAGTCGAAGTAGGCTTTAGAGACTCTGATTTATTTTTGTAAAATCTCGATTGTTTAAACTGAGGAGCAGAATTCCCACTCTGCATAATACCAACCCTTTTATAGAGGCTCTTCTTGGTTCATTTTTGGTAATGCGTTTCATTTCATCGAGCAGATCCACCAAAGTTCTATAATTTCCCGCCCGGGCATGAGATTCCAAGAGGGAATCCGGAACATCCTCAATCACATATTCGATTGCTAAATCCTGGGGAATATCCAGTCTATTGATAAGTTTTAATTTATCCTGGAAATAGGAGAAAAACTTTTCTCCCACTTTCCAAATCCGTCCTTCCATTTTTATGGTACGAGTTAAAGGGCCTTCCCTGCACTTAAACACCTGGATCAGATCTTCTTTTAATTGTGGTCAAGTTTTCCCCACAATCCCTGGCGTATTGTTATACCACTCTAGGACAAGTTTTCTCAATCGACGTGCAGCCTGTAACTTTATTATATTATCCGAAACTTCGTAAGCCTCTTTTACTTTGTCTACTCTGCGAACCCACTTCTCGATGTCATCATCCTCTTCTTCACCAAAGACAGGAATTAGATCACCAATTTCACTGTGTTTCGGAGCTACATTCCTTGGAGCTCGCCCAACGTCTTGAACTTCTCTGTTGACTTCTCTATTCTGTTCACCTACCCTCATAGCTAAGTAACTTTTTCTTACAATTTTTATGTTCTGAAAACTTTAAACGTGTTTTTCTCGAAACAACCATTTTGCGCTCTGCGCGTACGATTTCTCAAAAACTTTTCAAAAGGTTACTTTCAAATTTTCTGCGTTTATTCTAAACATATATATCTGAAGAGTGACAAAGCACTACTCTAAATTTTTAATTTTATCATAGCTAAATTAACAACAAAGAGCAAAAAAAACACGATTTTTTTAAAATTTGTTGTTTAAACTGCCACTATTCTGGTATTTTGCAGAATAAAAAAAAATCCAATTTGTCACTTCAGAGCCATGGTCATACTTATGAATAAAATTACTGATTCATTCATTCCAGATGATTCTGACTGGAAATATCGTGCGCGGAGTGGACATGCCTTTTTTTAGATATTTTGTTTATTGTTAAATACTACCTACACTCAATGATAATTTTATGTGAAAGAATTGTTTTTGTTCATTTCGGAACAGCACAAATGAACGCTAGAAATTTTATTCAATTATATAAAGTAGTTGTTGAGAAAAAAATTCTTGAAAATCACCTTTTTTGCCAAGATAGTAGAATGCCCACTTAAAAGAATGTATTTCACTATTATTTCACTATTTTCGTGGAATGTCACCCAATTTGCAATATTTTGAGAGAACTAAGGGCCACGTTATTTTATTGGGAGGGGGTGGAGGAAGCTGTAGTCGTCGGCGAGGGTGGCGTCAATTCTATGGGGATTTTGTTGAATTCAATCTGTAGAAAAATGGAAAAAATGCCTTTTGTCCTCTCTACTGATAAATAACACATAAAAAGTGTGAAATATAATAAATTGTTTCAACAATAATTGCAATGACTAGTACTTGAAAATATTTAAATCTTTCGAAGGATAGCGAAATTACAATTTTTAGACAAGTCAAGATTGTTTAGACATTTGGAATTCATTTAAACATTTACGAGTATCATTAGAAAACGAACCAGTACTTGAGAATATTAAAATGAAACACGTATTATTCATATGAATCATCTATATATTTAAATTAAATGACCTTAAAATGACCTTAGAGGTCGTCATAAAAAAATGAAAACATACGTATCTGGACGTAACATCTTCCGTTCTTTCAGAATCTGCAGTCAGAAATTTGTTTTTGGTGGAATGAACGAAATTAAACTTGAACTGGCCTTGACCTTGACTCGATAGGTTCCAATGGATCCCGGATCCGGATTCAGCGACCCGAAAAACATAAATGATAGTAGTTATCTTCACATAAATGACTTTTTTGTCTATTTGACCTTCGAATGCCCTTGACCCAGATGTGCTGGGGTCAAACAGACCACGGATTCATGCTCAGCCGGTCAAAATACACGGGAATATATGTGTCGCATCTGTAGAACAGAAGAGTGGTTTTTTTTGTGTGCTGGTGTTATTATTTGTTCACAAAATTTTTCTTACAGTAAATCGTGAAAATTTATTATTTTTCTGGATAAGTGATGCACAGTTGATGAGAGCCAGGAGTGATATTTCTTTTTCGACATATTTTTCGATTATCTAAATAATTTTGATTTCTTTGAACAATTTTTGCTTCTTAGAGAATTTTGACTTCTTCGGGACTGAATAGCACAATTAACGAATTTTGATAGTATTTTTTTAGTAATGAGAATAAAGGCGGCAAATAATTTTATACATCGTATTAAATTAATTAATTACATCCTCATCTCATCATTCACTTGACTCAGTCCGTGGCTATTATGGCAAACCTGGTTCTTCTTAACCCGAGAACAACTTTGAAAAAAAATGAATAATAAGTAAATTCATTAAAAAAATGTTATGAAAAAAATCTAATAAATAATGAACTTCCAATTTGAAGTATTCTCCAGTGGATATAATCGCTATTGACCAGAGTAAACTCTCACTCGTGGTGTATCGTAAGGTCGGATACTTTCCGGACAGACCTTTTACTACATAATAACATATCACTGTATGGAATTCCTGCAAATAAAATAAGAATTCAACGATCAAATTTGGACAGCGCGCCTAAACAAATTTTTTTTCTGTAAAACGTCGAAGATATAATTTTCTATAATCAATGACACAATTAACAGATGCTGAGAGTAACTTTATTTTCTCAAGGATATTCAACAATTCTTCAACAATTTTAATTTTCTCACACCATGTTCTTCCCTGTGAATTGTGAAAAGTTATTTTTTTTCTGCAATTAATGCCACAATCAACTAATGTTAAGAATGATAATATTTTGTTCAAGATTATTCGCAATCATTGAAACAATTATTAATCACTCACTTACGCCTTTTTATAACAGGGAAGGTGGAGAAAAGTCTAATTTTTCCGAATCTCTTACACTATGTCGCTGACTCTTAACATTCGTTATTGTGTTATTAATTAAAGAAAGGAATAACTTTTCACGACTAACAGGGCGAAAAATTGTTTGAACAAATAAGAATTTTCTCAAAATTACTAAATATACTTAGGAAAGAAATTTTACTCTCAAGATCCATCAATTATCTCATTGATTTCAGAAGATTTTCACGCTATAAAGAAAAAAAATTGTTTAAATAAATGAAATTTTTTTGAATCATTGCCAAATATCCTTGAAAAATATAAAGTGCTCAATCTGTAAGAAATGAAATGTACCAAAAATTGCAGATGGAGCCTTAAATCCGTGAAGAACCTGTCACGTGCGTGAAAGCTACTCATCGGCATTAATTTTTTTTTTCTCTCCTTTTAAACTAGTTAGCATTAACAAGCAGTTATTTTACAGTCAGCATTTAAGTTAGATTGTAGAAGGTGGAACATAATAAAGATCTATTATTATTATTATTATTATTATTATTATTCGTTAATTGTGTAATTTATTCCAGAAAATAATTACTTCCTACTGGTTAACATTGAATTTTTTGTTTGAAGCAATAAAAATTGTTTGAATTATTACCAAATATATTAAACAAGAAGTACTAATCTTAAAATTCATTACCATTATACAATTTATCCCGAAAGATAATAACTTTTCACGATTAACAGGGCAAGGAATTTTCTAGGATTTCAAAGAATTTCAAAGTATTTTAGGGTATTTTAAAAATATTACAAGAAATTTTTAATAGACTTCTGAGGATTTCAATGGGTTTGAAGGATTTCAAGAGCTATCAAAGTATTTTAATAAATTGACCTGGAATATAGGAAATATCAGATTTCATGGAATTTCATTGGATTTTATAATATTTTATTGGATTTCAAAAAATTGGTTCACAATAATTGAGATATTTTGTAGGATTTTAAAGAATTTGCACCATTGCAAGTATTATTAAAGATTTTAAAGAATTTTTAAGATGTTAGAATATTAAAAAAAAATCCAAGGAATTTTCAATAGATTTCAATAATTTAATAAAGACGAATTTCAAAGTATTTTAGAATATTTTCAAAGATTACAAGGATTTTTTAATAGATTTCTGAAGATTTCAAAGGTTTTAAGGGATTTTAAAAGCTATTGAAGTATTTTAATAAATTGACCTGGAATTTAGGACATAACAGATTTCATGGAATTTTACGGGATTACATAATATTTTATTGGATTCCAAAGGAGTTATTCATAATAATCAAGATATTTTGTAGTATTTTATAGAATTTAAGCTTCTTAAAATATTACCAAAGGTTTTAGAGAATTTTCAAGATTTTAGGACTTAAAAAAAAATTCCAAGGAACTTTTAATTGATTTCAATAATTTGACGGGACTTCAAAGAATTTCGAGGTATTTTTGGGTATTTTTAAAGATTACAAGGAATTTTTCATAGATTTCTGAAGATTTCAAAAGTTTTAATGGATTTTAAAAGCAATAAAAGTTTTTTTTTAATTGATTGACCTGGAATTTAGGAAATATCAGATTTCATAGAATTTCACGGGATTTTGTAATATTTGGTTGGATTTCAAAAAAAAATTTCATAATAATTAAGGGATTTTGTAGGATTTCATAGAATTTCAACTACTTAAAGTATTACCAAATATTTTAAAGAATTTTTGAGACTGAGGATATTTAAAAAAATTTACTCTCACGTTCCTTCACACGTTGGCTCACCGCTCTCCTGGTTTCTCTAATGTAGACTTTGCCACAAGAGCACGGGATAATATATACTCCTGGATAACTGAGAGGTGCTTCTTTTACTTTAGGCTTGTTTAGAAGTTCTTCTATCTTCGCAGGTGGTTTAAATTGGTTTTGATTGTGTGATTGTGGAGAATTCCTTGTATTTTTTCTGTGATACCTTCGACGTAGGGTGGGAAGAGCTGATGACCGATTGCTTTTGAGATGGATGGTGGGAGGAGGCATGTAGGCATCTGTTTGGATGGATGGGTTTTCTGTAAACTTCATGTCCTAATGGGTTATCCGATCTTTTTTGAACTAGTACACCCAAGAAAGGCAATTTTCCGTTCAAAGATTTAATTGGTTAAAGATTTTAGTTTCTAGATGTTCCATTAGGATGTTGGCTATTACAGGTAAGATTGGAGATCCCATTACTCCACCTGAGGTTGTTTCGTAGAATTGGTCATTGATGGTGATTGAGCCGAATTACAGAGCAAATAGTTTGAATTATTCTGGAAAATCTTCTTTCTAGTCTGAAAACAACATATAAGTCGGGTCAACCAAAAAACATTGGCATTCTAGTCAAAAAAATACAAAAATAATGTTGAAAAATTTCTTTAATAACTTGTTTTTTAATTGCTTGGATATTTCACGGAATTATAATCACTTTTAACTCAGTATTCTAAATTCTTAACAAAAACAATTGTATTCTTCTGTAAAACACATAAAGGTAACCAAACAAATTTTTTGTATTAAAACCTTTTTTTATCTTTTTCAATCTTTTTTTAAAATAAATTTTGGAACTGTACAATATATGTACGAAGAAACATATTATATTTAAAAAAAAACATGCATCGATCAAAGATTCCATAAAATTTTAATACTCATTGATTTTAATAATGATAATGTTTTTCACTTATTATTCATCATTTTCATATTTAACAGTATATTTATTTGAAATACTGGAATTGAACAAAGACCGAACAACCATTGAAAAAATAAGCGAGGGGGAAATAACTCTGGTAATCCGCTGGATCAACTAGTTATCCGAACTGGAAATCCGCTTTAATCCGGTAATTGTAGTTTAATCCGAAGTAATCCACTAGTAATTTGTAGTAATCCACTTGCGATCCATATAAATCGAAGTAATGCACTTTTAAGTTGGAGCCATCTACTTGTAATCCGTTGTAATCCAGAGTAATCTACTTCTAATCCAGAACAGTTAGAGTAATCCACTTTTAATTCAAAGTAATCCACTTGTGATTCACGAGTGGAGCGTTAAGCAATCACGCCACCGGGGCTTCAGCAGATAGTTTCTCATTTGTTCTATATACACAGGATGACGCGGGTTTATCTGCTGAAGCCCCGGTGGCATAATTGGTGAATTTATTCAGACTAGAATTAATCACTAAAATTTCAGAGCTTACAAAGATGCAGACCAGCGTCCTCCTGTGGATATAGGAGAAACAAAAAACTATCTGCTGAAGCCCCGGTGGCGTGATTGGTGAATCGGTGAAATTTTTCAGACTAGAATTAATCACGAAAATTTCACAGGTTAAAAATATGCAGACCAGTGTCATCCTGTGGATATGGGAAAAAATAAAAAACTATCTGCTGAAGCCCCGGTGGCATAATGGGTGAAATTATTCAGATTAGGATTATTCACAAAAATTTCGGAGGTTACAAAGATGCAGACCAGCGTCATCCTGTGGATATAGAAGAAACGAAAAATTATTTGCTGAAGCCCAGTGGCATAATTGGTGAATTTATTCAGACAAGAATGAATCACTAAAATTCAACAGGTTACAAAGATGCAGACCAGTGTTATCCTGTGGATATAGGAGAAACGGGAAACTATCTGCTGAAGCCCCGGTGGCGTAAATGGTGAATTTATTCGGACTGGAATTAATCATTAAAATTTGACAGGCTTCAAAGATGCAGACCAGCGTCATCCTGTGGATATAGGAGAAATGAAAAATGATCTGCTGAACATCACAAAAAATAGCAATAAATTGACAAGTTTTCCGTGACACTAATACACCTTTCTGACTCTATAGGTAACATGGAATAATTGGGAGGCTTGCATCGCTTCAAGTGGAATGTCTGCAAGAGTAGTTTGATTGGTGGGTCATTCAAGATTTCAAATTTACCACCAGCAAGTCAACAATAAAAACCCTCGCTGAGTTTCCGCAGACATTTGACTCAAAACAAGGCGAACATGATACATGGTTCCTGATGATTTCTCAAAATTCGACACTTACTTTCTTTTGTTTCGGGACGATTGTTATTTCTCACATGTCAGGTATACCATACGTGACACGAAACATATTTTAACCAAATTCACAATTAATGTTTGTCTTCCAGGAAGGGGCTACTAATTCTTCACCCCAGCGACTGCGCCCGTCTTTTAAAATATCTGCACTAGTATTCACCTATAATATTTTTGTAGTGCACGAGGAAAATCGCAGTAAAACCTGTGTATAGTACAGCGGACACAAGATTAACTGATTAATTGAAGGTTAAAGCTATGAAAAGTTTAATAGTATATTATGCACCTTGGCACATAATATATTTTTTTATTAAAAAATGGACGAATTGAGACATTTCTCGAATAACAGTCATGATTTCAGTCCATATTAGATTTTGAATAGAAAAGCATGGAATTCATTTTAACTTATTCCAAATTATCAAAAATTCAATATACAAATTTCCAAACATTTTTGGCAATTTACAGTAACTTCAGAGGTGATATATGGTCACTTACCATGATTTGCACAAAAGTCAATTTCAAAATGTCTACAAAGTTGCGCATATTTATGGAAATTTTCTGTCATTTATGTGAAGTTTACAGGTGAATATGAAAACTTACCATAAATTACCCAAATTTTGATTTTAAAAATTTTCTTAAATTTCCGGAAATATTCGATAATTTGATCAGTTATATATGGTAACCAGAATCACGTGCAATTCCACGGAATACAACATCATATGCCTCTATGTATCAAGAATGAATGAGGAGTTCAAATTAAAAATATATCATTGATAATTTTTCTTCATATGATTTTAGAATACGCAGGATTATAAAATGATCCAGCGACACCTGATAGCGACTATTCTTTTCAGTCTCATTTTACGAGCGTATAAGTTATAGTTTGAAAAGTTTTGGAATATATTTTATGATATTTTTGTGAATAGACGAAAAATTGTGATATATTTTTTTGTATTTAGAGCTGATGTAATTTACTAGAAAATATACATTTGAATAGATACGCATTAGAAATATCATATGTTTCATCAATAAACAATAAAAAGCATTATTTCTAAAAAAAATATGCAAATAATGAAAGTTAAAATTTAGGCAATTTAGGTAATGGCTTCCTGGAATGAAGCTCTACAATTTTTGTTTGATTTCGCAGATGCACTCAGTTATAAAGATGCTAAAAACTGTGTGAAAAAATTCCAGAATGTAATGAAAAACATCAATCTCCCGCAATCTTGAAGCCAACCAGCGAGTATGGTCTTCCAATTATTATGATTGTGAACTGAAATTCACAAACTTTGTTAAATTACCAAAAAAAATAACTATGAAACACACTAGTCGTACTTACATTACATGTTGATTATTTTGAACTATGAATTTAATTCTGCCTTATTATGTTTTATACGTTTTTTACTTTTTTCCTAATACTTGTAAGCCGGCTATGTGGAAACACTAGAATTATTTGCATACCTATCTATCTTACCTTACTTATTCAAGACTAAAAATAATTCTACAGAATCTCGATTTGATGTTGAAAAAAATCGAGAAGGAAAATTTACTAATTTTTTAAGTACCGAAATTGCCGAAGAATTAGAATATATTTTCACCTAATGACTCTAATATAAGTTAGCAATTCGGTACATAAGCTAATTAGTAAAATTTTCACTAATTCAAATTTTTTATGTATTTAATGGATTCATTACTGGAGATAATAATGATGATAATAATTTTTGTTTGAACCGCAAGGATAAATGTTTCAAGCGATTCAAACTGCAAACTATAACGGATAGGCTCTGTAATTATTTACAATCTCTCAGAAGCATGAGATTGTTTTATTTTTGTTGAAAATCGCGATATTATCGAACATTTTGTTGTTGAAAAGTAAGTGTTAGTAACCAGCGGGGATGCATTTTTTTTGCTGCCGGTCAGAAGAAACGTCCATGCCTGGGCAACAATTCGGAAGCACGCGTCAAAAAAAAGCATCAACGGTCGGCAGCAAAAAAAGGTACCCCCGATGCTTTCTGACACTTGCTTTCCAACAAAAAAAAATGTCTAAAAATATCGCGATTTTCACAAAAAATAAAAGAATCACATTCTTCCGGGATATTGTGAATAATTGCAGAGCCAATCCGTTATAGTTTGAAGTTCGATCGCTTTAATATCTTCATTAGAACTGAAGATAGTATAGTTGTACATTTTTGTAGTTTTAGGCAACAATTTTTATCATTTCTCAAATTGGTCACCTGCAATTTCTTAACAAATGTTTTCCTCATATTCATAATTTTTTTGAAATTTTTCCCGTTGCCTCTTGTATAAGAAATTTGGCTGAGTCGTTAAGCTTCAAAGGCAGAATGGCTATCATTTTTGCGCCAATAGTAGTTGTCGCGTTAACAGACAACGACGATAGACAGAAGCCGGAGTAAAAACGAGTACTTCTCAATCATTGAGTCCGAAAACATCTTGATGAATTTGGCGACACTCAATTTTTGCATAAAACCAATACCTTCCATTTGAGAAGATAATGTATTAATTAAAATGATCATAATAACAAATGTCAAATGATATTTTTATCTACGAAAAATATTCTTGACACTAACAAAGTCGTTATCTCACAAATATATGTGAGATAACGGTAACTTATGCATATATTTGTACACTTATGATGCAATGGAATATTCCTCAGATACAGTTATTAACCAAATTATTCACCGAAGCATTATTCAGTTTTTTTCTCTACTTTGCGAAAATGAGGATGGTCTCTACTTTTGTGTCTGCCAATTTAAGTTCGTAGAACGTTATATGTGAGCAAATCTTGGAGACCACCTGATTCAGAAAAATGTTACACCGAATCTTTCAATATAAAACCTTAATGCAATGAAAGGAAATAAAAATCTAAGAAGATCTTCAATTTGAATATTTCGCGGCAGGAACTGTTTTAACTATTTTGAATGTTGAATTTTAATTTTTTTGTGATAACGTTTCATTCCCATATTCATACGAAGCAGTTTCAACAAAGTTTGTTACTATTGCACTATTCGAAATCCTTGATCAAATACGTTTATAAAAAATAAATGGATTAGTAAGAGAATCATTTGTGACAAATTTTACTTTTTGCATATTTTAGGAGAAAATTTCGTAAATAAACAAATGAATAATACAGAAGATTTGAGCTGGAGGCTCTGCACAAATGTAATCCAATTGTAAAACATTTGAGACTCAGATCAAACATGAAGGCTTTCGAGCTTCTAATAAAAAAAGTGTATTTCCTTGAACTGTGCGCTACTCAGCAAATGATTATTATTAATATTTTTTGAATTTTCGAAAAGTGTTCAGCATGCAGACTTTTTTAACCATAGATTCGATTGAATTGATGAGAGTCGTTGCGAAAGCAATAAAACGTATTGCTCATTTTGAAAAAACAATTGTGAACTACATTGAAAAATTAGGGTACACCAGGAAACCTACAGCGAACTTTTTGTTGGATCACAAAAGTTTGGAACTCCCACCTCATTTAGGATTTTAAATGATATCAGTTGAATGGCTGATTCTGAATTTCTGATCAATTTTCCTCAACTTGAATTCTACTTTGCCTTATGTACTTCTAAAAATAGAATTCTCTATTTCTTGTTCCAGAATTAAGTTCACAGTCCGAATCTTTATCTAATAGTGCCTCTATTCCTGGTGTTTCTTGTACCGGAAGTTCTAATTCTCCTGCCAGGTCTTCTTTTCCTGTGAGGTACAGGTCCACGTCTCCTCCCTCCGGACATTGTTCTTCCGACAAGGTTGCAGCGTTTTGCATCATCCCCGAAACGCGAGTGGTACCAGCACACGCCGTCTTTATTAGAGGATCGACTGCGACCTCGGTATCTCTGGTATCGACCTCGTGATTGTGAACGACTGCGATTTTTCGGAGCGGTCGCTATTTCCACGATTGATGGTTGGGGGCTAATTGCGTTGTTTGAGCCGATGCTTCCGCTATTTGACTTTTCGGGTTCAGGGTGGTTACAATCACGTCCGCGAGTTGTGCGAGTTTGTCAAGCTGTGTTTGATCCTCAGTAGAGAGGATCGCTTGTGCCGCGGATGGCAAACGTCCGAGCCAAAGAGGGCAAGGTACCGAATCCTGTTAACACTGTGCCTGCCAAACCTTTAAAGTGTCGAAGGAATTGCGTAGGTGTCCGATCTCCCACTTCCTCGTGTTCGAGGAGACGTCGCGTTTTTTGGTCTCGTGTCGCGCAGAGCCGGGTGATAAGTAGTTTTTTTAAATGTTCATACGTTCTACTCGCGTCTCCTTCGGGCAGGGTTAAAATGTCGCGTACTTACGCCGCGTAATTAGCGTCCAAATTACCCGCAACGTAATTAAATTTAGTTTTGTCCAGGGTAACGTTCGAAAGTGCGAAGTGGGTTTCAACTTGCGCGAACCACATTTCTGGGTCTGTGGGCCAGAAGGGTGGGATGCGCACCGCGATATGATAAGAAAGATTTACTTTATTAACCGGAGCGTTCGTAGCCGTTGGCGGTGTCATTGTGGGGACGATCTGAGTAACAGTGGTGGCCATGACCGTGGAGCTTTAGGGGCTAAAAAATCACTGCGCACACTATCACACAAAAATAAAGCACTCGAAATCGTTTGAGTGTCACTGCACTGGGAGGAAGTGAGAAAGGGAGAGCACTGAGTCACTGCACTGAGAAGAGAGGGCAGACGCTGTGTATCCTATGCTACGCGTCGGTGTCCCTCTCGCCCCCGCTTCGTTTTCACTCACAGTTTTCCTCGAATTTTCACTTCGAAATTTCACAACTTGAATTCTCAATCAGGAAAGCTGGATGATCAAGCAACAGAGACAAATTTTAAACAGAAAAGTTGGATTTTCAAGTGTCAGGAATGACTTTTTTAAGAGAATTGAATAAACGCCTTAACAAAATAGTTGAATTCTCAATAAAATAACCTACGAAATTTGACTTCTTTAATTTTAAATTAAGAATACTACATTTACTACAAATCAGAAAAATGCTATATCTACTGGTCAATGTATTATAAAAATGAAGTAAGCAAAACACTAGCAAAGTGAAAGTAACCAAAACCATCAATAAAATATCGTCCATTCCAATATTCATAATGTCAAGCACATTATCCTTAGAAAATGATCGATTTTAGCAGTGTTAGGTTCCCCCGGCTTTTTTCTTACAATAATACAAATTTTGCCTTAAATATTTAGGGAATGATAGCGAACATGCTAACGGATGTTGCCGGACTCATCTGTCGTGAAATAATTCTAAAAAATTTCATTTTGATGAATTTGATTAATATGTGTCTATTTTGAGGTACAACAGAGACTGACATCGTCGGATGGCAGAGACCTCAAAAACGAATTTTAACCTCCAAATAGTGCACATAGAGAAAATTTTTATTTAGCAGAATAAATTTTTTTTCACCATTATCCCTCAAAAAAAAGTTCGGGGACGTCTGCTGTTCTATTTTATAGCATCCGCAAATACAGTTTAAAATTTTTTTGATTTTTGTGTACAAAAACCCGGGGGAACTGAACCCGATTTATGACACGAGAAAGTATCACATGCCCTTAAACTGCTTAGAAATGATAAATTTGAAATCTAAGAATCAACATTATTAAATGTGAAATTGAATTCACGTATTTTATTGAAAATGTATTTTTCAGCAGAAAATTCCAGTAATTAGTTGAGAATTCGTCTATTTTATTGAAAATTAAACTTTTTTATAAGAAATTCAATCTTCTTTGGTTCAAAATGAAACAGTTTTGTTCAAAATTAATCATCTGTTTACGTTGAGGATTCGGTTAATTTCAAAAGTTTCGGGAACCTGAAACTTTCGAGCAGCTCGAAAGTATTCGAGTTCTCGAAGACATACGAGATGTCGAAAGTTTCGAGTTCTCGAACTGATTCGGGTTCTCGAAAGTTTCGAGTTCTCGAAGACATTCAACAGTTAGTCTTTCAAGGAAAAAATATAGACAGTAATATGTGTATCTTTTGAAGGGCCCGGAGGCACCCTTTCCCTTAGTCCGATTAAGTTCAAATTTTACACGAATTATTTCTACATAGAATAGAACCAAACGGGGGCGGTAGCGTAAAGAAAATTCAATCTTTGAAAATAAGAGCCACCCTACTGTATATTAATAAGTAAGCCGCAGTGCGGCCCGCCGTTGTAACACATTTCGTCATGCAGGACGTTGCGTTTGAATTTTTCCCTCCTAAACTACAGGCTAAAAATAAAAGAAGTATTTTTAAAAAAGCGATTTTTGTTGTTTGAATTTTTTGTATATGAAATTACGTATTATTAAGAAAAATTTGAGAAATTATGAAGCTAAATCGCTTAATTAGAATCAAAGATATGACGTTTCCAAACAAAACAAAAAATAAATCGGTTAATTAGAACCAAAGATAGGATGTTCTAAAAAAGACCACTTTTTAGAATTTTCCGAAAATAAGTATTGTGGTTTTTCTTCATTACTGAAGGACTGATTACACTGAGTTACACGCAAATCCCATCCAAGCACGAAGATTCTTCTGATCATTTGACATGGACTCCAACGCCTATGGCCTACACGATTTAACCAAATGGATTTAATTAAATTGTTATTCAGAAAAAAGGTCTTCTCCTTTCACTCCGCTGGGATTCGAGCACCAGGTGAACTGATTTCTGGTCAGGTGCTCTAACCACTGAGTTACTGGAGAGATCAGAGGAAGAATTCTTTTTTCTGAATCACGCTTTAATTAGCAAGATGTTACATATCAATTTTTAATAGAAAACTGTATTATCATCGGAGAAGGTAACGGATCGAGAAGAGAAATGTTCAAAAATTATCAATCTTTCTAAAATATTTTGTCGTTTAAAATTGTACTTTTACAAACTGAAACAGTAAAGGGAGACGTTCTTACAGAGCCTAGTTAGTTTCATAAATTGTTATTTTATTGGACGATCAAAAAAGTATGTGCATATAAAGTCAAAATTGATGAAGTGTTACTAAAAAGTTTTTAAGTTAATAAAATCTTTCTGAATCTGGATCAAGAACGCAAAATGAATATCAGTGATGGCTGAGTAACCTTAAAAAAATTTATAGCCCGTGGAATGAAAATTTCTGCGAATAAAAAAAGGCGAGATTTCTCAAATCGGTTATCATCATCATTTTTTTAAAACAAATATTTGACGTTGCTGAATAAAGAGCAAAATTAATCTTATTCTAGAAGTTTCTCGACTTTTCCTATTATTAGACACGAGTGAATGATTATTTATTGTTTCAATAATTGTATACTATCTTGCACTGCATATTTCACTCTCATTATTCAATAACTGCATCAATAGAAAACAGGAACTTTTCAAGATTTACGGGGAAGTGAAATCTTTCCGTAAAAGGAACCCACACTGATAAATTGTTTCAAAGGAATCAAAATATGAGTTCTAATAGAGATTTTGTTTACAGAACTTGTTTTCTTCCTTTACTTACTTCGAAGGTCTTATAAGTTACTAAGATACCCCTTGGGTTTAAATAAAGATTTAATTGTAGAGAACTGGAAAAATTTTCTACCGAAACTAAAATTATAGAGACTAGTCATTCTTGAAAGAAAGATCATGGACATGAGACGCGAAAGTACTTAAGGTTATGTTTTAAACTTCAACCGATTGTTAGAAATTATTACTTGAACAATTCCTTAACCAGCGACTTAACTTGAATTTGCAAAAAGTTATTTAAACGTACTTCTTGTCTTCAGTTATTCGGAAACAGAGCTTTTTCCATTCAAACTCCCGTGTGAATTTCAAAAGTGTACTTTTCCGCCCTAGAGCGTTAAGGTGTGATGTGTGCCCAAAAATTTTTGGTAACTATGTAATACCGTACATGTTTCTTTAATATGAACGATATTTTAGAAAATATAAAAAATATATTGACAATTAAAATACAACAGTATTCAACCAACAATATCTGAATAACAGGCGTCCATTAGACAAGATATATACAAATAGTGAAATTACATAGAATAATTATTGCATGTAAATAATTATAACGCTATAATAATTGTCTTCAACAAATAGTTTAAGATGGCTTCAAATCACAAACATTATTTTTAGTTCTAAATATTTTAATTGAGTTCATGTAAATGTATTGCCAATGCTACAAATATATGCATAGATTTGAGCAACATAGTTACCATTCTCCAATATTACAAAGACGTGACCAGCAAATGTTGATGATACAATGTGTTCTTGCTTTGGCAACTGCACATGTTGATTCAGTCCATCGAGTAATAAAATTGGTTTATATGCAGAAAAAGTGTATTTTCGAAGGTCGAATCCCCTGCTCGGACTTTTACTGGCATTAAGCAGCAAAAACTGAAGTTGGTCAACTGCATATACCATTTCGTGAAAAGAAGGAAGCCTGCTTTGTACTCAAAATTTTGAAAAACCATCAAAATTGTATTTTAAAATCTCTGAAAATCTATGTTCAATTTATAAAACATCCCACTATATTTTAAAATGATAAGAATTTCTCTTCAAATATCATTGTGTCATTCTATAAGTGCTTTTCTCATCGATATTATTTTCGTATCTCTTTAATACTTTGAGAATCTTTTGTAATATCTGAATGCTTGTTTTGAAAATTCCGTTTATTCCACACATTGATATGTTACATGAATTTTCAAGTGGTTTTATCCTGAAGAAAAATAACAGACAAGATTGCATTCCTACGAGAACCTCTCCTCTTTTTTTTGAATTATCAAATGTCAGAAAAGCTATAAGTTATTTACACTTAACTATTTTCAAAAAAATAATGCACTATTTGTGGCACCATTGAAATTTATGTTTCTTAAGTTTTTTGTGTATCTTGATATTTCTAATATCCTCTGAACTTTCTTCAAACATTTTGAAAACTTTGAGATCGCCTGAGATAAGAATAAACTTCTTGAAATCTCTTAAAATCCCTTGAAATCCTTAAAATTCTCTGAAATCCCTCGGAATCTTTGAAAATACTCTTGAAGATTTGAAACCCTACAAAATCCTTCGAAATCTCGTCAAATTGGTAGAAATGCCTTGAAAAACTTTAAAAAGTCGTAAAGTATCTTGATATTTGTCATATCTCTTAAAATTTCTTCAAAAATGTAGAAATCCTCTGAAATCAAATACTTCTTTAAATCTCTTGAAATCCCTTTGAATCTTTAAAATTCTCTGAACTCTCTTGGAAACTTTTAAAATGCTCCTAAAGCTTTGAAATCCTACAAAATCCTTTCAAATCCTGTTGAAATGTGAAATTTTAAGAAGTCCTTTGAAATCCTTTGAAAATCCATAAATTATCTTAATATTTCTAATATCCTCTAAACTTTTTTTGAACATTTTGAAAACTTTGAGATCGCCTGAGATAAGATTAAACTTCTTGAAACCTCTTAAAATCCCTTCAAATCTTTGAATATCTCTGAAATCCTTCGGAATCTTTGAAAATACTCTCAAAGATTTAAAATCCTGTAAAATCCTTTGAAATCTCGTTAGATTGGCAGAAATGCCCTGAAATACTTTGAAAAGCAGTAAATTATCTTCATATTTGTAAAATCTCTCAAAATTTCTTCAAAAATTTAGAAATCCTCTGAAATCAAATACTTCTTTAAGTCTCTTAAAATCCCTTGAAATCTTTAAAATTCTCTGAACTCTCTTGGAATCTTTTAAAATGCTTTCAAAGATCTGAAATCCTGCAAAATCCTTTCAAATCCTGTTTAAATCTGGAATTTTAAGAAATCCTTTCAAATCCTTTGAAAAGCCATACATTATCTTGATATTTCTAATATCCTCTGAACTTTCTTCAAACATTTTGAAAACTTTGAGATCGCCTGAGATAAGAATAAACGGGAAGTGAGCGATAATGAGTAGAGGGAAAGTAGGGTAAGTGAGGGCAAATGAGGGGAGGAAAAGTAGGGAAAATGCCGGGAGGAGATGTTATACGTAATAAGGGATATGATGGAAATTCGGGAAAAGGAGGAGAAGTAGAAGAAGTGAGGGGAAATGAGGGGAAATGAGGGAGGGAAATTTATGAGTAATTGAGGAATGGAAGTTGGCGAAGTAAGGTAAACTTAGGTAGTGGAAGTAGGAGAAGAAACTGTATGTTATGGGAAGTAGGGGAAGTGATTATAAGTGAGGGTGAGTAGAAGAGGCGGAATGATGGAAAGGTAAGGGAAGTAGAAGAATTGCGTTAGCTGGGGTAGCGAGGAGAAGAGGAAGTAGAGGAGGAGGAAGAAGTAGAGGAGGAAGAAGAAATAAGGAAGGTGAAGTGAGGGGAGGGTAAGTAGGAGAAGTGAGGAGAAGAAGTAGGAGAGTGAGGCAAATGATGGTAGGAAAAGTAGGGATAACGTGAGGAGCGGATATTATAGGTAATTGATATGACCGGAATTCGGGGATATGACGAGAAGTAGGTGAAGTAAGGGAAAATGAGGTGAGGGGAAGTTATGAGTAATTTAGGAATGGAAGTTGGGGAAGTAGGGAAACTTAGGTAGGGGAAGTAGGGGAAGATACTGTAAGTTATGGGAAGTGGGAGAAGTGATTGTAAATGAGGGTGAGTAGGAGAGGCGGAATGATGGTTAGGGAAGGGAATTAAAAGAAGTTTGTTAGCAAGGATAACGAGAATAAGAGGAAGTAGAGGAAGTAGAGGAAGTAGAAGATGAGGAAAAAGTAGATGAGAAGGAAGTAGTGTAGGAGGAAGTAGAGGAGGAGGAAGTAGAGGAGGAGGAAGTAGAGGAGAAAGAAGTAGAGAAGGAGGAAGTAGAGGAGAAAGAAGTAGAGGAGGAATAAGTAGAGGAGGGAGAATAAATGAGGGAGGGTAAGTAGGGGAATTTTAGGGGTAGTAGTTTTTTTCTAAAATGAGATCGAGGCGCGACGGCTTGCTGAAGAGCAAGCGTACCTGTTGGAGGTACAACGCGCGGAGGAAGAACACGCGCAGCAATTACGCGGAGCCCGAAAACGCGTGGCTGAGGATGCCGTACTTCACTTCAGAGCTCGTTATAATGCCGCCTTACCGGGACTTTCCTTGAAACTGGAGCCGGTTGTACTGCCTGACCGTCGCCTCCTAGAAGTCCGTCAAGGTCGCTCAGGCACCCAAAATCTCCGCCGGCCGCCGACTAGCCGTCGTGAGCCGCTATCATTACAAATCCCAGCTTTCATCAAAGACCCGCGGTACGTCGTACCGCCCGTCAATCTCACTTGCCGGAATCCCGCAACCGACGGTCCAGTCCTCGTGGACTGCTTTGATACCCACCGCGTCCGTTAGCCATACGAATCCCACCACAGATCGGGCTGCCTTCTCCGGATTTCCTTCTCGACGTGCGAGCCCCTGTACCTTCTGGGTCCCCTTGCATCGCCGACAAATCCCGGACCATCTCTCCACACCTTCCGGAGGCCTCCCCCACACCTGTCGTCGTAGAGGCACCACTAATCGTGATTCCACCCGCCCTTGCCGCCGCCGCTCAAACCCGGTCCAGCGACGACGTACTGTTTCTCGCCGTCAACGAAACTCCTGAAACCTTTCACCCTCGCTTCTCGGGACTCCTCCACGCCGTCATGACGCGCGATTCCACCGCCGTAATTTGCGATTCTAGTACCGCGATTTTAGGTTTCGTTCTCAAAGAAAAAAAAAATGGGCCTCCGCTCTCCTTCCTCTATCCTTATCCCCCTCCCCCCCCTCAACACAAAACAAAGTCGACGCACTCGTCACACCATAAACCTCTTCTCAAGCCTCACACGTAGGGACGGTCTGACTGCGAGGCAGCGTTTCATCAAGGGGAACACTAATAGGGTACACCCCAGCCCCCACCAGTCAACGTAACATACCCCAGGGAATGCAGGCCTTGGACGCGTGGCTGGCGTCCCGAGCAAAGCAAGGTGGGGGGGGGGGGTGAGAACAGAGAAATGGTAGCTACAACAAATTTCCAGAATGATGTTTGTTACACTACAACAAAATTTTGAATTTTTCAAAATCCTTTTTCCAACTCATGTTCTAGAGTGACCACATCCATATTCGACGTGAACATGTCTTAGGATATACATTACAACATATATTTATTTTGAATTTTTTGAAGGGGGGGGAACAATGTGAAAAAAATAAAAATCTTGTATGCAACATTGCGCACCGTTACGGTGAACTGCTCCCGATCGCATATTTTGCAACACAACTCTATTGCATTTTCAGATAATTATTTTTTCATTAATTTATTATTATTTATTTTTTCATTTTATTTATTAATATTTTTTAGATAACTGAATAATTTTTCTTTTCACATATACCTACATCAAAATAATTTCGCGGAATTACTAAACTCCAGAAAACTGTTGGCGCTTAACATTTATTTTTTTTATAAATAATTTAGGTCAACAAATAGAACATTTTCATCCTATTTCGTGGAACAAAATTCTTTTCATCTTATGTGTGTCGTAATAGTTTACTAGGCTTATTTTTCTGCAAAATATTGTTAGCACATCACATTTATCTTGGATATAAATAACACAGGACTACAAAATCTAAACCGTTGCAACACGGACCAGAATAGGTGGGTCTTATAATTTCAGGGTCGCTGAATTCAAATCCGTTGTCCATTTGGTCCCATCGGGTCAGAGTCACGGTTATTTCAAGGTCAAACTTACAAAATTCATCGCTAACCAATTAAGTCAGGGTACTTACAGGTTTTCGGGGTTTCTGAATTCGAATCCGTTGTTTGTTTGGTTCCATCAGGTCAGGTCAGGTCAGGTCAGGGTCAAGGTCAAGGTCATTTCAAGGTCATAGTTGCAAAATTCATCGCTAACCAATAAAGTCAGGGTAAATATAGGTTTTCGTGGTCGCTGAATTAAAATCCGTTGTCCGTTTGGGCTCATCAGGCCAGGGTCAAGGTCTATTGTAGGTCTCATCCAATTTCTCATGCGTAAACGCCTTAGACCGCAATATGAATGCTAAGGGAGAATTTCAAATACTCATCCAATTTTCCATGCGTATGCATCTTAGATCACAATATTGATTTTAAAGAAGAATTTAAAATACTTATCGAATTTTTCATGCGTAAATATCTTAGCTAGACCACGTTTCGGAGAAGGAAGAAGAATTTTAAACACTTCCCTGATTTTTCATGCTTAAACATCTTAGACCGCGATATGGAGGATACAGAATAATTCCAAATACTCATCCGATTTCTCGTGCGTAAAACTCTTAGACCACAATATGGAAGGGTGAAAAAGAATTACAAATACTTATCAACATTTGCATGTGTAAACATATTAGACCCCGATGTGGAAGGTAAAGAATAATTCCAAATATTCATCCGATTTTTCATGCGTAAACATCTTAGAACACAATGTTGATTGTAAAGAAGAATTTCGAATAAACATCCAATTTTATAGGTGTGTACAGCTTAGGCTGCAACAACGAAGGTCAACAAGAATTCCAAATGCTCATCCAACTTTCTATGCGCAAACATCTTAGACCGCAATATTGATTGCAAAGAAGAATTTCAAATACTCATATAATTTTGTATGCATAAACATCTTAGAGCGTAGTATCAATTGTAGAAAAGAATTTCAAATAATCATCCCATTTTGTATGCGTAAACATCTTAGACCGCAATATGAATTCTGAAGTAGAATTTCAGATACTCATCCCATTGTTCACACGGTAACATCTTAGACCGCAATATTGATTGTGGCGAAGAATGACCAATTTCAATCAATCATACAAATAATCAAATTTTTTATGCGCAAAAGCCTTTGGCTGCAATAATGGAGGGCAAGAAAAATTCCAAATACTTATCCAATTATTTATGCGTAAACATCTTAGACCGCAATATTCATTGTAAAGAAGAATTCCAAATACTCATGCAATTTTTCATGCGTAAACATCTTAGACCGTAATATTGATTGTAGAGATTACTTAATTATTTGTTTCTTATTTTGCATTAAATTTTATTGACAGCTACCCTGAAATATGTATAATTTCAATGAATTTATATTATTACAATTGATGATATGCATGGGCATTGAAACATAGGTATTTTCATTGTCTTGTTCTTGTAATTTGAAAGAAGCTCATCCTGTTAGACAAAATGTTATTAAACATTCTGTTGTAAATGGTGTCGTTTTTCCCTAAATCGAATTTATTTTTAACATAATTTTTCACATTCCAAACTAAAAATGCGCATCATAGTGTGAGGCAATTCTGAGCAAATTCGTAGATATAATTCAGGCCAAAAATTTTGTTAAATAAAAGGTTATTGTAGCTTGTATCCTTTTTCCAACAAGTTAATTTTTATATTTCAATATATTTCTGTAACAAGAGTTTATAACATATTTGAAGATATTTTTTGGTTAAACAACTTTTCTCATTTTTGTCGTCTCTTGTGTCGTTTTTCCAAAAATTTAATTTTTTTATTTCTAATCTTATTTTTGACGATTAAATGAAAGTCTACTCGTCCTATTTTACAATTACTGATAACAAATTTGTAGATCATTTTTGGGGAAACAACTTTTGTAGATTAATTTTTTTTCGTACCTTGCGCCGCTTTTCAAAAAATTTAATTTTTTTATTTTGTCTATTCATATTTTTCGTAGCTTGTGCCGTTTGTCCAAAAATTTAATTCTTCAATTTTTAATGTTGCTTTTTACAAATAAAACATCAACGATAATCTTGTAGGGCTTTCAAAAAGCAATGTTTTTCTTTACTTAACTTTTTTCATAGCGTGCTTCATTTCGCCGAAAGAAATAAAAACCAAACTTAACTAAAGGTTGATAAAGTTATTTACATACTAAATCACATTAAACCATCGGTGGGTTGCCTGCAAATAGCCTTGATCCCAAATCAGGGGAATTTAAACGTAAATAGTCAGGGCCGAATGAACCATTTCTGTTGGATGTTCTCCGAAAATTGAAAAAATATTTATTTATATTTTGTCGAAAATTCGTGTTTTAGTAGAAAATTAATCCTCTGGGTTCAAAATTTAACTATTTGGTAGAAAATATAAGTATTTTGTTAACAATTAGTATTTTTTGGTAGACAACATTTTTCATTTTGATTAAAAACGTAACTGTATGATTGAAAATAAATCTGTTTTAGTTGAAGATTTAGATAGTTTGTTGAAAATTCGTCTTTTTTGGTTGTATTCAACTGTTTGTGATGATTCTTATTTCAAGGAGGCCGCAAAAATTCATTTTCAAAATTGCTTCACTTTTCCCTGACTAATTTTTTATTTTCGCTAACCATTTATTTAAAAACCAAAATTCTCATCTTGTAACATTTTTAATATAGAATCTTTTATGAATGGAATAAATCAATTTTATATTGCTTAATTGTTAATTTATTATTCTCAGGAATCCCACATCCTAATTTACTTTTAAAAAAGTGAAAAAGTGACCAATTTCAACCAAAAAAGTGACGAATGTGCGCTAATAATGTAACTAATGACATTTATAAGAATTCCCGGTGAATTCTGACGAATTCATGATTAATTCATAGGCCTTTAAAACAATTCAAGTTAAATTTAAATGAATTGGAACAATTAACAAAATTCCATTCAAAAACATCAAAAAATTCATTGAACTCAGTAAGTTTGAAATGAGTTTTGAGAAATTCAATGGCATTCAAAACAATTTGATGAAATCTCTAAGAATTTAAAGAGAGATTTAAATACTTCAGGATGAATTAAAAAAAAATTGAGTGAATTTAGAAGAAATCAAGTAAATTGAAAAAATGCAAGAGAACTCCAAAGAATTTAAAAGAATACAGGATAAATTAATAAGAATTTAGGGTGAATTCCTAATGAACCACAAAAAATATTCAATTTCTTCAAATCTTTGAAAGGTCTTAAAAATTCTTTGAAATTTTTTTAAATACCCTCAAATCTTTAAGATCCTTTGGATTCACTTCAAATTATTGAAATCTATTTAAAATACCCTGATAGGATTTTTACAGTGTCGGGAATTTTATTATTCGGAATTTTTCAGTGATCCCTTATTATTCGGGAAATTTCCATTTCGGTAATATTATAAAATTATTGGGGAATTTTATTCTTCGGGAATTTTCCAATTCGGGATTTTTATTTTTCGGGAATTTTCCAATTCGGGAATTTTCCAATTCGGGAATTTTAAAATTCGGGAATTTATTATTTGGGAATTTTCCCATTCGGAATTTTTATTTTTCGGCAATTTTATTATTGGGGGATTTTTCCATTCGGGAATTTTACAGTGTCGGAAATTTTATTATTCGGAATTTTTCAGTGATCCCTTATTATTCGGGAATTTTCCAATTCTGTAATATTATGAACTGCCGAGAATTTTATTATTTGGGAAGTTTCCATTTCGGATTTTTATTTTGCGGCCATTTTATTATTCGGGGATTTTATTATTTGGGAATTTTCAAATTCGGGATTTTTATTTTTCGGCTATTTTATTATTCGGGAATTTTCAAATTCGGTAATATTTTAAGCTTTCGGGAATTTTATTATTCGGGAGTTTTCAGTCGTCCCTCATTATTCGGGAATTTTCCAATTAGGGATTTTTATTTTTTGGCAATTTTATTATTCGGGAATTTTATTTGTTGGTAATTTTATTTTCCGGCAATTTTATTATTCGGGATTTTTAATAGTTGGGAATTTTTTAATTCGGGAATTTTATGTTTCAGGAATTTTCCAATTCGGTAATATTATAAGCTACCGAGAATTTTATTATTCGGGAAATTTCCATTTCGGTAATATTATAAAATGATTGGGGAATTTTATTATTCGGGAATTTTCCAATTCGGGATTTTTATTTTTCGGGAATTTTCCAATTCGGGAATTTTATCATTTGGGAATTTTCCCATTCGGGATTTTTACAGTGTCGGGAATTTTATTATTCGGAATTTTTCAGTGATCCCTTATTATTCGGGAAATTTCCATTTCAGTAATATTATAAAATGATTGGGGAATTTTATTAATGAAGTCAAAGATTCGACTCAATTTAGCTTCTACATGAACTTTTGATAGGTGGACAATGATAACCATTGTTATACATGTATTTTTTAGTGATTCAGTCAGGTCCTCTTGTCTGGCTTCCACATTCTGGAAAGTAATTTGCAGTGAAGGAATGTGTTTTAAGATAGTTTGAACCATGTCTTCAATATTCGGCGATTTATGTCCCTTGTCGATAATAATCAATGTTTCATAGGGTTTGTTGTAATTTTGTAGATATTTTAAAAAGTTGTTTATCCATTCAGTTACTTCTAGAGTCGCTACGTCCTGAAATCCAAGAATTATACACAAACTGACAAAGAATAATTTATGTAATTTCATTATTTTTATTTTGAATCTAGTATGAGTTTGAAATAACTTCCGGCACTGTTAAAGAAGGGTTTCTTGTATTGTTAGTATCTGAAGATTTTGTATTTGTACAAAATTGTATTGTTTAAAACAGTTTTTTCCAATAATAGAAAGAATAACATATTTCACTGCATTTTATAGATATTTGTTTCAGATTATATCAAATTCTATATCCGATTATCTATAGATCAATGTCGTTTTTATTGAGTTTGTTATCCTGGTCTACGAATAATAGTGAACTCCATCTGAAAATAAGTGAATTAAATTTAAAAGTTTGATTTTCTGCCATTTCTATAACTTTTTAGTTCATTGGCATGAATCGCAAGTTTGCTACAGAAATCTGGTTTTAAAATTTCATGATTGTTCCAGGTTTCCCAGGTTAATAAAAAAAAACAGACAAATCTTCAGAAAATATTTGAGAACAATTCCTTACGTAGTTTTGAGAACAGTTACTAATTAGTTGTCTCAGCTTTTGGAGTTTGTTTTACAGAAAATGTATTTTTCATTCCAATATTTGCACGAAAACTATTTATCAAGTATTTAAACAACTTCACTGTTTGTTATTTTGACTTAAGAATTCTGAAATTTTTTTAAACTTTCACTTCCAACGACTATGAAGCAACGAATGACACGGAGTTCCTGTAAGAAAACTATACATTTTTGTAAATTTTATTCAGAATCGTTAATATTACGTAAATCAAGTTGAAATTCAACATTTTTCTTCAAAATTGGCTATTAAATACGAATAAAATCTTATTTTTTAAATATCACCCCCATAAGTCTGTTTTGAAGGGATCCAAAAAATCCTTGTAAGTAAAAAAATTTGATTTTGCAAGCTTTCGGCGCTACTTATGATTTTTTTGCGTTTTTCTATAATCAAATTTAATTTTATAATAAATAATAAAATTAAATTAAATTAAAACATTTTTTTTCTTTTAGTCCTGAGTAATAAAGTTGCGGTTTTTTCAACTTTTTCAACTTATTATCAACTGTTCAGTCCAAGCGAATCAATCATAAATTAAATTTGATATAAATAATTGTTTGAACAATTTATTATTATTTATCACAATATTCTTGTAGAATAATGCTAGAAAGTTGCAGTTTTTTCTATAATTTTTCACTTTTGATCCACTTTTCAATTAGTGTTCGGTAATAATGGATGCGATTCAGCAAACATAATCGTTTGAATGAATAATTATTGCTCATAACTATCTTTTTTATTACTGCTTTTTAGTTGCAGTTTTTTTCTGAAATTTTGAACTTTCTGTTCACTTTTCACATTGCATTAATTATCACCTCACTCTTAGTACAAAGTGGACTACAAGGTGAAAATTTCAGAAAAGAAACTGCAACTATCTAGCATAACTGTAGGAGAAAATAGTTATAAACAATAAAAATTTGTTAACAAACGTTAGATTTGTTAAATTGAATCCATTATTACCTTATACTAATTGAAAAGTGAAAAAAATGTTGAATATTTCATCAAAAACCACAACTTCCTAGCATTATTCAAAGTAATATTATTAAAAATAATACTTAATTGTTTGAACAAATATTTTTCTCAAGTTGAATTAATTATTACCTCACTCTAATCAAAAAGTTGAAAATAAGTTAAAAATTCGGAAAAACTGCGACTTCCGAACGTTCTATGCATATCGCATCAAGATGTGTTCGAACACACACAGACATGAATCTATTTCTTTGTTTAAAAAAAATGATATTCAGAGGTAACGCAAGCCCCATGAAGTTTAACACGTATTTACCATAAGAAAAAAAATACGTTTTTATAAATTTTATTCACAATCGTCAATAGCTGGTGAATTGAATTAAAACTCATGATTTCTCTTCACAATTAGCTATAAAATATGAAATGAATATTACTTTTGAAATATCACCCTCATAAGTCTGTTTTATAGGGTATCAAAAAAAAAACCATGAGTAAAAAAATTGGTTTTTTGAGTTTTTGGCGCTAATTCTAATTTTTTTTGGCTCTTTCAATGCAGATTGTTTTTAATACATGAAATACTAATTTATACTAATAATTATATGTTTATATAAATTCTTCAAACAATTTACAATTGTTTTTGGCAATTTTCTCTTATGATAGAGTTAGAAAGTCGCGGTTTTTAAAAAAAAATTCCTCTTATTATCCAATTTTCAATTATAGTGAGGTAATACCTCATCAATGTTGACAAAAATAATTTTTGAAACAAGTTATTATCATTATTAATAGTATTCTCTTAGAATAATAATAGAAAATAGCAGTTTTTAAAAACATTTTTCCACTTTTTGTCCAATTTTCAATTACAGTGAGGTCAATGACTAATTAAAGTTAATCAAATTAATTTTCTGAACAATTTATTACTATGGTTAATAATATTTTTTGCGCTCAATGGTAGAAAGTTGTGATTTTTTTAATTTTCAAGCATTTATCTACTTTTCACTTGAAATGAGTTATTAGTTAATTAATTTAATAAAAATGATTATTCAACTATTTATCATTCTTTATAACTTTCTTCTGCTTTGATTATGCTCGATGGTGACGGTTTTTTCTAAAATTTTCAACTTTTCACCCACTTTTTACTTATTTATTATTGTTCACGGCTATCTTTTCTTAGAGAAATGCTAGAAACTTTGCTAGAAAGTTCAGAGAAAACTTCTATCATATCCTATCCTATCCGATCATATCTTACCATCATCTACACTCCTCTCCACTTCACTAGACACTTACGGCCCTCTCCTCAACTACTATCTACATACTTCCCCTGCCCTTCACTCCCTAACGACTTCCACTCCCCCCAATCACTTCCCTTACTTCCCCCTCCTACTTCTCCTTTCGTACTATCCTTCATAAGCTCATTAATACTCCCTCCCTACTTCCCTAACCAAATACTGTTATTTCCTCACTCTCTCCACCCTCTGATTACTTCTCTCCTACTTACACTCCCCGTACTTGTAAAAAACTTGTTACCAACATTTTTCTCTTTTTTTCACATATTTCACTCTTTCCTCTCTCCTTTCTACCATATTCTATCGGATATCTCATGATCTTCCACACCTTACACCATGCCGATCACTTCCCTACCTTCAGCTCCTATCAACATAATTCCCCTCCACTTCCACTCTTCCTCCATCAATTTCTTCTCACTCATCCCTCCTCACGGCTACGCTTACTTCCCCTTGTACTTCTCCTCCCGAACTATCATTCATTCATTATTCACAAGCCCATTCACACTCCCTCCCTACTGCCTAAATCCCATACTCTTACCTCCACACCCTCCCCACCCTCTGCTTACTCCTTTCCTACTCACGCTCCCCTTACTTGTAACAAACTTCGTACAATCATTTTTTTTCACATATTTTCTTTGAGGAGAACCGATTGTCTCTTTTAATCATTCCAGCATGTCGGAAATCATTTTTCCTATTCTCTTAATATCTTATCCTCTAGCTTCAGTGAATCATAATTCGTTCGCTTTTTGTCCTAAAAAAAGGGTTTCGTAGTCTATTAGGACGTGAATTAAGTATTAAGTTGTTTGAATGCCCTCTTTTGTTCTGTCACTTTCCCCTCTCTCCACTCTCTACTCTCCAATCTCTACTCTCCACTCTCCACTCTCCACTCTCCACTCTCCACTCTCCACTCTCCACTCTCCACTCTCCACTCTCCACTCTCAAAATGAAGTTATTGATAGAGAACTAAAAACGATGCCTGATCAATTTCTTTAATATATTCGCAGCAGAGAAAAACCACCATCCGATTATTTAGCTTTAATTATTCTTTAAATTTATAATCTGTAAATATTGGAATTTTCAAAGCTAGGCTTATTAACCTTAAATATTTCAGATCTATTTGAATCAATTATCTCCTAAGATTACGCAAGGTTCAGTTGAAATGACTTTTAATTAGCATGTCAACACCGAGATTATATTTCTTAAACATACATTTAGAATTTCTGGCAACTGTTTATCGGCGAAAACGAAATCTTATCTGGGGCTTTCTTCTTCAAAAAGGTCCCCCTATCAATTTTTAAACTCACTTCGTTTTGTTTAAGAAGATATATGTTTTTCGTTTCCATTCTAATTTTTTTTGTTCTCACTTCTTCTTGTCGATATGCATACTTATGTTTGGGCCTCCAGTGGCGGACCTGATACCAAAGGGCACAGCATGGAAGACACCATTTGAGGAAAAAGAAAATACCATTTCAAGACTGTTGAATACCAAAAAAAAAAAATTTCATTGGGATTTTGGAACACGTGAAAATATAACTGCAATATATGAATAATTAACATACTTTATTGCCTTTAAGTTTTGACCCTTCACGGTGGGCTGCAAATATTTTCAGTGGCTCAATTAAAAATAATTATTCATTCATATGGAACAAATTAAAAAATTAATTAACTATTGTTTTTAAGCAAACGTCTACACTTGAAAACACGGTTAACAAAAGGGTGGTCTCGATTGTGTCATTTTTTCACGAAAAAAGCCTAGCATCTCCTGCGTTTTCGGTGTTTGAATGCATTATTTATACTCATTTAGTGATTAAATCAGGTGAAATTATGTAAAATTAACAATTAATCGTGACTGAAACCTAAACGACAATTATGAAGTACATCTTGCCGAGGAAAAGAACCTTATAGATTAAAAAAGGACAGTAACACAGGTTTCACTTAAACGAATATTGATACCTATAGAGTATCCCTAACTACACAGTGTCCCATACTATATAGTGTCCGAGCCTAAGTAGTGTTCCAAACAACGCAATGTCCCAAAATGCCAGCGTCGAAACCTATAGAGTGTCCCAATTTATTGAGTGTCCGAAACTATACAGTGTCACAATCTATTTAGTGTCCTAATCTATACAGTGTCCCAGCCTATGTAGTTTCTCAATCTATACAGTAGCCCAAACTATACTGTGTCCCATCCTATAAAGCGTCCCAAACAACGCAATGTCCCAACCAATTCAATGTCAAAACCTATAGAGTACCATAATCCATTCAGTGTCCCAAACTATACAGTGTCCAATCCTATATAGTGTGCCAATCTATACAGTGTCCCAATCTATACAGTGCCACAACCTATGTAGTTTTCTAAAATATTCAGTATCGAAAAATATGCAGTGTTCCATACTATATAGTCTCGCAAACTAAGTATTGTCCCAACCTAAGTAACGTTCCAAACTACGCAAGGTCCCAGAAAATTCAGTTTCAAAACCTACAGATTGTTCCAATCTATTCAGTGTCACAAACTATACAGTGCCTTGACCTTTACAGTATTCCCATATATACAGTAGCCCAACCTATGTAGTTTCCCAACCTATACAGTATCCCAAACTATACAGTGTTCCATCCTATATAATGTCCCAACCTAATTAGTGTCCCAAACTACGCAATGCCCAACAAAATTCTGTGTCAAAACCTATAGAGTGTTCCAATCTATTCAGTGCCCCAAACTGTGCAATGTCCCAATCTATTTAGTGTCCCGATCTATACAGTGTCCCATCCTATGTAGTTTTCCAACACACACAGCATCCCAAACTATACAGTGTCCCATCCTATACAGTGACCCAACCTAATTAGTTTCCCAAACTACGCAATGTCCTAAAAAAGTCAGTGTCAAAACGTATAGAGTGTTCCAATCTATTCAGTGCCCCAAACTGTGCAGTGTCCCAATCTATTTAGTGTCCCAATGTATACAGTGTACAAAAGATTTTACACGGATTAAAAATATTTTAATAATTTCAAATGAATAAAAAAGAGTTCAGAAATATTTCACAAATATTTCAAAGATTTCGTAAAAAATTCATAAAGATTTCAAAATAATACGAGAAGATTTGAAAATTTAATTTTTTTGAAGGGATTTCAAAAGATTTTAAAGAATTCGGAATATTTCAAGGATATTACAAAAATTCTAAGAAATTTTTAATTCATTTAAGTAATATAATGGGATTTCAAAGGATTTGAAATATTTTAGGTTATTTTAAAAGATTTCAAGTTACTTTCAAGAGATTCAAAATTTTTTTATGGATTTTGAAGGATTTTAATTACTTTAAGGAATTTAAAACGTATGGAAAATGAGTTTTAAGATATTTTAAAAGATTCTAAAGGATTTTCAAGAATTTTAAAAAGTTTAAAGGGATTTCAAAAGATTGCAAAGTATTTTAAATATTTTAGGACATTTTAAAAGATTCTTAGGGATTTTCAAGAATTTTAAAGTTTGAAGTCATTTCAAAAGATTTCAAAGGATTTTAAATATTTTAGGATATTTAAAAGATTCCAAGGAATTTTTAATCGATTTTATTAATTTCTAGCGATTTTCAAGGATTTCAAGAATTCAGGTTAGTTAAAAAAATGTAAAGGAATTTTCATAACCTTTATAAATTTTCAAGGTATTTCAAAATACTTTAAAGGTTGTGAAACATTATATGGTATTTTTGATAGATTTCAATAATTTGAAGTGATTCCAAAGAATTAAAAAATTTTTAGCGAAAGCTCTTGAAAATTCGAAAGAATTCGAAGAAATTTTCAAGAGCTTCAAAAAGATTCAAGGGATTTCCAAAGATAAAAATTTTTTTAGGGTATTTAAAAAGATTTCAAGGCATTTTTAAGACATTGCAAAAATTTTAAAGGATTTCCAAGGATTGGAATGATAAATTTTAATTCTTTTTAAAACGCTCAGAAACTCTTTAAAGACTTCAATTTTATTCCTAGAAAGTTTACTTTTCAATGAAGTAATTGAATTTTCAATCAAGATCATTAATTTTCTACTGAAAAAGACGAATTTTCAACAAAGTACATGAATTTTTAACCAATTACATGAATTTCCAAATGGAAAAGATCAATTTTCAACCAGAAATGAAAAGGTGAGATTTCTAGTTTAATAAATTACTTTTCATTTATTTAATTTTTAACAAAAATTAGAATTATATCAATCCACAATGTCGAATTTCCTGTCCAACTAGACTAATTTCCAACAAAACAGTTCACTTTCCTACCTAAAAAATTAATTTTCAACCAAATATTCGAATTCTTAAACAAAAAAAACGAAACATTAACCAAATATTTAAATTTGCAACCTACAAAGATGAATTATCAATCAAAACCTCGAATTTTCAACAAAATACATGCATTTTTAACCCACTATTACCCCCCTCCCCCCCAGCGCCCCAAATATGACCCAAAAATCAAAAAACTACATTTTTACGTATTATTGTTAATTTTTAACAATTTTCGTAGTCTTTTTCATATAAATAATTACTAATGAACAATTGAAATATCTCCCATGACTCTTTTAACAATTTTTAATTGTTTAAACAAATGTGACTTATTTAAACAATTATTTATTCCAAAAAACTGTAAGAAATAATCGTATTTTCTTATTGGAATGTTATGGCTTGTCATTGTTTGGAGAAGTACATTTTTTTTTAAATATTATGTAATTATTTTAGCAATGACTTATAGTTTATTCTCAACATTTCTTAAAATTGACCCAGAGATGTCCAGTGTTTTCTCAAATGGGTATCCTATGCTACTTTTTCTTGAATAATTATATAATTTTGATAGATATCTTTTGATTTGTAATAAATGTCTATTTGTTTAAACAATTTTGATTTGCTTGAGCAGTTTTTTTTTTCGAAAACTTTAAAAAAATGAAATAAAATAAAATACCTATAATTATTTTTCTGACTGTATAGTGTATAGAGAGAATATATTAACTATTTTTTAATATTTCATAAAAATTAGTGAAGTTCATTGAAATTCCTCAAAACTCCTTTGAAATATTCTGAAATTTGGTAAATCTTCTCAAATTCTTTAGAATCTTTTCAAATATCCCAAAATCTTCAAAATTCTTTAGAATCTTCAAAATTCGTTAAAATCTTTAAAATTCTTTAAAATCTTACAAATTCTTGGAAATCTCTAAAACTCTTTAGAATTTTTAAAAATACCTTGAAATATTTTATAATTTTTTTAAATCCTTAAATTTAATCTCTTGAAACTTCTTTGAAATCCCTTAAAATACCCTCAATTATTCCCAATCCCTTGAAACCTTCTGTAGTCTCTTGAATTTTTCCAAAGCTCTTGAAAATTTCTTAGAATCTTTTAAAATACCTTATAATCTTTGCAATAATTTAAAATCACTTAAACTTCTTGAAATCTATTGAAATTTCTTGTAATATTTGAAAATCTTTTGAAGTATTTGAAATCCCTCAATTCTTGTAAATGAATTCTCTTGAATTTTATAAAGATGTTATAAAATCTCTTGAAATAGCAAAAATTACATCAAATCTGATAATATTTTTAAAACATTTGTAGTTTTATGGAATCCCGCCGTTAAAATACTCTAAAATCCTTTGAAATATTTGAAAATCCTCTGAAATCCCTTGGGATCTTTTCGAATATTTTCAATTATAATTATTTAATTATTTATCTGTCCGACACTGCATAGGTATACATATTTTTTTATCCTGCATGAGTCGAAATTACTGCTTCTTAAATTAGGAATTTATTTTCAAAGAGAAGTTAGTTAAATATCAGTTATCATTTGTTTTTTCATTCGTTTTATAAATTGCTTTCTAAATGATATAGCACTCTTTAAAAAGTATGATTCTTATCTTATCATAAATTTACTATTATTTTCTCATCAATCAGCTACTAACTGCGAAAAGCACATCAACGAATAAGTACATCTAACTGTAAACATGGAGTATATCTACACTAAAAAAATTCTGTTTGAACCAGCTCCTTGGTAGATCCGTAAATCAATTCTAAACTACTTATCACTGACTTTGTCCATTAGCGTTTCACCGCAAACATTGCGCAAGTATTTCATGCCAACTGCGTTAATGTTACTCTTATCCTTTTCTTGTTAGGTCTATACCAAGAAAAGGATGAGAGTAAAATTAACGTATTTGGCATGAATTTTCAACCAAAAAATATGATTTTTTACAAAAAAAAATAATTTTTCACGAAAAAGTTCAATTTTCATCAAAATAATTTAATTTTTAATAAAAATTTAGACCCAAACAGTTGCATTTTTATTTATAGAGGATGAATTTTCAAGCAAAAAAAAAAAAGAATTTTTAACGAAATCTATAAACTTTCAACTATAAAAGATGGATTTTCAGTAAAAAAAATATTTTTTTAAATAAAAAATATAGAAGTAACATTGTCGATGAAAAAATATAATTCTCACAAGAAAATTTCAACAAAAAATTTACATTTTCAGCAAAAGACATAAATTTTCAAATAAAATGATGATTAAAAGAAAATTCCAATAAAAGAGTTCAACATAAAAGATAATTTTTTAACCCAGAAGATTAATTTTCTGGAAATGGAATAATTAAATTTTTAACCGAGGAGATGAATCTACAACCAAAAAACTACATTTTGAACAAAGAAGTTCAACTTTCAACTAAGTAGCCGAATTTCTGAACGAAAAAGATGCCTTTTAACCTAATAATTGTATTTTCAACAAAATAAAACCATTTTTAATTAAATACTAGAATTGTTATCCAACCGGAATCAATTCTGAACTATTCATTACTGACTACGTCCATTAGCGTTTTACCGCAAACATTGCGCAGGAATCTCATGCCAACTACGTTAATTTTACTCGTATCCTTTTCTTGGTATGAACCTACCAAGAAAAAGATAAGAGTAAAATTAGCACAGTTGGCATGAACTTCCTGCGCAATGTTTGCGGTAAAACGATAATGGACAAAGTCAGTAATGAATATTTCAGAATTGATTTATCAATATTTGAAATTTAATAAAAGCCTTTAAATATGAATATATTGTTTTGAAATTATTTAAAAATTGAAAATTGGTTAAAAAGTTGCAATCTGACTATTTAAAAAATTGAAAGTTTAATTTTTAACGTTAAAATACGGAAATTCTTGAATTTTGAACTAATTTCGAATCATCTTGTACAATCAATTATAAAAATATTTGTAATTAATATAAAAAAGAAAATCTTGTTTCTATTATTAGATTATGAATCTAAAAGGTTTATTAACTTATTTTTTAAATTTTAATACAATTTATTAAAATTTACTCTTTAATACTTAAAGTACAGTTCAATTTTAAAAATCAGTATAATGTATATTCACAGTCGATCAACTAAACATGTTTTTTTATCAAAAATTGTCGATTTCAAACGCTTCTAATTTGTAATTTTTTAAGTCTTTAAAACTGCATTTTGAAATTCTTTAAATGAAAAATGTACGCTTAAAAATTAAATCTAAAATGGAAAATTTCAAAAGTGAAAGATTTTTGAATTATGCATTGTAAACTGAATGATTTTAGAATGGAAAAAGATAAAAAAATTAAACTAGAGGATTTAAAAAAAAATCAAATGAATTGAAAACAATTTTAAAAATCGAAAAAATTCCATTGATTTCAGTAAAATTTGAGCGAATTTAAAGGAATTTAAGGGAGATGAGAAGAATTCCATGAAATTTATGAAAAATCACGCTGAATTGAAAAAGCAATCAAGTGAATTAAAAACAATGCAAAAATATTCTTATTGTAATTAATTGAATACAGTAAGTTTGAAATATGTTTGGAAAAATTAAAGAAAATTCAAAAGAATTTGATGAAATTCCTAAGAATTTAAGATGAGTTTTGAAGACTTCAAACATGAATTAAATAAAAACTTTTGAAAAATCCACTGAATTGAGGAAAATTCAATGAATTTAGAAGAATTCAAAGGAATCTGAAAGAAATGAGGATACATTGATAAAAAATCAGGTCGAATTCCAAATGAAGCCAAATAGTTTAATTTTCTACGGAATTGTTGAGTTTTCAAGCCAAAAAGACGAATTTTCTGCAAAACAGTTGAATTTTCGATCCGAAATATAATTTTTCAACAAAAAATTTAATTTTCTACAAAACAGTTTAAATTTCATAAAAATGGTTTAATATACATTAAAATAATTTAATTTTCAACAAAATTGTTGAATTTTCTACCAAATTGTAGAGTTTTTAAGCCAAAAAGACGAATTATCTACAAAAAGTGGAATTTTCGATCCGAAAATATTATTTTTCAACAAAAAAGTTTAATTTTTAACCAAATTGATGAATTTTTAACCAAAAATATGAATTTTCAACAAAAAGGTTAATTTTTAACTAAATAGTTTAATTTCCTACCGAATTATTGAGTGTTCAAGCAAAAAAGACGAATTATCTACAAAACAGTGGAATTTTCGATCCGAAAAAATTATTTTTCAACAAGAAAGTTAATTTTCTATGAAATAGTTTAACTTTCATAAAAATTGTTTAATTTTCATTGAAATAGTTTAATTTTCAACCAAATAGTTTAACTCAAATTGTTGACTTTTCAAGCCAAAAAGACGAATTATCTACAAAACAGTTGAATTTTCGATCCGAAAATATGATTTTTCACCAAAAAAGATTAATTTTCGACCAAATAGTTGAATTTTTACTCAAAAATATGTCTTAAAAAAAAAGATTGATTTTTAACCAAATAGTTTAATTTTCTACAGTATTATTGAGTTTTCAAGCCAAAAAGACGAATTTTCTATAAAACAGTTGAATTTTCGATCCGAACATATGATTTTTTAACAAAAAAGTATAATTTTTAACCAAATAGTTGCATTTTTAATAAAAAATATGAATTTTGAACAAAAAAAGTTCGTTTCTAGCCAAATAGTTTAATTTTCTACGGAATTGTTGTGTTTTTAAGACAAAAGATGAATTTTCTACAAAACAGTTGAATTTTCGATCAGAAAGTATGATTTTTGTAGAAAAAAGTTTATTTAGGCCAAGCCGGTCGGTAAGTTAGGCTCTGGCCGGGTTAGGCGTCTCATTTGTGGTTTGGTCCTGTCTAAATCCCCATTTTGGGGCCAGGTTTTTTCTATTTCGTGCCCAGCTAGCGCCGTGACAATATTTCCACACGGGCAGTCTAATCAGCAGAGGCAAGACATGTGAGTAGTCTAGCCATTTGAGACAATACTATAGATCAGTCCAACGAACAAAAGCAATCTTGTCTTAATTGGCTCAACTACCACAGTATCTTGCCTTTGTCGGTTGGACTGATCCATAATCATGTCTTAATTGGTTGGACTACTAAATATCTTTGGTAGTCCAGAATGTCTTTTTCTTTAATTATTTTTACAAATCTTCACATTGCCTGGGCCGTCCTATTATAGAAGTGATGTGCTTTTGGATGTTGCTGCCTTTGAATGGTTTAATCAAGTGAGCGGCAGAGTATCTGGATCGATTACACAGCTCCACACAAAAAATCGAGAAAAGTACCCCTGGAGTTTGACTATGTCTATCATATATTTTCGGAGTCGCAGAATCCAAATTCGGGGTCCTTTGGCTTCATCACGTCAGATTTCGTCCATAACTTCAAAAAACATGAAAATCGCTGATTTAAGGTGAAACATGATTGTACCTATGAAAAGTGGTCATATCCAATGTTTTCGAGGTCGCTGAGTACGAATCCGGAGTCATTGTGGTTCTATGATGTCACGTTCCGTCGCTAACCTAAAAGGAAAACGGTGAATTGTTAATTTTATATAAAGCATGTATTTTTCAAATGTACCACAACAACTACGAATTCGTACTCAGCGATCTCGAAAACATAGAATATGATCACTTTGCATTGAAATAATATATGTTTTTCATAAAATTACTAATTCACCGTTTTTCTTCGAGGTTAGGGACGAAGCGTGAGGTCATAGAACCACAACGACTCCGAATTCGTACTCAGCGACCTCGAAAACGTAGGATATGACCACTTTTCATAGGTACGAATGATGTTTCACCGCTTCCTAATATTTTTTTAACACGATCGTAATCAATATTTAACGCCTCGATTAAAAAAAAATTAAAAGCATTCGGTACGGGACGACTGAAAACTCCCGAAAAATAAAATTCCCGAATAATAAAATTCTTGAATAATAAAATTCCCGAACAGTTTATATTATTACCGAATCGAAAAATTCACGAATAATACAATTCCCGAATAACAAAATTCCGAATAATAAAATTTCCGAATTTGAACATTCACGAACAGTTTATAATATTACCGAATTGAAAAATTCTCGAATAATTAAATTTCCGAATCAACAAATTCCCGAATAATAAAATTCCCGACAGCTTATAATATTGCCGAATTTGAAAATTCCCGAAAAATAAAATTCCCGTATAAAAAATTACAGAATAATAAAATTCCCGAAATTGTTAAATTCCCGAATTGGAAAATTCAGGAATAATAAAATTTTGGAATAATAAAATTCCCGAATAATAAAATTTCCGAAAAGTTTATAATATTACCGAACTGAAAAATTCCCGAATAATTCAATTTTCGAATAACAAAATTCCAAATAATAAAATTGCCGAATAACAAAATTCCCGAATTTGAGAATTCCCGAACAGTTTATGATATTACCGAATTGAAAAATTCCCGAATAATAACATTTCTGAATAACAAAACTCACGAATAACAAAGTTCCCGGCAGTTTATAATATTACCGATTTTGAAAATTCCCGAACAGTTTATAATTTTACCCAACTGGAAAATTCCCGAATAAATTTTCGTATACAAAATTCCCGAATAAGAAAATTCCCTACATTGTAAAATTCCCGAATTAGGAAATTCAGGAATAATAAAATTCCCGAATAATAAAATTCTTGAATAATAAAATTCCCGAACAGTTTATAATATTACCGAATTGTAAAATTCCCAAATAATTAGAGTTTCGAATAACAAAATTCCCAAATAATAAAATTCCTGAAAAATGAAATCCCCGAATAATTCAATTTCCGATTAACAAAATTAGATAACTTTTTGAAAAAATTGTTTAATGTTAAAAAAAACTAAACTTTGAACAAAATAATTAAATTTTTAACCAAAAAAATTGTTTTGGTAAGATAACTCCTCCCCATTCAAGCCATAAAAGAAAAATCGTTAACCCTCCGTTTTGCACAAGTGGTCTGGCCAGACCCCTATATATTTTGTATGGAAATATATGAAATATAATGCATTTTGAAAATGTTACCGCGTTTTTTCTTTAGTTTCTCTTGGTATTATTCCATTCGTTATAAAGTAAACTCTTGCTTCTCCTGCTTCCATTGCAATCATATCACTCACTTCCCATCCCCTCACTTCAACTCACTTCTACTACTTCCCTTCCCACACTGTCCAACCCCTCGTTAACCCTACTTTCCATCCTCTTCCCCTTCCCTTAATTCTCCCTTATCTACCTTCCCTCTCCTCAACTCACCTACATTCATTCCCCACGCATCCCACACCCGCACTTTCTCACTCCCCTCACTTATCTTACTTCTCCCTCTTCTACATACCGACTCTTAACATTTCTCACATCCCTTACTTACCCTACTATCCATCCCCTCACTTTCCTTAGTTCTCCTTTATCTACTTCCCCTCCCCTCACATCCCGCACTTACACTCACTTCTCGTACTTCCTAGCCCCTCACATCCCACACATCCAATCCCATCACTTCTCTCACTTCTGCGTCCTCTACTTACCTTGATTCCACTCCCATACTTCTCCTACTTCTGCTTTTCTTCATTTCCTTACTTCTCCCTTATCTGTTTTCCTCTCCTGCATTCCCCTACTTTTATACCCCACGCATCCTTCCCCTCACTTTCTCACCTCCTTCACTTCTCTTCCTTCTCCCTCCTCTATATCCCAACCCCATACTTTCCTCACATCCCGCACTTCTCCTACTTTCTACTTCCTCACTTTTCTAACTTTCCTTTATCTACTTGACTTTTCTCTTCTTTTCTTCTCCTCAAATCCTTTATTTCCATCTCCTGTTCTTAATTTCACTTCCTGTAATTATATTATTATTTTTTTATTATTGATAAATTCTCTACTTTTACATTCTTCAACTGATTTGTAATTTTCATATATCATCTTTTAAACTAACTTCACTCTCGAACTAATAATGACAATAATTTCAGCTTGTGGTGAATAGGATACTCGGACACTGGCCAAAGTTGATTCTTTTTTTTTAAGGAGCTGTAAAAGAAGAAAATCTTCCTTCGCCTAAAAACGTGGTTGACGCTTTAAATAATAACATCTACAAAGTGCATTTCAATTTTCTCTCGTACGCCCTTGAATTGATCACAATGCTCAACCTCAAATTTCAGAGCGCAAAGCCAAAAATAGCTGTGTTGCTAGACCGAGTGAGCAACTTATACAGACAGATTCTCAAGAATTTCGTACAGAAAGAGGTCCTTGAGAAACCCGGCGTAAAATTATCAACCTTTCAGTTAACCAACCCCAGGCATTTCCAGTCATTGGATCTAATTTATTTTGGTGCTAAAGTCGATGCTTTTCTTAAAACCGGAATTGAGATTGATCCAACAGAGATGCACAATTTTCGCTTGCGGGCACTTGATTTTTACCTAGAATTGTACAATCAAATCAAAATGTGGTTCGATTTTGATAATCCGCACTTAAAGTTTGCATTGAACTTTACAATAAAAAATGCTTTAAGCGGGGAAATCTTCTCCATTGCCGAGTACGCTAATCTCTTTCCGGCAACAAAAGCTGATATTGAGTTGGTTGATATCGAGTCGCAAAACTTAACGTCAACTTTTGCTTTCGATGATTATAGGAAAACGGAAACTATCGACTTCTGGTATGCAGTACAAAAGGCGCCAGAGGAATCTTGTGATGCAGCCTTACCCAATTTATGCAGGTTGTCAAATATATTATGGTTTTGCCACACTCTTCTGTAGCTGCAGAGAGGGCTATCTCGCAGCTTAACTTAATCAAATCGAAGCTTCGACACCGGTTTCACGTATTTACATATGCATGCCTTCTTCGGATAGGATTCGAACTCCAGATCTTTCAGATTTCCGGTCTGATGCTCTAACCAATTAAGCTACGGAGAGACGAGAAATTTTTTCTTCACAACTCCTACCAGTTGAATGTCGACGTAATTCAATGTACTTGCAAGATATTCCTTAATTGGTATATTAGCTTAATTGGTTACAGCATCAAACCGGAAATCTGAAAGATCTGGAGTTCGAATCCCAGCGGAGCTAGAAAGATTTTTTCACAACTTTAAAAAGTTGTGTTTCACAACTTTGATAATCAATATTTAAAAAAAATTGATTATCGACCATGTAGACAAAAAAAACCTTGACATCATATTATTTTAATAATTCACTGGTAAAAAAAAATAACATCAAGTAATAAAATCAATCTCATGTTGGAATATCTTGCAGGTACATTGAATGACGTCGACATTCAACTAGTAGGAGTTGTGAAGAAAAAAAAAAAAAATTCTCGTTTCTCCGTAGCTTAATTGGTTAGAGCATCAGACTGGAAATCTGAAAGATCTGGAATTTGAATCCCAGCGGAGCTAGAGAGATTTTTTTCACAACTTTAATAATGAATATTTAAAAAAAATTGATTATCGACCATGTAGAGAAAAAAACCTTAACATCGTATTATTTAAATAATTCACTTGTCAAAAAAAATAACATCAAGTAATAAAATCAATCTCATATTGGAATATCTTGCAAGTACATTGAATGACGTCGACATTTAACTAGTAGGAGTTGTGAAGAAAAAAAAAAAAAATTCTCGTCTCTCCGTAGCTTAATTGGTCAGAGCATCAGCCCGAAATCTGAGAGATCTGGAGTTCGAATCCCAGCGGAGCTAGAGAGATTTTTTTCACAACTCTAATAATGAATATTTAAAAAAAAATTGATTATCGACCATGTAGAGAAAAAAAACCTTAACATCATATTATTTAAATAATTCACTGGTAAAAAAAATAACATCAAGTAATAAAATCAATCTCATGTTGGAATATCTTGCAAGTACATTGAATGACACGTAGACATTTTCTATTATTAATTTCTATAATTGTTTTCCTATAATTTCTTCTATAATTAATCGCAAAGAAATTGTAGGAAATTCATTGCATTAAAATTATTATTGGCTTATAATGATTTTCCATGACAATAAAATATCAGAAAACAAGATATAAACGTTTTATTTACCTTTTTAATCATTTCCTTATTTTTTAAACCAAAAAAAATTCCAAGACAAGAGGAATTTAAGTGCAGAATATCTACAGGAAATAATCAGATGACGACAGCAGCTATGTTTAGGTTAAAATTTACGTTTTACAATTTAACCAATTTGAATTAAAAACTGTATTTCTTCATTCATTTCTCAAATTTGTTTGAATGAAGTATTATAGATATATTTATTATTATATATACGCATACTAATGCTATAACATTTCCAGCCTCAGGATCCTTCAATTCTCTTTTCAAGATATTTTTATGCACGCATTTTATTTCAAAAATTAATAATAATACGTTTTTTTGTTAAATTTACAATTCTGAAACCCAAAAAGAGAGTTTTTCGTGAATGTGTTTGGCTGTATGTATGTGCATATGTATGTACGTATGTATGAATGTAGATTTTTACTTTGTCAGCACGATAACTTTTGAAAGAATTTACAGATTGGATTGGGCTTTCGTATACTCTTCGAGTGTCCTAAAATGAAGGTCTAGTTCTTTAAGCAGGCATTTTGGAGAAAAATTCAATAAGTGAGCGCTTTTTCAAAATTTTTGATATCTCTTTTTTTTCAAATTAAAAAATTCTATGTACGGATGTTTGTAGTACTTAAAAAGGCAAACAATTTGCCTTGATGACTTTTTTGATAAAACAATATTTACTGGAGTTATAGCATTGACCAAATTCCAAAAAACAAACGAAAACGAAAATTCTAAGTCAAACAACCCACGATATGAAAAAAATTCAAGACAAGAAAAATGTCAAACTATACAAGATAAGAAAAAAGATAAATCAACAAAAATTGTGCAATCAAAGAACTTTAAATTTCAAAAATAATTTTTTGGTACAAACATTTTTTTATTGAATTTTGCAACTTTGGAAATTTTTCAATTTTTTAATTTTATCATTTGGGAATTTTATTTTTCGAAAATTGTATAATTCAATATTTTTATCATTCGAATATTTTTTAATTCAGGAATTTTTTTATTTTATTATTCGGGAATTTTAATTTCTAGTCAAGCTTTTATTATTAGAAAATCTTATATTTTCTTGAATTTTATTATTCGGCAATTTTCCAATTTTTCAATTTTATTATTCGGAAATTTTACAGTGACGGAAATTTTATTTTTCGGGATTTTTCAGTCCAGCCTCTATTATTCGGAAATTTTATTTTTCGGAAATTTTTTGGGGGAATTTTGCAATCGACCCTTTATTATTCGGGGATTTTATTATTCGGAAATTTTTTAATTCGGGAATTTTAATTTTCAGTCAAGACTTTATTATTAAAAAATTTTATTTTTGGGGAATTTTAGTTTCGGACATTTTTTTTCGGGATTTTTTAATCGAATCTTTTTTATTCGGGGATATTATTATCAGGAAATTTTTTAATTCGAGAATGTTCAAATTCTTGAATTTTATTATTCGGAAATTTTCCAATTTTTAAATTTTAGTGTCGGAAATTTTATTTTTCGGGATTTTTCAGTCCAGCCTCTATTATTCCGAAATTTGATTTTTTGGAATTTTTTTTCGGGATTTTGCAATCGACCCTTTATTATTCGGAAATTTTCCAATTTGGGAATTTTCCCATTTTTAAGTTTTGGAATTTTCCAATTCGGGAATTTTCCAATTCAGGAATTTTCAAATTAAGCAATTTTATTATTCGGGAATGTTATTATTTGAAAAATTTTCAATTCAGGAATTTTATTATTCGAAAACTTTTTATAATTTGGGATTTTTATTATTCGGAAATTTTACAATTTGAGAATTTTAAAATTCTTGAATTTTATTGTTTGTGAATTTTTCAATTCAGGAATTTTATTATTCGAAAACTCTAATTTTTACCAAAAATTTCAATTTTCAACCAGAGGTGAATCTTAAAAATTGAATTTTTAAGAAAATAATTTATAACAAAAAAGTGAATTTTCCACCAAACAGTTAAATTTTCCTAAAAATAGTTTATTTTTTCAACAAATATTTAAATTTTCAACACAAAAAATAAATTTTAAAGAAAAAAGTACATTTTCAACAAAAAAGTCAATTTTTAACAAAATAATTTAATTTTCTACAAAATTGTTCAATTTTTAATTTAAAAAAAAAAACGAATTATCTACAAAGCAGCTTAATTTTCAAACCGAAAATATGATATTTTTAAAGATAATTTTTTACCAAACTGTTAAATTTTTATGGAAATATTTTAATGTTTAATAAAAAAGTTCAATTTTTAGCAAAAAAGTTAGTTCTCAACCTATTATTTTTTAAATAATTCTACTATTTGATTCATAATCAAATTTCAAAAAAAATTTTTTATTAAAAATGTAAATATTTTGTTACAGAGCCATATTTTTTTATCAAAAATTGAACTACTGAGTAGAAAGTTGAACTTTTTTGTTAAAAAATAATTTTTCTGGTTGAAGATTCATCTCTTTGGTTGAAAATTGAATTATTCCATTTTTAGAAAATTAATCTTTTTTGTTAAAAAATTATGTTTTAGGTTGATTGTCGTACTCCTTTGTTAAAATTTCAATTTTTTAAAAAGATCCATAATTTTAGCTGAAAAAATTTAAACCTAAAATTCATCTTGCATGCTTAAAAATTAACTTTCTTAATGAAAATTGTTCTTTTTCGGATAGAAAATTAATCTTGGTTGAAAATTCATAATTTTTGTTAAAAATTCAACTTCTTTGTGGATGATTAGTCTTTTGGGTTCAAAAATTCAACAATTTCGTGGAAAATTAAACAATTTGGTTGAAAATCTAATTATTTTTTGAAAATTATATTTTTTATTTAAAATTCATAATTTTTCTTGAAATTTCAATTTTTTTGCGGATGATTAGTCTCCTGGGCAAACAAAATCGATTTTTAAAGATTTCAAAGAAAAAAATGTCTAAAGATGCATAGGCTTGAAATGTTTTATTTTTTATTTTCAAACATTATTTTCATAGAATATACCAAAAGATATCCAAAATTATGTTCAAGAATCTGAGAGATTGTTGGGAATTTGTTTTTATTTTGCAAGATTTTAAATGATTTTCTAAAATTTCGAAAAAGAAAGTGGAAGATTACCAAATTACAAAAAATTGAGTTTATTCAAGAAATATAAAGAAGTTTTGAAAAGGTTCAAAAATAATTAAGAAACGATTTCAAAATATTTGAAACGATTTCAAAAAATTTAAAACGAAATGTAGATTGTAGAAATTTCGAAAAATCATGTTATTTTATGATTCCTGGCAAAATTTAAATGATTTTTTATTTTGATAAATTAATTTTAAGATCAAATTGAACAAGATTTCAATAAATTTCAAAAGATTTCCGGAATTGCCGAAACAGAATCTGGAAGATCTTAATTTTGAAAAAATTTCAAGAATAATTAAAAACTAGAAACAATTTCAAGAAATTTAAAAACAAAATGTTGATTTTTGAAGATTTCGAAAAAAAGCTTTTTAAGAGTTTTGAAAGGTTTCAAGAGAATAAAAAAGTTATTTTAAGATTCCTGGGAAAATGTAAATGGTACTTAATTTTGAAAAATTAATTTTAAGATAAAAATTCGAAAGAGAATTTGGATGAGTTGGAAGAAATTTTTTTCATTTTTAGCATGATTTAAAAAACCATTGTAATTTGAAACAATTTCAAGAAATTGGAAACAAAATGTAGATTTTTGATGTTTCGAAAAAAAGAAATTTTTTAAGAGTTTCAAAAAAAAGGAAGTTTTTAAAAGTTTTGAAAGTTTCAAGAAAACAGGAACGTTTTTCATTAAAGATTCCTGAGAAAATTGAAATGATTGTTTATTCTGAAAAATGAATTTTAGGGTAAAATTGAAAATTATTTCAAAATATTTATAACAAAGCAAAATAAATTATAAACTAAGGTACTTGGTTAAAAGTTGAACAACTTTATTAAAAATTACTTACATTAGTCAAAGATTAATATCTGCGTTTGTTTTAAATTTAAGTATATTGTAGAAAATTCGTTTTCTTTTTATTGAAAATTAATATTTTTACTAAAAATATAACTATTCGATTTTTGGTTGAAAATTTTTATATTTTATAGTTGAAAATTCAACTATTTGTTTGAAAATTCAGGTATTTTCTTTAAAAATCGTCTTTTTTCGTAGAAAATTAATTTTGGTTTTTTGGTTTTTGGTTCAAAGCCAACTATTTAGTTGAAAATTGATGTATTTTGTAGAAAATTCGTTTTCTTTTTATTGAAAATTAATATTTTAACTAAAAATTTAACTATTCGACTTTTGGTTAAAAATTTCTATATTTTTTAGTTGAAAATTCAACTATTTGTTTGAAAATTCAGGTATTTTCTTTTTTTTTAAATTAAAATTAGTTGAAAATTTGTTTTTTTTTTATTCAAAATTCAATCACATATTCCAGTTGAAGATTGATCATTCAAGTTAAAAATTTATAAGTTTGGTTGAAAATTATTAATTTAAACTGAAAATTTACGTATTCCATTTTTGGCTGAAACTTGGTATTTTTTAGTTGACAATGTAATTATTTCGTTGAAAATTCATGTATTTTGTTGAAAAATCGTCTTTTTTAGTAGAAAATTAATCTTGTTTAAAAATTCGTCTTTTTTGTTTGAGATTCATCTTTTGATTTGAAAATTCAACTATTTCGTTGAAAATTCATGTATTTTATTGAAAAATCGTACTTTTTGGTAGAAATTTAATCTTCTTGTTTGAAAATTAATATTTTTGTTTAAAAAATCACCTTTTTGTTTTAAAATTCACCTATTCCAGTTGAAGATTCATCATTGTAGTTAAAAATTCATAAATTTGGTTGAAAATTTTTTTTAACTGAAAATTTAACTATTTCATTTTTTGTTGAAAATTTTACTTTTATGATTTAAAATTCAACTACTCATTGGGATCCATAACATATTTTTCCCTCATCGAAATCGGTTTAGCCGTTTCCGAGAAAAAGATGTTTTTCGATTTTTTTACTCAACCCCATCACTCCCATAAAAATTATTTCTCAGATATAATCTTCCGGGGAATTGAACCTCATATTAGTACCAACTAAGGGCGCAATTGTCGCACAGATTCGGCCGGGGGCAGCTTATACATGCTTAACCTGCTATGCCCTTTCAACGAAATAGTTTAATTTTCTACTAAAAGAGATTGATCTTCAATCAGTTACATTTCTTACTAATAAGGTTTTAAGTAAATTGAAAACTTCAACCAAAAGATGAATTTTCAACTAAGAAGATTGATTTTGTACAAGAAAATATGAATTTATTACTACGCAGCTTAACTTTCAACCAAGTAGTTCAATTTTCAACCAAAAAAGACGAATTTTCAACAAAATAGGTAAATTTTTAACAAAAAAATATTAATTTTCAACTACACCAAAAATATTAATTCCATGATGACCACTTTTCTACAAAACACTTTTCTACAACAACTGAAATTAGGGAATTTTTAAAATGAAGTTTTACGGTAACCCTGAAATAATATTCTTGTTAGTAATTTATTTTTTTGTATTTATATTTCTTTTTTTTTTGCAAATTCTTTCTACTGAAGATTATCTTTTTAGTTATAAAATATATTATTGATTTCAAAATTGAACAGTTTTGTTAAAAAGTGATTATCTTTGGTTGAAAATTTAACTATTTCATAGAAAATTTACTTGTTTAAAATTCATATTTTGGTGTTAAAAAGTCAAATGAAACCTTTCTTGGATGAAAATTTAACTATTTTTTTGAAAATTGGTTTACTTAATTCAAAAGTTAATCCTTTTTTGTAGAAATTTCATCTTTCTTGGACAAAAAGGCAAATATTTGGTAGGAGTTTCAATAATTTTGTTAAAAAGACATCCCCTTTTGGGTAAAAATTCAACCTTTTTGTTGAAAATTCGTCTTGTTGGTTTGCAAAATGTTTAAAAATTAATCTTTTTGGTTAACAATTTTTTTCTTTGGTTGCGAATTCTTTTAAAAAATCAAATATTTGGTTGAAGATACGTGTATTTTGTTAAAAATTAATATTTTTTTATTGGAAATTCATCTTTTTGGAAAATTTAGAAAATTCATCTTTTGAGTTGTGAATTCTTCTTTTTTTTCGTTGAATTTATCTTCTATAGTTAAAAATTGGTCTATTTTGTTGAAAATTTATTGTTTTTTTTTTTTAGAAAATTTATCTTTTGGGTTGAAAATTCAACATATTTTTGGTTGAAAATTTATATTTCAATGAAAATTTAACTATTCTATTTTTGGTTAAAAATTAATTTAATTGTTTAAAAATTAATCTTTTTGGTTCAAATTTTTTTTCTTTGGTTGCAAATTCTTTTAACAAATCAAATATTTGATTGAAGATACGTGTATTTTGTTAAAAATTAATCTTTTTTGGTTGGAAATTCATTTTTTTGTTAAAAATGTATCTTTTGGATGAAAATTTATTTATTTGGTTGAAGCCTCTTATATTTATTTTTAATTAATCTTTTTTAATTGAAAATTCGTGTATTTTGTTGAAAATTTGTTGTTTTTCGTAGAAAATTAATCTTTTCAGTTGTGAATTCTTCTTTTTTTTCGTTGAATTTATCTTCTATAGTTAAAAATTGTTCTATTTTGTTGAAAATTTATTGTTTTTTTTTGTAGAAAATTTATCTTTTGGGTTGAATATTCAACATTTTTTTGGTTGAAAATTTATATTTTAATTAAAATTTAACTATTCTATTTTAAGTTGAAAATTGATTTATTTTAGGTGAAAATTCAATTTTTTTGTTGAAAATTCGTCTTTTTGGTAGAAAAGTAATCTCATTAGTGGAAACTTTATTTTTTTGGTTAAAAATTAATTTCATTGTTTAAAAATTAATCTTTTTGGTTAACAATTTTTTTCTTTGGTTGCAAATTCTTTTAAAAAATCAAATATTTGGTTGAAGATAGGTGTATTTCTTCTAAGGATTTTTAAAGGTTTTGAGAAAATAAAAAAAATTCTTAAGTTTGCTGGGAAAATTCAAAATGATTTTTTATATGAAAACATTAATTTTAGAGAATATTTAAAAAGATTTCAAAAAAAAGATTGACGATTGAAAATTGAACCAATGTTAAGTTGAAGAATAATCGAGTAAGTTTAAAATATATCTAGAAGTTTTATAAAGATTCCAAAATAAATTAGAACGTGAAAAGATTTCAAAACATTGAAAAAACAATTTTTTTTTTATTTTCAAACAATTTTTAATAATTTCTAAGGATCTTGAAAGGTGTTAAGAGAATATAGACAATTCTTAATTTTGCTGGAAAAATTCAAAAATATTTTTTATTTAGAAAAATTAATTTCAGAGAATATTCAAAAACATTTTTTAAAATCTGGTTTGAAAAATTACAATCGAAAAAGTATTTATTTGGAAAATAATCGAGTAAGTTTAAAATATACTTAGAAGTTTTGAAAAGATTCCAAAATCATTTAAAACGTGAAAATATTTCAAAACATTTAAAAAAAATGTAAATGTTTGAAGATTTTGAAATACAATTTTTAAGCTTTTAAGGATTTTTGAAGGTTTTAGGAAAATAAAAAAAATTCTTAAGTTTGCTGGGAAAATTCAAAATGATTTTTTATTTGGAAGAATTAATTTCAGAGAATATTAAAAAAAAAGATGCACGAATGACAATTGGACCAATGTTAAGTTGAAAAATAATCAAGTAAGTTCAAAATATCTTTAGAAGTTTTAAAAAGATTATAAAATAAATTAAAACGTGAAAAGATTTCAAAAAATTGAAAAAAAAACAATTTTTTATTTTAATTACGAAATACAATTTTGATAAATTCTAAGGATCTTTAAAGGTTTTAAGATGATAAAAACATTTCTGAAGTTTGCTGGGAAAATTCTACATTAGTTTTTATTTTACAGAATTAATATTAGAGAATATTAAAAAACATGTTTAAAAATTTGGTTTGACAAATGACATTTCCCCTATTCCCCCTTCAGTCGTTTCCCCTTAGTTACCTCTCCTCTTTTACCCTACTTTCCTTCCCTAATTTGCTCTAAATTACGCTACTTCTCTACCTCTCCTTTCCCCTCACTTCCGCTAATCACCCTCCCCGCATTTTCCCTACTGCCCCTACTTTCCTCTCCCCTTTTACCCCTTCCCCTTTTATCACTTTCATAATTTCCCCTCGCTTCCCAATACATCCCCTTCTATAACTTGCCACACTTCCCCTCCTCTCGCTCCAACTACTTCCTTTCCCCTCATTTCCTCTTGGCAACTTATACTTCCCCTGCTTTAACTTCCCCTACTTCCTCTCTATATTTTTTCTCATATACTCTCCCCTTTTACTCCTTACCCTTTTCCCCTTTCCTGATTTCCCCTTGCTTCCTAATACATCCCTTTCTCTCACTTGCTACACTTCCCCTCCTCCCATTCCATCTATTTCCTTCCTCTCATTTCCCCTTGCAACTTATACTTCCCCTCCTTTAAATTCCCCTACGTCCTCTCTCATTTTTTATTTCATTTCCCCTATTCCCCCTTCAGTCGTTTCCCCTTAGTGACCTCTCCTTATTCACCCTACTTTCCACCCCTAATTTCCCTTAGATTACACTACTTCCCTACCTCTCCTTTCCCCTCACTTCCCCTACTAACCCTCTCCGCATTTTCCCCACTGCCCCTACTTTCATCACTTCTTATACCCCTTCCCCTTTCAGCCCTTTCCTAATTTCCCCTCGCTTCCCAATACATCCCCTTCCCTCACTTGCTATACTTCCCCTCCTCTCACTCCACCTACTTCCTTTTCCCTCGTTTCCCCTTGCACCATAATACATCCCCTCCTTCAACTTCCCCTTCTTCCCCTTTTCTAATTCTACTCGCTTTTCCTACTTTTCTTTCCCTAACTTCCTCTACTTTCGTCTTCTCATTTCTCGCTTCCCCCTTATTTCCCTCAGTTCTCCTTACTTCCCCAAACCTTATTTTCCTCAATTTTCCTGAATTTGCAACTAAACTGATAAATTTTTAACTGGAATAGTTCAATTTTCAACTAAAAAACAAAACAATTTTCAACCAAATAGTTAAATTTCGAACTAAAAAATACAATTTTCAACCAAAAATATATTAGTTAAATTTTCGGTTAAAAATAATTAATGAAAAAGCAAATTATTATATTAAAAATTTATTTATTTATATATTAAATTAATTTTCAACTAAAGTGATGAATTTTGGACAAAAATGATAAATTTTCAATCGGAATAGATTAATTTTTAACGTAAAAGATGAAATTTCAAGCAAGAAATAAATTTTCTACAAAAAAGGGGATTTTTCAACAAAATACACGAATTTTCAATAAAATAGTTGAATTTTAAACTAAAAAGATGAATTTTCAACTAAATTGATCAATCTTTAACTGGAATAGTTAAATTTTCAATAAAATAGTTGAATTTTAAACTAAAAAAGATAAGTTGTCAACCAAGAGATGAATTTTCAACTAAAATGATGTGATATTCACTTAGAAGTTATATTTTCAGTTTTAAAATAAAAATTTTCAACAAAAAAACAAACTAATTTTCAACAAAATAGTTACATTTTCAAACAAAGTGATGCATTTTCACCTAAAATGATAAATCTTTAATAATACATGAATTATCAATGAAATATTTCAATTTTCAACTAAATAGTTAAATTTTGAACCAAAAAAGATCAATTTTCAACCAAAAATGAAATAGTTTAATTTTCAGCCACTGGAAAAACAATTTTTCAACAAAATAGGTCATTTTTCAACCCAAGAGAAGAATTTTCATTTTTATTTATTAATTTAATTTTGTATGAAAAACAGTTGAATTGAACCATAAAAGACGAATGTTCAACATGAATAGATTTTTCAGTCAAGAAAGAGAAAAAATGGGGAAAAAATGTTTATTTTTTAAGCAAAAATGAATGAATGATGAATTTTGAAATAATTTATATATAAATATTTTAAAATACTTGAATTGTCAACTAAAAATTCATGTAGCCCTGTCCGGCTCGGCCGACGGCATCGTCTCCATCTGGATGGATGTGGGCTACGGCAAACAGCGGGGCCGCGATGACCGATTCCAGAACAAGAACGAACCAGTTCACGATCGAGGTTGTCCAGGTGATGAACGGGATCATCGGCACATAGGTGCTCAGCGTCACGCCGAAGGCGAACAGGGCGAGCAGCATGAGGGTGATGATGCCCGAGAGGAACTGGAAGACTGCGCCTGCGTCGAAACCAACCTTCACTGTGGCCTGTGCTGCCCAGGAGTTCGCGACGCCTGTGGCGGTGGCCATGGCTGCGAGCATTACCTCGCCGGTAGTCACGATGACATCGCCGAAGCTTTTCATCTGACTCATGTGGTTGAGGTTGGAGCCAGCGATGCTCTGCGTCATCTGGTTGATCGCGCCCATGAATGGCGCGGACATCATCTTCTTGACGTACTCCCAGGCGCCTTCTCCGTCACGGGGCTCCCGAACGTTGGTCTCGGCGTAGTAGGTGTTACGGACCGAGTCGACGCGGTGCTTGGCATACTCGTCGGCGGTGAGCATGACGTCGGCGTATGTCTGGAGTGTCTCCTTGGTCTCCTTGTCGACGATGGCAATAGGATCGGCTGCCGGCAGACCGTTCAATGTGGATTGCATCACGTCGTTCATTTTGACGATGTGGTTGTACCAGGTGCCGGCGAACAGCCAGCCGCCGTCCTTGGCGGCCTTGAGGAAGTCCGCTGCAGCGCGATCACTGGTTTGCATCACAGCGGTCTTGGCGGCGGCGCGAAGCGAGTTCTCATAGGTGTTCGCCGCGGCGTCTATCACGCCCGGGGCCGGTTTTTGCCCGGCGACGATCTGCTGTGCCGTCGGCCGGATATCCTGGATCATCTGCTGGATGGCTTTGGCGTGTGCCGCGAGAATCGGCTCTTTGATGACCTTGGTGTTGCTGTTGCCCTCCGAGGCCTCCCAGGATTGCTTCCAGGTCAGGGCTCCGCAGACATCGGGGTTCATGCATCTTTTTTCATTGAAGATTCAAATAATAATTCGAATGTAAAACTGCTTTATTAAAATTAAATTTTTTTTTTTTTGAAGATTAATTATTTTATTTGAAAATTCATCTTGGGTGAAAATTCAGTTATTAGATTCAAAATTTCATTAAAAATTCAAATATTTGGTTGTAAATTCATTTATTTTGTTAAAAGTTATTCTTTTTGGTGGAAAATTAACTTTTGTGGTTGAAAGTTTATTTCCTTGGTTTAAAATTATTTTTTTATTGAGAAAATTTAAAAAAAAATCAAAAAGGAAATTAATATTTTTTGTCCACATTTTTTTATAAAAATTTAATCATTTAGGTTGAAAATTATTCTGTTTGTATGAAAATTAAACTATTTCGTGAAACATTTATTTCATTTCGTTCAAAACATATTTCGCTGATTAAAAATTGAATTATTAAAAAAAAAATTAAACTTTTCAGTTAAAATTTCAACTATAAGGTTGAAAATTTCATTAAAAATTAAAATACTTTTTGTCGAAATTTTTTATTATAGAAATTTAATCTTTTTGATTAAAAATTCATCTGTTCAGTTGAAAATTGAACTATACCGTTAAAAATTTATTTTATTCAGTTAGAAACTGATTGCTCTAACTTAAAATTAAAGTATTCTATTTTTAGTTGAAAAATTATCTTTTTTATTTGAAAATTCATCCTTTTAGGTTGAAAATTAATTCCTTTTGTTGAAAATTTATCTTTTTACTGGTAGAAAATTAAACTTTTCAGTTGAAAATGTCATTAAATATTAAAATACTTGATTGAAAATTCATATATTTTGTTAAAAATTATTCTTTTTTGGTAAAAAATTAGCCCTTTTTGTTGAAATTTCATTGTTTTGGTTGAAAATAAGTTTTTTCGATTGAAACTTAATTTTTTTTTTAACTCAAAAGTTAACAGTTCTACTTTTTGTCGAAATTTTTTATTATAAAAATTTAATCTTTTGGATTGAAAATTCATCTGTTTAGTTGAAAAATCTAGTTTATTTACATCAATAAAAAAATCTTTGAATTGAGACAATATACTTAAATCAATATCGTGAAGTAAAGAAAAAGTGTCTAAGGTTTCTTTTTTTATTTTGGTATTATTGAAAATAAAGTTAGAAATGTCTTCAACAACAATTGAACAACCAGAGCATTGTGATAGGTTATAAAATAGTTTCCCCAAACTATTCACTTCAGTTAGACCTATATTATCATAATGAATTCCTTCTCTAGTAGAATCTACATACAATTCATTGTTATCAAAATAGATACAATGTTGATGGTTATGTAAGTCAAATTGAACAAGTATACGATTAGCATCAAAATAATCTGCAAAATCATAAAGTGCTGATGTGCCTTTTTCATTATTTTTTTTAAGCAAATTGACAGATTCTATATATCTGGCAGTGAAATCTAATGTTAAATATAAAGATTCTTTTTTATCTTCATAAAATAAAGTACTCAAATGAAAAGCGTCTGAATCTTTAAAGCTTCTTGTAAGAGAAATATTTTTATCACCTAAGAAATCATTTTTTTTAATAAAAGACTTTAGTTCAGAAAAAAACTGCTCATCGTTAATGAGCGTTGTGCTAGATAAAGAGATAGTAGCTTTTTTTTCTGCTAATTTCATGCATTTTTTTATTTCTTCAACTGTTTTGTTGTTAGTAATAATCGTTGTCATTATTTATTCAAATATGTATGAATAAATTATAACATAAATTTTATTTATTCATATGAAGAAATTACTTTTGACATATTTATGTTGTATTCATTTTTAAAAAAGGAAACGTCAAAGTCATTTATAATATTATAATGATCTTTATCTTCAACAGTAATATCTTTACCTTCTAACATTGCTTCAATAATTCGATTCTTAAGAACTTTTGATTGAACCATTGATTTGTTATAAAAAACATTGTAAAGGTTTAATACATAGGCAACATTAGAATCTTTTGGATTACATTCATTAATAACACGTTTAGCAACCACACTAATAGGCCCAGAATACATTGAAAAGTTTTGAAAAAATTTCAAAAATAATTTAAAACCTGGAACGATTTCAAGAAATTTAAAACAAAATAAAGATTTTGGAAGATTTTGAAAAAAGTAGGTTTTTAAGAATTTTGAAACATTTCAAGAGAATAAAAATGTTAAGTAAAGATTCCTGGGAACATTTAAATGATATTTCATTTTGAAAAATTAATTTTAAGATAAAATTGAAAAAAATTGAAAATACTTCGAAAGATTTCGAAAATTTTCGAAAAAAAATTTGGAAGTTTACAAAAAAAGGAACTTTTTAAGACTTTCGAAGAAAGATTGACTTTTGAAGAGTTTCGAAAGGTTTTGAAATTATTTTTTATCTTGAATAATTAATTTCAGGATAAAATTGAGAATTATTCCAAAATATTTATAACGAAAATAAATAAATTATTTTCTAGTTTCAAAAGAATATAAATTTTTATAATTTAGATTAATTAGGCGTTAATTTCAATTTTTAGAAATCATTATAAATCATTCAAAAAACGTATTTTAACAATTAAATAAATTAAGTTTATATTTTCCCCATGCATTTGAATGATTGTCGGTCTAAAAGTATAGCCAACGTCGCCATTCGGCCGCATTCAAACCTCATGACAGCAACTGTGATCACTTATCGAAGAAAAATCACTAATGTCACATTAGGGTGGTTCTTATTTATATTTGGTGGATTTTTTTCGAATTTGTCTACTTGCACCCCTCACTTTTGTTCGAATGCCAAAAAAAATCATTCACGCCGTAATCAAGCGAGAAAAGATTCCCTTAGTCACGTACTTGAAGTATTAATTAAAATAAACATTCTGGAGAAGCAATCTTGATCAAAGATTTAGTTTAAGTTTCAAGTGATAATTTTCTTAAAATATAGTGACTTAACCAGATATTTTATGATTTGTCTCACTTTTATATATTTTCAAAATTCTTCGACGTAGGATTGAAATATAGATCGATGGGATTGTTTTCCTAGAATATTAAGTAAAAATATAAATAAGCGTAATTATCTTTACGCATCGTTAATTGATCACGACACTCGACGACATTTTCTTGTGTATATGTTTTTCCATTTGATTGTGTATTCAAAGGAGGGTGTTCTGGAGGGGGTTTATTTTCTTCTAAATTATCTTGATTTGTCTCTTGAAAAATTTCGGGATTGTTCACTTTCCTTCCTTCTGGAATTTTAATAAAATTTTTGGTTTTCGAAAGTTCTTGTATATTTTCTTCATTAACGCAGTTTTCTTGGTCTAAAAATTTTGGAAAATTTTCATCTTTTAGCACCTCATCTTCCGAAGTTGAGAAATTATCTTCATCTTCATCTTCATTTTCCTTTTATTTTTATTGTCCAGCTGGCTTTGCCTTGGATTTCTGGTCATTTTTCTTCTTCTTTTTCATAATTTTCTTTCTTGAATTATCAAAATATTCCTTATCTGAATCAGATTGATCATCAGATTCAAAGTTTGTGTGCGTATTCTGTTTTAAATTCAGAGATTCACCAGTGGTTTCCTCTTTTCTTGGTCTGCCTCTCTTTTTCAAGCTATCATTATGTTACTTACGTTGATTTTCAATTTGTTCATTTATTTGTGGTTGCTCTTCATATTTTTGCTTCTGTCCTCTTGTAACCACAGTGTTCCAAGATTGACAGAGAAGTTTGTTTTTCTTTATAATTTTTGGAATTAAAAGTAAAAGTGAAAGGTACAGAAGTTTCTGCATTGGACTATCAAAAAATTCATTTTGTATTTCATTTAATGATTCTTCACTTATCAGATTATTAAAAATTTCAGGAATTTTTTCGTTCAAAAATTCGCTATTTAATTTGATATTTTCTATGGAATCTGAATTTTTATGATTCTCGAAGTTCAAGAATTCCATTGAATTGATAGGGTTTTCTTCCTCAAATGTTGAGTTATTGTCCGAAACTATATTAATTCCTACGGTTTCATTGTTTTCTAGAACAGGGTTCCTTGAAAGCGCATCTGCATTAACATTTGATTTTCCTGCTTATTCAGAATCCTCAATATTAGCTGAATCGTGTTGAAACTCGACATTTATCTTCACAACCAGCCATAGAATACGAATACAATATTACTTTTCAAATATCACCCCCATGAGTCAGTTCTATAAAGTACCAAAAAACACCCGGAAGGGGAAATTATTTCTAACTAAACTTACTGATTCAGTTTCAGATTTATTATGGACCTTATCCCAACTCTTGAGTTGCAAATTTGCCGATCGGTTTTGCGAGTTTTTGGCGCTAATTTTGATTTTTTGCCTTTTTTACATGCAAATTGTTTCTAATACATAACATACTACTTTATACTGATAATTAAATATTAAAATGAATTATTCAAACAATTTATTACTGTTTGTAGCAATTTTCTCTTAAAATGAAGATAGAATGTCGCGGTTTTTTCAAAAATGTTCCACTTTTTGCCCAATTTTCAACCAGACAGAGGCAATAGTCTATCAATGTTAACAAACATGATTATTTCAACAATTTATTATTATAGTTAATAATATTCACTTAGAATAATGCTAGATAATGTCAGTTTTTTTCTGATATGTTCAACTTTTTGTTCACTTTTTATTTGGAGTGAGCTGAATATTGAATTAAAGTTAACAAAATTATCTGTTAAAACGATTAATTATTATTATTAATAATATATAATTTGAATGATGCTAGAAAGTTGCGTGTTTTTCTGAAATTTGTAACCATTTTTCTACTTTGAACATAGGTTGAGTTAATAATTAATTTGATGTAGCAAAAGTAATTATTTGAAGAAATTATTATTGTTTATAACCATCCTCTTCTCTATTAATGCAATATAGTTGCAGTATGTTCTGAAATGTTTAAATTTTTATCCACTTTTTCTTAGTAAAGTAGTGAATAATAAAAGTTAACAATCATAGTTGTTTGAATAATTCATAATTTGTTAACTGTGCACAATAGTTTACAACTTTTGCAATTTATTTAATAATATTTGAATTCACGTTTCAAAGAAGAGTCACAATTCTAATATAGAATTATTTCATATACTAGTTAAGAATATTGCTCGTTTATTATTCAAAATAGCTGAAACTAGAATATTACTCGCTTCACCGTCCTGGCCAGTTTTCTTTGATGACAGTTAGAAACTACGGCAAAAGCATCGTTTTGCCTGTTTTTTATCCCCATGCAGATTTTTCTGATACAAATTGAATCATATAGGTAAAACATAAGGTTTTAGTTCGACGCAAAAAAAACATCTGTTTGACAAAAGAGGATATTTCTTCGAGTTCATATATCGGATATTGCTAAAAAGTTGTAAAATTTTAAAATTTTTGTTGCCTTCATTTAGGAGTTGGAAAATTGAATAAGGTAAAAGAATTTAATTAAGTACCTAACATGTCCCCGAATACAAATTTACAAAACGAAATTGAGAAATAATGTCACAAACATTATGAACGATTGGTGCTTATAATGCTTGTACATATACGAATTATTTGTATCAATATAATGATGGTAGGTTTCTGGGTTTTTTGGTTATGTATTTCATGTTATAAAAACGACGTTTCGCCCACTAAATGTAGGGCCTCATCAGGTTAATGTAATTTTCCAAACCTAAATGTCAAAAATAAAAACAATAAATAGTTATTTAAATTTAAATTTAAAACCTATTCGATATAAAATTATGTGCAATTATCAGTGCAACTTACATCTTAGCATAGACCTAAACAAAATCACCTTGGTCAAACGAATGACGAGAAAGGCCATTTTTATTTTCAAATCATGTAGTCTACCTGCTACACATTTTTCTTTCTAGATATTGATGTTGACAATTTGCATACTTTGTACTTTTATTTGTTTCTCTCGACCCATATACGTGAATATTCTCTTACTCTCGATTGTTTTTTTCCACTTCTTAAAAAGATCTTCAAAGCTGTGCACAATCTGTAAATTTAATCGAAATAGCCTCTTATAGAAAAATGTATTCGAAAAGAACCTTAACTTCAACTGGAGAAAGCTTCAAAACAAAAATCACGGGATATCGACATTATTGAGATTTCTTTCTGAACCAAGAACAATAACTTTTGGGATTCGGAGCTGACCGAGTCTGCTATGAATTACACTGACGAACTCAACAGAATTGTTATGTTTCCAGTTATATATAAGTCTGAGAACTTTAGATTTTTTACATGATGTTAATGAGACTATTTGCAATATCTGTACTAAAATCGACATTATTGAGATTTCTTTCTGAACCAAGTACAATAACTTTTGGGATTCGGAGATGACCGAGTCTGCTATGAAGTACACTGACGCACTCAAGAGAATTGTTATTGTTCCAGTTATATACAAGTCTGAGACGTTGAGATGTTTTACATGTTGTTAATGAGACTATTTGCAATATCTATACTAAAATCGACATTATTGAGATTTCTTTCTGAAACAAGAACAATAGCTTTTGGGATTCGGAGCTGACCGAGTCTTCTATGAAGTACACTGACGAGCTCAAGAGAATTGTTATTTTTCCAGTTATATACAATTCTGAGACGTTTAGATTTTTTACATGTTGTTGATTAGACTATTTGCAATATCTATAAAAAAATCAACATTACTGAGATTTCTTTCTGAACCATGAACAGTAACTTTTGGGATTCGGAGGTGACCGAGTCTGCTATGAAGTAGAGTGACGAGCTCAACAGAATTATTATTTTTCCAGTTATATATGAGTCGGAGAAGTTTAGATTTTTTACATGTTGTTAATTAGACTATTTTTAATATCTATACAAAAATCGACATTATTGCGATTTTTTTCTGAACCAAGAGCAATAACTTTTGGGATTTGGAGCTGGCCGAGTCTACTATGAGATACGCTGACGAACTCAACAGAATTGTTATTTTTCCAGTTATATACTAGTCTGAGACGTTGAGATTTTTTACATGTTGTTAATGAGACTATTTGCAATATCTGTACTAACATCGACATTATTGAGATTTCTTTCTGAACCAAGAACAATAACTTTTGGGATTCGGAGCTGACCGAGTCTGCTATGAAAAAATATTCGAACAATATCATAAAATTCAGTGAAAACCATTGAATTAATCCCTTTCTTTCTTAATTAATTATTTAATTCCATTCAAAGTCCTAAAAGCAATTCACAAATATAAATAATTGATTATAATATAGTCCAGAAGCTGTCGACCTGAAAACAAAATTGTTTTTATTCATTTTGAAAATAGTGAAGGTAAAGTTGAAGGGAAACAAGTTTCATTTACGTTGGCAAAGGAAACTCTGTTTGGCAATAACTTGGAAGCATACCACGCGTATTTTAACATTTTATCAAATATCGGAGAGCTTAATTGGTGGTGGACAATAGAATTAATTTTTATGGCATCCACGCGAGTGTTGATTTCTCGTTTTTCTTTCAATAAATAAGATTCATTTTGCAGTTTTTTAATCATATTTTTCATCTGCCGGTAAAAGTAATCGTCACAGGGCTGGTAAAGAGGTTTACATTTTGGAGGGATAATTTTAACGGAGCAAGTGTCCTCATGTAATTCATTTGTGAATATGTTGTTGTAAATGAGCGCGTCTGACTGTCGTTCCCACAAATCAAGAAGCAAAGGAAATTTTTCTTTATTAACATAGGACCCATTGCTGAAGGATCCTTGTCGTCACCTATGTATATTAAAATTTCATTATAATTTTTGTAGAGTCGTTAATGCAAATAGGGGAATTTTGCACTGAATTATACCTGCTCATGATTTCCCCGAGCCTCTTAGAAGTGCGCGAATGTCTGCGTTTATAAAATTGATTTTGTCATAAGTTGTCCCTCCGTGTTCTACATCTGCTTTTCACCTTGTCAGGTATTCCATCTTTCTCAATTTCGCGAAAGCCCTATTTAATGTTTTCAAACTTACATTGGGATGTTTAACAGCGAAGGCCACTGCTTTCTTTTATATTCGAGAGAAATGTCATTGAACTGTTTCGGGTCTTCGTATTCGTCATCTTCCCCCGTTTCCGTGCACTTGAAATAAAGAAACCCGCGAATTATTTGCCAGGAATAAATTCGTCTTTTTCGATAGAAAATTAATCTTCTGTGTTGAAAATTCATCTTTTTGGTTGAAAATTCATCTATGTGGCAAGTATTTCATTGAAAATTTGTCTTTTTTGGGAGAAAATTAATCTTATCTGTTTTAAAATTTATTTTGTTTTTGTTGAAGATTCAAGTATGTGTTTGAAAATTCATGTATTTTATTGAAAATTCGTCTTTGTCGATAGAAAATTAATCTTCTGTGTTGAAAATTACTCTTTTTGGTTGAAAATTCATCTATGTGGCGAGTATTTTATTAAAAATTTGTCTTTTTTGGAAGGAAATTAATCTTACCGGTTTTAAAATTTATTTTGTTGTTTTTGTTGAAGATTTAAGTATGTGTTTGAAAATCCATGTATTTTGTTGAAAATTCGTCTTTTTCGATAGAAAATTATTATCCTGTGTTGAAAATTTATCTGTTTGGTTGACAATTCATGTATTTTGATGAAAATTCGTCTTTTTTGATATAAAATTAATTTTCTGTGTTGAAAATTCTTCTATGTGGCGAGTATTTTATTGAAAATTTGTCTTTTTTGGGAGAAAATTAATCTTATCGGTTTTAAAATTAATTTTGTTCTTGTTGTTGAAAATGCAACTATGTGTTTGAAAATTCATGTATTTTCATGAATATTCGTCTTTTTCAATAGAAAATTAATCTTCTGTGTTTAAAATTCATCTTTTTGGGTAAAAATTCATCTATTTGGCGAGTATTTTATTGAAAATTTGTCTTTATTGGGAGGAAATTAATCTTATCGGTTTTAAAATTTATTTTGTTCTTGTTGTTGGAAATGCAACTATGTGTCTGAAAATTCATGTATTTTGATGAGAATTCGTCTTTTTTTATACAAAATTAATCTTCTGTGTTGAAAATTCATCTTTTTGGGTAAAAAATCATCTATTTGGCTAGAATTTTATTGAAAATTTGTCTTTTTTGGGAGGAAATTAATGTTATCGCTTTTTTAATTTATTTTGTTCTTGTTGTTGGGCTGATACCTCTGTAATTATTGCAGTTGTTTTTATCTCCCTTCCTTTTGTATATGGGTACGATAATCGCGTTTCTCTAATCGTCTGGGACTTGTCTCGTCTCGATACATAAATTTATCAGTTCGCACAATCTGTGAAGTAATGTACTCGCCACAGTATTTAAGCATTTTAGCGCTAATACTGTCTACACCAGCAGCCTTACCATTTTTTAAACTCTTAATTATATCTCTAACCTCAGTGATACAGACTTTTTCACTTGGGTTTCCTAATGCATTATTTTCTTTCGCGCAGTTCTGTTGCCCTATATCTTCATCTTCTATTAATTCTTTAAAAGAGTCTTTCAAAGCGTTTACTATCCCGTCTGTATCATATAGCATTTCACCTTTGCTGTTTCTCATGCTGACAGACTCCGTATTTTTACTTCCCTTCATTTCTTTAAATATTAGTTTTATGGTTTCTTGAAAGTCATTTTGTAATTTCTTTTCATTTTCTATTCTGATTTTATCTTCACTTTCCTTGACTTGTAATTTAATTTTCCTCTTTTTATGTCTGTAATCTTTTTCAAGTCTATTTCTCTCCTCATCGCTAAGACCTGTGATGTTTAACGTTCTCTCGTACCCTTCTTTCTTTACTTTTTGGGCTGCCTTAATTTCATCATTCCAGCATGCATCACCAGATTTACTTTCTACAACCGCCGTACCACATACTTGAATCACAGTTTTAGCAATGATATCCCGTAACAACGCCCACGCGCCCTCTATATCCTTATTGCTTCTAAGCGCCTCCCAAGTTGTCTCATCTATGCGTTTGTTTATCTTATTCTGAAAATCTATTCGCACTTTCGGTTTCTGTAAATTTTCAATCTTGATACGCGTTTGTTTCGTTTATTTTTTTTTATTTTCTTTCTTCTCCATCCCTGTCCTGAGTTTATTCTGGAGACTAAAAGGTAATGATCAGTATTACATTCGGAACCCCTCATGACTCTTGTATCTTTAACTAGTTCTCTTAGTCTTGATAGGGGTAAAGAATTTTACAACTCACATTTCGAAAATCTTATGAAGCGATACAAGATAAATTTGTACTCGACATTCAGTAATTTAAAAGCATCAATTTGCGAGCGATTTAATCGTACTTTAAAAAATAAAATGTGGTTGCAATTTAGCCTGCAGGGTAATTATAAGTGGATAGATATTTTGAAAGATTAAATGTTGTCTTAAAACGATACCAAACATCAAACTATTAGAATGAAGCCAGAAGATGTTAATAAGCAAAATGAGAAAAAATTGTTGTTTGATGTATACAAAAAATTCAATGTAAAAATAGCAGTTAAGAAAGCTAAATTTAAAGTTGGAGATAAAGTACGTATAAGTAAATTTAAAGCATGTTTCTGAGAAAGGCTACACACCGAAGTGGACAACTGAAATATTTACCATAAGTCATGTTAAGAATACTGAAACAGTGACGTATATGCTTAAAGATTATCAGGATAAAGCTATTGCAGGTAGTTTTTATGAATAAGAACTTGGCAAAGTTAGACATCCAGACATTTATCTTGTGGAAAAAGTGCTAAAAAACGTGGAAATGAGCTGTTTGTAAAATGGCTAGGTTTTAACGACTCTCACAATAGTTGGATAGATAAGTCTAGTTTGTAAGTATCGTTGTAATAATATTAAGGTTTTTTTTCTGAATAAAGTTGATTATTCCCAAACATATATATCTTTTTACTTACACATCTACCTAACCTTAATCTAGTAAATGAAAAAAAGCGAATTGGGTCCAAATTATATTTATTTAGATTTTCATACCAATAAAATACATTAAATTTTAATGTACAAAGATACCGTTCAAACATATGCGTTCTGGTAATTTCTCAATCACTTCTTCACACACATTCTGATTGTAAAAAGTAATCATTTCAAGAAGCAGACTTTCAAGTCGCATGAGATTGGTAAATATAAGTTTTTTCATTGCCTTATTCTTTAAACTTGTATAATTTTTTTGTATATAAGATTTTACACTTTTCACAGTGAGGAAGAAGACTCTGTTGAAGAGTTAAGGAACCGTTATTCGACCAGTGAGTCCAGTTCTTCGAGTGAAGAATCAGAAGAGTCTGAGGAAACTTCGGATTCAGATGATGCGTCAGATGATGCTGAATTTGAAGTAAATGAAGAGCCTGCAGATGGAGAAGATTTTGCTGTGTACTACGATGCAGATGTTCATCCAGAGATTCAATAGCTAAGGGAGTGGTCTATTAAACGAAAAATACACTTGTCACACATAGATGAGTTGTTGGGGATTTTGAGGGTACGGCTGCTACCAGATTTGCCAAAATGTGCGAAAACATTCCTTGGAACGATAGGAGCGGAATACAATATTATTCCAATGCAGGATAGAAAGGGCGCAATAGACGAGTTTGTATATTTAGGAGTAGAGAAAGGTTTAAAAACGTGCAATAATCCCGACCTACATTCTAATAATATAATTGAGTTACAAGTGAATGTAGATGGAGTTCCGCTAGTTAAATCAAGTTATCAGGAGTTTTGTCCCATACTCTGCCAGGTACACTGTGACCCTGACGTTTATCAACCATTTCAAGCCGCAATATATTTCGAAGAGTCTAAGCCGGGAGATTTAGATTCATATCTTGCTCAATTCATTGACGAAATAAATCAATTACATAGAAATGGAATTGAAATATCTGGGAACCATTTCGACGTTATACTAAACTGTTTTATTTGTGAAACTCCAGCTCGTGCGTTCCTGAAATCGACAGTTGGGCACTGTGGTAAGAATACATGTGAGCGATGCATAACTGAAGGGATTCGATTACAAGGTAGAACCGTATTTCCATCTGTTGATGCTGAAGAAAGAACAGATGATTCATTTAGAGGTAGGAATCAAGCGGACCATCATCGCGGTATCACAGCTTTGCTACGTATAATGCCCTTTTTGAATATGATTTGTGTTTTCCTTCTGGACTCTATGCATTTGTTGTATGAAGGTATAATGAAAAAATTATTGGAGTATTGGCTTGATCCGCCCTCCACTCCTCACTCCCTATCTTCTCGTTTATCCCCACTCTACGCTTTCTAAACCTATTTATTATCTTCCTGAAATCCCCCTCTGTCTAAACATTTCCTAACTCCTCTTCCAGATCTTTCTCCTTTTCCTGTCCTTTCTTCTTAAACGTCAATCTAAACTCCTTTCTCATTTCTACGTACTCCTCCCTTATCGCTGTACCTTCTTTCCATTTTCTGTACTTCCTCTTCACCTTCCTCTTCATCTTTTTACATTCCCTATCCGACCACGACGGCTTCACCATTCCTTTCTTCTTCTTTTTGAATACCTTCTTTTGCACTCAACCTTCCACTTTCTCTTTTAAATCCTCCCATATCTCTTCCACCGACTCCCCTTCAAAGCGTAGCTTCCCTGAGTGCACCTTATACCTCTCTATCACCTCCCTCGCCCAGCGCACCCTCTTGCCCGTCGACCCTTCTTTTCCCCTTGCCGTCCGCCGCTCTCAAGCCTTATCCACAGCCTTAATGGCTGATGGTCTGATTCTACCCTCCCTTCTACTGCGAACCTTTCCGTCTCCTCCCACCCTTGCATATTCATGACTTCATAGTCTATCACCGACACTCCCACCTTACTTACATATGTGTATTCTTCCTCTTCATCCCCCGTTGCCATACCATTCGCCACCGTCCAGCCTCTATCCTCCATCCAGTCCCTTAGAATCTACTCCTCCTTATTTATTGACTTGTCCTTCGATTTCCTTTCGAAGCTCGCCCCTTCTCTGTAAAGGCCCCCTTCCCTCCCTAGACCTTTCAGAGCATGTAGCCTTATTCTTGCACGCGGAGCTCTAAATGATGGACGAACGCTTTCCCTAGCTGCTCGTGGGAACGACAATGACACCACCAAAGTACCAAAAAGTTGTAGATGCGGTTCGAAACGATCGAACGCGCAGAGCACCCGACAATGGGTCGGCAAACAATGCTGATCATCCTAGAGTTCGGGGTGCTGAAAATAATTTAGATGGAAACACGACGTGCTTTTCCCTTCGTTCGAATCGACTAATCGATTGATACCCACAGCATCACCTACTTTGAACACTTTAGGCGGAGCCAGTCGCAAATCGTACCTTTTCTTATTTTCCAACTGATTTTCCCTTATTCTTTCTGCCGCACGCTTGCGCATATTAGCTCTATCTTGTCTTACTTTAGGTTCACCGATTTCATTCAACAATTTTGCCTCGAATTTTTGTCGCGGTTGATAACCAAGCAATAGTTCGGAAGGACTTTTACCGGTAGCTTTATTTAGCGTATTATTCAAACCCCATTTAACTTTGTTTACCTCCCGATCCCAAGTAGCGTCCTCATTCGATAAACTCGAAGTGAGTGCATCGAGGATTGTTCGATTATAACGTTCTACCTGCCCATTCGCACGTGGGGTACCCTCAGCAGTGAGAACGTGTTCAATTCCTAGGTCCTCACAGTAGATTTTGAATCTTTTACTCGTGGAAGCGGTGCCTCTATTAGTAACGATCCGGCTTGGATACCCAAAAACAAGTAAATAAGAATTACCAGACCTACTACACACGAAGGGTCCCAAATCATCGAGATGCAGCGTGTGCATTGGCTCTGGTACTTTTTCAATCGGGTACAAAAAGCCTGGCTTTTTACCGGCGGGTATTTTGTTATAAAAACAAGCTACGCATGATGAAATGTTTCGTTTAACATAGCGTTTCATACCAGCGAACCAATAATCACGCTGCATTTTCTCGATGGTTTTATCGAACCCACCGTGACCTACTTCGTCATGACATAAGCGCCTAATTCGTTGTCTAAGCGCGCGAGGTACATCCCATTTTGTCCCACTTTCTGTCTTACGGAACACCCTCTCATTCTTGAGTACATATTCAGCGTGTATTCTTTTTCCGTCTGCGTCCGTGGCTACGCTTTTTAAAACACTTTTAACGTACTTCAATTTTTCATCCTGCATTTGAGCCAATAACAACAAGTCATCGCGTTCTATATGAAAGATCCCGATTTCTTTTATCGCTTTGTATATTTTGCGTAAAAACTCAGGTCACCGCAACACCAACAGTGCATTACACTGTCGCTCCTACTGCACCTACTACAGAGATAAAAGATGTAGATCGGAGAATTAAGACTACTAATGTTAAAATTAAATCTAGAAAAAGGGTTTAGAGACTAAACCTAATCTAAGAAGGGGATCGTAGCAGGAATGTCAAAGGATCTTCCATCCTCCCCACTCTTCGAGTCCTAGCAGCAGAGGCCCGTTGCCACTGCTTCCCTTGTACGGGACAGTCAGTCCGTTTGGTACCTCTGACCGACAAAGATCTTTTATGATAAAGAAGTCCTGCAATATAGTTCAGGCACAATAAAAAGTATTTAAAGTGATTCTTCTGACACGCCTTTTAATGCGTCTAACAAAAATGCCATTTTTAATTTATTTCAGGTTGAGCTTGATAGCTCCGATCGACTTTAACAGGGATTGGAATCTAAGTATTTTCGCTGACTAATCGGGGATTGAAAAAATGAGGACAGAAACGGCATTCCTAGGTATTGACATTTGTAATACCTTTGAATGCAAGCCGTCTTATCAGAATGACTGCACACTTCTCCTAAGCCATCCATACATACAGTGTGCGCTAGAAATGGAACCATCTGCGAGAACGATAAGCCAAACGCTTAAATTATTTGTTTAAAAAATATATACTAAAGCACAATATATTGTACACTCTAAATTTGAATCAGAGAGGTTTCACTGATTTTCAATCAAAATTCTTACTGAATCAATCAGTGACCCATTTCTAGCTATTCGAATCAGTGAGATGCCATTGTGAATCAGTCAAACTTCTTACTGATTTGATTCAGTGAGCCGTTCCTCACTGATTCAAACTTAGAGTGTAAGATAAAGCCTTTACCATTTTATCAAAAATGAGTAAAATTAACGCGATTGGCATGAAACCCCTGCGCATAATGTGCGGGAAAACACTGATGGACAAAGTCCGAAACGAGATAATCCTCAAAGAATGTGGTGCAGGGGATATGGTAATTTATATATTTTGAAAATCGGTTTTTTAAAGTAAAACTTTTTTCATTAACATAATTCAAAGTTGATGCACAAATATAAAAGATTCATTGTTCCGAGACGAATCAATTGACCTATACTATCAATACATTTTATTGAAGAATAGGAAAGTTATGTAAATTTATATATTTTGAAAATCGGTTTTTTATGGTAAAACTTTTTTAATTTACATAATTGAAAGGTGATACAAGTATATAAAAGATTCATTGTTTCTAGACGATTTGATCAACCTATAATATCAATACAGTTTATTGAAGAGTAGGGAAGTTATAATAATTTATATATTTTTAAAATCGGGTTTTTATGGTAAAACTTATTTTATTAAGATATTTCAAAGGTGATAAGATAACATAAAAGATTCCCTGGTTCGAGACGAATCGTTTGACCTATAACATCAATACGTTTTATTGAAGAGTATGTAAGTTATGGTAATTTACATATTTTTAAAATCGTCTTTTTTTGGAAAATTTTTTTTCAATAACGTAATTCAAAGTTGACGCAAGTATATAAAAGATTCATTATTTTGAGATGATGAGATTGACCTGCAATATCAATGCATTTTTCTAAAGAGTAGGGAAGTCATGGCAATTTATATATTTTGAAAATCAGTTTTTTGTAGTAAAACTTTTTTCATTTACATAATTTAGAGGCGATACAACAACATAAAAGATGCCTTGTTTCGGGACGAATTGATTGACCTATAACATCAATACATTTTACTGAAGAGTAGGGAAGTTTTGGTAATTTATATATTTTGAAAATCGGTTTTTTATGGTAAAACTTTTTTCATTAATATATTCAAAGATGATACAAGTACATAAAAGATTCCTTGGTTTGAGACGAATCGATTGACCTATAATTTCAATACATTTTATTAAAGAGTAGGGAAGTTATGGTAATTTATATATTTTGAAAATCGGTTTTTTAAAGTAAAACTTTTTTCATTAACATAATTCAAAGTTGATGCAAAGTTTTTGCCAAAAACAAAGTCGGTAAAGTAGGAATCAGATATACGAAAAATGTAACAAAATGATAAAAGCTACATTTCCAAGGTACAATTCACCTTCCTTCCTACCTTCCAATCATGGCTACTATAATACAATAAAAATAAACTATAATAATCGAAGTTTATGAAAAGGGTCCAAGGCTAGGCACTTGGGGGATTGCCGCACAGCCAGAGTTGAAGAGAGATTCAAAACTTTTACTTGGATCATCCAAAATTTTGCTTGGATGTACCTAAATATATGGTATAATGAACAAAAATTTACTAACCAAAAAATGGTCTCGGGTCAACCCAATATTTTGTTGTCCATACAGTAACAATATTCTACGGTTCATTCAACCATAATTTTGTTAATTCAACCAAATCTCCTGAGTGTACATTCCCTACAAAAAACGTCTTCGCATTCACAAGATGTTATCTGCAAATCGGCCTTGCGATAAGCTTGCATTGGGACGGAAGCAAAATACCTTTAATGCGAGAGTTCCCATGTAACGCCTAAATCTTGAAAACGTCTGAGCGCTCGAACCTGTGAGAAACGTTCTCCTTGGATATAGTGCTCCCCAATGCATTTTCGTTCATGGTGCGTCCTCCACCAGTAACAGTCATCGATTCCGCTGGTAATTAAGAATGAGTATTAATTTCTGAATGTTATACATATTGCAGATATTAACTATTGTATAGCCTCGCAGCAGTAGAATATACTGGGATATGCCATTCATCTCCCAGGAATGATCCTTCGGATATCCCGCAAGGCTGAAATTGGGATATATAAGAGTAGGATATATAAAATTTTAAATATCCTACTTGGCCTTTCGGGATATCTGACGGGTTATCCCTGGGATAGAAATAAAATCGAATGGGATATCCCGGTATATCCTATTGCTGTGAGGGTGATTATAGCCCACTTGAAAAAGTGGACGAACAAAAGGACGTAAAGAAGTACGTATAAAAGGACGTTCAAAAGTACTTATAAAAGGAAAAAACATTCTATTTGAAATAAGTAATTCATCGATGCGTGAAACAAATATTTTGGTTTCTTTGAATCAAAGAAATATGGAGATAAATGAAAGCAATATTAATTAAGTGGAAGCGATATTTCTTTCATATAAGGGGATCGATACTGCTATTTTGATAAAACATGTCATTAGTTCAATAAAGTAATTTGTTCACTTAAGTAATAATTCATTCACTTGGAAGATATGTTTCTTTTGATAAATAGAGTGAAGCGATTTACGCCCAATAAACATTTCCTTCAAGTGAAGAAATATATTTTTGAAATAACTTCATGCACCATTAGTTCGAAAAAATATGTTTGCAAAATTCTTTATTTGCACCGAGTAGTTCATAACTATGACGCCAGGTGTGCAGAGTGTATGGTCTCACAATAGAAATGGATTCTCCAGTCTTTAAGTTAGCCATAAATTTTCACAGATATAATCTGAAAAAATGTCGTGATTGGTGTTTATCACTCTTCCTAAGCATTAGTCAGTTATTGGCCTTGCTTGAAATTATTTTTTCTACTTCGCGAAAATGAAAATAAATATATTAATATAAATTATAATCATTATAATTGCATTCAATATTTTTTGCAACAAATGGATCTGCTTGATTTTTTTCAAACGGTAGATGGACTCTTTCTGTTTGAGTAAATTGTTCTTTGAATCAATTACTACTTTATCAACTCTATTACGTGTTTTCTTTTTAACAATATGCCGCATCTTAGAAACAAATGAAAAATTTATTTCCATTGAAAAAATTTCTTGGCTGCAAAGAAATGTTTATTTTACCAAAAAATACGCTTATTTGAATCATAGAATCATATATTTGGTTCAGAAAAAAATTGTACTCAGTCCGAGTTACATTTGTTTGTATGTAATAATTACATTCTTGAACTTACACCATACTTCTTTACATTACGGAACTCACCTATCATATCAAATACTTATTTATTACAGTCAATAACAAATCTCTTTCGCTCAACGAATATTTATGTAAAATGGGATGAAATGTCGTGCAAAGAATTCGAGGAATATAGTACGAAACACGATTTAATAGAAGGCTTTGAAGATCTTGGCCCATTGGGAAGAACGCAAAATCGTTCTAATCATCTCTTTGTGTTCACACTCAATGGTATACACACTTCCTACAGGTGGCGACAAGTAGTTGGATTTTTCTTTGCGCGACATTCTGTTATTGGAAAAAACATTGTGGCCCTACTTAAAATGCTGCTCGACAAGGGTGAAGAAATTGGCCTCGATATTAGGATGACGGTTTGCGACCAAGACACCCCTAATATTAAGTGTTACAATCTCCTGAAACATGGCAAGATATTCATGAATGGAAAAGTCTTGTATCTTTCTGAATGAAAGCTACCTGGGAAGCAGATCAAAGAGGCAAGATGTCCAATCATTTGAACCACATCACAGAGATTCATTTTCATCCAAATTCATTTCAAAAAATGAATGTCGAGAGATCACGTTATCTCGTTGGTGGTAAATTGGTCAAGGCAATGATTGAAGCATATGAAAAAGGACTGGTCATTTCCGAGACGCTGTTAGAATCAACATAATGCATTTTAGTGATTAATCGTTTAACTGATGCCGCCGACAGCAATAAAACTCGAGATATAAATCCGTTAAAGAGTGCCTTGTCTGCTGAAAATGTAGAATCCAGAGCAGTTTTAGAAGATTTTCTGTCGTGGGCTCCAACTTTAAAAGTCCTGGATAAAAATGGTCGTATGAAAACCTTGCCTTGCTTTAATGGTTTAGAAATGACAATTCGTGGTCTTTTGGAACTGTACGATGAAGTGTCTTCGAAACTGCCAAGTTTTCAATTGTGTACAAGGCTGTACACGACAGACTCCATAGAGATGCTCTTTGCACGATTTCGAGGAAGAGGAGGCTTCAACCCCATTCCCACGTGTCATATGCTTCGATTGATAATTCGTCATATGCTTTCAGTGAAACACAACATCGCATCTTCTCGGAGAGCCAATATCACTTCGGTCGATATTTATGATTTTCATTAATAAACTTTTTTCTTCCCCCAACTCTGTGCCTTGCCACAAACGGTCCTTTATTATTTATTAATATTTTCCGAAAATATTTCCGCGTTACTTTAACTTTTATTTTCAAATATGGCTGAAAAAATATTGATCTCAGGACTAACTTGATCAGCTGGTATACTCGTTACATGGCCTTAATGTAAATCATGAAGCTCTTATGGATATTCTAAATCTACCTCTAAGATGTAACCATCAGGTGAATCGTCAGGAATATTGAACAATTTTGAATCATTATCAAAATTTTCAAACCATTTAAAATCTTTGTATGGCAAATATTCGCTTATAGCGGCACCATATTGGTTATTAATATCAAAGTACATTATGTAAGGCTCTGGTTAATTTTTATTGAAATTTAATCCCATAAATCTATTATTTGGCTTTGCATGTCTATTTGAACATTGGGAAACCCCACCTCGAATACCTTTTTCCATAAATAACATTTCAGCATCTGTGAATAAATCGAGTTCAATTCCTGTATGTTTTAACATTGCATCAAGAGCAAGTCCCGGTGCTGTGTAATAGTACAATGGATCTAAATTGTACGTTGAAAAACATGCTTTTCTAAAATTTTGAAAAATATTCGCCAAAAGTAAAACATCAGCTTTTAAATAAAGATCAGAGTATTCACTCATAGTTTCTGAATTAAAAGTTTTCCATACTTTACAAGCATGTTGATAATCTTGGTCTAAAATATTTCAATCGTTTAATTTTGAATAAAAAGCCTCTTTTATTAGCAATTGTTTTTCCTGAAGTTTAACCCAGCTATCAATATAACCATAAGGAAAAACACCTTTACTTGTTAAGAAATTAAATTTATCACCATTTGCGCAATATTGCCTCGTAACTTTTTTCTCGTCATTAGATGTATAGGGCAATCAACCAATTACCAAAAATATGTCCCAACAAGTGTAGCTTTTCATAAATATTGCAACATTGATGATTCTCTTTCGCCTTATTCTTTAAACTTGTATAATTTTTTTGTATATAAGATTTTACACTTTTCACACAAGTTGATTTCACATTGCGCCAAACACCTTCAGCTATGGTTTCAATGACGACATCCTTTGTACGTTGAAACGGCATAAGACTCTGTTCCAGAAGATACCGGTCGATACAAAGACTGACTTTCCGGAGAACAGCAAACGATGTTTCTTATAATACAAACGGATACTATTTTTGAGTTTTTGGAACTTGCTCCAAAGCCACTATATAATCTCCAAAAGATGTAGACATATGTATACGGAAATGTCCACAGTCGATGCATTGCAGCTTCTCTTGACCTAGGAGTTTCACTGATGATGCGAGCTTTCCGTCTTTTTTAAACTTAGCAACAATGATAATTTGCTTTGTGAATGATGAATTCAGATTGTATGAAGCTGCAGGTAACATTTGATTTTGAGGTGTATAAGGCATCATGATGTTGATCGCACTGAAGGCTTTCAGACACTGAGTGATCGTTGAAAATTGTACACTTTATATATTCTTCTTCATAAATTCGATGGAATTAAAACATCCACCCAAATACGTCATTTCAAGGTTTTGATCATCACACCCAGCGGACGCTGTTATATAACTGTGATGTAACAGTTCTAGAACACAAAATAATATGTTCTGTAAGAGGATTAGAACATACTTAGACCGTGGTCTGAGTAATGTCGTCCCCAAATTGACGTAAAGTTCTGTAACACTGTTACATAACCATGTTCTGTCAGAGATCTATAACAATTCTGAAACAGCGTTATATGTCACAAAAATATTTTTAGAACAATTTAGGAACAGGGTTACAGAGTAACCATGTTCTATAATAGTGCCGCGACACATATGTAACAGTGTTACGATGTAAATTTGTTCTGTGATTGTTCTGTAGCAATTGCAGAACAGCGCTATATGTCAACAAATATTTTTAGAACAATTTAGGAACAGGTTTACAGAGTAACATTGTTCTGTAATAGTGCCGTAACCGCCAGCGTGGCTGCCAAGGCTGCAGTATTGGAACATTGGACAATCACTATACCATCTGAGCCACGATGACTCCCCATTTACTAAAGTTGTTAACCCAAAAATGGTCTACAAATTTGTTATGAATCATTTTTCCAGAGCGCGCGTAGTTTTTGTTTAATTCGTAAGAAATAACATGGAAATAAGAAAATTAAATTTTTGGAAAACAGACACAAGGTATGAAAAAAAAAAATTCACAAAAGTTATTAACCCAAAAATGATCTACAAATTTGTTATCAATCATTTTTTGAGAGGACCCGTGGTTTTTGTTTAATTTGTAAAAAAATTACATTAAAAATAAAAAAAAATTAAATTTTTGGAAAACCGACACAGGGTACAGCGGGCAGATTTTTTGCATATTATTTCCGATAAATAAAACCAAAATGACAAGTCCTGTCAAAAAATGGTTGAAAGAAATTTCGTGGAACTTTTAAAAGCTATAATTCAGCTGTGAAACTTTATTCCGTACCTCAGTTCGTTTGGCTCAAATTTTGAATTTTCTATTTTTACATTTGCATCCAGAGAAGGTATTAGATTTGTGTGAAATTTGAAACCTCCGTTTTTTGTCAAATGTCAACTTTTTGAGACCCCCTGAACCCAAAAAACATGTTTTTACGAATGTGTCTGTCTGTATGTATGTATGTATGCATGTCTGTCTGTGAGCACGATAACTTTCGAAAGAATTGACCTATTAGATTGGTCTTTGGTATACTCTTTTAGTTTCGCAAACGAAAGTACAAGTTTGTTGGCCAGCCATTCTTGAGGAAAATTCAAAAAGTGAGCGCATTTTGAAAATTTTCGAGTCCATTTTTTTCACAATTTGGAAATCAGATGTGCGTCTGTTCATAGTAATCAAAAATTCAAACAATTTGGTCTCACGACATTTTTTGATAAAATAAAAATTTTCAGACTTACAGCATTTTCAATATCCAAAAGAGGAAACGAAAATTAACATTTTCAGCCAAACAACGCACCATATATTGTTGGAAGACAGGCTATCGGTCGAAAATCAGATGGATTTTGAGCATCTGGTTTTTTAGGCAACATATACGAAGTACCCTGGAGCATAAAGCCTGGTATCAGATCTGGTTGTTCGATGATCTTCTGAAAACATCATGCCAACGCAGGATGCACACTAGTCACCTATTTGTACCAGAAGTTGTGCATCATGTCTGGACCTGGAGCTTTCCAATTACTTGTTTTTTTTTTCTTTCAAAAATGTTGAAACATCTGAAGCTGTGATGTTAGTCAGCTCCATTCCAGGGTTATTGCTAGCTCTTGCCTTCTCTTGTTGGAACTACACAGAGTTCGAATTGCTTCTGTCAATTTCCCCCCAAACACTCGACCAATAGTTAGTCATGTCTTGCAATTGAGGCACTTTGGTGTCTTGCTGGTTTTTTTTTGCTTTACACTCAGTTCACGATAGAACCTTCTTTCATCGACCTGAAAGTTTCGAATTTGTTGCCTTCTTGCACTACTTTTCTTGTAACGACACAGTCTAGCAGTAAGAATATCAATTCATTGCCGTTGGGCGTCTATAATTTCATCCAATATTGCTGGTTTTAATGTTTCGATGTACCGAGGGTAGAAGATTTTAGTAACACGGTGTATCAGCTTTCTGGTTCTATTTCCTTTTTTATATTGATTCAGTCGACCAAATTTGCACCTTGCTTTGCTGACATCCATATCCAACCTGATCTTCCATGGTGGATCTCACTCCCTTCCTGGAGCAAAGACTGCATTTGTAGGCCTAGTTCCGTGGCCCAACGTTTTAACGGTTGCCACAGCTGCACAGAATACCAGATTTTGCACCTCTAACGCAGTTTGTGTTGCATTCAAATGCATAGGTAAAACCTTGCTGTTCAGGTATTCTATTAGTGCACATAGATCATTCGTGATGTTCAGCTTGTGCAGAGAATGCCTTTGTGTTGGTTCTACATGTCTGAACTCTCGTAAAGCATGACCAAAATTCCTTTCAAGGTGCTGTATGTATCGATCTCTTCTCGAATATACCACGACATCACCCAATTTTGCCTTTTCATCTTTAAATTTATTTACATCAAATAACTGATTTTTAATTAACTCATCATTATTTTCTGATTCTAACAAGCCGGCAGAAGAAACAAAATGAGCAATTGGACCCTTGCCCATTATTACTTCATCTTTTGTATTAGAAATACAATTTTGACGTTTTATTACTGGATCGGATTCAACATGGGTTACATTATCCATTTTTTCAAAATCTCCTTCTGAGTTAAAGATCACCCATCCACTATCGTCCAATTTATCTGGACGAATCCTTGGTCCTCCGTCCCATACATTCTTCGAGATACGGCTCTTCGGTAGTTTTTCGGGCACATGCTCGTTGACTAGACCAGAGTTGGTGTGGAGAGGCTCAGAAACCGACTCAACGGCACCCGACATCGCACCTTCCAATCCCGAAAATTTCCCTAATATCTTCTTAATACATTGAAGGCCAAAGGATCCCAATCCACACAGCTTGGAGCTAGTTGTTGTAACTGCGTCCGCCATGATATCGGGGTCCCTATTTGTCTGACCCAGCGGGAACCTCATGGACAATGTTGTCTGGTTTGATTCCCGTCCCTGGGTGACCTGTGGTGGAATGATCATTTCGTTATTTCTTTTTTCCCGAGACAAATCAACATTGTCTCGACAAGTAAAATCACCATTACTTGTCCAAGCAAAATCACCATTGCTTACATTCATTCGGGCAAAATCACCATTTGCCCCGACTTTAGTTTCAGGGTTCACTCCACTCAGAAACACTCGACCAAGCAACTCATGTATTTCTTGATCATTTTCATTAACAACAGCATCAGCCATCTCCTGCTCAGATGACAGACGGGTATGGTCAGAGTACACGAACTTCAGAACACGACTATCCACCAACTTCACAGGGAGGGGAGCCTCTCCCTTACATTCAGGAGGATTCCTTGACAATGCATCTGCATTTAAATTTACTTTTCCGGGTTTATAAACGTTAATGTGGCTACACAACGTGCAAGATCCCTCTTCACGATTGTTACGATGGAGATTACGTTTAGAGGAATACCGTGATACCCACTATTCATCTTGTGGCTACTAAGTGCAGTCGAAGCGAAAGCCACTACAACTGACCTGGACGGGGTAATTATCTACTAAAAAGAACTGGGACAAGCTAGTCTGTATCGCGAAACTTGGAACATCATGCTTGGAGTAGGTACGGATAATATAGAGAAACGATTTGTCTTACTGCGACACATTTATGCGACTGCATCAAACCTCCTCTGTGATGACTGCCCTGAAGAATTTGAGCTCAGAATGATCAACTAGCTTAAAGAGCGTTTAGAGAACCAGAAAAATCTGCTGGACCAGCTTTTAGGTAGGACCCGTGTTAAGAGAGGATTTTTTAATTTTGTAGAAGACATTTTAAAAACACTCTTTGGAATTCTTAGTTCACAGGATATGACCTGCATGAATGAGAAACTCAATAAACTGTTTAACAATCATTAAATATTGTCACAAAGCAAATCCAATCACACTACAATTATTAAACTCTTGTTGAACTCATCATCTAATGATTTTAGGACTCTCGAATTACATAGTAAGGAATACGTTAACCGCCTGAACCAGCTGGCGAACGAAACAAACCGAAACACCCAAGGTATCGCGATTAATTATCAAATGGTGGTCTGCATGATGATAGTCGATGAGATAAGTGAAGATATGAACTTATTAATAGATGCAATAAATGACGGGAAAACCGAAATGATTCACCCTCAACTTCCAACACCAGGTATCCTAATAAGCGAAATGAAAGAGCTCGAAGATAAATTCAACACTAAATACACCATTCCTTTGAAGAAGTCCAACTTTCAGCATATTATCGACATCTCGATAAACGTCGCCATCTTAAAGAATCGGTTTTTTCTATTCCATCCATATTCCTATCCCAGAAACACAGACTTACGAAATTGAACATTTAATACCGATTCCCAAACAAATCCGTTCCGAGCACGTAAATGTAGCGTCGTGTAAAGCAGAGAGGACCATGACAGCTCTAGCTGGATTGATGCTAAACATTAGAGGAGCAAGAGCATCCAAGAGACGGATCCTATTAAGCGTGGTTCACTCCCAGTTGCTGTATGTGCCTCCAGTTTGGTACAGAGCCCTTCAGAAAAAAGAAATATTGAGGAAGCTCACAAGAATCCATAAAGTCATGGGCATCAGAGTATGCAGCAGGTATCGCACGGCCTCTGCAGAAGGGATAGGAGTGATGGCGGGAATCCCCCTGATTAGGCTTTCAGCCCAGGAAAGAGCAGAGATATACTATGGGTTAAAGCCAGATGAAGCAAGGAAAAACCTGATCCAAAGGTGGCCGGAAAAGTGGACTAATGGAAAGCATGAACGCTGGACCTGGAGACTGATACCGAATGTGAGAATATGGCTCAAAGGAAAATACGGCGAAGTAAATTACTACCTGCCACAGGCCCTCTCAGGCCATGGTTGATTCATGGCATACCTATATAAAAAGAATGGATGGGAAACAGAAAAATGTCACTATTGTGACGATTATTTGTATGTATAAGGTGGAACGTAGTCAGGCAGGATTTTAAAAATGAGACAAGCAAGGAATTTACGCTAGAAAATATGATGACGACACTCTTGGAGCCGACTAAAGGCTGGACAATGACACAAAACGCCATACAGACAATAATTGAAACAAAAGAAAAAGAGCACAGAGAATTTAGACAAAAGTAAATAAAAAAGACAAGACTCGCATTGAAGTAATGCTCACGCGGTTTCCGATGCGAAGTGTGAGAAGAGTAGGGGGAGGGGCCTTAGTCAGTAAGAATCTGACAATATCCAGCCTACGTTTTGTTTTGAATTAAGACGAATCTTAGACTGGGTGTCTTATGCAAGATTTCCCCTCCTCCAATAACGAAAAAAAAAATCTATCTATCTATCTATCTATCTATCTATCTATCTATCTATCTATCTATCTATCTATCTATCTATCTATCACTGTTCTGTAACGATCTTAGATCAGAGTTGTGCCGACGGTCGGGCCAAACGAGAAGAAAATATTTTATTTTATAACTTTTTTTTAAGGGTATAACCGGGTAAGCATGCAAAAAATGCCCCTGAAGGAAATCAAATGTTCGGTCAGGCATTTGAAAGCATACCATCAAAACAAATTTCTTCCTTAATTTGAAACCTTTAGTCGCCATATTGGATGGCATAGGGGGGTGGGGTGGGTTACGTCAATTTTTTACATTATTTTTTTTCTGCTTCTATCGTTAGAAAAAATCTGAAAAAATTCACAGGACTTCTTTCGATCATTCTCAACGTCCATGATTATCCAAAAATATTTTTGCGGGAAATTCAAACTCAAACAAATTTTCAAAATTTGTTATCAATTTGTTTGTGTGATAAAACTTAAGTACTATCTCAGTTTTCTTACCACGGAATTGTAACCAACAATAGTAACCCACAGATTACGTCCTGTCAGTTTCAGTTTTTCCATTAATATAGTAAGTCACAACACACACAAGTTTTATTGCCTCAAATTAAAGATAAGACCTTAGGACATAGGTCGTGTCACAAGTTGAATTAGATGTATAAAATTCGAGAAATTCTTGCATTTTTTTGAAATTCCCAAGTGATATATTCTCTTCAAAATGTAAAAAAATTCTTTATTAGGGCTTATTCGATGCGATCGATACTTGTCGAGAATCATGAGACCGGAATAAATTATTAGGAGTTTTTAGGAGGACAGTGACGAGGATCAACTTTCCAATCAATATGAAACTTAATCTGATATATAAATAAAACTTCCAAAAAATTTCAAAAATAATAGTACCACGAATAATCATTTTATCTTTTCTGTGACAATGCATATGCACATTAGTATATTTAATGTATCTAATAATATAAAAATACACTTATATAATTGTACTATTGAGTACGGCCATGACCTTGATATTTACCGGATATGACAGGCAGCGCCCGCGGCGGCCAAAGCCTAAAATCCCCATTACTACTATCCAACCGAGCAATTCACGCCTACCCCGAAAGGGAAACGGCTTAATGATATAATAATAAAAAATAAAAAAAAATAATAATGTCAACTGAAACGAAACAGAAGCAAAAAAAAACACTCCGGGCTTTCATATATTTCATGGAATGAGCCTAATTTTAAACGTGTAAAAGTGAATAAAAATCGTCGAAATGTGTAGCGCAATGTTTACTTTGCAACATAATATCAAAGAATGTTGCCTGTGAGCGCCTTCTGGGACACAGAGGTATGTAAATAATTGTGAAATATTGTTATTTTTGTTCATTTGAATATTTGTAATTAATATGTATTTTAATATCATTTTTTTAGGAATACCAGTGAATAACCTAAAAAGCCTTCGTAATTTATTGTTTTTCAAATTATAGGCAAGTGTATTGAACTAAAAATAATTATGGAGGAATAACGGCGATGAAATAAATAATTTTTTAAATGTTTTCATGAAAAGAAACAAGCCCATGTCAAATCATATTATGATTTCTCTTCAAGTTCTGTGTGCATACGTTTCGGATGTTCCTTGATTTTGCATCGCTTTTTTAATAAAATTATAATTTTATTTTGCACAGTCATGTCATGTCCAATTTTTTTGTCGATTGACGCTATTTCAGTGTCACGTAATAAAATAAAATAGCCTAAATTGCAGGTTAGTGGTACTCTAACCTCAAATTTCGGACAGGTGCTTGTATTTCGTAACACTGAAAGGTCATAAATCGACAAAAGAATAGAATCTGGCTGAGAAAATCCATTCTCCACTTGAGAAATATTACTATTTGTACATTTATGACTTTTTCGTTCAGAATATTTTCTCTAAAAAGTTGTCTGCATTCCCATGAAGACATTTCAAAATACTCAATTCAAGGCTTCCCGCTCTTCGGGCCTCTTTTTTTTAATTGTTCACCCACTGATGCGGGCGTGGCCGTACAGCCCGTACAGGGACCGTGGTGGGAGATTACGAAACTGCGCAAATTAGAAATATGCCCTTACTATTTTTTCTGGTTAGACTAACCAGAATTATGGTTGAATTAACCAGAATTCCGTTTAAATTAACCAGAAATTCTGGTTAATTGAAGCATAATTTTAGTAAGTCTAACCAGACAAAATAGTAAGGGCATATTTTACCAGAATTCTGGTTGATTTAACCAGACATTTTTTTGAATGTAGTGTGATTACCACCTCGCTTTTCAAAATGGAATATAATATTTTAATATTTTTTACAACTTCAAGTCCGTACGTTTAGCCCGACTTAGAGTATATATAGATAAATGTACGAACAGTCTGCACGTTTAGAGTGAATGCAATGTTAATTTCAATTATGAAAAATCAAATTCGAAAAGGAATTTAGGAATTAATGTATCCAATTTGGAAAAAACTCTATATGAAGCCTCAAAATTTGAAAGGTTACAATTGTGTAGTATATACTTTAATAAATAGTTTTATTTACCAAATTTTCAATTTAAAAAAATGAAATTGATAAGCAATTTGAATACGATGTCTAAATTTTAAAATTTGAAAGAAATTAAAGCTTTGTATATACAGCATACATTCACAATTAAATTTTTTAAACTTTACTTTCAAATTTCAATTATATTTTTGAAGCACTTGGAATTCAAAGGCACATAAAACTTAAACAGAATAATTTACTATCTGAATTGAAAAAGCTTCTTTTCAAAGTTTAAATTTATAAACAATTGTAATTGAGAAATATCTAGATTAAACAGAATATACCAATTTTATAGCCAATATGTTAAAAACTTTAATTTCTACAGTCCACAATTTGTAGCATGTTATAAATTTACTACACGGAGAATATTTGTGTGTTAAATTTTACATAACTTAGTTCGGTAAACGGAGGATATTACGGCATTATATTAAATTTTTTTTTATAGCCATTACATCTTTTCGGTTGAAAATTCATTCGTTTGATTGAAAATTTATTTTATTTGTTTAAAAACTTACTTCTCTAACTGAAAATTAAACTATTCTTAATTTTCAATATTTTAAACTTTTGCATGGTCTACTATTTAAAAATACTAGAACATTGTGCGTGCTATGCGCGCACTAATTACCCTTTTTTTTAGAAAAAGAACTCGGTTCATTTTACAACATTGTGTTATAGATTTTACAGAAAATCTTATATTATTTGATAAAGTTGTACATGATTTACAGAAGTTTCCTTATTATAGCGAGAAACTTCCAGTGAATTCAATATGAATGCAAATTTTTTCCACTTACTTACAATTCTTTGTTTTGGTGAAAAATTAGTTTTTTTATTGAAAATAATTTTTTTTAACTAAAAAGTCAACTAAAATTTATTTGGAAATTTTTTTATAGTAATTTAATTTTCAGGTGCGTTAAGCTGGCAGGACCACATTGCATAAATGGACTAAAAACCTATAGGGAATGTAGGGCTCATTTAGGGCTAATTTAATGCCCTATTGCCAAATTTAATGCTCTGCATTTAAACAAAAAACCGATGGTCATGCTAGCTTAACGTTAGGCTAGCAGGACCACACATCGAAAAAAACTACTTAAAAAATATTTCTTGGCAGAATAGTCTAGAGCTCATTTAGGGCTCACTTAATGTCCTATTGCCAAATTTAATGCTCCACATTGTTAGAAAAAACCTGTGGTCATGCTAGCTTAACGTTAAGCTAGCAGAACCACACATAGAAAAAACTACTTACTTAGACAATATTTCTTTGCAGAATAATTTAGGGTTCATTTAGGGCTCATTTAATGCCCTATTGCCAAATTTAATGCTCCGCAATTTTAAGAAAAAACGTGTGGTAATGCTAGGTTAACGTTAAGCTAACAGGATCACACATAGAAAAAAATTACTGAGAAAAAATTTCTTTGCAGAATAATTTAGGGCTCATTTAATGCCCTATTGCCAAATTTAATGCTCCGCCTTTTTTTTTAAACCTGTGGTCCTGCTAGCTTAACGTTAAGCTAGCAGGACCACACATAGAAAAAAACAACTTAGACAATATTTCTTCTCCAATCCGTCTAACAGATTCGACCTGGTCTGAGCGTATTTCAATATTGAGATGCTGCTTGAAAATACCACATATTAACTGCACCAGGTCCACGTCGTCTTCCTCAAGAACACCGAAAATAATCAGGTTGTTGCTTCTTAAAGCTCTGTCCATTGCCTCGATTATCCGGTCTTGTTCCGTAATAACCGATCTCAGTTTTTCTTGCTCGACTTTAAGCTCTTGATTTTCCAGCGTAAGATGGTCCATTTTGTTGTGGAGAGCTGAAAGTGAAGACTCCAGATTTCCCATTTTTTGCATTAAGAGTTCAAATTTATCCTCAGAAACTTCGAGAGCCATTGTGTCGAATAACTGACGTTACACAGAGATGACAACACTAACACACTGTACACCCGACACAACGACCTTGAGAAAATTTGCAGTTTGAACCACAACAGCTTTTTGCCTAAAATTGATTGCGGCAATGTTGGTAACACTCAAAAACTACTAGAATTGAGAACATTAGTGACAATTAGTTACTTTAAAATCACTTTATAAATTATACTGCATGAACTCAGCCCGTAAACAACCAAAATTTTGACGAGCGATTACAGACGCGACCGATTGCCATACTTGCTTAGCAGCGCCCCCACATCCATGAGTAGTATGGAACTTCACTGCGCAGATGTTAGTGTCATGTTACTTTACTGAACATCTATAAATTCTATGTCACTCTACTGAACACATAAAAGTAACCCCTAACCTTACTGCGCAGACGTAAGTGTCGTGTTATTGTACTGCGCATCCGTAAATACTATTTAATTAAGGTGCGCATCCGTAAGTGCCATTTAATTGTAGTGCGCAGACGTAATTGCCATCTAACTCTACTGCGCAGTTGCATGTGCCGTGAAAATTTACTTCTCACCCAGCTAACCTTTTACTATCATGAAAAGTTCCCAAGTGATCACATGTTATGAGAGGAATTGTTACTTGTATGTCAGTTTCCTAGCTGGTAATGGGATAATCGCCGTAGTTACAAACGGTCCTTTAATATTTATTAATATTTTCCGAAAATATTTCCGCGTTATTTTAACTTTTATTTTTAAATATGATTGAAAAAATATTGATCTCAGGACTAACTTGAGCAGCTGGTATACTCGTTACATGGCCTTAAATAACGCTTTCCTTTTGAAAAAATTATTTCATAACAATATAAAACTCTTTAGGAACACACAAAAACAAGTCGCCGAAGAAGAAGACCAGGAAGGAAGAAGAAAAGATAGAAGAAAAAGAATGAGAAAAAGAAGCTATTAACAATAGAAAGAAGAAATTAGCTAATGAATTCGCTGGAACTATACGATTCCCGACGATACATGACAATGTGTCACACGTTAGGTGTTTTTCCGGCAAACTAAATCATGGTGGTGTGAACGAAACTTGCGGCCCTAGTTGTTAATACTGAGATCCACACAAAGCCGGGAACGCAATGGATAGTTATTAAATGCCACCTATAATTCCTCGAAATAAAAACAGGCTGCGCAAAAACTGTACTATATTTTAATCTAACACTAGAGTTTGCAAAGTGATTTTTCCACTGTATGCGGTGAATACTGTATTATGTTTTTCATCTTACAAGCAATGGTGCCAGCATGAATACATTTCTGTTCGTTATTTTCATCTCATACTGATAAAAATGATAAAATCGGTGATGACTATTATATTTCATTTATGAATAAATATCATAGATGTAGTAAATACGCTTAAGGGTGTTGGTTCAATCCGACTTGGAATTTTTTTTGTATAGGTACGTCACTGACTCATTATATAATTTTTCTCAAGCATTTGAGAACGAAAGAAAGAAAACTTGTCAAATATTTGGGGTATTGCGAGATCCTCGGATCAATAGAATGTATAGAAATTAAGCCTTTTGCTAAGGCAATTAATATTTTTACAGAAATTAAACATTTTTTGAAAGGGAGCAATCTGCAGATAGCAGAAGACAGCATTTGAACGGCGAAAACCGTTCGCAAATTTATTTTTTTACTCATTATTTTCAGCACCCCGAACTCTAGGATGATCGGCATTGTTTGCCGACCCATTGTCGGGTGCTCAGCGCGTTCGATCATTTTGAACCGCATCTACAACTTTTTGGTGTTTTGGTGGTCCCATTGTTGTTCCCACGAGCAGCTAGGGAAAGGGTTGGTCCATCCTTGTGGAGCCCAGCGTGCAAGCATAAGGCTGCATACTCTGAGAGGTCGTCCGGTATCCCAGAGTCATCTTTAAGACACCTAACCCAGGTGCCAAACAGCTTTCGAAACGGTAGCTACGCCTCTGCTTAGGGGTTATTCCTTCGGGACCATCCCTGCACAATTTTCCGCGACTGCTTGCTAATTCTTGTAACCATATTCAGCAGACCCTCTTCAGGGACCCTCTATCCGCAACCCGAGGATGCGTTCGGTGGCCTTGTCATAGGCTCTTCAGTTCTATTCCGAAGGAATAGAAACCGAAACCGAATATATATATATACTATTCGGTTCGGTTTTGATTCCTTATGAATCGAACCGAAGGGCGTATGACAAAGCCATCGAACGCGTCCTCGGGTTGCGGATAGAGTGTCCCTTTACCAAGGGATTCTGCTTAATATGGTTACAATAATTGATAAGCAGTCGCGGACAATTGTCCAGGGATGGTCCCGAAGGAATAACCTCTAAGCGGAGGCGTGACAACCGTGCCAGAAGCTGAATAGCACCTGGGTGAGGTGTCTCAAACGGTGACTCTGGGATACCGGGCGAACTCTCAGAGTACGCAGCCTTATCCTTGCATGCTGGGCTCTACAAGGATGGACGTACCCTTTTCCCTAGCTGCTCGTGGGGACAACAATGATAACACCAAACATATTTGTCGTAAGTGCGGTTCAAAACAATCGAACGCGCAGGGCTCTCGACGATGGGTCGGGCAAGAATGCCAAATATCCTAGAGTTCGGGGAGCCAATCAAGATGGAGTCAATGTGATTGACCAGCAGAATCTCGTTACTTTTAAGTGGACGGATCGACTCAGGAAAACCCCAGACCCAAGGGTCGGTATTATTTCGGTTCGGGTCAGACCAGGTCGAGTTTCAGCTTCGCAACCCGGCCCGAAAACCTTGCGCGAAAACCCAAAAACTTGCTTAAAAGTACAACTAAAAATATTCCTCAAATGTCTGGTAATTTACGGTAACTCGAGCGTGACATTCTATCTTTTCTTAGGGCTATTGGACCCAAGCTCTGAAATCCAAATTCAATCACCTCATTTTGCTAAGTAAACACTACAACGATATATTTTTGAGATACTAAGCACTAATCGTATTGTTACTCAAATCATGATTTTTGGTGGAATAAAGAGTATTCGAGATATTTTTTCGAGACGTCGCGTCACCTGTCTCCGATTTGAAAATAATGCCTTCTGATTGTTTTAACAAAGTTAAAAAGAATAAGCATTGTTTCATAATCTTGAAATCATAATGGATCATATCTGCTATGAATGCCTAATGCTATGAGCCTAAAAAAGGTTGTTTTCATTCTATAATTTCTCCTTATGCAAAATATACTCTGAGGATTCTCTAAATGAAAATTGGTAAGATGTAACTAATCATTAGTGAAATTTTACAAACTTGTTTAGCGAAAATTGGGCAACTCAATATTAGCAAAAAATTACTATAATTCGAATACTCAAAATATTTCCTAATTCAATCGTGAAAAGCAACTAATTGCTTTATAAAAATATGTAGAAATATTGAGAATGATATATAATAGCTTTTTAAAGGTAATAACTTGGAAAATGTGATGACAGAAAGAATGTTTTATCTTGTGTCAATGAAGAAAAAAGGTTTATGAAGAATAAACAATGTTATTGATAGTACGTATAGGTTTCGCAATGGTTTTGAGGGAAATTATGACACTGGTCTTCCAACAAAAATCCACGGAGAAAACTTTTTATTCGATCGGAAGGTTTCTCTTAGCCTTCAAGAGATCTAATGTCTATTTAGATAATGTAAAAGTTTTTCATTTTTCTAAGCAAGAGCTTCTGTTCTAGAAATCCGTTCTATAGTTTGACAAATATTCTTCATACATCAATATTTTGTACAGAAAATTATCTTGAGTGACCTTTAGTTATTATTTTAAAAACGTGAAAAAATCAGATTTCAATGTCTTCTATGAAAAACACAATCCATGAGTGACAGAACGCAATCACAAACAATAGTAGAGTCAATTTATTGAGAAGCAAGCACTTTAAACAAAATTGACCTTGAGCGAACATTAAATATATATTTTTTACTTTTTTAAAAAATCAGACGTTATTTTATTCACAAAAAAAAATTTGTGGGGGTCCCAAATTATTAAAAGATAAATAAAACTTGAAAAAGCACCCTTTTAAAGAGCTTTTGAAGCTAAACATTGGTTCTCAAATAATGATTCAAGTATTAAAAGACGTTCATTTCTAATCCTGCAACTTGAAACGATTTTAATTTATAACTAAATAATTTGAACCGTTTCAATCTAAAATTATCGAGTACTTTCAATTAAAAAATTCTTGCTTATTTAAATAGCTTTATATTTCAAATTATTCGATATGCTGAATACTACAAATTTAAAATGTCTCAACTATTAAGGCTTTAAATATTTTTGGAATTGCTATTAGCCCTTTGAAAAACATCGTAACATAAAAAACATCTTTCTTTGTAAAATTCCGGGTGCATACATTTTTTATTTTTTGAACTTATTAAAAAAAAATGTAACCATTTCTTCCTTAAAAGTCTGAGTTTTCTAGCCGTTTTGTAGACTAAATAGCACTTTCTTTTATTGAGAAATCAAAACCAAAATAAAAAATGAGATTTTATAATTTTGCTTCTTTCTACTTATTTCTACTCTAAAACAATTATTAGATAGAAGAATGCTGTTTCTTATACACAAAAAAGTATTCTAAAAAGTTTTCAAAAAAGTTAAAAAAAGTGTCAGAGGTTTAAATCGTTCAATATATAATAGAAACGTAATAAATTTGAAATTAGTCTACTTTTTCATGTTCGACCTACAATTATTCAATTTTTCGAAACTAATAGGACCTGACAGAAGCCACATCCTATTAGGTTTCTATTCGGTTTCTAATAGGCATTTTTACTAGGGAACCCTTCCGACGCGAGCGTCGCAACCGTCTCTCACCCCTTGAGCTGAGAAACTGCGTGATCCAGCAGTTCTAGGAATGTCGGGTGTATTTATTTGTATTATTATTGATAGTATTTATTATTGATTTCAGATCACCCGCGCTTTCCGGCAAGGTAAAGGTGGGGCCCCCTCCAGCTAGGGAATAAAAGAATCTTTTCCAATCGATTCGTCTCAAGGTCAGGGGAATAGGAGAGTTTTCACTGTATTTCAGTTGTCCAATTCGATGTGTAGCTTTTCTCAAAAACATGCATAAATTTGCTTATACGTACTTTATCTCCAACTTTAAATTTAGTTTTCTTAACTGCTAGTTTCACATTTAAATTTTTGTATACAGCAAACAACAATTTTTTCTCATTTTGCTTATTAACAACTTTTGGTTTCATTCTAACAGGCTGATGTTTGGTATTATTGTAAGACAACATTAAATCTTTCAAAATATCTATCCACTTATAATTACCCTGCAAGCTAAATTGCTTCCACATTGTATTTGTTAAGGTACGATTAAATCGCTCGCAAATTGATGTTTTTAAATGACTAAATGTCGAGTATAAATTTATCTTGTATCGCTTCATAAGATTTTCAAAATGTGAGTTGTAAAATTCCTTACCGCTATCAACATGTAAATTTTTTGGTACACGGCCTTTATCAAGTACAGACTCCATGGCTGCAGCTACATCTTCACCCTTCTTGGATTTAACGGGAACAGCCCAAGCAAATTTTGAAAATATGTCAATTACAGTAAGGATGCACTTGTGTCCTTTGTTTACTCTTTCGTATGGCTGCATTTCAACAAGATCAGCTTGCCAGGTCTCATCAATACCACGGATATCGAAATGTCGACGTTGGTAATTTCTTCTAGCTGGCTTGTGCAGCTCCTTCACCAACTGCTGCTTCTCGTCCCATGAAACGTTTCATTGTTTCATGAAACTTTCAATGTTTCAATGAAACGTTTCATGGACTTACAACCCTACTCATGCGCATCCTCAACGTATTAGTGTACTCTATATGACGCCAAGTGCACTTCAAGTCTCACTTCTGCCGTACGGCACCACTGCCACACACATTTTTTTGTGATCAATATCAAAACAATGAATTATTGTCCTGTGCAATTAGCAAAACGACAGGTGGGGTCGCAACACCTGAAATTTTCATATATTTTTCTACCTATTATTTGGAACCTATATTTGCAAAGGTTGAACAAAATCTCGGGCTGACAGTCTAGCAGCCATTACATATACATTGTACGCAGTATATATGGTTACGGAATTTTCCGTAACTCGAACCTATTTTCTAGCTCGTTCAGGGCTAACGTAACGGAAAATTCCATAACCATAGACAGTGCCCCCCGCACTGTCTATCCCCTTTTCCAGCTCTTTCAGGGTTAACTTGACGGTAAGGTAGGAATCTTGAGCTAGAACCCCCCTTATGGAGTACGGATATTCATGATGATGTCATACATATCCAGCCTCCGTATTGTAAAGGTGGCTTAGAACCCGTCTTGTAAAGGAGGCTTAGAGACCGTAGCTTAGAACCCGTCTTGTAAAAGTGGCTTAGAACCCGTCTTGTAAAAGTGGCTTAGAAACCGTGGCTTAGAATTCGTCTTGTAATAGTGGCTTAGAACCCGCCATCTGTAAGGAAGCAATAAATCATCCTCGAAATAACTATATGACGCAGTAGAAATTGGTTCTAGAACGGTCTCTATGTGAACCTCACACAGACACGCACTAATACTAATTGATCCAGAACGCAGACTACTCCCCTAGTAAAAATGACAGTTAGAAATCAATAGAATCCGTTTAGAAAACGTATAGGATGCAGATGGCATCTTACGTGGTCCTAACTGGTTTCTAATAGGATTCTTATTTTTAATTGGTTTCTAACCGGTCTTATTTGGTACTTATGTTCTTTGTGTGGTGAACAGAGAGTGAATGGTCGTGGCTGCCCGAAAAGTAGGCATTACTGCATTCGAGCGGACCACGTGAACGCGTAGAAAACGATTAGGCCAGCAGAACAGAACAGAGGTGAGCAATCGTGTTCGTGTTCACCACTGGCGGCCGCCTACCCCTGCCCACAGATAGGTATTCACATATCGATCATATCGATTTTCAACTAAAATGATGAATCTTAGAAAAGTATTCCAACAAGAGTTAAACAAAATACGAATTATTATAAAAATACATAAATTTCGAATTAAATTTATGAATTTTCAACTAAAAAAAAAGTTTTTTTATCAAACATGGAATATTGAAATTTGCAGTATAAAAAATTACTTTAAAAAATGAATTTTTGCCCGGTTTAATTCAATAAAACAGACGAATATGTAACAGAATAGTTGAATCTTGAACCAAACGGAACTCCCTAAATATGAATCAGTGACAAATTTACTGATTGAGATAGTAATTGGACATTTCACTGATTAATAAGTGATTCCGGACTTTTCACTAATCAATTCAGTAACACCAGACTAAATTATGTGAGACATAACCTCTAAGTTTTAAAGTAAAGCGTTGTTGTTATTCTTTTACTTAAGTAGCAAATATAATTTTTGAGATAAATAAATTCGTAAATTTTCGGACTGTAAGTGTGCTGAATTTACTACGGGAAAAATATACTCTAACTCGTATAAAAAGTACTTACTTGACGGGTGTGTACATGACAGTCCAATCTTAAAAGTAAAGAAATATGTCAGGTTTTTTGTCATTTAGAAACATCAAATCTTTTCACATTTTTTAATATTTGATCACATTTATGGTCTTCATGTTTTTACTATGATTATTTCATTGAATGTACTAAAATCTTATTTTATTATGGCTGGTAAATTGACGTGGTGCAGTGCTGCCAACTTTCAAAAGTGAAACTTTCACTGAATGAATAAGTAACTTTTCACTGGTTGTCAGTGACCGGATTCTAGCTATTTGAACTTCTTTTAATAATTATAATGCCATATTACTTCAGCATTACTTTAGCATTACGCTGTAGCGTAATGCTTGCGTTCGGCCGGTCCGTCAGAGTACCTACACGAAAATCTTTCTGAAATGATTTTCTGCAAATAGGGCAGATTTGGTTTTCTTCATCTTCTGTGACGATTCTCTTCACGCTATTTACTTTAATAGCACGTCGGCTTCTCTTGGGTAAACTCTCAGTCTTGCTGATTAAAACTCTTCTAGTCGGTTTCTTTGGGTTTTCTTTAACATCAATCTCCTGTACAGCCACATTTGCATCATCTTCAATATTTTCATCCAGAGGCTGATCTTTTTTTCAAATACTTTCCGTTTTAAGTTCTTTTTCATGAATTTATTTTGATGAATATTTTTCTCTTCTCCAATCTTTCTCTTTTTTGAAACATCGATCCTTTGTAACTTCGTTCTCTTTAAGCTTTATTTTTCTTCGAATTTCTTTGATTTCAAGCTTTCCTTCTCTTCAAGTTTCTTTTTTTTCAAAATCACCTTTTCTTCGAGCTCCTGCTTGCGTTCTTATTGTTTTTCTTGTCTTTGCTTCTTCAATTCTTCTGTCTTTTCAATTTTTTGCTTCTTTAGCTCTTCAGTCTTTTCTATTTCAGACATGAATCCTTCTGAAGTCAAGATTCTAGTTGCAGTTATCTTTCGATTTTTTGGAAAAGAACTTTCTTTTGGAGTTAAAAAGTGTGTAACTGCTGCACCCAGCCAACACAGTTACTAGTCTGAGTAGTCACATGCTTGTAACAAGATTTAGAAAACCAGTCACTAGTGACTTGTCCGATGGTCACCCAGGACAATATTGTCCCACTCAAAGCAATAACATGTTACAAGTGAAGCAGTTAATATTATTCCGCCATTGTAATCACATGCTTGTAACCAGAGAGTATTAAAGAGAGTGGGAAGGTGCCATAAGAGCGCAATGTATTTTTCCGTACACGAGTTTCAGCGCTCCTACAGTTTCGGGGAAGGAACTAATTCTAAGAGGAATTTACATATCTGTAACCAATCTGGAATTCCCATTGCAAAATGAAGTGGTTTCTGTTGGGATTTCAAATAATTGTGTAACATAAACAGAACCTACTTGGATTTCCAGACTCAAATGGAGCTGGCTTCTATCTGGAATACCAAAATTAATTTTTCAGATCACAAAGTCTATTGGTTTCTATGAGTTTTCTATGCGGCCTATTAGGAATTCCTTACTGAACCTGCTGAAATTAGACAAATCTATGAGTTTTACTCTGGAATTTACGTGACAAAGACCGCATTATTTCTTATAGATTTTTTTTCTATCAGGTTCAATGAGGTCTTTCGTGAAGGGATTGCACGCGTGGCAAAAAGCAAAATTTTTGCCATTTTCCCTCTTTAAAATAAAATTTAACTCCTCTCAAAACGAATTTCTGGGTCTGCCACCTCTAAACATTTTTTTAATAAATTAAGAAGCTATCAAGCAAGTCAGTCAGTGTCTTCAGTGTATTCAAGAATGAGGTTATATATTTTTTTTCTATATAAGCGCAGTCGCCAGCTTAAAACGTAAATTACATGTAAAAACTAGGGACGTAAATGAAGTAGGTAACTTACATGTAAAAAACTACGTAAATTACCTAAGGTATATTAGGTACGCAACCCTGGTGGTAGGAGTTTACGGAACTGCGCAAATGGAAATAACCGTTTACAGCCGACGGGGAATAAAAGGCGTTAGGGAATAAACTAGTTGGAGAATAGGTGAGACTCCACTGTATTTCAGTTGAAGTTTTCTAATGTAACAATTTTTTAAACTGTATAAAAATACTGCGTTTAATTCTCTTAAAACTAAAGAAAACTATATACAGAAATCAAATGAAAAATAAAATTCTTTCTTTAGTTCAAAAATCTTTGGAAAAAGTCAGGTAATAATTTTTATTGAGTACGGTCATGACCTTGATATTTACCGGATATGACAGGCAGCGCCCGCGGCGGCCAAAGCCTAAAATCCCTGAGGGATAGAAATGTAAATTCTGGGACACCCGGGAGTCTTCATAAGATAGCGCCAGGCTTGGAGTCCGTCCATAACGAGGGAGAGAGATAGAGATGTGTTTACCTCATTCGATAGGGTGAGATAGCAGATGTCGGAGCGATCTAGAAGATACCAGAGAAAGGAGAGAGAGGATAATTGTCGAGGGAGGTGAAAGGAGAGTGAAAGGTGTCTATCTCATATGATAGAAAGAGATAGTGTTGGATAGTACGAAAAGAGAGTGAGAAGGGAGATACCTAGGAACGTGAAAGGAGTGGTAAATGTGTCTATCTCATACGATAGAGCGAGATAGGTGCGAACTTTGTCCTCAGACTATTATACATCCAGCGAGGAGTAAAATTAGGCGGGAAGGTAATTGAATTTGAATGTTGATTTGTGTTTTTTAAAATAATACATAGTTTTTATTCAAAGAAGATCAATATATGTACATACTCAGGCGTAGGATTTTCGAAAAGGGAGGTTGGAGGAAGTGATTAGAAACGGAGTGGCGACGAGTCGCACTGTGTAGAGGGGAAGGAGACACAGGAAGAGGGCGTCGGCAGGAGGGAGTCCCGATGGGAGAGAAAGAGAGAGGAATATCAATAATTTCGCCGGACTCAAAACGAGTTTGGGAGGGTTGGACTGGAGTTGTTTTGACAGGAGTTTGGCGGTGTGCAGGAAAAGAGTTTAGCGACTGTAAGATCTGGAGAGATTGGAGAGGAGCAGGTTTTTGTTGGAGTAAAATAGGAGGAGGGGATGGAGCGATTGGAAATATATATTCGATTGGGGTTTTCAGGACCTCGGCGAATATTATTTGGATCTCGGTATCCGTGATGAACTTTGGAGCTGGGGGAGGCGGTAAATGACACAACCCCCTATCGGAATCCTCGGAATTCGGTTCTGAGTCGGAACTGAAGTGTCCGACTTCGTCAGTCCATGTAAAATATGTCGGTACCCTTAGAGGCTCGGATGATGGTGGTCCAGGGCGAGAAGAGTCGCAGTACGCACGAATGCAACAATCTCTGACCAAGGTGCTCTTGGAAATTTAGCGCACTTGAATTTGAAACAAAAATAATTGCAGATCGGTGCAAAATTGTAGGCTGTAGACTGTTTGGAACGAAAAAAATGCGCTTCCTACCACAGTGCGGTGTATCTGGGCATGCTATCGTATGCACTTCGACATTTCTATTATTACTGCAAATAATAACTGATTTTCATGAATATTTTTTTTCACTTTCTTGAAATTATATGAATAAACTATTTCTGCTCATTAAAATTGAATCACGCAATGCTTTCACGATTTCAGTTTTTTGAACCGGCCTGCATCTCATAACAATGAAAGGGTGATTCGTTTCGGGTAATTCGATGCGCTCCCAAGTTTCCGCTCGCGCTCCGGGGAGTCTGCCTCGTAGAATTTGACAGGGGGTCCATTGGGCAGGACCTGAAAATACACACTCAGCTAGTACTGAGAATCGCTGCATTTTTTTCCCATTGTTCTTTTCTTTTTGCTTATAACGCAAAATATAAACATTTTTTCAAAAAGCCGTATCCAGCCGGCAAAACAGACCAATATTTAGATGAGGTATGCAAAATATCAGACAAAAATATTCAACCGTGCGGCGGGAAACTGAAATCCCGTTTTATAATGCTGATAAGGCCCCTTATGACCAATTTATTTATATAAAGAAGGCAAATCCAGGAAATGTCAATCAATTTAATTTCACCGTAATTGAAAAAAGGTTTATTAGAAGAATCAATTGATATTGCATGAAATTATTCAAATTATTTAAATGAGTTTTATTTTAAATTATCTACTACTGCTAGAGTTCCAATTAATCTTGACGCAGATTTAAGCAAATAACATTGTAAAGATTTGAGAATTATATTGGATAACACAGGCCGACAAATTTTAGAGCCAGAGACCAGACCTAACAATTCCGAAGAATTTTGATGCACTGAATCCGAATCCGAGCTCAAAATTGCTCCTGTACGTCAGGTTTTCAAGATATCCTAACCTAAAAACACTGGGCCGATTAAAATGCCGATATTGGCCCAATAACATTAGCCGATGTTTGGCTGCCGAAATTGGACCAAGCTTAGTCCGTGTGTTCAGTTCCGGAAATTCGCACTTGGGAATAATTTTCATAGTGACAGAGATGCATTTCATTTTATAACCAAAATTAAGTGACGAATGATTTTTCGGTAAAGCGATCTAAAAAATTTCCAAAATTTTTAGAACATCCAAGAGAATTACGATGAAATGGAGTCACTTTTCTGAATTACAGTGCGCATAATATTATTATAAAAACTACATGAGGACCTTGATTTTGCAAAGGAAGATCTTCATTAACCGGATGAATTTGAAATTTCGCGTTAAAGAGCAAGAGATTTTGAGCGAGGGTAAAAGACACTAACGAGATCATCGCACTAGATCGCACGCGCCTTCGAAGCAAAACCGTTAACGATATCACTCGTCAATCACGTTGATGACTGGTGACTGGTGTACAACAGGGTTTGGAAGGAGTTAGCCGGCAGTTACCGGAAAAGAGGATCAGGTCCCTAATAGAATGTGGTTCACGACTCAAAGATTTCCAATTCAATCGTCAAAATAGTCAAACTTAATTCTGAGTTCGAATCCTCATAAAAAATATTTTTATTTAATATATTCAATTATTAAATTAACTACAATATTTGTCATTATATTTACGAATAAAGACATGTGTTTTTCAATTTAGTCATTCAGTCAAATGTTATAATTTCCATAATTGTTAAAAAATGCTACGTTTTTTGGTAAATTTAGAAAAAAGTGTTATGGAGATAAAAAGTTGATAACTATCAATGGAAAAAGATTCGCACCTTTCTAATACAAATATTATTATCTTTATTATATAGATTACTTTTCCAGTGCATTGTTCATATTAGATGAATTTCGTTGACATTTTGAAATATGAAAATATATTTTTGCAACACCCACCTCAAAAGTTGAACTTTTCATGCTTCTAAATGGTGCCTAAAGGACCTTATTTGAGCAGAAAGAGTGACAGAGATGGTAATAAAGCACTCTTAGTGCCGCATTGTGCCTTTGGATGTAGGTTGTTCCCGCATGAGTTTGACAACTAGAAGTCCTAGAAGTTCGGGGTGTGCATGACACGCTCTGCAGCTATCATCGGGAATATCTTGGCTCAAAATGTGGCGACGGTTGGCTAGAGTGGAAATGACACCGCATTGACATGCCAAAATGAAACCCTACGTGCCCGACTTCAATCCGGGTGATTTAAGGAAAGCAAACGTTAGCTCATACGACATCGACTGATCCTCCACATTTATGTGGAAGATGCCGTGCATCCTCTTGTCGAAGAGCTGTTCGCGGAAGTTTTCCTCCAGTGCTTTCTTAATCCGAGCCTTTAGAAGTGAGTACTCGAGATGGATAAGATTTGATGCATTTTGCTCACCCCTGACATTGAAGTCAAGGCCGAGTGTTTCAGCAGCCCTCTCCGCTGCTTTGAACAGAAAGGCCCCTTTGCCCACTCCTTCGTGTTTCCTGATCATTCTTAAAAGAGGGTCTTGTCCATTTGCGACTATATGTGCTGTACCCAGAATAATCCTGTTGTGAAGACATACAAGATTCAGTATTCCGCGACCACCTTGACGACGTGAGATGTAAATTCGCGGAACAGAAGACTTATTAAGGTGCATGCTTTTGTTCATGTGCATAACATTTCGGGTCCCGATATCAAGGGATCTGAGCTCATCCTTCGTCCATGGAACCACTCCAAATGAATAGAGTACTACTGGGACGGCAAGCATGTTCGACTCAGATACTTTGTTTTTCGCCGACAGTTTGGAAGACAATTTACGTCTGATGAGACGTTTGTATCCGCATCGGCGAGTATCCTTTATAGATGTCACGTCCTGAATGCGGCTCTATGGCACGCCCAGGTATGTATAGGTCTCTCCAGCGCCAAGGCGTCGTATAGCGCTTCTGTCGACGAGCTCAGGGTCTTCCGGGACGCCATTAAGTTTCCCTTTTCTCAAATAAACCTTGGAACAATATTTTTCCAAGAAAACATAGAGAAGCAATCGAAATCTTAAAACACCCTAATAACATCAATAGGGACAATGTATATAATACCAATACCATTTGGCTTTCCGTCCTCCCGGGTTTTTTGAAAAAGACTTTATTGGCCAACCAAGTTCGAGCAGTTCCCACCATGGAGCGCTCTGGCCAATCATAGGCATAGTAGAGAATCTATATAAGAACAACATAACCTAAAAGTTCAGTTTCAGGTCAGCCCTGAAGAAGTGAACTGCAATGTTCACGAAACGTCGGCAAGCTTTGTAGTTTTTCACACGATTGAAACCCGAAAAAGCTTTAAACTTTAAATTCAAATTTCTCATAATGAATCATCGTGAAAGTATTAAATCTATTAAAGAAGGTTATTGCAGTACCCTTCCTCTGGTTAATTTATGAAACTGGATGCATTAGTTTGGCAAAATACATAGGAACATTTACCAGACCGAACATTGCCCTATTAAACTCGCCTGTTTGCGTCTCAGTTATAAAAGCGGTTTTATCGCGTGAACTCTCTTCCGTAGGTATTTGTAGATAATCCGATGCCAAATCCAACGTTGTATTGAAAAATTATACGGCTTTGTTATTTGATTTAACTTTCGATAGTCCACCACCATCCGTGGGTTTTATTTATTTTTTTTTCGAATTATAAAAGCAGGGTTCGCGAAGTCGGATTTTGTTTCTGAAACAATTCCGGCTTGTTTATATTCACGAACTATTTTGTCTAGGTCTGCGCGATCGTCAGCATTAGGGCGGTATGGCTTTGATTGAGAAGGATTTGCTCCTTTCTTCAGCTGAGTCTCCATCTCTATTCCATCAGTTCAACCTAAATCAGTAATATCACTCGCAATGCAATCCAAATGTTCTTCAAGCAATTTCAGTAGTTAATCGTAGTAAGTAGTCAAATGGCTCGATTATTAAACTTGGTAAAGATGTTTCTGAAAAATGGGATCGTACAAATTTAGTTTATAAACTCACTTGTAAAAATCATGTCCGAGTTAAGAAGTGATTCGTCGTGCGGTGGAGAGTCATTGTTGTAACGTCAGTCCCACCAAAACTTCTCTTACAGGGGAGGGGGGCAAGGAAAGGAAACCGAGAGTCGCAATTGGTTGATGTTTTATGCTGAGAAGGTCAAATAATTGATAATTATAAAGTCTATGAATACGTACCAACCCGATGTAACAGGGAATGCAGATCACACTGCCTATACTCGCGACAATATAACATTTACGTTTTAAAAAAATAAGAATTGTACTAAGTTGAACGCCGTACGTACAAGATGATGCTGCTGTCCGGCAAAACCAGCCTACTGACGTGTAACTAATCAGAGCAATCTACCGGATAATAGCCGAGCGCACTGCACCGGACATCTTCTTCTTCTTCTTGTTTGTGGCTTCTTGCAATACAGAAAATGGTCAGAACTAACACACAAATAAAAAATATTTGTAAAAATCCAGTTAAAGTCAAGTTGCCACTGAATGTTCAAGCCACTAATTAACACGTGCCACAGATTATTCAATGGCGAGACACAGAAAGCAAACGCGCCGAGACGGAGAAAACCAGGGAGGGGAGGTATGCACGACAGGGGAAGGAAAGTATACACACCAGGGAGGGGAAGGAATATGTGGGAAAGAAATGTAAAAAGCGAAGATTTTCGACTGAATCCTTCAGAAATTACAAAATGACATTACCCTTACTAAATAACCCACCCAACTCGCTTATTACTTCACTATCCGGTTCAAACAGGAGATCATCAATGTCAACCTCTTCAGGGAATACACCCGGGAACCTTCGATCCAGAAATCCAAAAAAAGCAGGACGGCCCACAGAGAGATGAGAGCACTCAAAAAGGAGGTGGGGCAAGTCTTTCAGCTCAGCTCCGCAATCGCAGTCAACAGAGAGATTCGAACCCATCTTACGAAAATGGGAGCCCGTACATATATGGGAAGATCTGAGTCTGGTCACCAAGTTAATAAAACGCCTCGGAAAATGAAAGCTCACATGGAAAGTGTAAAAAAGCAGAAAGATGGAAATTTTACCAGAATTTTGTAATTCCACTGTTAACCGCTTTATGACGCGCTTATGACGCTGCAGAGAAAAATAAATTGCTGGCGGGCGGGTGTCATTCCACAACAACGCGTTAGCGTGTTTCATGTGTAGAATGTAATATATTTTAGGTTCTTTATTCGTTTCCTCAATACATGATCTTATGATAAATTCATATTGCTATAAGTGTACATGTTCTGATGAGCGGTTTTATAGCCATCATCCTTCTAAACTTTACCTCCTATAACTACGCACGTAGGCTAATTCTCATATGTGGTACATAAAGTAATTAAAAAAGTTTCTCCTCCGGTGTGTTATTTGTGTAGAAATAGATAAAAAACGTCCTTTAGACTAGCTGAAACTATAATGTTTATAAATGGACTTCTTCAATTGAACAGTTTTAATAATATGTCAATTTTGAGGGTATGCCATTTTACATTGACAGTTAAATTTTACAAGAGGAACGTAAAACTACCATGTCTGAAAGTGACGTTACGGGAATTTTCCTGTCTGCATGTGATTTTGAGGTAGCACATTAATTTTCAACTATTGCAGTAAAATTGCATAACATTATAACGGAGGTACTCATTGGTACATAAAGACAATTATGCACATATCTCATATATGGCACCTTCCTCAGTGTACCTTTGTTTATAGGCAACGAGGGTATACGACTTATTTTTGATAAGCATCTGGATGATTTTTCTTAATTCAAAAATTATGTACATCTAATATGGCAACCTTATTTTTAGATAACTACCAGGATGACATTTTAAATACTATGTACATCCCATTAGCAACCTTATTTTTCAATAAGTACCGGGAAGACATTTTTGAGAAAAATATTCTGACATATATCATGTATAAAAGTAAATAAATTTTGTTCTTGTTAAAGCCTGAAAATATGTAAATTATGAATATTAAGGAAAATAGATCATAGTGCCCAGATCTAATGTTTATGGTATGATTTGAACTGAAAATACGCATACTAGTGTAAAGTGGTTCTAAACAAATTTGTGGATATAATTTAGGTGAAAAATTTTGTTAAATAAAAAGTTATTGCAGCTTGTATCGTTTTTCCAAAATATCTATTTTTTAATTTTTTTATTTTTATGCTTATTTTTTACGATTGAAAAATATACTCGCCCTTTCTGAAAACTATAAATAACAAATTTGTACATCCTCTTTGAGTAAATAGGTTGGCCTATTATATATATTTTTTTCTTTCCTTGTGCCGTCTTCCAAAACATTAAATTTTTTTATTTCATGTGTTATTTTTGACGAATAAAACAAAAATTACGCGTCCTATCAAAAAGTGGTTAATAACAAATTTGTAGATCATTTTAGGTGTACGATTTTTGTATCTTAATTCTTTTTGTATCTTGCATAGTTTGACCGCAAAATGGAAATTTTTATTTTTTATTTTTTTTGTGCGATCAAAATTTGATTTTTCGATTTTTCGAGAAAATTCAAAAAGTTGTTATGATAGTCTTGTAGGGCTCTCAAAAAGAAACGTTTTTCTCCTCGAATAATATAAGATAAAAATTATTAGGATTTTTCAATGCAAATAATATTGTTGATTGATTTTTATGTCATGAAATGATGACTTAACTTTTATTAACTATTGATTGATTATTTTTTTTTCAAAAAATTGAATTATATAAAGATTGAATTTGAATTATTTTCAATTGAGTTACATAGACTGATTCTGTTTAAAATTACATTTTGTGGGATTAGTCAAAAGATTATTAATAAATAAAAATTTAATAAAAGAAGCGGCCAAATTAAAAAAAATATATTTATGAAGTGAAAATTATTTGAAAGTTTCAATGAAAATAATTTTGTCATGCCTTTTATGTTGTGAGCTGATTTATTTAGTATTGGCTGAATAATTTTATCCACAATATTGAATTACATGAAGGTTGAATTTAAATTGTTTTGAATTCAGAAACATAAATTGATCATTTACTTTGAGCTTGTTAATCATCATCAAGAAGTAACTGTTATTTATTTACAATGCTTGGGTATCAAAGGACAACTCTGTTTTCAAATAACATAACCTACAAAGCGGCCCGCGCTAGTGCGCTGCGCGTTTACTCACATTTTTGCGGAAACTTTTCTAGACGGAGGCATGGCTTCAATCACGGGACCACTAAAACCTCTGATGAGTCATAATAACATTGCTTTGATGAAAGCGAACACTGAAGTAACCTCAGATGTTTTTGAGGGCGCCGAATGTTCTCACCCCTCCCTGTTTGCTCCGCCCCCTCTTCCCCCGTTGGCTTTCGCAGACGCTTTGCATGCCTGTGCCCACATACCTACAAACCTGAGCTCAGTCGGTTTTCTCCCTCCCTCACGAACCCTAGAGAATACAAAAACAAACAGTCTTAAGTGACTAAATCCATTCACAGGAACTCAGCTTTCAGCCCTATATTTTCACCCCTGTATAACACAAGGGTGCTAAGCTCTTTCCCCAATGGCTTTGCTTTATTCCCTTCAACAAGGGAACGCCCTCTCGTTCCTCTGATCTGCCAGACTCTACAAACAATAAGAATCATAATCCTCCTCACAATATTCTGTTACTTCTACTCCTTACTCCCTTATGTTTTACCACTCAACCCCTTACCCCCTTCAAATGCCATAGTCACCTTCTCATATTCGAACTTACTTACAATTATCGGAAACCCACTTGTAATGCACATTAATTTCATGAGGATTCTTTTCTCTGGTAGTTGCCCACTGAGAGGTCTAGTGTTTCTCAGAGGAATTTAAATAGTAAAAAAATATATATACTAATATACGAAAATATTACAAGAATTAAGATTATAAGAAGAAAGATTACAAGAAATTTCAGAAGATTACAATGAGATTATACAGGATTACCTTGAATGACATCAGAAGAGCATAGACTACAGGGATTGAATAAAATTGTGTGGAATTACATGGAAGATTACAACAGTGGCTAAAACCTCCAAGGTTTTAGAGATCAAAAGTGAAGGTAGCGCCGCCCTTGTGGCATGTGGCCCAACTAGACCCTTGCCGCATCTAGGTAAAATATCTTTGGATATATCGATGGGTTGTAACAGAAAGTACGCAACTCACAGTGACGGATAGAATCTACGTAACCCGCGCTGACAAATAGAATCTAAGCAACGCGTAGGGACGGATAAACAATACGCAACTTGCGGTAGCGGATAGAAACTACGCAAGTAACAAAATGCAAGTTTTTAGGAGACCGCGTTGAAAGTTTAATTAGTCTTCACAATTCTAGTGTAATTATTTCAGAGATAATAAGGTGTTCATAGGAATATTATGATTACTGCAAAATAAATTATAACCTGAACTTTATGTTTAAAACAGTTAGTGATGTTTTCTATGTAACTTCAATAGTGTTGTTTGATCTAACCACAAACTTTTTAGAAGTTTCAAATTCAATCGACTTTTCCTTCTCCTCCACGACTTTCATATTATGTAAGCTTTGTCTATAATCCATGAAAGTCAATGACAATAAAACTGGCGCCACGGTGAAGGTCAGAACTACTTTAGCCCAGTTACGTACTTTCATCACGGAAGTCGCTTGCAAAAACGAGTTGCGTGAATTTCTTATTTGTTAATTAATACGCTTTAAATCAGTCAATAGAAAAATTGAAACGTTTATATAAAGTCTTTCAAGACACTCTAATAGTTTCTGACGGTAACCCAAATCCGAAAAAATGAAGTTACGTAGATTCTATCCGTCACCGTCAGTTGCGTACTTTCTTTTAGAACCCATCGATATGAAGCACTGTTTCTTTTTCCTTCAAAGGGGCCTCTTTAACATTTTTTGCAGGGGGGCTTCCATTTTCTAGTTACGTCACTGACTGTGATGCACTGTAACCAGGGATGCGCAGTTACGCGTAACTGCAGGTTTCCGACGAAAAATCCTAAGTGAAGTATTTTACGTAGAAAACAGGTAAAATACCTAGTAAATTACGTGTCAAGATGGCGGATCTGTAGAACATTATAGTTGTTGATGCTTTGACCTTTAATTTTAAAAGTGGGGAAAATACAATGAACGAGCGCGTAGCGCGAGGTACATATGTTATCGAGCGCGAAGCGCGAGATAAATATATTATCGAGCACGAAGCGCGAGAACCAACGGTCGCGCGCCATAGGCGCGCTCAAACTCGCGAGCTGCGCGCGCAGCGCGCGATGAGAATGTGCCCGCCCAACGGTCAGATTTTTTTTTTGCAAAAATATACAAGAAATATCGCTGTTTTCGTCGATTTTAAGTCTAGTTTTGCGTTTTTTGGAAAAATACGAGCTAACTTGGGTATTTGGACCCTGGATTCGGATTCAGCGACCCCAAGAACATATAGATATGCCGGTGTAGTCCGCCGGGCAGGCCACTTTTTTTTGTGTGCCGGTGTAATTAATGCAAGTTAAGAAACATAATTGTTTATCAAATAAATTATAGTTCATAACTACCTTCTCTAAGAGTAATGGTAAAAGGTGGGGCTTTTCTGAAATATTCAGCTTTTCTTTGACTTTTCAATTCTCAGTAGCTACTTCAAGGAAAATGATCATGTGTAATATGATACATGTAGAAAATTTGAAGAATATTTTGAACGTCCGTATTATTTCAGAAAAATATATTTAGAAAAAGAAATATTGTTTAAACAATTATTTTTTTAAGTTTAATTAATTTTTATCTTACCCTAAGTGAAAAGTTGACAAAAAGTTATATTATTATATTTCTAGCATTATTTTAAAAGAGACTTAATCGCGCGGTTTGCTTCGCTCGCAGGTTTGAGCGCACCTAGGGCGCGCACCTGTAGGATTTCGCGCTCGATTAGGTATTCATCTCACGCTTCGCGCACGATAATGTGTTCACCTCACGCTACGCGCTCGGACACATTTGCCTGAGCTTCAAGCTCGGTTCCTCTAGGTTTTCGCACTTCGTGTGCTCGCTATTGTTATGACCTGCTTTTGGTTTAATTATGTCAGTTTTACATAAAAAGAAGAACTAATTTGTGAGACGTGGCCATGAATGGGATTTACCGCGGTCCTACTGGGAGCCGATGTCATTTTTTAGATTACAGTTGCTCCTAGTGGGACCCTGCGGTGGTTGTTAACCTTTTGTTTTTAAATATATATATATATTGAATAGATTATCTCAGAAATTAATTCTCTTCTATTTCATAGCGACCATTACACTTGTCAGATTAATTTTGTATTTCCTGCAGTCGAACATATTTTAAATCAATTTAATTCCTTCCAATCGCAGCGGATCATGCAACTGTTCAGAGTTATTTTGAAATCCATAAAAGCTATCTTACTTTCAATTCATTTATTTTCTTTCATCTATTCTATTTTACGAACGGAATGAAACCTACGATTAAAAGGAAATAAGAGGTGTGGCAATCGCTATGAAATAGAAAATAATAATTTAATAAGAATCTACTCAATATGTTGTGTGATGCAAAAATCGAGTATAAAAAAACATTTGCGTTCAAATTAAAAATATTTTATTTGTTTTCATTCAAGCCGTACACTCGGAAAAAAGATTCTTAGGTTTGAAGAAAATTTGTTTTTATTAAAAAAAAAAATGATTTTCTGCTTCGATTAAAGTTTCTCGTTACTTTCAAACGACTTACTTCAGACATGAAACAATGGATACCTGATAATAATTTGTATCAGCTTCAAGGCTTTCATAATTCCTAATAAAATTGCAGTTTTGAATGCGCAATTCTAAAGACGTTTGATTTTTGAGGCCCTGGATATAGTTTGGAAATGTTATAAAAAACCCTAATGAATCTGTGTAGTGGGACAAAAAATGGTGTATGAACAGAGTTATAAATCACCAAAATAGATGGTACTTGATCAATAATGTCACATACATAGAAGGGCTTCTAGTTTTAAATTATCCATTATTAAATTTTTATGAATTGATTAACTACAAATTTAAAAAAAATCTAAAACACTTTAAATTCAGAAGAGCTCTGATGCTTTCATTTTTTAGTGAAGTATTTAATACTTGAATTAAAAAAAATAATATGCAAACTTGTTCACTCAAAGTGGAAGTACAAATTTGTTATTTATAATTTTCAGAAAGGGCGAGTATATTTTTCAATCGTGAAAAAAAGCATAAAAATAAAAAAATTAAATTTTTTTAAAATAACACAATAGACGAAAAAAAAATGAAAAGACAAAAACCGTTCAACCAAAAAATATCTACAAATTTGTTACAAACTGATGTAAGCCGGGTTTGCTGGGTAAGTGTACTCGACTTAATCAATTGCGTTTGGGCGCGGATGGTCCTTGCGCTGGTCGGGCGTCGACGGTGATTCCGCAAAATTGGGCCGGGCTCGGACCGGGAGACTTTTATCGTTCCGCTGTAGGAAAGCGCCCAGGTATGACATCGACTTCTCTTCGTTTCTTCTGCTGGAGGGTCGTGTCTGAAAGATCCGGCTGGACCCTTTCGATGAGAGGAGGTACTGGTAGGCCTGAAGTCCGTCCTTGGAGGTCAGCACCGACACCAGACGGGTACTGCTGTGGAACCGCAAGCGGTCATGGCGCCGACCGGGAGAAGATTGGGCAGACTGATGGTGTGTGTGTCCGGGGCCGTGCAAAGGGGCCGTGACGGGTTGTTGTTTCTTTAGGGGGTGGGGCCTGGAGCAGGCGATCCCGAGTACCTTTATGGGGGTGGGGGCGGTGGCGTTTCCTACCAGGCACAGAGGAGAGGATTGCCAGATAGAAGGAGAGTATGAAGAAGGAGACAGAGAGTGGGGTTGGGGTCACGAAGGCAGACCAACCACAGGAGAGATAGAGAGAAGGCAGAAAGGAAGGTGGGGTTGGGGCCACGAAGGCAGACCAATCAACCAGAGAAAAGTAGAAGAGAAAAATTGGTAAGGGCAGAGTGAAAGAAAAAGGCGAGGATGGGTAAAATTGTGTTTTATCTTCGAAAGGCTATTGCACCAAAATTCTCTTGATCAGTGGGTGCGAGCTTCGGAGAGAGCGAGCCCGCATTGCCAGCTGGAGAGGTTGCAAGTCGCCTAAAAATATACAAGAAAAATCGCTGTTTTCGTCGATTTTACGTCTATTTTTGCGTTTTTTGGAAAAATACGAACTAACTTGGATATGTAGATCCCGGATTCGGATTCAGCGACCCCAAAAACATATAGATATGCTGGTTAAATCCACCGGGCATGAAGATATTTTTTTTTTGTAAAAATATACAAGAAAAATCGCTGTTTTCATCGATTTTACTTCTATTTTTGCTTTTTTTGGAAAAATACGAGCTAACCTGGGTATTTGGACCCCGTATTCGGATTCAGCGACCCTAAAAACATATAGATATGCCGGTGTAGTATGTCCGTGTGCGTGTGTGAAGTTGCGTTTGTCTCTCTCCATCTAACGTAAATAAAATTAATATTTTGAATCATTAGTTCAAGTCGTCGGAATTGGAACTAACGTTTGTTAGAAAAATGGATCCCTTTAAATGCGCTCTCCAGTAGGAATGTTGTATCCCTACAGGGCTCTCCAGGATGAATTTTTAGATCCCTAAAAACGGACTCTCCAGTATGAATGTTGGATCCCTATAAACGGGCTCTCCAGGATGAATATTCGATCCTTATAGGGCTCTCCGGCGTCATTGTCGGATCCCTATAGATGGACTCTCCAGTGTGAATGCTCGTGAATTATAACAGCAGAATATAAAGTTGCAAAACAGCGACTTACACTAGCGAATCTACTAAGCACTTGTCGCGTTTCGGGACCGTGTTTAGTAGCGAAGTACCAGGTCATTAGTACCTGTGGGTGGAAGGTGGGCCAATATAATAATAGGGATGTGTAGGGATGTGTAGGGATGTGTGGGGATGTAGCAACCCCACCGCCCGAGAGCTCCGGCCCTTGCAGTCAGCAACGTTGCATTGGGCTAACTCCCCCATGCAACAAATTATACGATTACGTCACCAGTAGCGCGCAGTGCGACCCACAATAGGCCTCTCTCGAATGGAGGCCATGGTTCAGTTGGGAGTGGCAATAGGACCGAACCGAGGCGACGACCACGGCAAGAGTGCGATTTGCTTCGCTCAATAAGTCTGTGTCGTCTGTCATGATGAATCTTGTACTCGAATCATTAGTGATAGCTTGATTTACCGACTTTATTATATTTTCCCCTATTAAAATCTTTTTTGACAACTGATCATCTGGCACGATAAAAATCTTTATTTTTAGCTCAATGTCATCAATAATTAATTTGATTTTTGAATATGCAACTGGAATGGCTAAAGAATTATCAAATCCTGACAAAATCTCGTTCGTTTCTTGAAATTTCAAATTTATTAATCGAGCCTCACTTTCTTTTATAATAGAACAGTCACTGCCTAAATCTATCGAGCATAATATTTCTTTATCATTGATGCGACACATTTTTAGATTTTTGTTAATCTTAACTGCTTCTACCTCTTGAACCGATGACGACTCCGCTTCGCCGGCAGTTAGTCATGCAACTTCTCTTTCTTTTGTTTATTTTTCTTCTTATAACACTGATCCTCCGTATGCCCTACATTATTGCAAAACTCACATTTCTTTTTATCCGACTCGTTCTTCTGATGAGTTTGTGAAAAATCACTTTGGACTTTCGAATTCTCATTTGAAACTTTCGAGACATTGGCCTCTTCAAGATTAGGACAGAAACGCTTTATATGGCCCTTTTTTCCACATTTATAACATCCATGACTCGAAACACTTTTTGATTTCTCTGATCCGGTAATTTTTTATAAGTAACCGCGTCTTTCATTAATTTACCAAAACTTTCCTCCCCAGGAAACTGTCTGACTATCACTAAGGAAAAGACGTCCCAAGTCAACAATGAATTTTGCAATCCGTCGTGCCAAAGTTTTGCATTTCCCTTCAACTTCAAGATAGCGAGATATAATTTGTTTTATTATCCCAGTCGTACATTTCCCCGCACATATCAACCTTTTGCACCCACTCACTGGCAGATAAATTTTTATTTTCAGGATCAAATTCAGGTAATATTCTTTCATTAACATAATTTGATCGCTTCGAACCTGTCCTTGAATTCCATGAATTCCTTGAATTCCATGAATTCCTTGAATTTCATGAATTCCTTGAATTCCATGAATTCCTTCAATTCCATGAATTCAATAAATTCCTTGAATTCCGAGAATTCCTCGAATTTCAAGAATTCCTTGAATTCCATGAATCCCATGAGTTCCTTTAATTCTATGAATTCCTTGAATTCCGTGAATTGCTTGAATTCCGTGAATTGCTTGAATTCCACGAATTCCTTGAATTCCATGAATTCCTTCAATTCCATGAATTCCTTCAATTCCATGAATTCCTTGATTTCCATGAATTTCTTGAATACCATGAATTCCTTGAATTCCATGATTTCCTTGAATCTCATGAATTCCTTGAATATCATGAATTCCTTGAATTCCATGAATTCCTTGAATACCATGAATTCCTTGAATTCCATGAATTTCATGATTTCCTTTAATTCCATGAATACCTTGTATTGCATGAATTCCTTGCATTTCATGAAATCCTTGAATTCCATGAATTCCTTGAATTCCATGAATTGCTGGAATATCATGAATTCCTTGAATTCCTTGAATGCCATGAATTCCGCGAATTCCATGAATTCCTTGTATTTCATGAATTCTTTGAATTCAATAATTTCCTTGAATTCAGCGAATTCCTTGAAGTCAGCGAATTCCTTGAATTCCTTTAATTCCTTGTATTGCTTGAATTTCATGAATTCCATGAATTCCTTGAATTTCTTGAATTCCATGAATTTCTTGAATTCCATGAATTCCCTGAACCCCATACATTTTTTGACTTCCATAAATTCCTTGAATTCCATGACTTCCTTGATTTGCATGAATTCGTTGAATTCTACGAATTATTTGAGTTTCATGAATTCCTTGATTTCCATGAATTCGCTGAATTCCATGAATTCCTTGAATTCCATGAATTCCTCGATTTCCATGAATTCGTTGAATTCCATGAATTCCTTGAATTCCATGAACTCCATAAATTTCTTGACTTCCATGAATTCCTATCGCTGTTTTCGTCGATTTTACGTCTATTTTTGCGTTTTTTTGGAAAAATACGAGCTAACTTGGGTATTTGGACCCTGGATTCATATTCAGCGACCACAAAAACATATAGATATGTCGGTGTAGTCTGCCGGGCAGACCACTTTTTTTGTGTGCTGGCAAATTAAAAAAAATATATAAGGTAAAAATTATTGGTATGTTTTAATGAAAGTTATAGTTTAATGATTCTTATTTTTTTAAATGATTAATTTTTTTTTGCTGATAATTTTTTTTTCAGAATATTAAATTCCATAAAGATTGATCTTGATTTATTTCGAATGGTGAAGTACACGTGTTTTTTCTGTGCTATCTTTTTTGGTTTTGGCGACGGGCGTCGAGGTGCGATTGAGGTGAAAGGTGGTAAGGGAGGTGAGTGTAGTGAAGGGTGTGTGTGGCAGTGTGGGGGAGCTTTTTTGTAATGTTGAACGTGTTAAGAGGGAAGTTGAAAGTGCTAATTTGGAGGTTAGTTGCTGAGGACGGAAAAGAGAGAGGGAAGATCGAGGACAGCAGATTGGTAAGGTAGGCACTAGGCGAAAGAGGGAGGGGAAGGGTGATGCCGGATATAGTACCGATGATGATGGCGAGCTGCAGTTTACTACGCCAGGGAACTTGGGGTCGGGAGGGAAGGAAGGGGGAACAGCTGACAGAAGGAGTCGAGGTAGGCCATCAAATCGAGATCTGCCTAATAGATCCAGAACTGGTAGCTTAGGATCGAGACAAATTTTTGAGAAATGGAGACAGGGGGGAGAGTTTACGGATGAAAGCGATGAGGGGGACAAGACGGAAGACAGTAAAAGATCAAAGGTAGCAGAGGGGGATGAACAGGGAGAAGAGAAGTTGCGAAAAAGATTAAGAAACAGTCTCCACCGGAGAGGAATAAGGTAACAGGGAAAGTCAATCTAGAGAGTTTGGAAAATCTCATTAAAGGGTTTCGAGAGGAAACGAACCGAAGTCTGAATGGCATGCAAAAGCGATGATCTTCGGGGCAGTTTCATCACCGTACGTTGCGCAAGAAATCAAAAATCGCAACGCCGCCGAATACAAGGAACTGCATCCAGAGGAAAGTCAAGCAATAATTGAACGTCACTATATGGATGATTATCTCGACAGTACAGATACCATCAAGGAAGCTGTCTCCAAAGCGCGAGAGGTAGCGCACATTTATCAAGAAGGAGGATTTGAAATCCGGAACTGGATATCGAATTCAGAGGAAGTCTTGAGTGCGCTTCCCATTCATTCTGTTGCGCAGCGAAGTACAGAAGTAGCCCTCGGAGAGGAGGAATTCACTCGAGTCCTAGGCGTCACATGGTCACCGGAAAAAGACATTTTCAGTTTTACCGTAAACTTTTCGCGAATAGACAGACGTTTAATGAGCGGAGAAGAGATACCGATGAAACGAGAAGCCCTAAAACTAATTATGTCTGTTTTTGACCCACTGGTACTCTTGTCAGTAATAACTATCCGAGGAAAAATCCTCATGCAAGATATCTGACGAACCGGACTCGACTGGGATACGTCACTTCCGGAAGATTTACGGCTGAAATGGACAACGATTCTCAAAGATCTGAGAGAAGCGAGCAAATTAAGAATTCCACGCTGCTATGGCTTGGGAATCGGTGAGTTACGTGAAGCTCAGCTTCACATTTTCTGCGACGCGAGCACATAGGCATTTTCAGCAGTCGAATACTTCCGAGTGAAGGGGGGGGGGGCAGGCTTACGTACGACCCTAGTAATGTCTTCGTAGCGCATCGACTAGCTGAGGTATTGGACTTGACTTCGGTAAATGAGTGGAGGTGGGTACCGACAAAGATTAATGTAGCCGACGATGCTACTCGAGATACGGAACATATCGAAATAAATTCTTCTTGTCGGTGGTTCACGGGCCCGGAATTTTTATTGAAGAAAGAAGACGAGTGGCCGAAAGAGACTACGAAATCAAAAGTTTCGAAGGAAGCAGATCAGGAACTCAAAAAAGAGTTCATACTTTACCTTCTCCGATGATAATACAGATTTGTAATAAAAATTGATATATAACATCTTGCTAAATAAAGCGTACTTCAGAACAAAGAATTCGTCCTCTGATCTCTCCAGTAGCTTAGTGGTTAGAGCACCCGACCGGAAATCAGTTGACCTGGTGTTCGAATCCCAGCGGAGTGAGAGGAGAGGATCTTTTTTCTGAATAAAATTTAATTAAACATATTTATGGTGCTGTGAGATGGGGGGTCTTCTGTTTTTATGCATACGCCACAAACAAATGACGATTGCTGCGATCGTTTCTCCTGTTTTTATGCATACGCCACAAACAAATGACGATTTCTGGGATCGTGTCTTCTGTTTTTATGCATACGCCATAAACAAATAACGAATGTTGCGATCGTCTTCTGTTTTTTATGCATACGGCACAATTGATCAGTATGGTTTTATTTCGTAGATACTCCTCTTCAATCCCTAAAAAACTTGGCACGTTTCGATCAAACCCTGAAGTTGAGTTCGATTTTTCAAAAATCCAATATTTCCCCATGTTAATTAAATGATATTTGGAAGTGCTCGGTGGCACGTGTTTATATTTGAATTTCGAAAAAAAATTACGGATTTCCTTTCTACGGAAATGGAAACTTTTTTTTGGGGGGGGGGGTGTCTTTCCCCCTAGAGTGAAAAAAATTTGCAATGCATTTTTGGACCACTCTATTAAATATATATGATAAAAATATATATTGTAAAAAGGACATTTATAATAGGAGAAAATGCTCTTCACTTGAATGTGAAAAAGGTCAAAGGCCAAATATAAACTGAAAGCTTGCGTGCAAAAGAAGGTATTCAAAAAGAAGAAGAAATGAATGGTGAAGTCGTGGTGGGATCGGGAATGTAAAAAGATGAAAAGGAAGGTGAAGAGGGAGTACAAGAAGTGGAAATAGGGTACGGCGAAAAGGGAGGAGTACGTAGAAATGAGGAAGGAGTTTAGATTGATGTGTAAGAAGAAAGAACAGGAAAAGGAGAATGTCCCCTTTTTCCCCTATACAATAATGTTCTAACGTGAATTTAAAAATTTCCACTTTTAAATTATAGTAAATTATGGACTTCTATATTATAGTAAAATATAGAAGTCACATATACTTTATACAATGTTGGCATTAGTGTCACTCCTCTATAATCTTTAACCTCCTCCCCTTTGCATTTCTTCGCTATTAGTATCACTACACCTTCTTTCCATAACTCTGGTCACCCCTCTCCTCTCCAAACTCTATTGCACATTATCCATGTGCATTCCTCTAATTCCGTCCCCCTATATTTCCAGACTTCATTTGGGATCTGATCTATACCAGGTGCCTTTCCATCTTTCATCATCCCTAATACCTTGACACTTTCCTCCCTTGAAATGTCCTCATTTGTTTCCCTACCATCTTTTGCTCCTTTCCTAACTTTCCTCTCTACCCCTCCTAGTGATTCCATAAAATATTTTTTCCATTCTATCATCTCAATATCCTGGTTTGCTCTTTTCCTTCTTCTTCTCTCTCTATTTACCACCTTCCAAACCTCTTCTTCCATCCTAGCCTTCTCCGCTTCTTCTTCAAACCTTTTATTTTCCTCCTCCTTTTTTTATCATAAAACTCAGTATACTCCTTCTTTTTTCTCCTATATTCTTCTCCACTACTTGTCTCTGTTCTCCATTTTCTTAATTCCCTTCTTACTTCCTTCTTTTTCTGTTTAAATTCCTCATCCCATCCACTTCTATCACCTCCTTCGCTAACTTCTTTTTTGCTTGTGCACTCTATTACTCTTTTTATTTCTCTTATCATTATTTCTATTTCCTCATTTACATTTCCCTCCCCCCTTTTGATATTCCTGTCTTTTTCCTCAAACTGTTCTTTACCTTCCATTGACCAATCCGCTCTTCCTGCTCTTTTTACTTGTGCTTCCTTTTTAGCCTTATTTTTAATACTCGTTTCTCCCTCTACTGTCACTATTATGGGAAAGTGATCCGAATCTATAAAATTCCCTACTTCTAGTTTTATATATATATATATATATATATATATGTATATATAGTTTTTACGTTCTTTATTATAATGAAATAGGTTAAATAAATAGATATGATTTGAAAATGATGTGTTCTTCTTCATTTCCTCACCTGAATTCATTGCAGTTTTTCAGGAAACCAGCTTATAAAAACATCTAACAGAAGATTAATGTATACAGAATCATTGAATTTAATATTTTCAGTCTCTGCTTGCCTTAACTACATCATTATCATACCCACCTCCTCTTCTGCCCTCCTCCACCTCCTCCATTACGTCCCCGTCTTCCACGCTTTAATAGTTTATTTAATTGAGAATAATTTAAAATTCAAGAGGAGGAACGTGGTTACAACTATAAGAAAAGCAGCGTACTCGATTGTAGTGCACTCTATCATAATCTTTATTATTCCAAAAGCCCTTGTTAATGAAACTAAGTATTCGCTTGCTGAGTTGACATACATGAATCAACGGTATGTTCATGATTCTGTTAACCTGAAATCATTAGCTGTTCAACTGAATTCATTTAACCGCAATTAAATGTTGGTTCTAAGAAAATAATAATTTTACAGCTGTTATATAAAAGCAGATTTTATTTTCATTGATACTTCGCTAAGCATTATTATAATCAAATTAGATTTTTTCATTACTAAATGTTAATTTAAGACTTACATAAAGTCAATATTATATGAGAAAGGTGATTTATCAAGCTCAGCGCAGAGGGCAGCACCGAGAGTGTTGATATATTTCGTATGCAGGAACAAGGCATTATACCTACAGTTTTCTTAGTTTTTTTGTCATTTGGACTCTATTCTTTCTCGTTCTTCCACATTCATTTTAATAGTTTATTTAACTTGATTTAGAATAATTCAAGATTCAACAGGGAAAAACGTGATTACGACTACAAGAAAAAGCAGCGTATTCGATGGTGACGCACTCTATGATAATCTTTGGTAACCCAGCTTCCCGTTTTAGTGAAACAAAGTTTCGTCTACGAAGTTGGAACAGTTACAAAAAATGTTGTTATTATACATTTTATTGCAACTTGTGTCGATTCTCCATAAATTTAATTTGTTTATTTTCAACGTTATTTTTTATCATTTAAACTGAAAATACGCATACTATTGTAAAGTGGTTCTAATCAAATTTGTGAATATAATTTAAGCGAAAAATGTTGTTAAATAAAAAGTTATTGCAGCTTGTGTCGTTTTTCCGAACAGACAATTTTTAATTTTTGATGTATTTTTATAGCAAGAGTTTATAACAAATTTGTAGATTATTTTTGGTTGAACAACTTTTGTCTTTTCATTTTCTTTCGTCTCTTGTGTCATTTTGAAAAAATTTAATTTCTTCATTTTTATGCTTATTTCTTACGATTAAAACATATACTCGCCCTTTCTAAAAATTATAAATAACAAATTTGAACATTACATTTTTTTATTTTTAATGTTATTTTTCACGAATAAAACAAAAACTAAGCGTCCTATCAAAAAGTGAATTCGACGAAACTTGTTGATCCTTTTTAAGTCCGCGATACTTGTATGCTCATCTTTGTTTGCATCTTGCATAGTTTGACCGCAAAATGGAATTTTTCATTATCTTTTGTGCGATCAAAATTTGAATTTTCGAAAAAATTCAAAAAGTTTTTATGATAATCTTGTAGAAAAATATTTTTCTTTCTCTGACTTCTTTCATATCATGCGTTTTTCAAGTGAAAATATTAATTTTCGTTTGATTTTTGGGATTTTGAAAATGTTATAACTCTGATAATTTTCAGTTTATCAACAAATTTCACAAGGATGAATTGTTTGTCTCCCGGAGTACTACTGATAATCGTACATAGAATTTCCAAATTTGAAGAAAAAGTCTTTACAACATTTTTCGAAATGTGCTCACTTTTTGAATTTCGATCCAAAATAGGTGGTAAGCGAACTCGTTCTTCTCTTTAGGCCTTTAAAAAGTGTGCTGAAGCACAATCTAATCTGATCAATCTTTCGAAAGTTATCGTGCCTACACGATACACAAATATTATATATATTATTCAAATTATTTTTGAACTTTTGAATATCTTTTAAAATGATTCTCAATTTTTCGTAAATTTTTTGTAAAATTCTGCAAAAAAATGGCCTCAAAATCTTCCAGATCTTTTTTTACAACTTTATAAATCTTTTAAAATGTTTTGAAATATTTTTGGGGCCACTGAAAAATACCGAATAATAAAATTCCCAACACTGTAAACTTCCCGAAATTGAAATTATGAAGTTGCCGAAATCTGAAAATTCCGAATTTGAAAAATCCCGAATAATAACATTCTGGACATTCTGGACAAACTAGAAATTTCTCGTAGTTAAACAATTAGGAAAATGTTTTTTCAATAAATACTATTTATTTATTAAAAATACAATAATCAAATATTTGTATAATAGACAATTTTTTAATATATATTTTTTTACATTATTTTTTGAATTTGAAATAAGAATAATTGTATGAAAATGTTATAAAAATAAATAAATTTAAAAACACGTGCGCTTCGAGCAACAAAATTGTGCAAGCTTCAATTCAGCACTGATTTATCTCGAAGATTCTTTTATTTATTTTTTTTAAATCAATAATTTGATTTTTGGGTACGTTTTTCGTCATTTAAAAAAAAAATACAATGCACATGTTTACACAAAATTTGTTATCCAAAAATATATTTTTTGAAATATCGTTATTTTAAATTCAAACATGATTTTTTTTAACTTTAAACATTAAAAAAGTTTTATCCTTAATATAAATATTTGATTATTTTATTTAAAAAAATATTTGTTAACAAAGAATTTTTTTAATTGTTCAAAAGTGGGAATTTTCTAGTTTGAGATATTGTATAATTCGGAAATTTTCTGTCGGGAATTTACAAATTCGGTAATACAGTGACGGGAATTTGATTTTTCGGAAGAGGCGACTGAAAAATTCGGAAAAATAAAATTCCCGACACTGTAAAATTCGCGAATTGCAAAATTCCCGAATAATAAAATTCCCGAAATTATAAAAATGTCAAAAAAATTCTGGATGGCTCTTTAGGCCATCTAAAAGAACGGACTGGCTCTCTAAATTTTGACCCTCTAACTATGACCATCCATTTTTCTGCGTGTTGACTTCGAGAAGCGAACCATGTTCGTTATCGAATTTTCGGCACCAGCTGACAAAAACGTCATAGCCAAGGAGAGAAAAGAAAGAGAGGTATAAAGACCTTATAGGGGTGTAGCGACGGTTATACCCGGAATATTCTGTTAAGCTAATCGCCTTAATCATCCGCGCTCTTGGAGGTGCCCAGGTTTCACTGGTTAATAGCCTGAAAAGCATCTCTGCGTGTCAACAAAATGCTGAGACACTTGCGGGAAAAATTCAGAAGGCGGTAGTCCTTGGGTCGCTCCATGTCCTTAGGGTGCACGAGACTTTTTCTGGATCCTTGTATTGAATTCGTCGCAGACTGAAACCACGTATCCGACTAGCACCCGCTCCCGGCAAAATCCTGCGGTTGTCCTTATGACAAACTTTTAACTATATGTATATATATATATATATATATATATATCATATTTGGGGGTAAGTTTCTACCAGTATATGACTAATTTACTAATTTTAATTTTTAAAAATTAAAAATTTCGAATTCAGCAAAATTGGCTGAACCGGTTTTGATGGCTCAAACATATGTTGGGTAGGGTATTAAGGCAACTGAAAAAATTAACAATCAATTTCAAACATGCAAAGGCTTTGTTAATTTTCGAAAATTACCAATTAATTAGCATGAAAAAGCGTCTTTTTCGGTTTCGGTTCGGTTTCTATTTCTTTGGAATAGAACTGAAGGGCCGATGACAAAGCCACCGAACGCGTCCTCGGGTTGCGGATAGAGGGTCCCTGTACCATGGGCTTCTGCTGAATATGGTTACAATAATTAATAAGCAGTCGCGGACAATTGTTCAGGTATGGTCCCGAAGGAATAACCCCTAAGCGGAGGCGTAGCAACCGTGCCGAAAGCTGAATGGCACCTGGGTGAGGTGTCATAGCTTGTTTCTCGTCGTCAGGTTTGAAAATCTTATGCTTACGATGAATTGCTTTTCTATCCTTATCAATCAACCTATTACTGTCTTGCATTGTCCTTAGACCTCGAGGTACCTTTGTAATTCGGTGGAAGTCTCTCTCATCCTGCTTATGATTTTTTGCCAAGCAAGCGTATTTCTCATTTCTTTTTAAATTATCGAGTCTTGAATAAGTTCTGGAACAACTCGAACATGTGAAAGTCATCTTGTCACTGGCAAGGTGAAAATGGCTGTTCACTCATCAAAGCTGAGTTTATATTCTCCTCCTCCTCCTCCTCCTCATGTTCTCCTCTTTCAACTCCTTCTCCTCCTCCTCTTCATCATGCCCTCCTCTTCCAAATCTTCCTCGTCATGCCCTCCTCTTCCAGCTCCTCCTCCTTCACCTCCTCCTCATGCCCTCCTCTTCAAACTCCTCCTCCTCATCATGCCCTCCTCCTCCTACTCCTCATGCCCTCCTCTTCCAGCTCCTCCTCCTCCTTCTCATGCCCTCCTCCTCCTCATTCCCTCCACTTCCTCTTCATTCCCTCCTCTTCCAACTCCTCCTCCTCATCATGCCCTCCTCTTCCAGCTCTTCCTCCTACTCCTCATGCCCTCCTCTTCCAACTCCTCCACATGCCCTCCTCTTCCAGCTCCTCCTCTTCCTTCTCATGCCCTCCTCTTCTGAATCATCCTCCTCCTCATGCCCTCTTCCAGCTGCTCCTCCTCCTCACGCCCGAGAAGGAGAAGTTGGAGTTCGTGGAGGAGGGCATGAGGAGTTGGAAAAGGAGGACATGAGAAGGAGGAGGAGGAGCTGGAAGAGGGAATGAGGAGGAGGAGGAGTTTGAAGAGGAGGGAATGAGAAGGAGGAGGAGGAGGAGCTGGAAGAGGAGGGCATGAGGAGGAGGAGGAGTTGGAAGAGGATGGCATGATGAGGAGTGGGAGGAGGAGCGCATAAGGAGGAGTTGGAAGAGGAAGGCATGAGGTGGAGGATGAGGAAACTTGTAAAATCTCCGTAGTGACTCAAGGCTGAAGTGAAAAAGGGCTCCATTGGAACCGTTTCAATCCATGCTTTGGGTTCATTTAGAAACCATTTATCATTTTGGGTTACTTTTCAGCAAGAGAGGTTCCTTTTTGATGCAGCTACTTTGGAACCAAAAATTGGTTCTAATAAAAACCCCAGTTTTTTGTGTATGGCCAAAAATGCAAATAGAGGTTTGTAAACATTTCAACATTTATTTCCACTTTTTGCGGATATTCCTGGATTCGCAACAGAATAAGGTAGAGGGGATGTTTATCAAATGTTGATAAATATTGATTATATTACAAATCAGGTTTGTGAAAGCTGCCCTACTTGCAAACTATTGACATTCGATTGCCAAAATGAGAAACTTAGATTCTTGTTTTTCATTTTTCAATTATTACGCTTTATTTTTCTTATGAAAGTCACTCATAAAAGTATATATCATTCGAATCAGAAGTTCAAAAACAAATGCAAATTTGGTGAACGTAAGAGAAGTATTTTTTACAAATTTTTGGGCACTTTGAAATTTCGTACATTTCTTTCGTGGCTAAAGAGAAAATTCAGAAAGAAACCTGAGAAGGTCCTCTAGCGGTGAACACGAATTTCGGTTACGGTCAGGATTTAACCTGCAAGCTTCCGGTCCTCTTTATTTTCTTCCTGAATTCCGCTGGCGGTACCAGTTAGGTGGGTGCACAAGAACGTCCGCCCATTCCGATTTGAGTGATCCTCTCCTTCTACTTTACTATACTGACCTACTGGCTGTATTTTAATTTTCCCAAACATTCAGCTTGGCACATATTATTTTATTTTGGAAATTTTTTTCAATTTTTCAATTCATTTTGACTAATCCACAATTTTTAATGTAACAACAAACAGTCCTTTTTATAAATGATTATACATCTTGAACATTTTTCCAGGGATTGGGAGCGAAATGGCGCTCGCTACTTTTCTCTTCTCTAGGCAAAGGGGAGAATATAGCAGGTCCGCAAAATGAAACAGGCTCGGTTGATGATCACGATAAAAAGTGCAATTTTCAGTTTGAACAAAAAATAAAAATTTGTTCCTGAGATATTGAGTTGCTAAATTGGGAGAAAATGAGTTTTTCCTAGAGAAAGTGAACCAATTCTGAGTAAATCGTTCATGAATTTGGCGGTTCTAATTTCATGGGCTTTGAAAATCGTTTTTAGATAGCGACTAAAAATCTATTTTTTAATTTTCAAAAATGATAAAAACTTGCTCCCGAAATATGGGGAAGCTGAATAAGAATAAAAAAGTTTTCATAGAAAAAACTTATTCGGTTCCGGGAAAATAAAGATTTAATATGGCGGTATCGCACTGTAACTGTTGTAAAAGTTATCAAAGTGGCTTTTGATAGAAAATGAAGATTTAACATTTTATGTTGGAACTTGATTACGGTATTTTGATGCGAACAGCGTGGCAACTAGCTTTATTTAAGATTTGTTTTTTTTTAAAAAAGTATATTATTATTTTACAGTATTTAAAAACTTTTAGGAAGAGTAATATGGTCACAAAAAAGTTTGAAAAAAGATAAGAGGTTAGGCATGTAAAAAAAAGACGACATCAAACATGTGTGCAGAGAGTCAGCTATCTGTTTACGAATTACCAATCTTTTTATTACTCCAATAAAGATGAGATTCCGAACAAATCCTTTAACAATATGTACTTGATTTTTAAATAATTTTTAATGCAAAAAGCTCATTTTTGCTAAAAATGTCGGTTATCTAGCTTTGTACTGCAACCCTTTGTTTAAAAAACGTATAAACTATATCTTACAAAAAAAAAACATATTGTCATATTTGAATTTTGTGTTTCGTTTTCCATAAACCCCCAATGTTTTTTTTTTAATCTCTATCACTTTTGACTTAATTGAGATATTCATCGTTTTATTTTCATTTTAATATCGCTTATTATCTTCTTTTGTAATCCGAAAAAAATATAAAAAAGGTGTAGTCGAGAATGGCGCGAACTCGCGAACTTAAATGTTTCCTAGCTTCCAGGCTATGAGAAACTGAAGGGTCTACTACTCTACTGTTCAAAGCAAGTGAATTTCTGTGGCGAGCAGGGACTACATGGTCGAGCTGACCCGTGAGCACGCTCCTTTCAGATTCGAACAGGGGCTGTGTCAATTCACGACTGAGCAAGGCAAGTGAGCAAGACGAAGAAGGCGATGAACAATTCGAGAAAAAATTTTGATGTCCTCATCCGGGAGCCAAGAACAGTTTCGTCCGCGGTACGGGACTGTACTTAAATTACGTAACAGCTTAGGGGGGACATATTTCATAACAATAATTTATTACGTTAGGGGGGTGGGGATTTATTAAAATCCGAAGTTGAAACAAATAAACCGCAGTAATTATAAAGAAATGGAATACCTTGAGAGATAAATTTAAATAAATGACAAGCAAACTAAATTTAAAAATTCTTTATTTTACTTTGAATTTGCTATATTCCGTTTATAAAACATTTTGAGTTAAAAACATTACAAGTCTGGTTTTTGAATATGAATTTAAAATTAACTTTTGAGGTATCCCTGATATAATATTCTTCTTAGTTATTTATTTGCCTTGTGATTCGATTAATATTTCTTTTTTTTTGCAGTTGCTTCTTCCTGTAGAAAAAATTGAATTTTTGTTTTAAAAATTCATATATTTTTGTAGAAATTTCATCTTTCTGGAATACATGTAAATGCAACTGCTCGATTAAACGTTAAAAAAAAAAACTTTCTTACAAAGTCGTCCTTGTTGGTCAAATATGTAACAGTTTCGTGGAAAATTCAACTACTTCATAGAAAATTAATTTTCTGTTTCAAATTCATATTTTTATGTTTAAAAGTTGACTGCAATCTTTTGTCGGTTGAAAATTGAAGTTTTTCTTTTTAAATGTGTATTTTCAATTTAACAGTTGAAGGCCGGAATGCAAGAACCGGGCGAGCGCTCGAAAACGTGAAAAAGAATTGTCCAAGTGTCTTGTGATATCCAAATTTTAAAGTTTTGCAGTATTATTTGAAGCTCTTAGCATTAAAAAGTTATATCTCAACAGAAAATTAATTGATATAAATTGGTATAAAGAAAACTCATCCGTATCAAAGGCTTCAGGATTTTTCTATTTTCTTTCGGGTATCCAAATTGCACTTGATAGACGCGATTAACAATCTTTTATAAAAATTACTGTATACATAAACACAGTTTAAACGAAAACTAGTCAAAGTTTAGAATTTTATTTTATTTTTTTCACAGTTCTAATATCGACCATCTCGTCCAAACACTGACACGGGACCAATTTTTTTTTTTTTTAAAGGACAAAGTATGCCCATGTATTGCGAGTTCGTTTAAAATTTCGTCGCCTTTCTACTTTAAGTATCGGCAGTTTCGAGGGATTTACGAATTTTTCGTATATACTCTCGATAATATAAATATCTGTGAAATACTGTGCAATTCTTTATTTATTGTAATCAAATTCTTTGAAAAATTGTTCAAATATTATTATAAAATTCAGTTAAAATCATTATAATTAATCCCTGTAATCTTTTACAGGGAAAAAAGTCTTAAGATGTCAGGAATTTTTAGTAAAAATAAAATTTCCGGTTTTTGTCAAATGTCCACATTTTGAGACCCCCTGAACCCAAAAAACAGGTTTTTACAAATGTGTCTGTCTGTCTATATGTCTGGCTGTGTGCATGATAACTTTCGAAAGAATTGTCCGATTAGATTGGTCTTAGGTATACTTTTACAGTCTCCTCAACTAAAGTTCAAGTTCGCTAGCCAGCCATTTTGGATGAAAATTCAAAAAGTGAGCGCATTTTGAAAATTTTTGAGACCATTTTTTTCACAATTTGAAAATTATGTGTGCGGCTGTTCATAGCACTCGAAAATTCAAACAATTTATTATCATGACATTTTTCGATAAAATAAAAATGTTCAGAGTTACAGCATTTTCAAAATCCAAAAGAAGAAACGAAAATTAACATTTCCAGCCAAACAACGCACGGTACGAAAAAAAGTCACCGAGGTATATTCAAAAGCTTCTAAACTTTCGATTTATCAAGGCTCCTGAGAGAGACAAAATTTTTTACGAATATGGTTTATCTGGCTTTCAATATAGAATTTTCTTTGAATATAGTTTCCTATGAATAAAACAAAAATCTACCAAAAAATATAATTTTCAATTTTTTGGTAGCATTTTCAGTAAGTTAAACTAAACTTTTTTTTAAGCAATTGAGCGCTTTTCTTTGGATCTTCGATATTGACATTTTTTAGTATTTAATTCCTAATTTCAAAATGCTTTCTGCAAAAAATTATTCAATTCAAATTGTTATAATTGTAAAAAATAAGATTTTTTTGATTAGTTTTTTGCAAATTAATTTTTTGTTTACTAATCAGTTAATGATATCAAATATCGTGCATGTATGTCTGTATGCAGTCTGTCTGTCTGTTTGTAGTCTGTAGGCACGATAATTTTCGAAAAAATGATCAGATTGGATTGAGCTTTGGCACACTGTTGAGGCCTAAAAGAAAATAACAATTTCTGTAACTGTGGAAAAAAATTACCGAAGAATAAGAAATAAGTAATAAAAATATGATAAAAAATTATGTTTGTATGTTATTTTGCAATATCTGAATAAGCAGTCACGGACAAAGGTATATTCAAAAGCTTACTAAACTGTCAATGTACGAAGGCTCCTGAGAGAGACAACAGTTTTTTTTACAAATATGGTTTATCTGGCTTTTAATGTCGACTTTTGTTCAGATATATTTTTCTATGAATAAAACAAACACCTACCAAAAAATAGAATTTTCAATTTTTTGTTAGCATTTTCAGTAAATTAAACCAAAACTGTTCCTCAACCAATTAGGCGTTTTTCTTTGGATTTTAGAAAAGTGTGCGGGTATTGTAATGAGAATGTGTTTATTGGGGCCGATAGAGCCTCAAGTAAATAAAAATCCTTTTTAACCTAAAATGAAAAGCAATTTAACAATCATCCGAGCGCGTAGCGTGAGGTAAATATATTATCGAGTTTTGTCTGAAACATTTTTTCGTATCTGCACAAGCATCTGAGATATTATCCACTATAGATTAAAATGGCCCACCCTGCATATTGGGATATATAGAATTACAGATTTCCAAATCCCAAAAAACAAACGAAAATTAATATTTTAAGTCGAACAACGCATGATATCAAAAAAAGTCAACACAAGAAAAACGTTTCTTTTTGAGAGACCTACAAGATTATCATAACAAATTTTTTAATTTTTCGAAAAATCGAAAATTCAAATTTTTATCGCACAAAAAATAATTAAAAATTAAAAATTTTCCATTTTGCGGTAAAACTATGCAAGATGCAGAAAAAGATGAGGATACATAAATCGTGCACCCAAAAAAGATCTACAAATTTGTTCTTAATTACTTTTTGATAGGTCACGTAATTTTTGTTTTAATTGTGAAAAATAACACTGAAAATAAAAAAATTTAATGTTTTGGACGACGACACAAGGAAAGAAAGAAAAATATTATGCAAACTTGTTCCCTCAAAGTAGATTTACAAATTTGTTCTTTATAATTTTCATAAAGGGCAAGTATATTTTTCGATCAAAAAAATAAGCATAAAAACAAAAAAATTAAATTTTTTAAAAATGTCACAAGAGACGAAAAAAAGTGAAAAGATGAAAACTGTTCAACCAAAGAAGATCTACAAATTTTTTATAAACTCATGCTATAAAAATACATCATAAATTAAAAATTGACTCTTTGGAAAAACGACACAAGCTACTATAACTTTCTATTTAACAACATTTTTCGCCTAAATTATATTCACTTATTTAGTTAGAACCACTTTACACTAGTGTGCGCATTTTCAGTTTAAATCATAATAAAATAACGTTGTAAATAAACAAATTAAATTTATGGAGAAACGACACAAATTTCAATAAAATGTATAATAACAACATTTTTTGTATAGCATGCACACTTTTTTATAATTATAAAAACAAGACAATGAAAATACGTATGTTTCAATACCAATGCATATTAACAATAACGGTAATTTTTGTTTGGAACGTTCCAGTGGAACGTTCCTGGAACGTTCCCAACCGGCGGACATTTTACATCTCCTAGAAACGTTCCGAAGATGCCCGCGGAATGTTCCTGGAACGTTCTGTGCTATTAGGGTGTAAGATAGACACGTAAATTACCTACACTGAAAAAAAAATCTTGTAATTTTACCACTTTCGGAGTGGTTCCGACTATTACCTACTTCCAAAGTACCATTTTTGCTAATAAGAACGAATATCCAAGTTCAGTCTGGAATGTAACTTTTAAATTATGTAACTTTCCAGTTAGATTTTGTAAAATTACAATGATTTGTAAATTTGCATGTCATGGTAATTTTATACCAAAGAAATAGTAATTTTACAAGAATTGGTAAATTTGCAGAAAGTTATTGTAATGTTAAAAGATATTAAAATTTTTGTTTGAATTAACCATTCTAGCTTTTAATTTATCAAAAAAAGTAATTTTTAGTTTAGTGTAAAAACTAAAAGTTACAGGTAAAATATTATAGCAGTACAATTTTCTTCATAAGTTATTGTTTATGCGTATCATGCGTAATATGTTTATTGAAATATACAATATTTTAGTATTTCGGCCTGACAGAAAGGCAAATACAGACATTATCTATATCTTTATAAAGAAGCTGATCAATTACAGTGTAAGTAAAATTGAATATTTATGATTTTATTATTTCATCAAACAGCTTTTTAAATTTTTCCCTCTAGTCAGCTACGCCATGTTGATTTGACCTCAGCACCAGCGCCTCACCAACCTTCAGAGATGGGTTGCGACATGTCAATCGAGGTTTTAAAGAGGGAAAATGGCAAAAATTTTGTTTCCCCCCCCCCCCCCGGGTGCAATCTTTTGATTAACTCATTTTTTAAATTTTATGAAAAAAAAGTAATTTGATCTTGCACTTAAGGCCATGTAACGAGTATACCAGCTGATCAAGTTAGTCCTGAGATCAATATTTTTTCACCCATATATAAAAATGGGCAACACCACGGAGTTTAAGATTAGTTGCTTTATGCCTTACTTTTTGAAAAGAGCAGTTATTTTAGTAGCATATAGTATTACTTAACTTGAAAAATTGGCACTAAAGCGTTGCACAAAGATCCTCGGCGTGAGCGCACTAGTGCAGATCGCGCGCCACCCGTTCTATCATAGCATCTTTTTTACGTATCGTTCTATTACTCAAAGACGAATTAATTTGCCACTCTGAAAATTGAGGGTGTTATAGGAAAGAATCTCAGCTTTCTTTAAAAAGTATTTTAAAGAAAAAAAAAGTGTCGAAATTTGAAAAAAAGTCAAATTAGTTTTGATTTTCAAAAATTAGGGTCAAATTTAGACTATTTTTTTAAATTGTTATGACCACTAGAAATTTTGTGAAATAATCTATCAAAAACATTCATACTGGAATTTTGTTTAAGGCAAGGTTTAAGTCAAGGAATATTGCATTCAAACCATTTTTTTCTGGACTTCTTGCATACAAATTTTCCTTTAAAAAAGTTTTATGTTTCTGAAAATTTTTTTATTTTAATTTTCCAAAATTTGTTTAATTTTAATCTTTCAAACATTTTTTACTATTAATTTTTCAAAAATTTTTAATATTAATTTTTCAACATTTTTTTAATTTTAATTTTTGAAACTGAAATGTACAGAATTTTCTCTTACCATTGAAAATTATTTCTGTGAAAGTAAAATCATTTCCAAAATCACACTGTAGTAAAAAATAAATGTTTCGAAAAAACATTGTAGTTGTATAATTATTTAATTCTGATTCTAAATTTAAACATTGTAACTAAAGAATTCATGAAAATATGTAATAAATTTTCTGTTATTATAAGAATTATTTCTGTAAAAGTAAAACAATTTTTTTGCCTTTCAAAATCAACTTTTCGTCGATAATGAAAAGCAGATTTTTTAAAGAATAGTTGAATAATTATTCAACTACAAAGTTTTTTATAATTTCGTATTTTTACTACAGTGCGATTTTCAAGGGAGTAGATTTTAAATTATGTGAATTGTTTAAATTGAATATGTATAATAATAATAATGTTAATTATAATTAAGGCTGAAAGAATCCATTTGTTCATTTAGGAAAATATGTACTACAGTTGAAGTACGAACAACTTTATTGCACTCGCGCATTGTTTAGGGGTCTCCACAATCCACAGGTGCAGCGTGACCCAGGATCGCACGGCGATCCTGGGTCACTGCGAAGGAAAACTGAGAGAAAATTTATGACTCCTCGGGAAAAAAAATTCCAGATGGAAGGGCTCGGTTCTGAAATTTGAACCTGGAGGACCCTTTTTTCTGGTATAAATTACCAGGACTTAAAATAAAAAGTATTTTATTTGAAGTATTTAAACTAAGTAATTGCAGATCGTTCTTCACTAATAAATTTTTGCAACAATAATAATAAATATTTTGTATAAATTTGTATTTCTTTACTAATAAAATTTATTTAAAAAAATTAATCACAAATAAATTGAAAGCGTTCAAAATTTAAGAGTTTTTTAAAATCGAAGAATCTCTGAGTAGAATTATGTAAGATTAAAATTGCAAAAATTTCAAAATATTGAATATTTGTAAATTATAATTTTAAAAATTGGATCACTAAAACGTCAAAGCAATTGGAACTGCATTAGTGCTAATTAAATCGTTAAAAATTAAATTATTCAAAATTTTTAACTTTTAAATAAAAATATTTTTCAATTCGATGCGATTCAAGTTTTAGAATTTTTAATTGTAAACTAAATTGAATGTTTCGAAGTCAAAACTGCTGAAATTGTAGAATATTTAATTACTATGGCAATTAAAAGAATTGTAATTGATGCGACAAATTTGTCTAAAATGAAAAAATTAATTATTCGTCATTTTCACCGTTCAAAATGTAACAAAAAATTATTACAAACCTTTAAAACTGTTATATTCTGAAAAAAAATTTTAATGCAAAATAATTTTAATTGCGAAGTATTAAAAGTTAAACATTTCTACTCCAGAACGTTAAAACTTAACAAAAGAGAATTCACAATCACCAAATTACAGTTGTCGATGATTTGACCTTTAATTTTAAAAGGTCTGTGCACAAACGTGGGGGAAATACAAAGACCTAGCGCGTAGCGTGAGGCAAATACAGCATCGAGCACGAAGCGCGAAATAAATATATTATCGAGCGCGTAATATCGAAGTCGATTTTTTTCTTTTATTTGATGATATGGGAATGAGAACTGGATAGTGGGGCGTGCATAAATTACGTTAACTTTTTTTCTGAAATTTTGAAACACGTACCACCCTTTATTATGGTTGGTAAGTTTTGACACCCCCCCCTTCCCCCCTATTTTATGTGACTTTTGCCGACTAAATTTTTTTTGTGAATTTATTTAGGAGTTATCCAAAAATTACGTAAGACGATTTTGGGGGAAGGGGGATTTAGGAGATTTTACGGTTTCTCGTGAATTAACGAAGTAGTTCAACTTTCAACCAAAAAATATGAATTTTTAACAAACAATGTAATAACTGATATTTTAACCAAGGAAAGATTTTCCTTTTAAATCGAAAACAGTTGAATTGAGCCAAGAAGACGAATTTTCAAAAAAATAGTTGAATCCTTAACCAAAAGAAATATGAGCGTTCCTAGGTTGCGCAACTGTTGGTTCTCGCGCTTCGCGCTCGATAATGTATTTACCTCGCTCTACGCGCTCGGTCTTCGTATTTCCCCCACATTTATGCACAGACCTTTCAAAATCAAAGCTCAAAGCATCGACAACTGTAATTTGGTGATTGTTAATTCCCTTTTGTTAAAGCTCCTTCGGCTTTAACGAACACATTCTCATCACGTATCTCGTGCTTCGCACTCGATTTTGTCAACAATCTGAACTTTTCTACATTATGTTCAACACTTTTATAATAAATGTATTATTCATTCATTTATGTACCTCAGCCTGGAATTGCTTATTCAGATATTGCAAAATAAAGTACAAGTTTTATTTATCATGATTAATTTAATATTTGTTTCTTATTTTGGGGCAATCGATGGCTTTTCTGACCGCGCGAGGGAACCCGAGTGCATTGCAAAATTCGACCTCTGATTTTTGGTAATCGATTATCCCCCCCCCCCAACCGCCAGTCCGCATTTTTTCAATTTCTGGAAAAATGATTCCTTAATTTACACACATCGGTCAACATTAATCCGTGCTTCAAACTTTTGAAACTGACATGGGGTTTTAAACAGGAAAAGCTCGGTTTTCGAACAAATGAAAAAAGGTTTTTTTTCATAACTTTTTGTGAATTAAAGTGTATCTTAAGGAATGTTTAAGGAATAGATTTCACCCAGTAAATTTTAATGTTGATGCCCCCAGAACTTGAACAAGGAGAATATACTGCTTTTTTAGCTTCTTTTTTTATAGCTTCAATAGCGCCACAGCTTTCCGAGACCATGACAGAACGGCCGTCGCTAGTAACACTGACGCAAAACTGAAAATCCAAAATAATCTCTTCAAGGCTTGTTTAGCAATTTTGCCTAAATTAACACCCGACGTCTTTGTTTCCAGTGGTATTGGCTTACCTTCAACAACTTACAATTTATCAATTTCTTTGTAAACATTCATAAATCCGATGAAATTTTTCATAGACCACACCTTTATACTTATATCTCAAAACTAGAGTCATCTGAGAAATGTGCGCTACATCTGTTGTTTCATCAAGAATGACGCCATAAAACTTCACTTCTCGTATTCGTTGGACAATAGTATTCAATACCTCTTCGCGACAACATACTATCAACTCGTTTTGTGTGGTCTTGCTAATCATTGTCGATCTCAACGATGATTCTTTTAAATGTTCAGCAAATTGAGCATCTCCGCTCTTGACGCGATATCGCAACAACTCTCTGAAGTTTCCTTCATTTTTTGTACTGTCAACTTTATCCAAATCCAACGATCCGTCATCTCGATGTCCTTTGAAAGGAATATTTTGGCGTCCCAAAAAAATGACTGATTCAACCACAGATTTTAGAATGAGCCGATTATGTTCTATTGTTAAACGTAGCTTAGGTGGTTCGAAACCCGTCACAGCGTTTTCGATTTTTAATAGCGTTAATATCGTTAAAAGCGTCGACTATATCGTATGTAATGTATCGTAATTTAATGTAATTGTTTAGGTCCCAACAATACGCTTGGTTATACTAGGGTGGGGACGGTCGCACTAGATGTGATGTACTTTAGGTATTATGCTGCCTTCACTCTCATGTGAGAATCTGAATTAGGTTATGGAATGTATTTTGTTCAAGTTTGAGAACAAAATATTTTCATTCAAAAGTTGTAGACATTTTGAAAAACATATTTTACTGAGATTGAATTTCCTGTTGCCAAATACTAAAAGCGTAAACGTCACGTTCATTTTGAATCATGCATACAGGTTTTTAAAATTCTCAGAAAAATCGCCGCCATTTGTTTTCTTCAAAATTTTATATTTTTTTCAGATCATCTGATAAATCAAGAATTCACTCGTCATTTAAAGAAAAAGAAATATCCGAATATAGTGCGTACTCGGTCGAAAAATACGTTTTGTTTGAACAAAATCTGTCATTTTTTTACTATATTCTGGGATTATCTTAAATAAATCGTATGTTAGCTGTAAAAAAATGTTATTTGGCTAAACTTCGAAATAATAGTCCCTATCTTTTCATTATCGAATGATATACATTTCAATATCAATTTATTGTGACACGCTAGGCTTGACCTGCCATTTGCTTTGCAACAGAATCAATTCGTGAGCAAATTAAAAAGATTAAATTTAATTAATTATAATATGAAAAAATAGTTTGGAGTTTGGAGGGATTTTAGGCTTTTCGATAAAAAAGCATTTGAAGCTGGAGTTTTATAAGCGCATATATGTTATACTTTTTCTTCGAACATTAAACATACCCACTTCTAGTGTCTTTCGGGATATAAGTATAGTGCCAATAGGTTCAGTATATATATATAATTAAAAACTAAAGGTTAACAACCACCGCAGGGTCCCACTGGGAGCAACTGTCATCTAAAAAACGAGAGAGGTGTGAGGGGTAAGGGTCCCGCTGGAAGGGGAAGGTAACCCAGGTAGCTTGCGCTCGTTTGGTCATCGCTCGTTTAAATATCTCAGGTAGGCCAGCCTTCTAAGTTCTAAGATATAATCCCAGGCGAGAACAAGCAAGCAAGGGGTAGCGAGCTAAATGCAATGGTGGGGGTATACTAACCAGGTCAACGGGTGCGAGTCGGGAATCGGCCGAGCGAATAGCTAAATTTTCGAAAGTCCCATGACAAGGGCCTCACCCCCATCTCCCGCTGCTCGATTTCCATATTTCCATTTCACACCTACGCCTCCTACTCACACTTCCTCGACCAATCAAGACCCTCGAAGTCATCAATTCTCCCAGTTTACTAAATTTTCCAATTTTTGCACCCTTCCCTTTTTGCTTCGTCTTCGACAGTCCGAACTGGTCTCCTTTCAAAAACTTCACTTATATTTCACTTCATAGAAACTTACAAATTTATACAGTTCACTTTATATTTCTTGTATGTGTAAATCTTTATTTATATCAGGTAAAATATATGTATTAAACATACAAGGTCTTGTTCGTGATTTATTCATTAAAAATACCGCGAGTGATTTAAATTCGCAACAAATTAAAAATGATCAAAAACAAGTTGAATTTTCAACCAAGACGCTTAATTTAACACCAAAGACAAATTGTTAACAAAACATATGAATTTTCAACAATATAGTCAAATTCTCAACGAATTTTTACCCGAAAATCAAAAAGTTAAATTTTTAGTTAGAAACAATAATTTTTAACCAAAAAACCCTTTCCAAATTAAATTGAGAATTTTTAAACAGAAACTTGTAGAAAAAAAAATCATTCCACGTTAAAATCATTTGGTGGCCCTCACAAGAGCCGAATGAATTGATTAATATATATATATATATATATAAACCAAAGGTCAACAACCACCGCAGGGTCCCACCGGGAGCAACTGTCATCCAAAAAATGACATCGGCTCCCAGTAGGACCGCGGTAAAAAGTAAGGTAGATTGGAATTCTGTTTTTTAATTGTGAATCTTTTTCATGCTCATTTTGCATAAAACTATTCATGATAAAATAGATTTATTTTCGGTCTTAAGTTTAAATTTTTTTAAATAGAGACACTAAACTATACTATACTGCCAAAACGTAACTATATTCAGTTGATTTAGGTTACGTTATTCAAAACACCGAAATTGTAACGAAATTTTTCAATGACGCGTAATTGTAAACAATAGTTTATTCGAATCCTTGTGCATCTTATGTAAATATTAAAAGGCAGGCGGGTAAAATATGACATTACACAATTTTGTTTTTAATTTTGTTCCCATCTCTCAGAACGTAACGAAAAGGAAACGAAAGATTCGGTACTTTTTAGATAACGTAACGCAACGAAACGAAAGTTTCAGACAGGTCCCTGCTTAAAATCTCTCAGAATCTTTTTTGACAATTTGTTAAAAGTTTTTAAATATTCGCTTAAAATTAATTTTTCAAACAAACAAAAATTCTTTTTCATTTCCCAGGAACCTTAAGAAAATGTATTATCTGGAAATCTTTTTAAATATTCTCTTCAAATTGATTTTTAAAAAAATCATTGTAAATATTCTTAAGAAACTTAAAAAAATTTGTTTTATCCTCTTCAAATCTTTCCAAATTCTTAAAAAGCATTTTCTTTCGAAATCTTAAGAAATCCATATTTTGTTCAAAATTTTTTGAAATTTCATCAAAGAACAAATTGAAAACATCCACTAAAAGTCATATTCACACAGAATGCAATCATTCAGGTATTCGAACAACAAATTTCGAAACTTTCTAAGAATTTTGAAAGGTTTCAATAAAATAATATTATTTAGATTCATATAAAAATTTGAAAGGATTTTTTGTTCTTAAAAATTAGTTTTTGAAGAAAATGATAATTATGAATTTTAGACGTGTTGAAGTGATTAAAAACATTATACAGCTTGAAAAGATTTTCTAATATATATATATATATATATATATATATATATAACTGATATTTTTCATTGGTTTTATACAGACAAATTTATCAAGCAAATGAAACATATCACTGTCTTGTCCACTATATACAGAGTGGGCCATTTTAATCTATAGTGGATAATATCTCAGATGCTTGTGCAGATACGAAAAAATGTTACAGACAAAAGTTGGAGGGGATAATGGGGGACATCTACGGGTACCAATGACTTTGACCTTGAACTCGATTTTGAAGGTTATTTCAAGGTCAGAGTCATTTTTTTAAATAGAACCACTTATTTTTGACTTCGGATTTGAAAAGACCGGGAAATCTTACGTCCAAAATGATATTTTTATCAAGGTCATTGGTAAGGTTGAATAAAGGTCAAATTTGAGAAAAACGTTAAAAAGACTGATGTAAGGTTGGAATGTACGTTGGAAACGGCGCCCCTGGTCTTGAAATCTGGATCCGAAAAAATTAACAAGCCAAAAACTCAAAAACCCAATAGCCCAATAACCCAATAACCCAACGTCTAATACCCAATGAACCAATATTCCAATAACACCATTTTCTGTGAGAATTTTGTCTTTTAACGTTTTTCTCAAATTCGACCTTTATTTGACCCTATCAATGAACTTGATGAAAATATCATTTTGAACGTAAAATTTCCCGCTGTTTTCAAATCTGGAGTAAAAAATAAGTGGTTCCATTTAAAAAATTATTCTGACATTGAAATAAGCTTCAAAATCGAGTTCAAAGCCAAAGTCATTGGTACCCGCAGATGTCTCCCATTATCCCCTCCAACTTTTATCTGAAACATTTTTTCGTATCTGCACAAGCATCTGAGATATTATCAACTATAGATTAATATGACCCATCCTGTAATATCCTGTAATATATATATATAATTTGAAACGAAAGGTTAACATCCACCGCAGGGTCCCACTGGGAGCAACTGTCATCTAAAAAGTGACATCGGCTCCCAGTAGGACAGCGGTAAATCCCATTCATGGCCACGTCTCACAACCGTGAGATGGGTGGTCACAGAAAAATGCAACTAAAAATTGCAATCTGTTTTAGTAGTGAATTTAAGCATTTTGTTGAAAATTCGTTTCTGTTGGTTGAATGCAGTTATTTTTAATTTTTAATTAAAATATTTTGTTGCGTTAAATATTAGTTAATATATTTTTGTTCACAATTCCCCTTTTTAGGTTGAAGATTTTTGTTGAAATTCGAACTAATTTCTGAAAAGTACATTTTTTTGGGTAAAGATTCATAACTTTAGTTGAAAATTCGTTTTATTTGGTTAAAAATGAATTTTTTCAAAACTGATACTCTAAATAATTTGTTGAAAAGTTAAATTATTTGTTGAAAATTCATGTTCTCTAGTCATTTGAAATAATTTTATTAATATTACATTGACTATCTGTTTAAGAAATGTTATCTTAAAAAATTTGAATGAAACAGCTGATAAATATTTATGTACCTAATATTTATTAAAGATGTTGAGCAAATGTTGACATGAAAATAAAAATTACAATAGTAATTATATCGTCTTTATCGATATTTAACATTAGTTATCTAGTATATGATAACTGTTTTTTATTCATCCTTGACTTTGACTAGTATTGTGTGCTTCAGAATGTGCCTCAACAAAAATGCTAGTTTTTTATCACAAAAAGAAATTTTCATTAACCCCAAAACGCGTTCTCTGTATTTAGAGACAACGAGAACGGGTTCGGGACGTTTCAGTTTTGCCCCACCTGGGTGGGTGCATTTGAGAATGCTCACACCTAGTTCGGTGCACTTAAAAGCGCTCTCACCTACTTCGGAGCATTTATAAATGAGTGAGAGAGAGGGGGGAGAGGTAACGAAGTGTGCCTCTGCGGCAAACCTGGAAATCGAAAGCATAAGGTCACTCATGTATTTTACATGGATGATCTTAAGATCTATGATAAAAATCAAGAGAACCTACATCTAGCTCTAGACATTGTCGAAGAGTACACTCAAGAGATTGGAATGGAGTTCGGGTTAGAAAAATGCGCCAAGGTTTATTTGATGAAACCTCAATTTATTTCGAAACCAAAAAAGTTCTAATTTTGCTTTAAGTTTTGTGAAATGTTGTAAAATTTTTAACTATTTACCATCTTTTTGAAACTTTTATTATAGTTAGTAGCTTCGTAAAAATACATAAACTTATCTAGGACTGTATATAGGAATTCAAAAAGTAGGAAAATGGATGAATAGAAAAATAAAATAACGTGAAGGTGTAACATTTTTAAATCTATTGAAACAAAAGATTCAATGAAGACTAAACAATGTTGTTAATCGTGCTTACAGGCTTTTATAACAACTTATGACACTGTTTGGCTTAGATTATTTTATACCACTGATTAAAAAAATGTAAAAAAAAACGTAAATATTTCAGACGGACAAAAGAGATAGGGACTATCTATCTTGAAACACTTTTTAAAATATTAATTAGTTATGCTCTTACAGAAACTCATCATAAGAAGGTTTTCCATATTTCTAGAAAATGAGGCCCCTCATTGGTGTCATCTGTTTCGCCTTAATGGCTTTGATTAAGCCTGTTGGTAAATATAATATCTATAATATAGAGTGTATTATCGTTTGTCTTGAACATAAATCTCGTTCGAAATCTTTCTATAAATTAGTGAAATTTTATTAATATCAGAAACTGGAATCTCTAAAGAATTAGTCAATATATGCACTTTTGAGTTTAGAAAAATAAAACAGAATAAAACAAAACTTTAAATTGTACATCTTTGAAATTTAAGCATTTTCAATTTTGGTAATTTACAATAACAATGTTTGTAATTTTGACGATTTACATACATTTTAATTTTCTACAATATTTGAAAGGTTTACAATTTGGAACTTGACTCCTGATTGCCAAAAATATCAAAACTGAAGACTTTTGTTTAACCGACTTGAAAATTGAAGAGTTTTCAATTTTAACTCTTGCAATTCGCAAAACCTTAAACTGTAAATCATTGAGAAGAGTTGTTAATTTTGGCAATTGAAAATTGAAAATTTCTATAATATCGATGACGGACTAACCCTTACTCAAATTTCCATCAGAATCAAGATGGTTGAACCTATAACGCAGATGAACGTTGAAAAAAAATGAAAATTGCAATCAGGTATTTTTACGTAAAAGCTCTACCTCATTTTCACATGTAAACTACTGCACTCATGATTGATATAGATTTTTGTATGTTAAAAAAATTTGAAATTTGCTGCTCATTGAAATATCAATTTATAACGAAGCCTGAGCTTGTAACTATTCAGTTCTTTCATTACTTACTGATACTTTGATCGACTTCTTTATTATTCGTGGGTTTGATGCTAGCATTACTAATATTCAATACGCACATTTTTTTTCTTTATTAACAACATTTTTCTTCAATTCTTAAAATCTTTTCACTTGAGAAATTTCGTTTTTTGCCTTGAAGGTTAAGTTCAAGGTCAAATTAAAGATCATTGCTGGATTCCTCGTTGAAAGTTACTCCAAGAATGACCTGGACGTTATTCGTAAACACCTGAACCGCAGCAGTACAGATTGGACCAGCCCCATACGTGGGTCAAGCCTAATAACCTTTAGCTGAAGTTCAAGGTCACCCTTGACCTACGACTAGAGTACATATTCGGACGTAATATTTCGCGTTCTTTCGATTGCCGTTCTAAAAAATAGGGGTTCCCACTCAAAAAGCAAAGTCGACATTGAAATAACCTTTAAGGTCAACCTCAAGGTCAAATTTCAGGTCACCACTGGATTCCTTGTTAGATGTTACTTCAAAAATGGCCTTGACCTTCTCGAAAAATATTTTGCCTACAAAATTATTTAGGTGTTTCGTTACATTTTCGACACCCGTATTATTATGTGAGAAGTTTTAGGCTCCGGAAGCTACGATCATGGTTCCTTAAAGAAACCAATCCCGACGCAACTAAAACGTGAACGTCATCCACTATTGCTCCTTCTGTGCTAGAAGGTAAGCAAGAGCGGGAAATTTACGCGAGAAAAGATCGTTCAACACTGTTCCTTGGAGTCAGGTCTCTAGCATCTTCGTCAATTTAAATTCACATCAACCTTTTTCAATACCCTCTTCTCTATCTCGTCCTATACTTTACCAAACGACGGCAATCTTTTTTTATCCCTCTGCCTATCTAAGTCCTTGTCTATATTTTTCAATCTCTTTTTTATCTCAGCCTACTTTACGTAGAAATACGTCTATCTTTTTCAATAATCTTTTATCTATCTCGTCCTATCCTTTACCTATTCAGGTCAATCTTTTTGAATACCCTCTGCCCTATCTCGTTCTATCATTTATCTAACGATGACAATCTTTTTTTATCCCTCTGCCTTCCCAAGTCCTTGTCTATATTTTTCAATCTCTTCTTTATCTCATCCTATTCTACTTTGAGTGACGTTAATCTTTTCCAATCATCTCTTGTTTATCTCATCCTATCCTTTATCCTTCGACAGCCATCTTTCTTCATTCCACTGTCTAACTAAGTCCATATCCATATTTTATAATATCCTCTTCTTTATCTCAGCCTATTCTACGTTGATCAAAGTCTATCCTTTTCAATAATGCCTTGTCTACCTCATCCTATCCTTTACCTATTCATGTCAATCTTTTCCTATCTCCGTCATCCTGAATTACCGTCTATCCCTTCCAATCTCATCTTCTATATCGTATTCTATAATATATCTATCAACATTTATCGTTTTCTATATCTTTGTTTATCTAAATTCACATCAATTATTTTTAACACCATCTTCTCTATCTCGTCCTATCCTTTATCTAACAATGACAATATTTTTTTATCCCTCTGCCTATCTAAGTCCTTGTCTATATTCTTCAATCTCTTCTTTATCTCATCTTATTTTACTTTGACCAACGTTAATCTTTTTCAATAATCTCCTGCTTATCTCATCCTATCCTTTACCTATTCATGTCAATCTTTTTCTATCTCTGTCATTCTCAATTCCAGTCTATCTTTTTTAATCTTATCTTCTCTATCTTATTCTATACTACATCTATCAACATTCATCCTTTCTATACCTTCGTTTTAAAACCGTATGGTAGAGAATCGTGGTTATCAACTTGCCTCCGTTTCAAGTTGACAACTTTGCAGAGCTTGCTTCCAGATTTTGTAATTACATCGTGAAGCGGTGTCCTTCGAATGGCTCGATAATTTAAACTAATCGGTTTGGCATTTTCTAGGACGAGTTTACGGATGGAATCAAAGTTTACCAGGCGTGAATTTTTATAATTTAAGGTGATACCCTTGACCATACATACCTGATGCTCAGTGCCGTCAGTTGAAGCCACTATGTAGGCATAAAACTTGTTCCCCCCAGAAACAAATTCTCGAATGAAACTATTGACCCCGTAAACTTCAAGTTCATCCGTCAAGTCGCCTATACAACGTTTGATATATGCCAAGGTGTATGAGTATTTTTTTTAACTGTTACGCAATATACAGGGCTATGTTACTTGCCGCAAGTATATTATTGATCTCAATCTCCGGATTAGCTGCAAGCTTGAGTGATTCGTCTTGTGTCTTCACAATATGAATTTGGGGTAAATTTTCACGCTGCCCACATTTACCCCAAAACGAATTCAGACACAGCTTGGCAACCGAACGCAACCCTGGATTTTTTTTTACTTTGCTCGACTCTAGTTCAATGCCTGCTTTTGTTTTTATCTCCTCTTTATATGCTTCTTTCGAAACTTTGTCAACATATTCGCGAGGCCACCACTCAGATTCATGCTTCGTTTTATAAAATGTGTTGACATATGGAGTGAAAAGGCCCCCTTCGTCAGAGACCGTGTTGTACTGGGTTGCTTGATAATTCCAAATCTCAAGAATGTTTGTAATTTCATACCCCAGTATTACGACTCTTTCGAGTTCATCAGAAACCCATGTTCCCTCAAATTCGCGCGATGTTGCTTCAGAGTGTGGACAATCACCTTTTTCAAGGTTTTCACAACATTGACAACAGAGAGCGAACATGAGTTTATTATGAAATCTTGTTGGTAAAAGAGGGTGATAGAGAGATTGCGGTGGCAATATACCATACTTCTGCAACGTGTAATTCGATTTTGAATGATGATTTCTGAGAACTTCAATAATTTCACGTGATTTTGAAAACGATTTTAACGGCCTCAATAATTTTTACAGGATTTCTGGAATAAAATTCTGTTTTGATGGAACATCTAGTATTTTAAATCGTCTTATAAAAAGAAATTAATCGTTTAAGCAAATAGTATCCTCACCGAAACTACCGAATGCTTATTTTCATACAGGTAAATTTGAAAATGTAGAAACTTGAAAACAACAATTTGCAAATTTGAACTTTTAAAGTTAAAAAATTTGAGGTTCAATGCCACAAGAATTAAACTCTTTCAAAACTTCGGATTTTAAACTGGAATTTCAAATTGGAATTATATAAATTTTGAAGTTGATAACAATTATCAACAGGTATTACATAATTTAGTGGAAAAAGACACTCAAAGTAATTGAATAGATTCTATTAATAAAAAATTATATTTCTGTACAAAAAAAAATTCACTGCCATTTTGACAGTTCAAAATCAAAGTATTCGAAAAATTATTATTTTTTAACGTTTAATCATACTAATATCGTTGAAAATTATATGAGTTATAATTGAAAATTTTAAAAATGAAGAATTTGATCTGAATTGAACAGCTAAAAATTTAAAAACCCCAAAGTTCGTATTCAATTGAAGTATTCTCAAATTAGGTTCGCAACACTTATTTGCTGAATATAATAAATCATAAACTGTACATCACGCTTTTTAAAATTCATCGTTTTAATGTGAAGTAAAAAAATTAATAACTTAAATATCTATCATAAATTATTTTTATACAATCGGAACAATTGGATGTTGCGTCAAGTCAAAGATGATGGCAAAACTGACGTATGCTACAATAAACTATCAAATTGACAGGACAGAAAAAGCTGCAAGAGAAGAAAACGCGAAAAACTTACGAAAACATAAGACAAATTAAATGAATGAATTTGAAGATTTTCTTGAATCTTTCAAATAATAATAATAATATTTACCCAACCCAGAGAATTACAGGCCAATAACTTGTTTGAACACACTGTATAAGATCTTTACAGCTGTCCTAAACAACAGGTTTGTTCGGTGAATTGAGCCTGTGTGGCGTGAGATGTACGATCAACGTGGCTCGAAAAAAGGTGTAGAAGGCTGTCAAAAGACCCTTCTAATTGACAGGTGTGTCTGTAAAGACGCTGCAGCCCAACAACGCGCCCTGTCAATGGCCTGGATTGACTATTGCAAAGCTTTCGATTCAACCTCTCATGGACGTACCATCTGTCTGTTGGAAAGCTTGAAGGGACATCCACACATAGTGAGATGCATAAAGAGATTGATGCCTCTTTGGAAAACTAGATCTACTATCTCATCTGGAAATTATCGTGTGACAACGAACAACATCACCTTCCAGTGAGGCGTTTTTCAGGGCGATAACATGAGCCCTTTGCTTTTCGCATCACACTTCTGCCTCTATCTCTCGCACTACGAAATTCTTCTGGATACCTCTGTGGCGTCACTAACCAGCGCAAGCATAAGGTCACTCATGTATTCTATATGGATGACCTGAAGATCTATGCCTCTGGTAAAGCCAAACTTCAAACAGCCATAAATATCGTGGAGAAGTACACAGGAGAGATTGGGATGGACTTTGGATTAGATAAATGTGCCATAATTAATTTGAAGAAAGGAAAGATTGTTGGCGTTCCCAAGGACCCTGAGCTTGTGGATATACGTGTTATGAGACATCTTAACACTGGAGAGACCTATACATACCTGAGCGTGTCACAAAGCCGCATTCAGGACGTAACATCAGTGAAGGAGTCTCTCCGAAGCAGATACAAGCATCTCCCTCGACAAATTTGGTCATCCAATCTGACTTCTGAATCTCCAGTGTCTTCATAACCGAATTGTTTTAAGTTCACCTTACATCGTTGCAAACGGAAAAGATCCTCTCCTAAAAATGGTCAGGAATCACGAGATGGTTGGCAAAGGAGTGTTCCTTTACAAAGCCGCGGATCTACATCCACACTCAAATTTCACTGGAACACTGGAACCTCGATTTCAGTAAACTGTTGTTGTGCGTTCCTAGAGCTGATGTCCTTTGCAGGCTTGTGATAAGGACAGCCGCGCGTCCGTGAGAGAGCCGATGCTCAGTCAAGTGTGACAAGCGAACTTCTGTGGACACACACTGATAGAAATGAATAGGTGGTACAACAATATTTATGAGTAGATTCGCCCCATTTTATTGCTGGTATAGATACAACCATACAGGGTGTGTGTTTTGGCCATCCGATTCTTGTTGCTAACGAATGTAGACGCGCAGGCGCGATCAAGATGCGCCTGTTGTAAACAAGACAAAGCGAGGCTGGTAAATCAGTCATACAAAGGGTATTGCTAAACGAAAACATTCCAGAGATAGTTTTCTTGGGCAAGTGTTGAACAAAATTACGCATTTCATACAATAGCAACACTTATATTACATATTTGTACCACGAATATAAATAGGTTGTATTCACCATATTTCAGTTAGTGTACTTCGTACTCTTTATGATTAAAGTACACGTATCATATTATAAATATACTATTGATAACTTGAGGCCCTTGATGTCACCACACGTAAGATCATGCATATACATGAAACCTTGCATATCAATTCGTCAGTTCCGCGATCATATATTTCATGCCGTCAAGGCGGACGTGGACGTCTGAATCTACAGTGTCTTCATAACCGAATTGTTCTAAGTACAGCTTATATCGTTGCCAATGGCAGAGATCCTTTCCTAAGAATGGTCAGAAACCACGAGATGATTCGTGAAGGAACGTTCTTTTACAAAGCCGCGGAGCAAGAAACCGAGACCCTTGGCCTGAATTATAACATCACAAGTGAGGAAAGTGCATTACTCCATCTAGATGCTTTACTTCTGAAAGCCGAAGTGAAGAAAGCAGAAGTTAAAAATTCCATCAAGAGCTACTCGACAAGAAAATGCACGGAAATTTTCACAGGAATGTAGAAAAACAGTCCTTGTCGTAGAAACAGTGTACAAACACTTAGACAGGCCTTATGAGATGGCGACTAGTATAGGTATATATACCGAAACATTTGCATGGATATTCATTAGTTACACTCATACTAGCAACTATCCCTGAAGATACTTGTGAGTATAATAATTAGGCTGGATTGTAAAAAAAAATATTTTATGAATTGAAAACGCTTCAGTACTGAAAAGTTTCCTTCTGGGTCCCTTATAACATGTATAAAATTTGAAATGAATCGATTGAGATCTTGCAGTTAGGCGGAGTCGAAGTTTTACAAATTTTGCAGATTTTTTATTTGAGTTTATATGGGAGAAATTACATTTTTTATGGAGACCTGAAAATGAAAAAAAATCTAGAAGCTTTAAAAATTATAAATATATTTTTTTTCAGCATAGAAACACTTTCTTATGTTAAAATTTCATTTAAGAAAAATTGAGAAGATCAGACTGTTATAAATGACAAGTTGCTGAACTTTTCAAATTAACACGTCATTTTTAACGATCTGATCTTTTCAATTTTTCTCTGGAAGCGCATTTTGAACATAAGATAGTGTTTCTATGCTAAAAAAATCTTTTATTTTTAGAGTTTCTAAATTTTTTCTTTGATTCTCAACTCGTTATAAAAAAGTTAATTTCTCCTATATAAACTCAAATAAAAAATCCGACAAAAATTGTGAAAATTAGGCATATATTATTTGCAAACTATTTATTTTCTGAATTACCTTTAAATAAATAAAAAAAACTGTAATCCTTTCTTCAGACATTCTTCCCTATCTCACGTTGTTATGCTAAAAATAGGGTTTTTGTTTTCATATTATTTTTAGTGGATAAAACAAAATGTCCAAAAGCCTTATTTTAGATTTTTTACGTAGCTCGCTTTTTTTATCGTAATATTAGAATTTTCAATTTTTCTCATATTAAGTTCGGTAAATAAATTAAAAACGAGAAGTTCTGCCAAAAACTGGCGCAAAAAAATGATGTAGGAATTTTCAAATGCTAAAATTCAGAAAATTATTTCAAATTTGGTTTAGTAAAATCTTAAATGTCTTTGGTAATGTTTGCATAAATTTAAAATATGTGTTTCCCTTACAATAATTGAATAAATTGATAAAATTTGTAATATAATATAAAAAAGGCATGTTGTCCTTACAATAATTGGACAAAGTAATGTAATAAAATTTTTGAATATAATATGAGGGTATAGTGCAGTATTAAATAATAAAAAACTTTTGTAACTTTGGTACAGTTCTCAGAGATTGAAAAATGTTTTGCTCTTACAATAGTTGGGTGAACTTATTTGTTATAAGTTGCAATTAAAATTTAAAATGTAATCAAATTAACTGGCAAATGTAAGATTTTATCCAAATTTGAATTTCGAATTGTAATTAAATAGATTTTCGTCAACCAACCTTGTGAAAATTCCAATGCGTATGCATTTTGACAGACTGAATTTTCAACGAAAGAAATGAAATTTGAACAAAAAAGGATGAAGTTGCTATTAATAAGATTACGTTTACATTTAAATAAAAGACAACATGCCATAAGTATAATAGTTGAAATTTCACTTGAAAAATGTTGAAAAAAAAAGAATTTTCAACAAAAATATTTCAATTTCTAAACCAAAAAAATGAATTTTAAACCAAAAAGATGAATTTGCATTATTACGATTACTTTTCTACACTTAAAAATATGATTGGGCTGAATCAAGCAAGTTTTTGTTGGCATAATATTAAAATTTCACATTTGATAGAATCAAAAATAAATTTTGTTGATATAATATTTAAATTTTCATTCAGAGAATGTTTAAAAAAATTATAAAAATAACAATATAGAAAAAAAAGAATTTTCAACCAAAGAAATGAATTTTGAACAAAATAAAAAAAATGAAGTTTCGACTAATAACATTACTTTTATACATTTATATAAAAGGCAACATATGAAAATATAATAATTAAAATTCCGTTTAAAAAATGTTAGAAAAATCAAACTTTCAACATAATAGTTACATTTCTAAACAGAGGGGTAGTAGGTTGTGTGAGAGATGGTGCTTTGATAATTCGATAGAGGTTGACAACTTCATTCTTAGCAATTGGTCCATCAAGAGCTCTGGCAATCGACTCATTTTTGGACATAAGGTCCTCGTTGGGCTTCATTAGAAGACCATGAATTTCAAACGCAGTATGTAAAGCCGCTTGGTCATTTACATTCTGTGCATGCTCAAGCGCAGCCACTTTAACCTTAAGGTCTTTAGCTTCATTTTGAACAGTGAATCTCGCTAAAATCTCGCGAGACTGCGCAAGCGCTTCACTTCGGGCCTCCAAAACTATTTGACGTGAAAGTTCAACGAAACCCAGAGGTAGTGCATTGTTACTAGTAGTCTTTTTGACTAATCTCATAATTGGCAGCAAGTTTGGTATCCACTGCCGCAGAGGTGGCACTAGTAGTCAAAAAATCTACATCCCTTGCAGACATAATGAATCTGCCCTTTTTTATGTTGATCAAAAGTCTTTTTTGCGATGCCAACATCAGAACATATCAAATGGATCTGATTACCACACATCACACACAGGCTATAACCTCAGGACCACGTCTTGAAATCACTACGTTGCACTCCGGACACGCTCCCATGGTATGCTAATTGAAACGTAATAAGAATAATTCTTTTGAAGGAGCTGGCACCGATGAGAAACAATTAAACGAATTAACAAAAATATAAAAGTCAGAAACAAACCGGCCACAAGCACTTTTACGGCATACCAAATTTATATACAGAAAAATCTGAGATACTCAAGGAATCTCAGAAAACTGAAGCGGAGCGAATCGACACGTCCGGAACCGATGGTTGCACAATGCACTTCTATGGATGAATTCAACTATTTTTAATTTAAAATTATAATCTGTTTAGGTTGAAATATCAATTATGCATTAGATTTGACATATCTGAAACCTTCAAAAATATTTTTAAATTTTCTCGAGAATATTATAAAAACTATATTTTCATAACCTTAACAACAAATAAACTTAAAAAGATATCATTTATATACAATAGATTATAACTACATCACATTTATATTCATTAATAAAACAACAAGCTGAATGATCATATGCAATATCCAATTATTATTGACAAAATCATATTGCAAAAAAACGTAATATTGTTAAGATCATTCGTGATGATCAGATTTGTAAGGGTCAACCCAATAGAACAAGATGAGCTACGCATCATTTTTCGCAAAACAAACAGGTACACGCTAATCAAGAAGATATAAATTAATCAACAAGGCAACCACAAAAGCTAACTGCATTTTCAGTCTCATACGCTTACGCAGCGCAGTAAACGAAAATCAGTGATAAACATAAAATCTCTCATAACTAACACAACAAACGGGCATACAACAATTGAAGGGCCACGAGTTAATCAGCAATGTAACCGTAAAAACTAGCCACATTTTAAATCCTATACATTTACAACTGCTGGTATCCAGTGGCCTACATAGAATTAGCAGAACGAACACAGCAAGGAGTCACACATTAATTGAAATGCTATAAATTAATCAGCAAGCCAACCTGAGGAACAGACCAGATTTTTAGCCCCACACGTTTACAAAATGCTGGTACCTACACTACTCATCTAAACGATTTAAGCATCATGACCTCATTATTTCTATGCAACGAAAACCAGCATCTTTGATAAACAAGCAATGCATATCTTCATCAAGATGACAGCTTTAGAAGGGTGAGCCTCGCACGAATGATATACGCAAACTTATGCCCTTCTACGCATTAGAATACCTCAGCCTTTGTCATCTAGGAAGGGATACCATATATTTTGGTAACTGCCCCATTCTGCATATTTGGGCACATCGCGCTTCCTCATCGCTGATTGGCTACTCTTTTAATTACCCCATGGACTATAAAGGGATACAATACATATTAGGTACTGTGACACTTTCCATATATGGGTATACCTTGGATAATTAGGCCGCTACCACTCTTCTACATAATCGATCATCAACGCTGATTGGAACAAAGAATAATCCCAAATTTCAGATTATCGGGTTCGAATTCGCGGATGTTGGAAGAAGAAAGAATGGTATATGGAACCATTCCACTTGCAGAAGGAGGAGGACCTGCAGGAGAAGCGCTATCTGGAGAACATGGTCTGGCAGAGGGAAACCTGACAGGAAGAGACTTGGAGCGGGACCTCGCAGAAGGTGATGAAGATCTGCCTGGATATTCATTTAGTTAAATACGTACTCTTTCACGTGTAAATTCGAAACTTAACTCTGCAATAAGAAACAGAGGATTATATGTTTCGAAACTCCGTGAGGCAAGAAAGAATGGAGGTTTCGGAAAATTTGTCGATACTGTTGCGTAATATTTTTACAGATCAAATCTTTATGTGATTCATTAATTTGAAATATGCATGGTTTCATCAGATATTATGCTATCTGAGACTATAGTATCCCATTCTATCTGATCCTATCTAATCCTATCCGATCCGGTTCTTTTCCATGCTGCCCTTCACAATTTTATTATATCCGATGCTTTCTGATCTTATCTGATCCTATATGAGCCTATTCTATCCCATTATATATGAAATCATATCACATCATATGCTACCATGTCCACTCCAATCTGATCATATCCAATCGGCTGGAAAAAAGCACAGCAGACAAGTCAATAGACGGACATTCAACCAAATGACAAGGTATTCACTTGGGGCTTTACAAATATAGAAGACTACAGGAAAAAATGTTAAACTGAAGGGTTTTAAACCACAATAGCCTAAACGCCATATTATTCAAAACCATGTTTTCTAGCCTAATAATAATTTTCTACATTCAAGTCCCAGTAAAATAGTTTGCCTGGAAAAAATCATTACTATAACAATTAAAAAATGGAAAATACTCGTAATTCGTACTTTTAAATTTCTTGCTTTTTATGTAACGCAGGCAGGATTTATGTATTTTGTTAGGGCTCTCTCAGTTCCAAAAGTAACCGTTTACACAAAAGGAGGAGGAAATCGGCGATTGCTCATGTGCGAGGAGGTAGAAAGAATAAAATAAATATTGTATTTCTTGAGAGATGAAAAAACAATAAATTAATTTTTTTGAATCCTAGAAAAAAAATTCTGAGTTTAATTATTAATTTCGAAATTTCTAGTCTGATATTTTTCATTTTTGAAAGCTTCTGATGTACATTTTTTTAATTTCAAAGACATGCAATTTTGACTTATTCAATTTGAATTGCTTTCATTTAGAAATTATACAATTTCAATTCCTTTTCATTCCATCCGAATTATTATTCTTTTTTAAAATTTGACCTAATCTGAAATTGTTTTATTTTGCAACTTTTTAAATTCAAAATCGTTCCTTACATATTTTTAAAATTACGAACGCTTTTTCCTCGAAATTATTAATTATTGTTTCGAAAATTATTTTAAAAATTTATCCTACATGCATTATATTATATTTTTATTTTATATTTTTAATGTTATAAAATAGAATAATGCATAATAGAAATAAAAGAGAGTATAAAATAAATATTGCATTTCTTGAGAGTTAAAAAAAACAATAAATTCATTTTTTTGAATCCTAGAAAAAAAATTCTGAGTTTAATTATTAATTTCAAAATTTCTAGTCTGATATTTTTCAGTTTTGAAAGCTTTCGATGTGAAATTTTTTAATTTCAAAGACATTCAATTTTAATTGCTTTTATTCAAAAATTATACAATTTCAATTCCTTTTTATTCCATCCGAATTATTATTGTTTTTCAAAATTTCACCTAATCTGAAATTGTTTTATTTGGAACGTTTTCAATTCAAAATTGTTCCATACATATTTTTAAATTTTTGAACGCTTTCTATTCGAAATTATTAATTCGTGTTTCAAAAATTATTTGAAATTTATATTTTATATAAATGATATTATATTTTTATTTTATATTTTCCATGTTAGAAAATAGAAGAATGAATAATAGAACTGAAAGAAAGAATAAAATAAATATTGTATTTCTTGAGAGATGAAAAAACAATAAATTAATTTTTTTGAATCCTAGAAAAGTCTGCCAATTTAAGTTCGTAGAACGTTATATGTGAGCAAATCTTGGAGACCACCTGATTCAGAAAAATGTTACACCTAATCTTTCAATATAAAACCTTAATGCAATGAAAGGAAATTAAAATCTAAGAAGATCTTCAATTTGAATATTTTGCGACAGGAACTGTTTTAACTATTTTGAATGTTGAATTTTCATTTTTTTATGATGACGTTTCATTCCCACATTCATACGAAGCAGTTTCAACCAAGTTTGTTACTATTGCACTATTCGCAATTCTTGATCGAATACGTTTATAAAAAATAAATGGATTAGTAAGAGAATCATTTGTGACAAATGTTACTTTTTGCATATTTTAGGAGAAAATTTCGTAAATAAACAAATCAATAATACAGAAAATTCGAGCTGGAGGCTCTGCACAAATGTAATTCAATTGAAAAAAATTTTTAATCAGACCAAACATGAAGGCTTTCGAGCTTTTAATAAAAAAAGTGTATTTCCTTGAACTGTGTGCCACTCAGCAGATGATTATAATGAATATTTTTCGAATTTTTGAAAAGTGTTCAGCATGCAGACTTTGTTATCCATAGATTCGATTGAATTGATGAGAGTCGTTGCGAAAGCAATAAAACGTATTGATCATTTTGAAAAAACAATTGTGAACTACATTGAAAAATTAGGGTACACCAGAAAAGCTACAGCGAACTTTTTGTTGGATCACAAAAGTTTGAAACTCCCACCTCATTTAAGATTTCAAATGATATTAGTTGAATTGCTGATTCTGGATTTCTGATCAATTTTCCTCAACTTGAATTCTACTTTGCCTTATGTACTTCTAAAAATAGAATTCTCTATTTATTGTTCCAGAATTAAGTTCACAGTCCGAATCTTTGTCTAATAGTGCCTCTATTCCTGGTGTTTCTTGTACCGGAAGTTCTGATTCTCCTGCCAGGTCTTCTTTTCCTGTGAGGTACAGGTCCACGTCTCCTCCCTCCGGACATTGTTCTTCCGACAAGAAATCTTTAAAAGAAAACTTTTATTCTCTTGAAACCTTTCAAAATTACTAAAAAGCATCTTTTTTCGAAATCTTCAAAAATCTTCATTTTGTTTTAAATTTCATGAAATCGTTCCAAGGTTAAAATTATTTTTGAAATTTTTTAAAAACTTCTTAATATATTTTAAAATGAGCAGCATTTTTTTCAATTATTATTATTATTATTATTTCAAATTCAAACAATAATTTTAGAAACTTGAAACATGAAAAATAATTTTTTTCTTGATGAAAATATTTGATTATTATATTTGTTTGAATTCGGGAATTTTTCAATTCGGGATTTTATTATTCACGAATTTTATTAATCGGTAATCTTATACTATATTCAAAAATTTTATTATGCGGGAATTTCCCAATTCGGGAATTTAAGAGAGTGGGGAATTTTATTTTCCAGGATTTTTCAGTCCTCCATTTTTTTTCAATAATTGTTATTTTAAATTCAAACAATAATTTTAGAATCTTTAAACAATAAATATTTTCTTTAATAGATTCAAAATTAAATAGATTCCTATTTTTCGTTTGTTCTTACCCTACAATACCGACTATGGCAGAAACTATCACGACAAAATCTTTCAAGATCGGTTACCATCTTATGAACTACATACGCCATGGCGTAATCTTTAAAGATGGTTGCTGTTCTGTCAAGTTCTTTATTTACATTCACGAAAAATACGTTTTGATTCGTCCGCGAAAAGTCTAATTATTATTTAAAAAATAACAATTAGGTAAGTAAAAAGTTGTTTTAAATCATAGGGGATTTTAATTTTTGGACAAAACTTTTTTTTCAATTTTAATTTTTTTTTGTAATTACACCCAGTTTTCCTAGGCAGTAGCAAATGTCAGCTATTTTATATATTTTGAATCCAGATTTGCAATCTCTCAAGTTGAATAATTATCCCTGCGGGAAGTTGAAGGATTGAAAAAGATAAAAATTGGGGGATAGGAAAAGATAGAAATTCTATCTCTCTTAAGGCAAAATGATGAATCTTCATCTGAAATACTTGAATTTTATACCGAAAAGATGAATTTTCAACAATATTTTCGGCAATATATAACATCAGAAATTAATTAATGAATTACGCTGGTCGACAAAATAACATCAACTATTCAACTAGTTTAATTTCTAAACAAAAAATATCAATTTTTAACCAAATAGTTTAATTTTCATCCAAAAACGAAATTTTTTCAACCAAAAAGTTGAACTTTCAACCTACAAAGATGACAAATCAGAAAAAGTGATGAATTTTCAACTAAAAAAGATCATTCTTCAACCAAAAGTTGAATAATTAAATTTGTAGTCAAAAAATGAATATTCAACCAAGGAGATAAATTTTTAACTAAAATTATGGAATATTCAAGTGGAATAATAGTTACAATTCCAGTTCAAATAAATGATAATTTTCAACAACAAAATAAACAAATTATCAACAAATTAGTTAAATTTTCGCCCAAAAATTCCTTTTCATCCAAAGAAAAAAGAAGTAAAGTTTTCAATAAAATAACTCATATTTCAACCAAAGAAATGAATTTTTTGATTAAAATGATAAATTTGCAACAAAAAAAATAAGTTTTTAACAAAAGAGTTCAAATTTCAACCAAGTAATTTTATTTTCAACATAAAAGATGAATTTTCAACTAAAATGATAAATATTTAACTGCAATAATTGAATTTTTAACCGAAAAGAAGAAGTTTTAAACATGAATATTAACTTGCAAAGAAAAAGATATTTTTTTACAACAACAAAAAATAGATTTTTATCAAAATACGTGGATTTTCAACGAAATAGTTAAATTTTTAATTAAAAAAGACCAATTTTCATCCAAATTGTTGAATTTTGAACAAGAAAAGATCAATTTTCAACAAAAAATGAATATTCAAATTTTCAGTTGAAGGAATTAATTTTTAACTAAAATGATGAATCTTCATCTGAAATACTTGAATTTTATACCGAAAAGATGAATTTTCAACAATATTTTCGGCAATATCTGTAGCTCAGTGGTTAGAGCACCTGACCGGAAATCAGTTGACCTGGTGTTCGAATCCCAGCGGAGTGAAAGGAGAACATCTTTTTTCTGAATAAAATTTAATTAGATAATTAATTTTGTTGTTGTTGAAAATTTATCTTGGTAGGTCGAAAATTCAACTACTTTGTTGAAGATTCAATTATTTTGTTGAAAATTTAGCGATGCTGTTAAAAAGTTTTCTCAATTCATCATAATTGAAACTTAGCTCAAGATTTTTTCTTAAAAGCATTAAAAGCAACTAGATAATCGATTTTAGCGTAATTTGTTATAAATTATATAAAAAATTTAGAAATTTTTGTGACCTACTCTAGCATATAGTTTCCTCTATTCATGTGTGAAAAAATGAAAAAAAGGTAACAAAATAGTGCGTTCTCTAATATACATTACATAAAGAAAAAAAAAAAAAGTGAATCGACAGGAGAGAGTGAGAGATTCGCTTGATCGACCAACCGCATCGTTCTATAGGTAGTCGGATATTACCAGTAGGTTCATGAACAATTTTTCTTCCCAAAACGGAAATGAACATTTGAAATTTTAAAATTAATTTCCTATCTTTTCTCTAATATCACAGGGACCGTGAATGAATTATCTAAAGTTTGTTTCTGAAATTTTGAACCAGGTAACAACTAAGTTTTAAAAATAATTTAGACATTACTGTTTCTTATGAATGTACCAAAAAAGATGAATTCCCAACAAAAAATGTAACAGTTGATATTTCAGCCATTACATTAAATTTTCTAAAACCATTACATTTTCTAGAAAATAATTGAAATTTAAAAAAAGAATTAATTTTTCAACAAAAGAGTGGAATTTTCAACTAAAATGATGAACCTTCAACAAAAAGATTAATTTTTAAATATGAATTTTTAAATATGAATTCTCAACGAAAAATGTGATCGTTGATATTTAAAGCAAAAAAGATTTTAATAATCTAAAAAAAAAACTGTTAAATTCAATCGAAAAAGATGAAGTTCTTAAAATTGATCACGTAGCTTATACTTTTGATGCAATAATTAGAATGACGCTGAGGCAATCATTCGTAGATTTGATAAAATGTTTTGAAAATTTTTAAAGCTTATTTTCAATAGGCTTTGAAATTTGAGTTTCACATTCTTTATGTTTGTTGATCGCAATTTCATAGGTTTTTGAAATAATATACTTATACTTATTATATGCTTTGTAAATTCATGCAAATATTTATTGTGTCGATGATAAACAATTCCTGCATTAAATTTGCTTTACGCTACTTGAAATTTGTTGCACTTGGTTTCAAATTGATATTTTTTTAATTATCAACTTCAAATGTCCAATTTGGAGGTGATAATATTCCGGTGGTCTGGAAATTTTGTTGTCTTCGAAAATCGTAGTGTATTGAATTGTCCACATTCTGGCAATTGCCCTTCAAAATTTCGAAACATTTCTTAAGAATCTTATGAGATTTCATTATGTTAGATCCAGACAAGTGATTTCCTTAGTCAGGTATTTTTTAACTCTAAACGTAGATAAAGAGGTAGACATGCCACGTTCAAAAATTCATTGAATAAATAAATTTTTGAATTGATTTAATTAATCGCGGACTTCTGAATCTTCAATGTTTTCATAACCGAATTGTTCTAAATACAGCTTACATCGTTGCAAATGGTAGAGATCCTCTCCTAAAAATGGTCAGTAAGCAAGAGTACAATAGTGTTTTATATACAGGTTTTGATTTATTTTTTACTTTTTGGCGCCAGCCAGGCCCTTAGTTAAACGAAAAAGAAAGAACTATTCTTAACCCGGCAATAAAAAAAAATAAAATCAGGCAAGCGAAATCCAAAATCGCTATGCACAGGGATAAAGAGGATCAGGGATCACAGGGGTGGTTTTGCAAGATCTCAAAACCGACTTTCTATATAAGGAACCATTGAGTCGGTATTTCTCATTGAAGCAACAAGAGAAAACGAGCTTTTGAAATTGAATCGTAATTTTGCGGCAACTCATAACGGCTTCTTTCTATCTCATTCCAACTCGCTCGATTCCTCTTTTTTTACTCTCAGTAGTTCTGCGAAAAAAGGAATTTTCAATGCACTCGGACCTGGATTTTCTTAACTCAGATTCAATAATTCAGGGAAGCACTGCCACCCATTCGGACCGACACTTGGAAATATATTTGACAAAGTCATGAAATGAACAAATGAGCATAACCACATAATTGACATGTGTGGAAAGTGAGGTTAGTGCTGTCTAGCGGATAATTTAAAAGGCCGGTCTAGGGGCATAGTTTGTATGGGTTCTGGAATATCACTGTGGGAATAGATATATCAACTGGAGTCTTAAAAAATTGTCTGGAGTAATTGTTTTTAATTTGACATTTTTCTGGCGATTTTAGTTTATGAAAGTTGAGACTTGGTTCGTTAAATGTGATAGATGGGTGGCATGATGAAATTAAAACCCTCGTGTGTCTTGAAGACACAAAGTGACCCGAAGATGAAAGCTTTTTGCATCCATCTCGCAAGTGCCTTGGCATATTTTTGGCACGCGGGAATGGCTTCGAAGTTACGAACCAGTGATGGTTTCGCAAATCCGAGGGCACAGATCACAAGGACAATTGAAGGGTCGGGGAACAGAAGGGCCTATCCCACAAATTTTCCGATATTGACTTTCACACATTTTTGGACTCCTCAACTAAACGCTGTTTCGAGTCAGTCAAAGTCCTAACCCACAGGAGCAACGAGCAAAAGTTTTTTTGGCATCCTAACGAATTTGGAGAAACGGGGTTAGGCCGTTTTGTTTCCCGACCTTTCAATTACTTTAACCCAATATTTCGGGTAAAGTCTTTAGAACTCCCTTTTAAGATTTTGATACCTCTCCTCCTTTTCCTTCACCTTGGCAGTGATATTGTAGTCGGCCGGAGCGAGGAATTTGATCACGCATATGGTGATCGTCTTTCGAAGTCTTGGAGAACAATGTCAACCCTCGAGTGTGCAAGGGAGACTGCTGTCCGAAAATCGTAGTTCCCAACTCAAATGATGAATCTTCAACTGGAATAGTTCAATTTTATAGGAAAAAGATAAATGTTCAAACAACAAGTTTAATATCTAAAAAAAAATATGAATTTTCAACCAAATAGTTGAATTTTCATCCAAAAAAAGATACAATTTCAACCAAACACGGAATGGTTAAATTTTCTGTTAAAAATTTAATTCTTAACCAAAAAAAAAAGATTTTCAGGAAAATACTTAAATTTTCTACTGAATTAGTTAAATTTTTATTTAAAAAAATGGATTTTCAACAAAATAATTAAATTTTCAACCAGATGTGAATTTTCAGCTAAAATTATGAATCTTCAACTGAAATAGGTGAATTTGATACCTACCAAAAAGATGAATTTTTAATCATTAAGATTAATTTTCTACAAAAAAGACGAATTTTTCACAAAGTACATAAATTTTCAAACAAATAGTTTAATTTTTAAATAAAAAATATCAATTTTCAACCAAACAGTTGAATTTTCATACAAAAAAGATACATTTTCAACCAAAAATAGAACAGTTGAAGCTTCCGTTCAAAATCTAATTCTTAATAAAAAAAAAAACGGATTTTCAACAAAATAGTAAAATTTTTTACTGGAATAGTTGCATTTTTTAGTTGAAAAAATGATTTTGAACAAAGTGGTTACATTATCAAAAAGAGATGAATTTTCAAACAAAAAAACTAATTTTTAACAAAAGAGTAACTTTTAACAACAAGTAGTGGAATTTTTAACTAAAAAAAGATAAATTCGCAACAAACAATGTAACCAATATTTCTATTATAATTTAGAAAAACTCTAAAAACTAATTGAAGTACTTTCTTTTTTTTTTTAAGTTGGAAGAGGGAACTTTCAAATTGTGACGAATTTTTACTTGGAAGAGGGATTTTTTTAAATTCCTTTCTTCTAAATCCGAATTAAATTCTTTTGAAAAATTCCTGTTCCATTAAAAAAAATTCCCTGATCCAAGTGAAATTATATTTCTTTATGGAAATTTCCCCTCTGAAAACCAAGCCTTCTTCGAACAAGGCGTAATGTAGCTGACCAACAGATGAGAGAAGGTTATTGAACCAAATGGCAATCTATCATTTATCAAAGTTTGATATTTGCATTAATAAAATCACTTCGAAATTTATGTGAAAAAACGACTGTACATTCCGAACGACCCAATATAAGGCTGAAATAAGAATGTTCCATTTAATAGAAGCACTGATCTAAGAAATATGTCAACAGTTTTATCTTTTCATTTGAGATCAGGAAGTTCATCAATAAGGCCATTCAAATAATTGGTAAGAAGAAAGTTAAATTTCCCTAAAAATCATTTTCCCGAAAAAACATTAGATTATTACTAGCAATGTACGTGTCAGTATTTTATTGGGAACTTTTATATTGTTACCGTTTTATACCAAGACTGTCAAAACTATGGATCTCTTTTTTTATGGTATCATTTTTTGGCGTTCTGTTTTTCAATATAATACCTCTTGTTACAGTGAAACATCCACTAGATTGTAACTAGAGATATAGGGATTCTTCTCAAAAATGATTTTCAGGGAAATTGAACTTTCTTTCATAATAATGATATTGCCTAATACGAACCAAAAATGCATTTTAATTTCTCTTTTCTGATTGGTCAGATGGTCCTTCAATGTTCATAGAGAGGCGGTACGGATCCAGCGCAATTTTTCTATTGTTTCAAAAAGAAAGGTGTTTGCACCTGCAAATATCAACACAAAAATTAAATTAGATAGCGCAAATTTATATTAAATTCACACGTGTAGTAATTTCTTCTGCCATTTTTCTTCTGAACTCTAAGAATGGATTCGTATTTTAGAAAATTCGGATTTTCGAAAGTATCATCAGATTTCATGGAATTGTTCATTAACACAAAAGTCTAACATCATGTTTTTGGTCAAAAATAAATATCTTTTGGCTTGAAATTCTACTATTTGCTAAAAAATTTCCTTACTTTGTTGTCAATTCATCTTCTGGCAGAAAAATCATCTTTTTTAGTAACAAAATATATTAATTTTTAACCAGAAAGTTGAATTACACCAAAAAATATGAGTTTTCTACAAAACAGTTGAATTTCCAACAAAAAAAAAGATTTTGTAGTCAAAAAGGAAAAAAAATGCAACCAAATTGTTGAATTTTCAATTTAATAGTTGAATTTTCCACCCAAAAAGATGAATGACAGTTGAATTACACAAAAAAATACGAATTTTCAACAAAGAAAGATTTTTCAGTCAAATTGTTGAATTTTGAAGCCAAAAGGACGAATTTTCTACAAAACAGTTGAATATTCAACCTAAAAGTTGACTTTTCAACCCAAAAAGATGAATTTTCAACAAACAAAATTAGTTTTCTGCCAAAAAATACCAATTTTCAACAAAATATATTAATTTTCAACCAGAAAGTTGAACTACACCTCAAAATACAAATTTTCAACGAAATTGTTGGATTTTCTACACAAAAAGATGAATTTTTCAAAAAAAAGATTAATTTTCTTCCAAAAAAGACAAATTTTCAACAAAATATATTAATTTTCAACCAAAAAGTTGAATTACGCCAAAAAATACAAATTTTTAACAAAAGAGTTGCATTTTCAATCAAATAGATGGATTTTCTACCCCAAAAAATGAATTTTCCAGTAAAAAGATCAATTTTTTACTAAAAAAGATAAATTTCCTGCAAAATATATAAATTTTCAACCAAAAAGTTGAATTGCATAAAAAATATGACTTTTCAACAAAAGAGTTGAATTTTCAACCAGGAAGGATTTTTCAGTCAAAAATGAAAACAATTCCATCAAATTGTGGAATTTTGAAGCTAAAAAGACGAATTTTCTACAAAACAGTTGAATTTTCAACCAAATAGTTGGATTTTCTATCCAAAAAGATCAATTATCAACTAAAAAGTTTAATTTTCTACCAAAAAAGACCAATTTTCAACAAAATATATTAATTTTTAACCAGAAAGTTGAATTACACCAAAAAATATGAGTTTTCTACAAAACAGTTGAATTTGGCAGGTTTCTTCACTTGAGTGCTTAATTTGTACCCCGGAGATTAGCGACTAGTGCTGGTCTTCGAGTGGCAAATTTTAAATATCTGACGTCGTGGTGCGGCTACCGTACGGATTGACACACCCCCGGCAGTTATTTTTTTTAAGTGCTCAAGGAGATCGAAAGCTTACGCTTTTTCCCTGCCTTTTTTATTCCGAACCGGGAAGTTCGCGTGCGTGGTGTGTTCCGAACACAAAACCCTTTGATGACAGGGGTTTCACGACGCGTCCGTCCTAACCAGCGCAACCGACGTCGTCGGTTGCAGCAGGCAGCTGAGGCCGGCCTACCACATCCCGTGGAATGATATCGGCCAGAAGAGGCACGACGAGCGCGTGGCAACTATTGGCCATCAGACGAGGTCGATCAGGGACGAGGGACCCACGTCAGCGCCGACGTATTTCCGCCAGTGGAATTGACCTAACGTGCATCCGGATCTCAAGTAGGACCAACAGCAGAAATTTACGGTTTTGATTTTCCTTTCATGACGGGTTTCGCGACCTACAAAGAAAAAGGTCATCATCAGGTGATCATTCACCGGCCCCATCCCTTCCGGGATGCAAAGTCCGACGTTGGCCTTTTCTTACGTAGATCTTCGGACGAAACTTCCTTCACCAACGACCCATCCTGCACACCCTTCTTCCCCCTCCCCCAAACACAATAAAAAAATTAAAAAGGTGCACTCACCGCCCACTTTTCCACCCTCTGCCATCACCTGTGGACGGACTGACGGCATGGGATAAATTAATGAAAGGGGACATTAAGCGGGTCGCGCTTTCCCCACCCATCAGTCATTGAAACGTCCCGCAAGGTATGAGCGGACTGGACGCCTGGCTCGCCGCTCGAGCGCAAGGAAGCGCCGCCGACACACAAGAGCGTGTCGCTTGTCCGCAACAGAGGCACAACGCTTACCACTGCGCACTGTATACTGCCCCCCCCCCCCACACAGGCGCAAACGGCTGGGGCAGAAATTAAAGAAATTAATCTTCTCGGTTTAAAATCCAACTATTTTATTAAAAATTTATTTATTTTGTTGTGGATTCATCTTTTTGGTTGAAAATGTTACTATTTGGTTGAAAATTCGACTGTTTCGTTGAAAGATCATGTTTTTGGTCTAAAAATACAACATTTTTGATGAAATTTTTTTTTCTATTGAATGAAAAATTGTTCTCGGTAGAAAATTCGTTTTCTTGATTCGAAAACAGTGTCTTTAGTGTATTTTTTTTTAGAAACAGTAGTAAAGTAGTGTAATAGCTTAAAAAATTGTCAATAGTGTTTTGAGTCCGAGACCTGAAAGTAGGTCATTATCCTACAATAAAATACAGTTATAAAAATAAAAGCTTTTGTAAAAATAAAAAAATCTGTGAAAAATTATCTAATTTTTTATCTAAAAAGTTTAGGAAATATCGAAAAATCATGGCCCTTCGAGTGTCAACTCGGCCACGATAGTTTTAAACCAATAGCATTTAAAAAAATTATTATTTCAGGGTGGCCGTTTTAATCACAGAAAAAAATTCCCGGTCATTTCCCGATTTTTCCCCGGTTTGCTAACATTTTTCAAGTTCAATGAAAGTAAAAAATTCGAACTCTAAAGCTAAAAATTTTTCCATTTCAAGTAATAAAAACTCAGCTGCAAATCATTTTAAGAAATTTTAAGCTAGAAATATTGCAAATTGAACTATTGAATTTTTGTTATAAACACAAAACTTCTTAAATCAGAAGTTAATTTTTGTTTTGTTTAAATAGTTTCAAAATCGTTAAAAAGCTTCAAAATTTTATTTCAAAATCTTGAAACATCTACATGTTGTTTTACATTTTTTCAAATTTTTAATTAATTTTGTAATTTTTCAGACCTTCTAAACATCTTGTAAAATGATTCGAATTCTTCTTAAAATTTTGCCTAAAATTTTGTTTAAATCCTGCAAAATTAAAAAAATTGACTTAAAATCTTCCAAATTTATATCTGACAATTTTAGAAATCTTTTTAAATTCCCTGCAGCACTTTTGACCCCGGAGAATATGGGAGATTACAAACCAAAAATAAAAAGCACAATCCGTCAGCAGTTCGTGTTTCCTGCGCGGATCACTCACTAAACCTGGTAAGCAATGGCTTGACATTTATTTTTAAATATAGGGGATAGGGCACAAAAAGTAATAATATCTGAGGAATTCAAAGCAGCTAATCTGGAGCAATATTTTGCAATAAGTATTGGACTTAATTGCAAAGTATAATTTAACCTCTCTTCTAATGTCACTTATAGTTTCAATATTTAATAAATAAAAAATGTAACTGAAATAACTTAAATCAAAAATAATAATGGATGTATTTTGAAATAACTTAATGCCTCGGCACTGACTAGTATTACAGAATTTCGCATGACCTTAGCACTGAACAAGCTGGAAAAAGGAGTAAGTCAACTACTATTGAATTGGTACTGCTTTTGACACATGTTATTAGCAAAGTATGCCCGATTTTTATTCCTCTGAAGTTTACGAACTTGATAGAAAATGGCTTGATAGAAATTTCTTAAATAATGTTGTTTGTAAACTTCGGTTCAAACCTTGAATTGCACAATTCAGCACAATTCAGCTCAACTTCGTTTCCACTGCAAAAACAAATTAGCGGTGCCAACAGCTTGGACATGATGTGACTTTTCAAAATTCTTGCAATTCACAAGTTCTAATTAATGAAATTTTATTCGACATTTAGAGATTTTCTGTAATTTTATAAATCAAATTTTATAAGGTCCGAAATCGGAGCTGTGGTACGAAAACTTCATGGCTAGGACTAGATTCAAAGTTCATAATTTTAAGGACTTATTTTTTTCGTTTCTTTCATTTTTCTGTGACGGTTCGTACTCGCCGAGACATCGTGGGACATTAAAGGACTTCTTTTGACATAGAGACTCGAATGGGACGCCACCAGAGACTCTTAGAACGTCTAGATTCCATCGACACACATTTCAAGCCGTTTGAATTCTCCCGCCTTTTCTATCTACTATTCCCAAAAATGTCAAAAGCACTATCGGCTTCAATAACAACAAGAACATTCAAAATTTCGGTAGTAAATTTTCTAAGGAAAAATTTTCTGGATGAACATTCTTTTCCCAAAAATGTCAAAAGCACTATCGGCTTCAATAACAAAAATAACATTCAACACTTCGGCAGTAAATTTTCTGAGGCAAAATTTTCTGAAAAAAAATGTTTTTCCCAAAAATGTCAGAAGCACTATCGCCTTCACTAACAACAATAACATTCAAAATTTCGGTATTCAATTTTCTAAGCAAAAATTTTCTGAAGAAAAAATGTTCCCCAAAAATGTCAAAAGCACTATCGGCTTCAATGACAACAATAAAATTCAAAATTTCGATAATAAATTTTCTGAGGAAAAATTTTGAGAAGAAAAAATGTGTTCCCAAAAATGTCAAAAGCACTATCGGCTTCAATAACAACAATAACATTCAAAATTTCGGTTGTAAATTTTCGGAGGAAAAATTTTCTGAAAAAAAAATTTTTCCCACAAATGTCAAAAGGACTATCGGCTTCAATAACAACAATAACATTCAAAATTTCGATCGTAAATTTGCTGAGGAAAAATTTTCGGAAGAAAAAATTTTTTTCCAGAAATTTCTAAAGCACTATCGACTTCAACAACAACAATAACATTCAAAATTTCGGTATTCAATTTTCTGAGCAAAAATTTTCTGAAGAAAAAATTTTTTCTTAAAAATGACAAAAGCACTATTGGCTTCAATAACAACAATAACATTAAAAATTTCGGTAATAAATTTTCTGAGGAAAAATTTTCTGAATGAAAATTTTTTTCCCAAAAATGTCAAAAGCAGTATCGGCTTCAATAACAACAATAACATTCAAAATTTCTATGGTAAATTCTCTGAGGCAAAATATACTGAAGAAAAACTGTTTTCCCAAAAATGTCAATATCAATGACAATCGGCTTCAAAAACAAAAATAACATTCAAACTTTCGGTAGTAAATTTTCTGAGGAAAAATTTGTAGTGACGAACCAATAATAAATAAACCTTTTTTGAACAATCTCCTTCTTCACTGGGAATATATATTTCTGAAACAGAACAGATATTTGAATTATGCTTCAAATTTTTTACATGGATTATACCAAATGTAAATTTTCCTTAAATAGTTACAAAGAGTCTTTTTGTTCAAATTAATTATTATATTAATTTTATCATTTGTTCCCAAGTATGAACTCTAAGAAAAGTTGAAACTTTCAGAAAAAAAACCGCAACTTTTTAGCATTACTCTAAGAGAAGATAGTCATAAACAATAATAAATTGTTGAGACAAAAATGTGCGTCAACGAGTAATAATTATTATTACGTTCAGTAAGATAGTCGACTATTGTCTGGATCAAACTGAAAAGTTAGAAAAAAATCTAAAAATTTGGAAAAAACGGTGACTTTCTTACTCTTTTCTAAGAGCGAAATTTCTATAAACAATAAGAAATTGTTCGAAAAATTCATTTGTCAATCTATGAATCAACAGAAAGTGATACTTCATGCATTAAAAACAATTTGTAAACAAACGGAATATACCTAATACTGACGATTCTGAATAAAATTTGTAAATAAAATCCGTTTGTCATTTTCAAAACATGTTCCCGCAGTATGCAAACAATCAGGTAGGCAAAAATAGTTCAATCATCTACCAAAAAAAATGTAATTTTCAATCAGGTGTATTTGTAACCAAAAAACAATAAATATTTTCCTAGAGAGACAGAAGAGTAGAATTTTGAACAAAATAATTGAAATTTCTGCAAAACAGAAGTTATAAACAGAACAGATGAATTCTAGTCCAAAAAAAATGATAGCTGACTTTCAAATTAATGAGAATTGACTTGTAACCATAAAATATACATTATCAATAGAAAATTATAACTTTTTTACTAATATACATATGAAAAAGATGAAATTCCAACAAAAATGTTGACTTTTGATAGAATAATGAAATTCACAAGCAAATAGTAGAATATTTAACCCTAAGAGACTTAGTTGAAAATTCATCAATTTGGTTATAAATTTATTTAATTTGTTGTAAATTCATCTTTTTTGGTAGAAAATAAATATTTTAGATTGAAAAATTGACTGCTTGGTTAAAAGCTGAACTAATTTGTTAAAAATTCATTTTATCAGTTGAAGATCCATCTCTTTGGTTGAAAATTGAACTACTTTGTTGAAAATTTATTTCATTTGTTAAGATTGAACTATTTTTTTGAAAATTCGTTCTTTTTGGGTTAAAAATTAATTTTTTGAACTGGAAACTTTATTATTCCATTTTTGGTTGCGAATTGATCGTTCTTAATTTAAATTTTTAAATTGAAAATTCAACTATCAAACTTTTTATTGGGAAATCATCTTTTTTCGTTGGAAATTCTTGAAAGTTAAACTACTTTGTTGAAAATTCATTTTATTGGTTGAAGTTTGAACTATTTTGTTGAAAATTCATTCTTTTTTTGTTGAACATTAATATTTTTAATTGAAAATTCAACTATTCCATTGTTGGTCGAAAATTGATCGCTTCTAGTTGAAAATTCATCAATTTGGTTATAAATTTATTTAATTTGTTGTAAATTCATTTTTTTTTGTAGAAAATAAATCTTTTTGATTGAAAAATTGACTGCTTGGTTGAAAGTTGCACTAATTTGTTAAAAATTCATTTTATCAGTTGAAGATCCATCTCTTTAGTTGAAAATTGAACTACTTTGTTAAAAAATCATTTTATTTGTTAAGATTGAACTATTTTTTTGAAAATCTATTCTTTTTGATTGGAAATTAATTTATTGAACTGGAAACTTAATTATTCTATTTTTGGTTGCGAATTGATCGTTCTTAATTCAAAATTTCTAATTGAAAATTAAACTATTAAACTTTTCATTGGAAAATCATCTTTTTTCGTTGCAAATTCTTGAAAGTTAAACTACTTTTTTAAAAATTCATTTTATTGGTTGAGGATTGAACTATTTTGTTAAAAATTCATTTTATTAGTTGAAGATCCATCTCTTAAAGTTATTCATAGATTTAATATTCAAGCAATATGTTAATTCGAAAAAATAAGTTTAGCAATTATTATTTACCAACTAAATGCTTTTGAACTTCAACATCACTTGTTCATGTAAAGTGATTGTATGCTTAAACGAAGTGGCTTTTGATGCAAAAAGAATATAAATAAAAATAAATGCTTATGAGTTTTTCTGTTTATTATTTTGAACACAAAAAAATTACCTTCAGATCGTATTTATTTCTTATCTCGCTTATCTATATCATTATAATTGTAGTTCATCGTAATAAGAAAAAATTTTTCACCAAGAAAAAAAATGTTTTTTTTTCTTCAAAAAACGTCTACAGTCTAAATTTTTCTTTTTATCCACAATGGAAAATATGAATAATTCCTGTATTTGTGATGGTGTTTTTGCAGCAAGAATTCTATCTACGTTCAGTGGCTCTTCACTAATCATGTACTTGCGAATAAAACTGTTTTAACGTATAAAAAAAATTGGAAGCCGCTTGTGACAAGTTATTTTTCCATTATCTTTTCTTTTCCCTTCGATTTTTTATATCAGTGAGACTTTATTTAAAATACTGTGGAATCTTATAAAGTTTATTGTATAACTCGAGGGAGTGAATTTTTCTTAACCGTAATAATCATTAGAGTCAATTTTTGAATTAAATCACTAATTACTTTCATTCAAAAGGAGATGCAAGTTAGCGGTAATACCGTGAAACTAAAAGCATTAGCAGTTCATTTCATAAATGAATCCTAGAAGACGCGCGTAACTGATAAAATTTTTAACCCCTTTAAATAGACGTAGAAGCCAAAAACAAAATCGCCGACCACGTGGCGTTTTTTTAATAATGGAACTTTCCCGTTCCAGGCAAACATTTTTTTAAACAATTTTCGCAGAAACCTTAGAGAGCGAGAACCGCGAAGACGAACTTTGCGTTTCTCCGAGGAAGACGCGCACAAATTCACTGGCACTTACCTGTCGTGACGAAGCGTCCTGACCAATATTTTACCAAACGAAAGAGACAGAAAAAAGTTGTTCAACCAAAAAAGATATACAAATTTGTTATAAATTTTTGTTATAAAAATTAAAAAAAAATTAAACTGCTTTGTTTTAAAGTGAACAACTTTGTTCAAAATCCATTTTATTAGTTAAAGGTCTATCTCTTCGGTTAAATATTTGACTATATAGTTGAAATTTAATTTTTCAACTGCAAATTTAACTGGTTTATTATTGGTTGAAGAAATGATCGTTTTTATTTAAAAATTTATGTATTTTGTTGTAAATTCGTTTTTCTTGGTAGAAAATTAATCTTCCTAATTGAAACTTTAACTGCTTGGTTGAAAGTTCAACTACTTTGTTAAAAATTTATTTCCTTAATTGAAGATCCATCTCTTTGGTTGGAAATTTAACTATTGTGTTAAAAATTATTTTTTTAGTTTGATAGTCAATTTTTTCAACTGAAAAATTGAATATTCCTTTTTGTTTGAAAACTTGTTGTTTTTAGTTTAAAATTCAACTATTTGGTTGAAAATGACCTTTTTTGTTGAAAATTGATATTTTCGAGTTGAAAATTTATATGTTTTGTAGAAAATTCATCCCTTTGGCTTATAATTCAATTGTTGTGTTGAAAATTCTTCTTCTTGTATTTCATCATTTCTTTTTGTATTCAAAAAGTCTGTTTGAAAATTTGACGAAAAAATTCTCAAGATTTCAATTATTTTCAAATCTTTCCAAAACTTCTAAAACACATGAATATCTTTTAAAATAATTCAGAATATTCCTAAATTTTTCAAAAACCTGCAAAAATTAAGAAAATATCATGAAATTTCGAAATGGAAGCTTCAATCTATTCTTTAAAAATAAAACTTAAATAATTTGAAATTTTCCCAGATATCTTACTGTCGTTTTGTTTGGATTTCACCAGAACAATTGAGAACCGTTAAAGATTAAAAAATTACTCGTCATCAAATTTTTATTCATAAATTGTTTATTGATATAGGTACAATCAGAACTTTTGTAGTTAAATTCTAAACCAAAAAGATGAATTTTCCACTAAAACAATGAATATTTATTTAACTGGAACACTTGAATTTCCAAACCAAAGAAATGAATTTTTAAACAAAAAGATTAATTTTCAAATAAAAAGATTAATTTTATGACAACAAATACAATTTTAGAACAAAATAAATGAATTTTTAACGAAATAGTTGAATTTTAAATTAAAGAAGACAAATTTTTAACTAATTAGTTGAATTTTGAACTAAAACATAATAGTTTTCAACCGAAAATGGAATAGTAACATTTTTAGTCAAACAATTTAATTTTAAAACGAACATAAAAGTTTTCAACTAAAACAGATGAATTTTTAACTACAACTATGGAATGTTCAATTGGAAAAAGTTAAATTTTTAGTTAAAAAAAAATTACTTTAAAAAAAAAACTAACTTTCAAAAAACAAAAATTAACTTTCAAAAAAATAGTTACATTTTCCAACAAAGTGATGAATTTTCAGATAAAATTGTAAATCTTTAACTGAAATAGTTGAATTTTCAAAACAAAAAAATAATTTTTACTACAAAAAAAAATAAATTGTCAACCAAAACTTAAACAATTAAATTTCAAGTTAAAAATATTAATGTTTAACCGAACAGATGAATTTTAAACTGCAACTATGGAATTTTCAATTGGAATAAGTTAAACTTTCAGTTAAAAAAATTACTTTCAACCAAAAAAAAATTAACTTTCAAAAAAAAAATTACCTTTCAAAAAAATAGTTACATTTTCAAACAAAGTGATGAATTTTCAAATAAAATTGTAATTATTTAAATGGAATAGTTTAATTTTAAACCAGAAAGATGAATTTTCAACTAAAATGATCAATATTCAACTGGAACACTTGAATTTTCAACCAAACAGATAAATTTTAAACAAGAAGATTAATTTTCAGATAAAAGGATTAATTTTCTACCAAAAAATACAATTTTTCAACAAAATACATGAATTTTTAACGAAATAGTTGAATTTTGAACTACAAAGTTTAAGTTTTAACAAATTTTGATTAAAATCATTTTTTGTTATTTTGGATGGATGTAAATGTGATGTGTCTATTACATAAATGTTTTATATTTAAGAATCTTTTTATAAATTTAGTTGAATCGGTGATAAAATAATTTTTTTTTAAATAGTAGAAAGTCACTCAAATTCATTTTTGTATCTGAGAGCGCAAGATGGGTAACCAGCGCTCTCAACATTTTTATAAGATAACCTTCCACTTGAACCTTTTCTTGTAACTCGATTGAAAAGTTTTTTTTAGTCAGTGTGAGCCTGATAAGGGTAACGGTACATTGCCGAAACGTTGCGCAAACAAACTCATTGATTGAATAAAAGCCTCATCATTTTTTTAAATCCTCAAACAATTTCTATTTTCAAGGTATTACTTTTTTCACTTTAGATCAAAATGATGAATTTTAAAAAGCGTGATGCATAATTTGAACATTATTCATTTTTAGCGATTTAGTTTCACGATCCTAATTTAGGAATACTTCAATTTTAAACGAAGTTTGTAATTGTTTTATATTTAACGGTTCAACTAGGCTTTGATAATTTGTTTTTTGAGCTTCCAATTTAGAATCATCATTTTCAACATTTTTGGAATGATTAAACTCTGAAGGCATACAATATTTGAAATTCTAAAATTTTTATCTTTGAAAATAACTAAATGTTTTTTTTTTTTCTTTTGGTACATAAATCTCATTTTTTAATAATAAAATCTATCCAATCACTCTGAATGTCATGTGATACTACATAATATTAAACATCTTATAATTTTTGTTATCTGTATAATTTCTATAATTTCAATTTAAAATTGTATTTATGAATGCGTAATTCTGAAATAGTTTAATTTTTTAAGCCTTGACACTAAAGTCGTTTAGCTTCAAAAGTTTGAAATCGCAAATATTTGTTTTGAAGTTTCTTAATTTTTGAATGTTCAATCAGAACGTTACTATTTTTTTAATGTTCAGTTTGATATGTTAGGATTTTCACTTCTAAATATGTTTTACAATGATTCGAATTTTTCCCAAAAATTTTTCCATTCTGCACAATCAAATTCTTAAAAACCCCCTAAAAGTTTTATTCGAAATCTTCGAAAATCTACATTTTATTTCAAATTGTTTGTAATCTTTTCCAATTTCAAATTATTATTTTTAAAACTTGTAAGCCTTCTAAATATGTTTTAAAATTATTCGAATTTTTCCTAAAATGTTTTTCATTCTGCACAATGAAAAAATTTCCTCAACATCTTCCAGATTCCAATTCTTAAAAACCTCCTAATCATTTTATTCGAAATCTTCAAAAATCTAAATTTTTGTTCAAATTGTTTGTAATCTTTTCAAATTTAAAATTATATTTCAATCTTTTCGAAACTTTTAAGTATCTCTTAAACTTACTTGAATGTTTTCTAACACTTTTAAATCTTGCAAAGGAGACAAATTTTTCTTTAAAATCTTCTACATTCTTTTTTGATGTTTTATAAAATTATTTAAAGTGTTTTTAATGCTTGTTCAGTTTTATTTTAAACCTCATTTTTCAAAATAAAAAATCATGCAAAATTTTCCCAGGAATCTCGAGAAAATTCTTAAAAAGCTTCTTTTTCTAAATGTTCATAAATCGACATTTTAATTTAATTTTTGAAATCTTCTCAAGATTTAAATTCTTTTGGAATATTTTTAAAACTTATAAATATCTTTTAAAATAATTCACAGTTTTCCTAACATTTGCTAAAGTTCTGTACAATTAAAAAAAATGTCCTAAAATTTTCCACATTTTTTAAAACATATTTTCTAATCTGCAAAACTCAAAATTATTTTTTTTTAAAGCCAAGACATTTGAAATTTTCCCAGGAATCTTATTGTCGGTACCGGTACACTTCGTAAATTAATATGTCATTAATTTTTGTCCGTCATTGTATTTTGCACATAGAACCTCGTTTAATACGGTCAAGGAAGTATTTAAATATTTCTTAAACATGTAGTCAAAAAGTTAAGAACACAATTAAAGTGTCTACAACCTTCCATTTCGACTCTGAAGAGTTATCACCATTTGGCTGCTTTCCAGTGAGAAAATTTACTTTTCGAACAAAAAATATTTTCGAAATTATTCCTTGTTCAAGAAAGTATTTTTGTTATTGATCTAATTTATTAAGAGCAATAATGACAGAGAGATTTGAACTTTCAAGTATTTCCTCAGAACGTTGACATCTGACCTTCAACATTTAACTTTACACATTTGACCTCCTATCTTTCATCTTTGAACTTAGACCACTGATATTTGACACATGATCTCTAACTTATGACCTTTCATTCTACCTCTGAACTCTGACATCTTACCTTTGACCTCTCACCTTTCCTTTCTGAACTTTTGCATGTCATATTTTTCTACAACCTTTCATTGTGATTATAAAGATTTACCATTTGGCTATTTTTCAGTAAGAAATTTACTTTTGGATTAGGGAAGTATTTTCCAAATATTTGATAAAAAATTTATGAATACAAATATATGTTTTATTTATGTCATTTATTAAGAGCCATGATGAAACAGCTTTGACATTCGATGTTTTTCCCCTGACTTCTGACCTCTGACTTTGAACCTCTCTCATTAACTCACCTTTGACCTCTGATCTCTCATATTTGAAATCATTATTGAAAATTCGAAAATTTTGTAAAAAATTCATCCTTCTTGGTTGAATTATCATCTTTTTGGATTGGAAATTCAACTATTTTAGTAGAAAATTCATCTTTTTTGGGTAAAAATGCCACTTTTTGACTGAAAATTAATTTTTTCTTATTAAAGATACAACTATTTTCATGAAAATTCGTCTTTTTTGGTTTAATTAAACTGTTTTTTATTTCAAATTGAAACATTTTGTGGTTAAATTATCAAGTTATACGTTTTCTATTGAGAATTCGTCTTTTTGTTGGAAATTTATTTGTTGGTAGAATATTTATCTCCATTGTTGAAAATTTAATCATTTTCTTGAAAACTTGTTACTTTTTTGATTAAAAATTAACATAACTAGAATCCAATTGAAGTTTTTGAAAGCAATAAAAAATTAGGATTACGATTGGAACCATCTAAATGTAAATACGTCAGACCGCAATTAGAATATTTAGGTCATTTGATAACAAAAGACGGAGTTAAACCTAACCCAGCAAAAACAGAAGCTATATAAAATTTCCAAACTCCGAATGCAGTAAAAACAATACAATAATTTTTAGGACTTGCTGGATACTATAGAAAGTTTATAAAAACCTTCTCCACCATAGCTAAACCTTTGACCAACTTAGTACGAAAAGAAGTAATATGCGATTGAACACACTCTTGGTTCAAGAGATGTATTGTCACAAAAAGGACACCCATGCCTTTTCATATCTAGAACACTTGACAAAGCAAAATAAAATTATAGTTTTAGCGAAAAAGAGATTTTAGCAATTTTTTGGGCAGTGAAAAGATTGAGACAGTAATTATAGGAATTCCTCTCAAAATTCAAACAAATCATGAAGCTTTAGTTTGGCTTCACAACGTGAAAGACCTTAGTTCAATATTACTTCGATGGAGATTATACCTTGAAGAATAGAAGTATGAGATAGTGTACGTGAAAGGAACGGTACCATTAGTCAGAAATGATTCTGATATTGAAAGTGATGGTAATGAACCCGCACAGAAAAAATCTATGATTACGGAAAGAAGAGTATTAAGAAATAGAGAAAAGGTAAAAATTTAGGACCCATCAGAAGAAGAAGAAGAAAATGAAGAAGAAGAGGAAGAAGAAGATCACCAACTATATAAAGTAACAATAAATATTATACTTTACAATGCACTATACACAGTAACAAACAGTGGAGTTAAAACTAAACGAAACGCTGAAGGAAAACTTAGGAAATTAATAAACAAGTCAGACATGCCGGATTATAAGGAGGAACATTGGATAGGTTACTTAGGATTACCAATAAAATAATCTAGAGATAGGGGACTGACAATAGTAAGATTGATTTTCGGTGACCCAACCTTTACACCATTGGAACAGATTTCACAGCCCAAAATGCCCTCAAAACAGGGGAAAAAAGGTAATATTTCACGAAAATATGGAAATAATAGGATGATAAAATCTTTTAAATAAAAAAATTGTATAGGTATGTATTACATTGAAATCAATATGAAAAGCTTCAGACTTTAGTTCGAAATAAATTGCATTTTCAACAAAATAGTTAAATTTTTTACAAAAAAATTACATTTCTACCAAAAGAGATGAATTTTCAAAGAAATAGTTGGTCGAATATTCGAAAAAAAGGAATGAAATTCAACCACCAATAGTTGCATTTTTAACCAAATAATAAAATCTTTAATCCAAAAACAGGAATTTTTTCAGAAAAATGATGATTTTTCAATACAAAAAAGATAATTTTTTATTTAAAAAAAAAGAATTTTTAATGAATCAGCTGGATTTGAGAAAAAAATCAAATTTTTAGCAAAATAATTAATTTTTAAACAAAATAGTTGAACTTGAATCACGTGGTCGAATTTTTAAACAAAAAGTAATGAATGTTAACAAAAAAATGTCGCATTTTTAAACTAAAAGTTGAAATTTCAAGCCAAAAGAAAGATTTTTCATTAAAAAGTTGAGTTTCTAGTCCAAAAATATTAATTCTCAACGAAAATTATAATAGCTGATATTTCAACCAAGAACAGATTTCAGTTTTTGATTAAAAAAAGTCGAGTTTAATTAAAAAGATGAATTCTTAACTAAATTATAATGTTTGACATTTCAGCAACAACAAAAAATATGTCAAAGACCTTGATTAATTTTTAACAAATTAGTTTCAGTAAAAAAGGTAAAATTTCTACCAAAAAAGAAATTTTCATGCTAAAAAAACGAATTTTCAACAAAACAGATCAATTTTCGACCACATGGTCGAATTTTTAAACAAAAACTAATAAATGTCAACAAAAAAATGTCGCATTTTCAAACTAATTGTTGAAATTTCATGTCAAAAGAAAGATTTTTCAATAAAAAGTTGAATTTTTAGTCAAAAACTTCAATTTTCAAAATTATATCTAAATATCATGTTTTTCTTTTTTAGAAAATTACTATCAGCGGTTATTAATGATTTAGATTTTCAGAACTGAAATTTTAAGTTGAAAAAAAAAAATAAACTTAAAATTATTTTATTGTTTCAATGAAAATAATTGTTTAATGCTTTTTATTTCATGAGCTGATTGATTAATTATTGAATGATTCTATTATCACTTACATTTTATGGAATTAGTTTAAACGGTTAATAATAAGTAAAATTTTCGTAAATGAAAGTTCAAAAAAAAAAAAAACAAGTAAAAATCATTTGAATGTTTTGATGAATACTAAAGTTTAAATCTTTTGAAATGATTAATTAATTATTAGCTGATTAATTTTTTTTCAAAATTATATGTTTTAATTTTTTTGACATTAGTATAAAAGGTTACGAATACATAATATTTCAATGCAAGTGATTTCTTAATAATTTTTATATTGTTAACTAAGTATTGGATTGGAATATAATTTTTGAAATTAAAAGTAATAATGTTTTAATGATTTAGCGATGTTTTTTGATGCACTGACGTTCTGAATTAATTTTCAAAATTATATGTACATATCTTATAATTATTTAGCAATGTATTATATATGTATGTAACGAATGCATACGCATCTAGCATGCGCTGTTATTTTTCTACTCAAATTTTTATTTTATTTTTTTGAATTAGTGTGAAAGTTTATTGATAAATCATATTTTCGGGAAAAAAGCTATAATGGAAAAATATAACATGAAAATTATTTAAACATTTCAATGCAAATACATATTTAATGATTTTTATATTGTAAACTGAGTATCGGATCGATGTATCCACCGTGAATGTATCCGTAAATGTCATGGTACAAAAATTAATTTTTTTCACAATATTAAATAACATAACCTAAACGTGCAGCAAAAATGTATTTCAATGATTTATCAATATATTTTAATGCGTTATTTATAAATATGTTAATAACGTATCGTTTGGATTTGAGGTACTTTACCTCATACCTTATCCAATATTACAGCTTACCTTAGCCGACTGTATGCCGTACCCTAACCGACATCATCACGTACCCTAGCCGACTTTACCCCTACCCTAGACATTATTGCTCATTACCTTAGCCGACTGTACCCCGCAACCTAGATAATTTCACCCCCAGCCCTAGGGGTTGGAAGAGGAAGTAGAGAGATTAACAGGACGAGGGGATATTTGAAAGCCTTAATTAACGTCATAATGGGCTACAAAATTCTTTTTGGTAGGCGCATGGTGCCTACTTTAACTATTATTTCTTGAGCCGCTGTTTGTACTGAAAAATGTTTTAGGTTTTGTTGTTGAATAAGATTGTATCAATAAAGATTTTGATGATATATTTTTTTTTTAATATTTGAGAATTAATATTGTCAAGGATTCTCCGTTTCATACAAGGAACCGTGCACAAATTACTTAAAGTTTTTTTTGGGGGGGGGGGCAAAGATTTTTCTATGCTCCCTTATCTGGTAGGTAATTAAAATTTATGTTACTTCATTGATATTTCTGAGAGAATTATTTTTAACTTATGTAATAATAGTATTCGTACCTGATAACATCAGTGTTAATATTTAATTTAATAATCATAAATCCACGAACTAATAACAAATAACTAAACAAATAAGGTGTCATCCACAAATAACGTTACATGTTTTTCTCAAATTTTCAAGCCTCATGTAAAAAAACGTGACATCTTTTCTGATCCTCCCCCCCCCCCCTTCTTCAATATTATTACGATTATATAAACTTAGTCCGGAATCTAAAAGTATACAATTAAAAATTAACGTTATTTTCTAGTATAAGCCAAATTATCAGTTTTTAGCCTAATATCTAACCTAAAATCTAACAATTTTGGGTTGAATGTTCATTATTTTCCATGGAATAGTTTACTTTAAATTTTTGGTTTTGAATTAATCTTTATTGATTAAAAATTAGGTCATTTGCTTTAAAAATTTATCATTAGATTGAAACTTCAAAACATTCGGATATGAAGTATGATATTTTAGTATTTTGAATTATACTACCATTGGTAATTATCGGTATGATCAGCGCGAGTACGAGTAGTATCAAAAATCACTGCTGACTTTAAAAGGTGATAACTTCTTCAAAAAAGGAATAAGAAAGTTTTTTTTCAACATTGTTGGAAACCTTATACAAATCTTAACGTCAAGTGACCTCTAAAACATATATTTTTGATTTTTCAAAGATAATAGACCACGTAAGAAGTTAAAAAAAATGCAAGAATTTCTTGACATTTTTACATCGACTTCAGCTTTCAGTTTTAAACCAATTTGAACGTTTTCCTAATTTTCAAATTTTTTAATTAATAATATTCATGTTCTCACCTGTGCAATTTAAAATGATTTTACATTTTTTGACATATTGTTAAATTTTTAAATGGCTCAATTTTGGACATCACAATGGGATAATGTTTAGATTCCATATGCGTTCGTTGCTGATATTTTATTATTCGGTTTGAAATGTTTATACATTTAAAATGGTGCCATCTTATTAGCTTCAATTCTACGTATCATTTGTATAAAATTATTCCATTTTTCAAAGTTAGATTTCCAGATTATTTTAATTCATTTATTTTAAATTCACAAATCTTCATTTTTTCTTCTAAGTTGGTGCAAACGCCCTTATAGAAATTAAAAACCTTTAAAATGATCCCTACTCAAACATTTTTTGGCTAATAGACCCTGAGATTTTCATTGGTTGAATAAGGGTACCGTTTTTTTGAAGAAGACTGTGTTTTGATAAATTTTCATTCTCATCGAAAATACTCTTATCGGATTTCTCTTCACAAATACTTAGACTTTCAAAACAACTTTGCAGATTCATACAAAAATGTTTACATATATATTAACAAATTGTTTGTAAACACTAATTTATTTGTATACTTCCAGTCGTCAGAAAAATATAAGAAATGTAGGTACCTCATAATAATGTATTTTCTCTGAATGTTCAAAAAAATGATTTGAACAAATATTAAATTACATAATATTCTCAAGTTTTACAAATAATGTCAGATTTTGATTGAAAATTCTGTCGAAACGAATTTAATTCAACTATTTGCAATTTTTTTATCACCTCAACAAAGTGTTATTTGACATTAAAGAATAATGAGTTGAAACTTTTTGATACTAGTATGAGAATACTTCTGAATAAATTCTTTAAACATCTTTTTTTTTTTTATTCAAGAACATTGATATAATTTAGAGATTAACTTAATAGATTAGAGGCTGTCCATAAACTTTTTCTTTTTTTTTTGAAGAATTCTTTTTTTCCTTTCTTTAAACAATTCTTATTTTTTCCCTGTTTTCAAGAAACTTCGATTTTTTCTCTTTTTTTTCGCCGAAATTTGAACAGAATTTCAGAATTTCATACGAAAATCAAACAACTCTTGGATAAAACTTAATTTTCTTTTGTTCAAAATTTAAATATTCTGTTGCAAACTTGTTTCATTTTTGGTTGAAAATTAATTATTCAACTCTATTCTATTTTTGATTAAAAAAATTATAATTTTAATTTAAAAATTTAACTATTTGGTTGAAAATTCATCTTTATCATTTGAAAATTCAAGTATTGGTACAAAATTCATGTATTTTTTGGATACTTTATCTTTTTTATGAAGAATTAATCTTGTACCTAAAAACTACACTTTTCGGTTCAAAATTGAACTATTTGGTTGAACCTTCAAACATTATTAAAAAAATGAAGCTTTTTTCAAGATTCATAGTTTTAGTTGAAAATTTCACTATGAGGTTGAAAATTTATTTTTTTGTTGAACATTCATTTTTTTGTTGTTGAAAAATTCTACGTGCTTGTAGAAAATTCGTCTTTTTTAATTGAGTTTTTGAAAACTGAAAATCTAAGAATTAAATTTTCGGTTAAAAATTTTACTTTTTTAGTTAAAAATGTAACTATTTGGTAGGAAATTAATCTTCTCCAGTTAAAAATTAAAGTGATTAGATGAAAATTCAATTATTTGGTGCTGACGGAAGATTAATTTTCTACCAAAAAGGTGAATTTTTATCAAAATACATGAATTTTCAAAAAAATAGTTCAACTTTGACTTCATTTTTTTGGTTGATGATTCACCCATAAAAAAAAAATTTGAATGAAATAGTTAAATTTTCACAATAAAGATAAATTTTAAACCAAAAAGTCTAATTTTCAACAAGGTACATGAATTTTCAATTAAAAAAGATAAATTTTCAACCAAAGAAAAACGAATTTTCAACAAACTAGTCAAATTTTTAACTAAACACGGAGTAGTTAAATTTTTAGATAAAAAAAGAATTCTCAACCAAACATTCGCATTTTGTACCAAAAAAGATGAAATTTCTACGATAAGAGATGAATTTTTGAACCAAAAATACGAATAATTTTCAACAAAACATTAGATTTTTCAATCACGCCAGTTTTTTTGGTCAATAAAGAAAAAAAATTTAATTCAAAATGATTCATTTTTATGCCAAAAAGACGCTTTCTCTACAAAACAATAGATTTTTTATACCGAAAATATGAATTATCAACAAAAAAGTTTATTTTAAACCAAATAGTTTAATTTTGTATCCAAATAGTTGAATTTTCAAGCCTTAAAGACGAATTTACAACAAAAAGGACGGATAATTTTTATCCGACTCGTGATAAAAATTATCTGCCGTTGGATAATTGTAGTTTTCAACTGTTTGTCGCATTTTTATCCATCTTCAAATAAATAACATCTCGGATATTTACTGTGTTAAAAAATTGTTGAATTTTCAACAAAATAAAATAAACTTCATCTTCAGTTTATCGATAGTTCCCTCCCTCTTTCAGGTTTTCCTTGACATTCCCTGACTAGTTTTAAATTCCCTGACTTTCCAGAAAAAAAATTGTTCAGATACATTGTTAATAAGCTTTAAAAGTCTAAAGAAAATAAATAATTTCTAGATAAAGACTACGAAGAGAATATTATAGAAAAATCCTTAAAAGATCGGAAATAAAATTATTAGAAGCTCCAAAGGTTTTCAAGAGCTTCAGAAAATTTCAAAGGATTTAAAAAAACGTCAAACGATTTTTAATATTTTAGGGTATTTAAAAAATGCCAAGTAAAATGTTCAATACCTTTACAAAATGTTTCAATAGCTTTAAAAAATTTCAAATGTTTTCAAGAGATATAAAGGGATTTAAAATATATTGGAATATATTAAAGGATTTCAAGAAACCCTTAATTTATTTTAGTATTATAATGGAATTGAAAAGGATTCAAACAAGCGTCCAAGGATTTACAATTTTTTAGGTATTTAAAAAAATTCCATGAAAAAGTTTCAATAGCGTTAAAAAATTCAAATGTTTTTAAGATTCAGGATTCAAAATATCTTTGGGTACGTTGAAAGATTCAAAGAAAATTTCAAAAGCTTCAGAAAATTTCAAAGGATTTAAAAAAACATTGAAGGATTTTCAATATTTGAGGGTATTTAAAAAAAATCCACGAAAAATATTCATTAGCTTTACAAATTTCGAAGGATTTAAAGGATTTGAAATATTTTAGGGAATTCAAGGATTCTAAGCATCTTTGAATTGATTTTAGAGATATAATGGAATTGAAAATTATTGGCAATATTTTTGGTTATTTTAAATGATTTAAATGAATTTTCAGAAGCTTTAAACAATTTAAAGTGATTTGAAAACCCGTCAAAGCATTTACAATATTTTAGGATATTTTAAAAAATTCCAAGAAAAAATTTCAATAGCTTTAAAAAATTTCAAATGTTTTCAAGAAATTTCAAGGGATTCGAAATATCTTTGGGTATTTTAAAAGATTCAAAGTAAATTTTAAGAGCTTCAGAAAATGTCAAAGGATTAAAAAAAAAAGTTAAAGTATTTTAAATATTTTAGGGTATTTTAAAAGAATCCATGAAAAATATTCAATAGCTGTACAAATTTCAATGGATTTAAAGAGATTTTGAAGGATTTGAAATATTTTAGGGTATTCAAGGATTCCAAGGTACTTTAAATCGATTCAAGATATATAATCATCTGATCTTCCCCTATATATTCTTCTCTACGTCCTTCCCATTCAACCCTAACCTCATATCCAACACTCTTTCCTCCTTTTTAACTCCTCCTCCTTCTCCATCTGACCTTCCCCTCTCAATTCTTCTCTACGTCCGTCCCCTCCAACCCTAACAACATATCCAACACCCTCTTCCATTATCTCTCTACTCCTCCCCCCTCTCCTCTTCTCCATATGCTCATTTTTTGGCTTAAACCTTCTCTTTAACTTCTCCTTCTTCTCCATCTGACCTTCCCCTCTCCATTCTTCTCTACGTCCTTTCCATCTAACCCTAACCCCATATCCAACACTCTTTCCTTCTCTTTAACACTTCCTCCTTCTCTATCTGAGCTTCCCCTTTCTATTCTTCTCTACGCCCTTCCCCTCCAACCCTAACCCCATATCCAACACCCTCTTCCATTATCTCTTCACTCCTCCACCCTCTCCTCTTCTTCATATGCTCATATTTTTGGCTTAAACCTTCTCTTTGACTTCTCCTTCTTCTCCTTCTTCTCCATCTGACCTTCCCTTCTCCATTCTTCTCTAAGTCCTTCCCACCTAAACCGAACCCCATATCCAACGCTCTTTCCCTCTCTTTAACTCCTCCTCCTTCTCTACCTAAGCTTCCCCTCTCCATTCTTCTCTACGTCCTTCCCCTCCAAAACTAACCCCATATCCAATACCCTCTTCCATTATCTCTCTACTCCTCCCCCTCTCCTCTTCTCCATATGCTCATATTTTTGGCTTTAACCTTCTCTTTAACTTCTCCTTCTTCTCGATCTGACCTTCCCCTCTCCATTATTCTCTACGTCCTTCCCATCTAACCCTAACCCCATATCCAACACTCTTTCCTTTTTTTTAACTCCTCCTCCTTCTCTATCTGAGCTTCCCCTCTCCATTCTTCTCTACGTTCTTCCCCTCCAACCCTAAACCCATATCCATCACCCTCTTCCATTATCTCTTCACACCTCCCCCTCTCCTCTTCTCCATATGGCCTAGTTTTATGAAAATCATTTAATTTTCTAAAAATTGTGTCACCATATTGCATCCGCCATTTTGAATATCGAAGTTTTGATGATGGATTTAGAATTAACGACTCAAAAAACCGCTATAAAATGAGATTTATGAACACATTTTTTTCAATTTGATCGCTATATTGGATTCGCCATTTTGAATTTCGAAGTTTTGTAAATGGATTTGGAATCAACGCCCCAAAAAGCAACCAGGAAATGAGATTTATGGTGAGTGAATAATTTAAAAAATATGTCGCCATATTGGACCCACCATTTTGAATTTCGAAGTTTTCGTGATGGATTTGGAATCAGCGACCCAAAAAACAACTAGGAAATTAGTTTTATCACGAATGAATAATTTTTAAAAAATGTGGTTGCCATATTGGATCCGCCATTTGGCATATCGAAGTTTCGACTATGAATTTGGAATCAAAGACCCGAAAAACAAATAGAAAATTAGTTCCATGAAAAATAAACAATTTTTAAAAAATTTTGTCGCCATATTGGATCCGCCATGTGAAATTTCGAAGTTTTGATGATGGATTTGGAATCAGAGTCCCAAACCCGCACTAGCATATGAGTTTCATGAAAAATGAACAATTTTTAAAAAAATGTGTCGCCATATTAAATCCGGCATTTTGAATTTTGAAGTTTTTGTGATGGATTTGGAATCAGCAACCCAAAAAAAGAACTGGGAAATTAGTTTTTTCACGAATAAATAATTTTTAAAAGATGTTCGCCATATTGGATCCTCCATTTTGAATTACGAAGTTTTTATGATGAATTTGGAATCAACGACCGAAAAATCAACTGAAAGATAAGTTCTATGAAAAACATTTGATTTTCTAAAAATTGTGTCGACATATTGGATCCGCCATTTTTACATCGAAGTTTTGATGATGGATTTAGTATTACCGACTCAAAAAGCAACTATGAAATGAGATTTATAGACCAATATTTTTTTTAATATGTTCGACATATTGGAATCGTCAATTTTTTTACTTGAAAATATAACTATTCTATTTTTCGTTAAAAATCGATTTTTAATCCCTTTTTTATGGAAACTTAATATTTTCAATTGAAAATATAATTATGACAGTTTGGGTTAAAAATGCATTTATTTTTAGTTGAATTTTTTTTTCAGGTAGAAAATTAATCTTCTTGGTTTAAAATGAATCTTTTCATTTGAAGATTCAATGGTTTGGTTGAAACTTAATCTTTTTTATTGAAAATTCATTTTTTCGGTTAATGACTCAACTGTTTTTTTTAAATTAGTGTTTTTTTTTTAATATCAACTAATAGATTTTTCGTTGATAATTGATCTTTTCGAGTGAAAAATTAATTTCTTTGTAGAATATCCAACAATTTTGTTAAAAATCTCTTGGTTTGAGATTCGTCATTTTGGTTAAAAATTCCTCCCTTTGGTTAAAAAAACTATTTTATTGGAAGTTCGTTCTTTTTGGGGTTAAAAATTAATTTTTTAACTGAAAAGTCAACTATTCAATTTTGAGTGAAAAATTTACCTTTTTTAGTTGAAAATTTACGTATTGGTTTGAAAATCCATCTTTTTTGGTTGTAGGTAATCAAAATAGATTACAGCTGAAAAATAATGACTAATACAATACAGGGCTTCTAATTTTCAAGTTTTTACTATAAAAAGCTTGAAAAATTTATGAAATAAAAATTTTTTCAATTAAATTCTAAGTACTTCAAATCACAAAGAATATGAAAGTTGTAATTTAATAAATTTTATCAAAATTTTTGTTGTTAGAGACCACCCTGAAATATTGTAAATGAGTCTATTCATATTGAGTATGGGTATATTTGTATTGCTTCGATTTTTAAGTTTAATTTATTTCGCCAATAATATAAAATATATTTTTCAAATATTTTAAATAAATAAAATATTTTCAATATTTTTAAAACTCTTAACATTTAAAAATGAGGTTAAAGGGCGCAGTGCGCGCGTGCATTTCCTACTACTTAATCTCAAAACTCATAATTCTTGAAGATCTTGAAAATTCCTTAGAATTTTTAAAAATTCCCTGAAATCTTCAAAATCCTTTGGAATTTCTTCAAATGATTGAAATCTATTGAAAAATCATTAAAAAAATTTTAAAGTTTCTAAAATATTTTAAATCCTTTAAGATATTTCGAAACTCCTTGAAACTTCTTTAAGATCTTGAAAATTCCTTAGAATTTGTAAAAATTCCCTGAAATCTTCAAAATCCTTTGGGATTTCTTCAAATGATTGAAATCTATTGAAAAATCATGAGATTTTTTGTTAAGTTTCTAAAATATTTTAAATCCTTTAAAGTATTTTCAAGTTCCTTGAAACTTCATGAAGATCTTGAAAATTCCTTAGAGTTTTTGAAAATTCCCTGAAATCTTCAAAATCATTTGGAATTTCTTCAAATGATTGAAATCTATTGAAAAATCATGAGATTTTTTGTCAAGTTTCTAAAATATTTTAAATCCTTTAAAGTATTTCCAAATTCCTTGAAACTTCTTGAAGATCTTGAAAATTCCTTAGAGTTTTTGAAAATGCCTTGAAATCTTCAAAATCCTTTGGAATTTCTTCAAATGATTGAAATCTATTGAAAAATCATGAGAATTTTTTTAAAGTTACAAAAATATTTTAAATCCTTTAAAATATTTCTGAACTCCTTGAAACTTGTCGAAGATCTTGAAAATTCCTTAGTATTCCTAGAAATTCCCTAAAATCTTCAAAATCCTTTGGAATTTTTTCAAATGATTGAAATCTATTGAGAAATAATGAGAATTTTTTTAAAGTTTCTAAAATATTTTGAATCCTTTAAAATATTTCGAAATTCCTTGAAACTTCTTGAAGATCTTGAAAATTCCTTAGAATTTGTAAAAATTCCCTAAAATCTTCCAAATCCTTTGGAATTTTTTCAAATGATTGATATCTATTGAAGAATAATGAGAATTTTTTTAAAGTTTCTAAAATATTTTGAATCCTTTAAAATATTTCGAAATTCCTTGAAACTTCTTGAATTTAAACAAAAAGCTTTTTCACAAAACTGTTAATTTTCAACCAAATACTTGCATTTTTACCCGAAAACATGAACAGATGAGTCTTTAAATCAAAAGGCAAATTATTAAAAAAAAGTTGAATTTCAATCCAAAAAGTATTTCAGATGACTTTTCAACACCAAAATTGGAGAATAATTATTTTTATTAGAATGATAAACAATACAAATTATGAACATTCAGATATTTATTTTATTTTGCTTTCAGTTACATTTTCAAAGATAATTGCATCCTTCTAATTTTAACTAACAATACAAAATTATGAACCTTTACAATTTTATTTTATCTAGCATTCAGTTACATTTTCAAAGAACTTTCGGCTATTTTTCGTCGAATAGGCTTTTGGCTATTTTTTAACGAATATGCTCAATTTTTTACAAAACTAACTGAAAATATCTTTCCGATCACTTTTTTGTATGATGCTTTGCAAATTTACAAGCATTAGTAATATTTTAAAGAATTTAAAAAAAAAATCAGAGTTTGGCTATTTTTTAACGAATAGGCTCAAATTTTTTATAGAATCAATTAAAAATATCGTTCCTATGACTTTTTTCTATGTTGCTTTGTAAATTTACTATAATTATTATTTATTTAAAAATTTCTGATAAATATATTCAGAGTTTGGCTATTTTTCCAGGAATAGGCACAATTTGTTTACAGAGCCAACTAAAAATATCTTTCCGATGACTCTTTTCTATGTTGCTGTAGAAATTCAGATTTTGGCTATTTTAAACGAATAGGCTAAATTTTGTTATAGAATTAGGAAAGAATATCTTTCCGATTACTTTTTTTTATGTTGCTAAGAAAATTCTTTTTGATGACTCTTTTTGTGTTGCTTCTGTCAATTTACATGACTGAAAAATTATTTAAACAATTTCCATAAAAAATTCAGAGTTTGGCTATTTTTCCAGGAATAGGCACTATTTGTTTACAGAGCCAACTAAAAATATCTTTCCGATGACTCTTTTCTATGTTAAATTTAGACATTGAAAAATCTTGAACATTCATTTCAGGAATTTGAATGATTTTAGAAATTTTTAACATTACATAAAATTCAGAAATATTAGACATTTTAATAAGTTTGAAAATTTTACAAATTTTAGTAAATTTGGGAAATTTGAGACAATTGAACATTTTGTAAAATTATAAATTTGAAAAATTTCAGGAATTTCGAACAAATCAAGAATTTCGAACATTTGATAAATGTTGATAATTTTATAAATTTTGAAGATCTTAAAAATTTTGATAATTTTATTAATTTTGAACATATTTGAAATTTTGATGATTTCAAAACATTTGAAAAAATTTAGAAATTGTTTAAATTGTAGACATTTTAGAAATTTTGGTAATTCTATAAATTTTGAAAATTTCAGAAGTTTTTATAATTTTAGAAATTTGCAACAGTTTCGAAATTTCGACCATCTTACGAATTTTAATCATTTTTTAAAATTGTAGATATTTCAGAAATTTTGGTAAATTTCGAAATGATAGAAATTTTGAAAATTTCAGACGATTCTATAATTTCAAAAATGTTGGCAATATTGTTAATTGGGAACATTTTAGAAATTTTTGGCATTTTGATCATTTAAAAAATTTGGAACATTTAACAAATTTGGATAATTCAAAAAATTGTAATAACTTTAGAAATTGATATCTCTTGATCATTCATTTCAGGAGTTTGAATGATTTTAGACATTTTCAACATTACATAAAATTCTGAAATATTAGACGTTTTAATAAGTTTGAAAATTTTATAAATTTTAGTAAATATGGGAAATTTGAGACAATTGAGCATTTTGTAAAATTAATAAGTTTGGAAAATTTCAGGAATTTCGAACAAATCAGAAATTTAGAACATTTTATAAATATTGATAATTTTATAAATTTTGAAGATTTTACAAATGTTGATAATTTTTATTAATCTTGAACATATTTGAAATTTTGATGATTTCAAAGAATTTGAAAGAATTTAGAAATTGTTTAAATTTTAAACACACAGTTGAATTTCTGACCTTCAAAGATGAATTTCCAACCAAAGAGTTCAATTTTTAACCAAACAATTTCAGCACAGGAGTTGATTTTTCGAACAAAGAAAAGGACTTTCTATAAAAATATATAAATTTTCAACAAACTGTTTTAATTTTCAACAAAATAGTTGAATTTTTAACCACATAGTTCAGGTTTTAACCAAATAGATGATTTTTCAGGCCCAAAAGATAAATGTTTTAGATAGCAGTGAAATTTTCAACCGAAAATGACAATTTTCTTTCAAATGCCGAAGGTTTAATAAAACAGTTAAATTTTCAACAAAGTAATACAATTTTTAACAAAGCAGTTATAATTTGTTCAGCTTTTAACCAAATAGTTCAAGTTACGATTAAAAAGATGAATTCTCAATGAAAAGTGTAATAGTTTGATTTTCAACCAAAAACGATTAATTTTCAGCCAAAAATGGATTGATAAAATTTTCAGTTAGGAAAATTAATTTTCAACTGAAGATGCGAGTTTTTGAACTAATAATTATATGGTTAACTGAATACTAAAATTTTTAACCAAAAGAAAAGAATTCCGAACCAAAACTCTGAAAGTAGACTTTAAAATTAAAAAGAAATAACATTTTGAAAAAATAGGTTGCATTTTCTCATTGTTTCCTATTAATTCAGTTCGTATTCAATCGAGAAAAACTAAAATATTAGAGAGAGTGTAATGTCTGTATTCAGATGCTTCACTTGTGAAATAAAATCACTAGTTCTTATTTTTGTAATCTTCCATAATTGCCTGTTCCAAATCATAATTGCAGTCTTTAAATTTTTCATTTTCAAACATCAATCTTTCTCTCTATGATATAAAAAATATATATATGTATATTTACAGTTTTAAAAAAAGACTAATTTACGGGTTTTAAGATTTCAAAGACTTTAAAGAAAAACCTATCAGCAATTGCTTGACTTGATTAGCAATTTAAATTTTTATTATCGACCCTGAATCATTATTTAATTCATAACATTTTTCAAGTATTAAAGATTAATTTCAAGGTTTATTTGCAATGTTTTTCCTTAGACTATATAAATTATCTAAATTCCTATTTATTTATTGTAGGCTTCACAGTCTTTTACATTTTTCTTATTTGTCCACTTAAATGCAAACTTAATTAACAGAACCTGATAAGAAAATCAAACTATTTTTGGTTGAAAGTTCATTCATCTCGGTTGGAAATTAAGTTTTTTGTTGAAAATTCACATTTTCGGGTTAAAAATTAAACAATTTGGTAGAAAAAAGCATCTTTTTGTCTTGAAAATTTCACAATTCTGTAGAAAATTCAACTATTTGCTATAAAATTAAACAGTTTTGTAGAAAAAATCATTTTTTTTATTGAAAATTAATTCTCCTGAATGAAAATAACACTACATAATTTTTAGTTACAAATTCATCTTTTTTGGCTTAAAAATTGAACTATGTAGTTCAAAAGTTTTAGAAATGAACAAAATATAGACGAAAAATTGATCAAATGAAATTTAGAGTAACAACACATCCATTGTTCAAAATATTTAGTTGAAAATTTATGTAATTTGTTGAAAAATGGAACTATTTGATTAAAAATGTATGTATTTTTTTTTAATTTGTATTTTTTGGTTAAAAATGCAATTTTTGGTTAAAAATTAATCAACTATTTTGTTGATAATAATTCGTCTTTTTTATTATAGTAACTGTTTTTCATTTTGTTGTTTTAAAATTAAAAGTTTTAACTGAAAATGTAACTATTCCATTAGAAAATTAATCCCCTTGGTTTAAAATTGGCCTATTCAGTAGAAAATATATGTATTTTGTTAATAATTAATATTTTTGGTGGAAAATTAATCTTTTTGTTTGAAAATGTAACTATCCGATTGAAAATTAATTTGTATTAGTTGAGGATTCAAACATATTCTGGAAAATTTGTTATGTTTGGTTATATTTAACTGTTCTTTATTTAAAATTTAAATATTTTTTGGTTTAAATATCTACTATTAATCATACGTTCATTCTTTTTTTGCAAAAAATTCGCCGTTTTGACTTCTAATTCAACAACTTAATCACTTTTTTTTCTTTTTTAATTAAAAAATCGTTCTTGACTGAAAATTCACCCTTTTTTTGAATCTTCGTATTTTTTATTTAAAAATGCATCTCGTTTAATAGAAACTTTTTTTTTTTTATTTAAAAATCCCACTGTTTGGTTAAAAATTAATCTACTTTGTTTGAGGATTAAATTGTTTTCAAGATTTTTTTTTTTTAATTCAACTGTTTTTGATTTAATGTTAAAATCATTTTTGGTTGAAAACTGATCTTTTTTATGTAAAAATTCAACTATTTGAATGATTATTCGTCTTTTGGAAGAAAATTAATCTATTTATTTAAAAACTTACTATTCTGTTAGAAGTTTTTTTTTTTTTGTTGGTTAATGTTTTTTTTCTGAAAATGTAGCGATTCCAGTTTTGGTATTTCATTTATAAGTTGAAATTTCAGCTATTTCCTCGAAAATTTATGTTTCTTTTTTGATAGAAAATTCGTCTTTTGATTTAATCATTCATCTTTGCAAGTTGAAAATTAAACTATTTTGCGGAAAATTGAAATATTTTGTTGAAAAATTAATCATTTTGATGAAAAGTTAATTATTTGGTAGAAAATCCAACTTTTTGGTTGAAAATTCAATTTTTTGGTAGAAAAATATTAAATTTTTCGTTTATTTTTAAAAAATTCATGCATTTCTGATCTAATATTTTTTGTTTAAAAATTCGACTATTCAGATTGTAAATTCATATTTTTTTATTAAAAATTCAACTGTATTTTAAAACATTCATTCTACTTTGTTTGCAAAATCCATCATTTGATTGAAAATTCAACAATATGATTTAAAAATCAACTAGATTATTCAAAAATTCAATTATTTTGTTAAAATTTCAACTACGTTGTTATAGTTATCTTCTTTGGTTGAAAATTCAATTATTATGTTGAAAAATCGATCTTTTAGATTCTGGGTTAAATGTTTTAGTTCAAAGTTCATGTATTTTGCTAAAAATTTATATTTTTAGTAGAAAATTATTCTTATTTGTTGAAAATTACAATATTCAGTAGAAAAGTCCACTATTAGGTTAAATTCCGTTCTATTATTTTGATGAAATTTAAATTTTTTTAACTGAAAATTTAGCCATTCTATGTTTGCTCAAAAGTTTATCCGTTTTAGTTAAAACTATTTTGTTGAAAATTGATTTTTTTTTTAATTAATTGTTTTGACTCAAAATTGAACTATTCCATGTTTGGTTAAAAATTGATCCTTTGTAGTTGAAAATTTCACTATTTTGTAGAAATTTTTTGTTTTTTTTTTAATTCTTTTTTTTGTTTGGAAATAAATTTTTTTGACTGAAAATTTAAACAATTCTATTTTTGTTAAAAATTGATCTTTTTAGCGCAAAGATCATAATTTTTGTTGGAAATTCCCCTTTTTGGGTAGAAAGTTAATCTTTTTGCTTAAAAATTGATCCTTTTTAGCTGAAAACTTCACTATTTTTAGAAAATTCTTTTTTTTTGTTTGAAAATAAATTTTTCTGACTGAAAATTGTACACATTCCATTTTTGTTAAAAATTGATCTTTTTTAGTTCCAAAATCTTATATTTCTTTGAAAATTCACCTCTCTTGGTGGAAAGTTAATCTTCTTGGTTGAAAATTTATCTCTTCCGTTTAAAATTCTACTATTTGGTTGCAAATTCGTTTCTTTTTTTTTGGTTGAAAATGAATTTTTTTACTCAAAATTTAACTATTCCATAAGTAGTTAAAAATTGATCTTCTCTAGTTGAAAATTTCACTATTTTGTAAAAAATTCTTCTTTTTTTGCTTGAAAATAAATTTTTCTAACTGAAAATTGTACCAATTCCATTTTTGTTGAAAATTGACCTTTTTTAGTTCAAAGATCACATATTTTATTAAAAATTCACCTTTTTAGGTGGAAAGTTAATGTTCTTGGTTGGAAATTTATGTTTCTCGTCCTCCCGTTTTTCCGTATAAATTTAAGAATTTTAATTCATACACTATTAAAAAAAAGAGTTTTAAATTGTTAATCTTCAAAATTGCAAAATTCTGAACCGAAAATTTTAAAAATTAAAAATTTTTCATTTGTTAATTTTTACAATTTTAAAAAGAATTTTCCCAATTCAGTATTTTCAAAATTCAAGAATTTTTTATTGTAACTCTTTAAAATTGCAGAAATTTAAATGTTGAAATTAAAGAGTTTCTAATTTTGATAATTTAAGGTTAAAAATGGTGTAATTTCGATGATTTATATTCGAAATTTCTTCATTTTGGAAGTTTTAAAATTGAAAACTTGTCTTTTGATTTCCAAATTCATCTAAATTTAAAAAATTGTATTTATGCCTCATTTAAATTTAACATTTTGTAATTTTCACCTTTTAAAATTCTAGAATTTAAATTCTTTAAAAGTGAAGAGTTTTTAATTTTTGTAAATTTAAGATTTATAATTATGCAAGTTTTAAGTTTTAGAATTAAAAATTTTGTAATTTAGATTTACATTCGAAATTTTTTCAATTTGTAAGATTTAAAAATGAAACCTCTAATTTTGTTTTACAAAATCATCAAAATTTCAGAATTTTTATTTAAGCATCTTTAAAATTAAAGACTTTTCAATTGTAAACCTTGAAAATTGAAAGATTTTCATTTTTTTATGTTTAAAATTAAACTATTCTGAAAAGAATGTTCCTAATTGCATGAATTCTACAAAACAGTTTAATTTTGTACTAAAAAAGAATGAATTTTCGACGAAAAATGTAATTGATGATATTTCAGCAAAAATGATTTTAATTTAAAATAAAAAACAGTTGGATTTAACTAACAAAGACAAATTTTCAACAAAATACTTGGATCCTCATTTAAAACGGATTAATTTTCAACTAAAAAATTGCATTTTTAACAAAAAATTGATTTTCCCCCGAAAAAAACGAATTTTTAATAAAATATATCAAATTTTGACCAAATAGTTAAATTTTCTACCAAATTGTTTCTCCAACTAGAAAAATCACCAGAGTTTAAAAAGGATGAACGAGAGGGAGGATTGTCAAAACGTAAACTAATATTACCACAAGATAAAACGAGTATAAGTGAGCGACCTACTTCCAATTACAGTTGCTTTACTAATCAAGGTATATTCAGCGCGTCCATCCTACATGAAAAACTTAGAGAAAGAAAAAATGAAAAGAGAGAAAATCATTGAAGCCAAAAAGAATGTAAAGCAGAGAATTGAACCCAAGGAATAAAATTCAAAAAATAGAGAGACAATAAACAGAAAATTCAAGGATCTTGAAGATGATCTTAAGGAACTAAAAAAACAAAAAGACTTGTCGAAGAAGAGTTCTGACATACTAATAGACAAAACAAAAAATGAATGAGATAAAGCACTGAAAAAGAATGACATTCAAACAGCCCACGTTGCACGAGGAATGATGGCCGCAGCAGAGAATACGAGAACAGGAGGAAGAACCGAAATAGAAGAAATTTCAAAATTGAGCAGCGAAATTGAATAGGAAAAAAATAAAAGTTCTTAGTGAATTACTAAAAAAAAATCTCTTTGAATTTAATCAACGTGAAGAAGAAGGTAGTAAACTCACCACGTGTTTAGCTAGTCAAGCACAGGAATTGCCCAGAATTCAATTTAAAAAAGTCTATATATTTTCGGAAATTTATAGAAATTTTCGGTAATTTACGGTAATTTGATCAGTTACATATGGTGGCTATCCACAAATAATCGCAAAATTCTATTATCTGCAACCAAAATTTCCTCACGGTCCTCATGGTGCTGGTCAATGGCAATTACTCGGACTCACTGCTCACTACGGAGCAGTATGAGCTCTTCAGGAAGGTTACCTGGAGGGCGCTCAAAAGAGTGTCTCCAGATAAATCGCCAAGATTCGTGACCTCCTTCTGCAGGGTAGGTGTCTTCGTATTTGTGGCAGCCGAACTAGCGGCTAAAGCTTGGCTACTCAAAGCAGCGGTCGAGACAAAGCCGTGGGAAAATGATTGTAAAATATGAAAATAATCAAAGTTCTTAAATGTAACTGAACTTTGCAACGTTCATAAAGGAAAATACAATTGTTTTTTAAAGGACTGAAATTAATTTTTTAACAATAAAATAAAGTAATAATTGTTTTGGACGGTAACCACTCCATGACAACTGCGTTTTATAGACCCACGCACTCTAATGTGTACATTCTTTTTTAAGTCTAATTTTCCCTAAACGCTTTGGTTTTCGGATTTTATTTCACAAATTAATATTATTTGATGTCGGACAACAGTAAAAAAAAAAGTTCTATCCCAGTATCCAAAGCGGAAGCCTGCTATTTAAAGAAATGTATTCATTTTCAAAAATAGGTTAAAATTAAAAGAATTCCAATTTTCCTCTAAACGCTCGGTTCTCGGAATTTATTTGACAAATTATTGGTATTTGATCCAGGGCGATACCAACAAAAGTTTCATCTAAATGTCCCTACCGGAATATTGTCATTTAAGGAAATTTGTTGAATAAAAAACATTCTTTAAAATTTGAAAAAATTATAATTTTCCTCTAAACGCTCGCTTCTCCGATTTTTTTGTTGACAAATTACTAGTATTTGATTGAGGGCAATACCAAAAAAAGTTTCATCCAAATATTCCTACCGGAAGATTGTGATTTACAGAAATTTGTTAACTTAAAACATTGGTTAAAATTTAAAAAATTAAAATTTTTCCTTGAACGCTCGGTTCTCGTATTTTATTTCCCTTATTACTAGTTATTTTTATTATATTCATTATTTGTTTTAATTTTAACAAATTTTTTTATTTAATATACATTTTTTTAAATGTCAGTCTTCGGCCAGGGATACTAGGATGTAACTTTTTTTGTTTTTAGTCAACATCAAATACAAGTAATTTGTGAAATAAAATCCGAGAATTAACCGAACGTTTACATAAATATTAGAATTTTTTAAATTTTGACAAATTTTTTTAATTTGATACATTTTTGAAAATGGGTGCCTTTCGATAGGGATAGTATAAAAAATCATTACGAATTTTTCCCACAAATTGTAAAAAAAGTTTTTTATTTTCTAGGAAAATCTCAAAATTCTTAAAAAGTTTTGAAATTTTCAAAAAAAATTGAAAATCGCTTTTTGAACATTTTCGAATATAACTTTTTTCACCAATTTAATTTTTTTAAATTTAAAAACTTTAGAAACGTGAAGGAAATTCATCAAATCAATTAGATTTTTTCCGAATTTTAAAAAATTTTCTGAAATATTTAGAAATTTTATTTAAAAATTAATTTTTTTGCATAAAAAATCATTATAAATTTAAAAAAAAGTTTTCTATTTTCTTGAAACATCTCAAAATTCTGTAAAAGCTTCAAAATGTAAAAAAAAACTTAAAATCATTTTTCGAAAATTTTCAAAGATAATTTTCTTTTAACCTAGTTTTTTTTATTTAAGAACTTTAGAAATTTGTAAAATCTATAAAAATTTTCACAAATTTTAAAAAATCTTCTGTGATATTTAGAAATTTTTAAAAATTTTATTTAAAAATTAATTTTTTTGAATAAAAAATCATTATAAATTTTAAGAAAAGTCTTTTATTTTCTTGAAACATCTCAAAATTCTTTAAAAGCTTCGAAATTAAAAAAAATCTTAAAATCGTTTTTCGAAAATTTTCAAAGATAATTTTTTGTTTACTAACTTCATTTTTTTTAATTTTAAAAGTTTAGAAGTTTGAAGGAAACTCGTAAAATCTATCAGATTTTTTTCCGAATTTTCAAAAATCTTTTGAAATTTTAAGAAATTTTATTTCAAAATTAATTTTTTTGAATAAAAAATCATTACAAATTTCAAGAACAGTTTTTTTGTTTTCTTGGAACATCTCATAATTGTTAAAAACCTTCGACATTTAGATTTTTTCCGAATTTTTAAAAATTATCTGAAATATTTAGAAATGTTTAAAAATTAATTAATTAATTTTTTTTTTTAATAAGAACTCATTTAAAATTTGATGAAGTTTTTCCTTTTCTTAGAACATAATCATTATAATTGTCGATAAAAATAAAATTCAATTGAAATGTATTTTAACTAGAATAATTGAACCAAGAAAATTAATTCATACAAAAAAAAAATAATTTTTAACTTAAAAAGATAATTTTTCATCCAAAAATTGAATAGTTAAATTTTTAGTTTAAAAAAATAATGTAAAACCAAAGAGATGAATCTTCAACTGGAAGAGTTAAATTTTAAAGTAAAAATTTGAATTTTCAACTAAAAATATCAGTTTTCAACAAAAAATGGTATAGTTCAATTTTCAGTTAAAAAAAAAAATTATTTTCCGCCAACAAAATTTTTCAACCAAAGTGATGAATTTTTAACAAAAAGGATGAATCTTCAACTGGAATAGAAGAATTTTAAAGCGAAAAGATGAATTTTGACAAAAGAGTTTAACTTTCAACCAAATAGTTTTATTTTCAACCAAAAAGATGTATTTTCAACTAAAATTACGAATCTTTAACTAGAATAATTGAATTTTTTATCAAAAAGATGAATTTTCAACCAAGAAAATTAATTCATACGAAAAAAAAAATTTTAACTTAAAAAGATAATTTTTCAACCAAAAATTGAATAGTTAAAAAAAATGATGTAAAACCAAAGAGATGAATTTTCAACCAAGAAGACGAATTTTCTACAAAAAAGTTCAATTTACAACCCAGAAATATTAATTTTCAACAAAAAAGTTCATTTTATAACCAATCACTTGAATTGTCAATAAAAAATTTCCATTTTCAGTTACAAAATTAATTTGTAACGAAAAACGTAATAGTTGATATTTTAACAATAAAAATTTTAATTTAAAATAAAAATCAGTTGTTCACTAAAAAAAAAAAAACAAAAAAAAAAACGAATTTTCAACAAAATACTTGAATCTTCAACTAAAACAAGATTATTTTCAATCAAGCTAAATTTGTACATTTTCATTTAGGAAAATTAAATTTTAACTAAAGAAACGAATTTTATACAAAGCAGTTTAATTTTCTACCAAATTTATTATATATATTATTAAATTATTATTATTATTATGAATTTAATTTAACTATTTTGGTAACAAATTCATTTGTTTGAAAAGTAAATGTTTTGTTGAAAATTCAACTGCTTTGTAGACAACTAGTCTTTTTGGCTTAAAAATTCAACAATTTATAAAAAAAAATTCTTTCTTGGTTCAAAATTGATCTCCTTTCGTAAAAAAATCTCTTTTTTCAACTATTCTGGTAGAAAATTAATCTCATTTGATTGAGGGTTCAGCTGTTTGGTTGAAAAATCATAGTTTTAGTTGAAAACTCATTTTTTCGGTTGAAAATTTAGCTATTTCGTTTCAAATTCTTTTTTTTTTTTTTTTTTGATAGAAAATTAAAATATTTTGGTAGAAAATTCAA
>JAABKJ010075445.1:224907603-225037348 GCA_011634705.1 Andricus grossulariae
CATTACTTTCAAACCATAAAAGATGAATTTTCAGAAAAAAAATTCATTCTTTACTAAGAAGAATAATTTTTTACGAAAAATATGAATTATCGACAAATACTGGAATTTTCAATCAAGCAATTGAATTTTTAACGAAGAAAGATAAATTTTCAACCGAATAGTTGAATTTTAAACTATTGAAAAAAATTTTTTTAATTGAATAGTTAGGTTTTCAGTTGAAAAAAATTAATCTCCAACCAAAAATGAAACTAATTTACAACAAAATAGGTTCATTTTCTACCAAAGAGACGACCTTTCAACTAAAATTTTTTTTAAAATTTGTTTTTTTTTATTTAAACATATAACTATTTGGTTCAAAATTTAATTATTTTGCTAAAAATTTGTTTGTTTTTGGTTGAGAATTAATTTTGGTCACTGAAAATGTAACTATTCAATTTTTTTCATTTATCTTTTTCATTTCAAAATTTAACTATTTGGTTGAAAATTCATGTATTTTGTTGATTATTCATTTTTTACTTGAAAATTGAACTTTTTGGTTTAGTGTTAAACTTTTTTCTTGAAAATTCATTTTTTCAAGTTTTATCATTGTAGTTAATAATTCATCTATTTGGTTGAAAGTTTAATTATTTTGCTAAAAATTTGTTTGCTTTCGGTTGAAAATTAACTTTTTTCACTGAAAGTGTAACTTTTCATTTTTGTAGAAAATTAATCTTCTTGGTTGAAAAATCAACTTTTTAGTTGAAAATTAGTTTCAATGGTTGAATATTGACCTCTTTTCTTGAAAATAAATTTTTTTGAAGATTCATCATTTTAGTAAAAAAATCATCTCTTTGGTTAAAAATTTAACTATTTAGTTACTTAGTCGAAAATTAAAAATTTTGCTTGAATGTTAAACTGTTTTCTGGAAAAATTCCATTTTTTAGGATTCATTATTTCAGTTTAAAATTTATCTATTTCGTTGATAAATTACTTATTTTGCTAGAAATTCGCTTTTTTATCTGAAAATTAAATTTCTTTACTAAAAATGTAACTATTCCATTTTTTGTTGAAAATTTAACGAGTCCATTTCTGGTTGAAAATTGATCTTTTTTAGTTGAACATTCGACTTTTTCACTTGAAAACTTAACTATTTTGTTGAAAGTTAATTATTTTGTGGAAAAATCAACTGTTTTGTCAAAGTAATATTTTGTGTTGGAAAACTCAACTTTTTTATTTACAATTTTACTTTTCGTGTTAAAAATTCAACTCGTTTTTAAAAAATGAAAATATTAAAATTTTTTACCAAAAAAGTTCAAGATCAACCTGATAGTTGTCACAGGGGTGCCTTCCCGCCCCCACGATAGGCTGGAAAGGAGGTCGTGTGTGACTTAAGTTATTTCTGTGACCTGTGACAGGGGTGCCTTCCCGACCACACGATAGGCTGGAAAGGAGGTCATGTGTGATCTAAATTATCTCTGTGACCTGTGACACGGGTGCCTTCCCGCCCCCACAACACCTTGAAGAGGGGGTCGGGTGTGACCTCAGTTATATATGTGACCTGTCACAGGGGTGCCTTCGCGACCCACGATAGGCTGGAAAGGAAGTCGTGTGTGATCTAAGTTATTTCTGTGTCCTGTCACAGGGTTGCCTCATTGCCCCCACAACACCTGGGAAAGGGGGTGAGGTGGGACCTAAGTTATTTATGTGACATTTCACGGGGGTGCCTTCCCGCCCCCACGATAGGCTGGAAAGGAGGTCGTGTGTGATTTAATTTATTTCATTGACCTGTGACACAGGAGCTTTCCCACCCCCACAACACCTGGGAAAGGGGATCGTGTGTGACCTCAGTTATTTATGTGACCTGTCACAGGGGTGCCTTCCCTCCCCCACTATAAGTTGGAAAGGAGGTCATGTGTGATCTAATTTATTTCTGGGGCCTGTCACAGGGGTGCCTTCCCGCCCTCACATGAGGCTGAAAAAGAGGTCGTGTGTGACATAAGTTATTTATGTGCCCTACCACAGGAGTGCCTTCCCGCCCTCACAAGAGGCTGGAAAGGGGGTCGTGTGTGACTTGAGTCTTTTCTGTGACCTGTGACAGGGGTGCCTTCCCGCCCCCACAACACCTGGGAAAGAAGGTCGGGTTTGACCTAAGTTATTGATGTGACCTGTCACATGGGTGCCTTCCCGCCCTCACAAGAGGCTGGAAAGGGGGTCGTGTGTGACTTAAGTCATTTCTGTGACCTGTGACAGGGGTGCCTTCTTGCCCCCACAACACCTGGGAAAGGGGGTCGGGTTTGACCTAAGTTATTTATGTGACCTGTCACAGGGGTGCCTTCCCGACCGTATAAAAATCCGGATAGAATCCGATGAAAACCGTATAGGACTTTACTGGACACCGAAAGTTTTTGATATACAACAGGATAAAAAACAGATAGAAAATGTTGTATACACCGACCAAGTTCCGCATAGAACCAGATTTGAAAACAGACACAAATACCGTATAAAAATCCGTATAGAATCCGATGAAAACAGTATAGCACGTTAATGGACACCGAAAGTATTTCCCATACAACCAGATAAAAAACCAGATAGAAAATGTTGTACACAGACCAAGTTCCGCATGCAGCCAGATTTTAAACCAAACACATATACCGTATAAAAATCTGGATAGAATCCGATCAAAACCGTATAGGACTTTACTGGACGCCAAAAGTATTTCGTATACAACCGGATAAAAAACAGATAGAAAATGTTGTATACACCGACCAAGTTCCGCACAGAACCAGATTTAAAACCAGACACAAATACTTTATAAAAATCTGGATAGAATCCGATGAAAACCCTATAGTACTTTAATGGACACTGAAAGTACTTCGTACACAACCGGAAAAAAAAACAGATAGAAAATGACCGACCAAGTTTCGCATAGAACCAGATTTAAAACCAATCACAAATATCGTATAAAAATCTGGATAAAACCGGATGAAAACCATATAGGACTTTACTGGACACCAAGAGTATTTCGTATAAAACCGGATAAGAACCGAAATACAAAACTTTGTATACACCGACCAAGTTCCGCATACAGCCAGATTTAAAGCCAGACACAAAAATCCTATAAAAATCCGAATAGAATCCGATAAAAAGCGTATAGGACTTTACTGGACACCGAAAGCGTTTCATATACAACCGGATAAAAAACAGATTGAAGATGTTGTATACACCGAACAAGTTCCGAATAGAACCAGATTTAAAACCAGACACAAAGACCGTATAAAAATCCGGATAGAATCCGATGAAAACCGTATAGGACTTTACTGGACACCGAAAGTTTTTGATATACAATTACTCTGTACTGATGGGTCATGAAAGGTTCATCAATAAGTAAATCGATGCGTCTTAAGAACGCCAACAAATACTCTTCATGTAATATTGTCGTGTTTTGAATATAAAAAAAGTTTTTTTCATACAAGCAGAATAAAACATTTTTTAAACTTCATTACTCTGTACTGATGGGTCATAAAAGGTTCATCAATGAGTAAATCGATGCGTCTTAAGAACGCCAACAAATACTCTCCATGTAATATTGTCGTGTTTTGAATATAAAAAAAGTTTTTTAAATCTAAACAGAATAAACCATTTTTTGAAACTTCACCAATCGGTACTGGTGGGTCACAAAAGGTTCATCAATAAGTAAATCGATGCGTCTCAAGAACGCCAACAAATACTCTACATGTAATATTGTCGTATTTTGAATATCAGAAAAAGTTCTTTTTATATAAACAGAATAAACCATTTTTTGAAACTTCATTAATCGGTAGCCGTGGGTCATAAAAGGTTCATCAGGAGGTTAATCGACGAGTCTTAAGGACGCGAACAAATACTCTACGTGTGATATTATCGTGTTTTGAATATGAAAAAAGTTTTGTCATGTAAACAGAATAAACCATTTTTTGAAACTTCACCAATCGTGACTGGAGGGTCATAAAAGGTTCGTCAATAAGTAAATCTATGCGTTTCAAGAACGCGAACAAATACTCTACATGTAATATTGTCGGCCTTTGAATATCAAAAAAGTTTTTTTCATATAAGCAGAATAAACCATTTTTTGAAACTTCATGACTCTGTACTGATGGGTCATAAAAGGTTCATCGATAGGTCAATCGATGCGTCTCAAGAACGCAAACAAATACTCTTCATATAATATTGTCGGCCTTTGAATATCAAAAAAGTTTTTTTCATATAAACAGAATAAACCATTTTTTGAAACTTCATTACTCTGTACTGATGGGTCATGAAAGGTTCATCAATAAGTAAATCGATGCGTCTTAAGAACGCCAACAAATACTCTCCCTTGGTACAGGGACCCTCTATCCGCAACTCGAGGACGCGTTCGGTGGCTTTGTCATAGGCCCTTCAGTTCTATTCCAAAGGAATAGAAACCGAAACCGAATCGTGCGATGGCCGGTAAACGAACCCGGATCAACTGCTTGGAAGGCAACTATGCAACCATTCAATTTCGGTTTTGATTGGTTTTGAATAGAACTGAAGGGCCTATGACAAAGCCACCGAACGCATCCTCGGGTTGCGGATAGAGGGTCCCTGTACCGAAGCTTTCTGCTAAATATGGGTACAATAATTGATAAGCAGTCGCTAATGATTGTCCACGGATGGTCCCGAAGGAATAAACCCTAAGCGCAGGCGTAACAATCGTGCTGGAAGCTGAATGGCACCTGGGTGAGGTGTCTTGAACGGTGACTCTGGGATACCGGCCGACTTCTCAGAGTATGCGGCCCTTTCCCTAGCTGCATCGTAAAGTTCGGGTTGCTGCAAATAATTCAGATGGAAACACGACGACGAACCGGAAAAACGCCCACATTGAGTGGATAAATCAACTCAAGATTGTCTTGCTAGACTGCTGCGATGCGAGGATTATATCTGTTCATCGAGGCTTTATGGCGTGCATGCATAGTCCGTGGTGCCACAAACACATAGAGCTTCAGCACGTTTTGATTCAACCCTTGCAAAATCAACATGCCTACCTCTCAAAAAATGGATATGTACGCGGAGCGCTTCGCGAACCGCTACTTGATCAAGCTGCAGCAGAAGATGAGGAAGCGACATAAGGATCAACCGCGGAAAGCAGGCACTTCTGAGAGATGATCACGATTTTAGGACAAGATGAAACATTAACATGCAAGTTTCTCCTAAGACCCAAGATCTGACTGAAATGGATGCCTCCCTCCGTGGAGAAATCTCGCAAGAGTCCGACCTCTGGAACATCAATTGCTCAGTTTATGGTGCTGCGAGGGCTTTGGCTGATTCAAATCGAAGGCTCAAACCGACGATGGATCAAAGTTGGAAAAAAATTGACTAAAATTTGGACCTACGGTAATTGTTAATAAAAATAATATTTTAATGCCTCACATTATTCGCGTTAAAATATACATTTGCCTTTTAACAATTGGACTAAGCAACAAAGGTAACATTTTTTTAAAGTGATAATTAATTACTTTTTCTAACGTCTTCTCAAGTTCATATTAAAAAAAAATAAAACCATAAAAATCTTCTTAAATCTTTAGTATCGCTTTACTATGTGAAGCTCTTGAACGATTTAAAAATAATTTCTGTGTCGGTTGAGTCTCTAGTTTCAATAGTTCGCAAAAATCTTAAACGTAAGCACACATCGCAAATTTGTTTTTAATAGTTCGCAGAAATCTTAAGCATAAGTACACATCGAAAAAATATATAAATATTACACGAATATTACACTTAAAAATATTTACGACGAAGCGCATTCATTTTTTGTCTCTTCTTAAACATATATAATACTGTAATGCTGTTGTATCACATATATATTTCATCTTCGATGACTTTTTATCAAATTATTGTTCACAACAAAAACTTATGAAAAGCCTAAGTTAAGCTTCTATTTGCAGCAAGGTACAAAAACTTTTCCCCCGTAATTATAGGAATAATGTTTTTAAAACCGAAATCCTCTATCACTCTTAAATCTGACTGGATTCGATTTCCAAAAGACAATTGTTCCTCAAACCCTTTGTTGCACATAAATCTGTAGCAAAGTTGAAGCTGATGTTTCAAAAGTAAAGAATATGCTGGATTGATGCGCGAGGTTGTTACTTTGCTGTAATCTTCAGAATTTTTATTTTTTCCTTCGTAACGTTCACAAGAGACTTGAAGTAGCGTATCTAATTTTAGCATTAGTGATGGATAGTGGAGTAAAAAGTGATGTTTTGGTTTCAAATTTTCGTTAAAAATATTTAAGTACAAATTGTGATGTCTCGATATTAACGTAGCTAATTCTTTAGGTGTAGTTTCTGGATCAAATTCGGGTGCCATGATAAAAAAAATCCCATTTTAACAGCGATTGGCTGTCGACCGAACGAAACAAAATTTGTCGATGCCTTCTTTCATAAAAACTTGCGCGACTGAATTCGTTCTCTTGGTAAACAGAGCATAGAGCACAGCAGCACTTGCTATTAACCGAAGTAACTCTTGGCATTTTTGCATGTGAGCTGTACTTATGTTCCGTGTGGTTGCATCGTCCTCGTCCAACTAATGAAAGCATCCATTTTTGGTTTGCGTCCGGATAGCAACCATGGGGCACAGTGCATGTGGACACACTGGACAAACGCAGTTTTTGACGTCAAAAATCCTACATTGACGCGCGTTTCAGCTGAGTAGCAGTGGTTGAGAAATGGCCAGTTTGTGTGTTATTTTAATTCTTTCTGAAATACTGTTGCACATACAGTGGCAAAATGGTTCGTTTTAATTATATGATTTTTGATCTTCAAATAAATGTCTGTAATAAAGTTATTTAAATTCAGAATTAATGAAGACAGACTTAAAATCTCACGGTTGTGAGACGTGGCCATGAGTGTGATTTACCGGGGTCATACTGGTAGCCGGTGTCATTTTTAGATAGCAGTTGCTCCCAATGGGACCCTGCGGTGGTTGTTCAACTCTATTTTTTAATTATGTATATATATATATATATATATATAATTAAAAACTAAAGGTTAACAACCACCGCAGGGTTCCACTGGGAGATACTGTCATCTCAAAAATGACATCGTCTTCCAGTAGGACCGCGGTAAATCCCATTCATGGCCACGTCTCACAACCGTAAGATGGGTGGTCACTGGTATGGGTGGTCATATATATGTATATAAGTCACTGACCAGCGCGAGCATAAGGTCATTCATGTATTTTATATGGATGACCTGAAGATCTATGCCTCTGGTAAAGAAGCCTCTCTGAAGCAGATACAAGCATCTCCTTCGACAGATTTGGTCATCCAATCTGTCGGCGTTGAACAAGGTATCTGCGACCAACATGCTTGCCGTCCTCAATACTATTTGTAACGATTAAAACAATAAAATAACCATCATTAATGCTCATGGTACTTGAAAATTCCTATTTTTATATTCTCATCCAGAGAAGGTGTTAGATTTGTGTAAAATTTTACCCCCCCGGTTTCTGTCAAATGTCCACGTTTTGAGACCCAAAGAACCCAAAAAACAGGTATTTACGTGTGTGTCTCTCTGTCTGTGAGCACGATAACTTTCGAAAGAATGGACCTATTAGATTGGCCTTAGGTATACTCTTTTAGTCTCGCAAACGAAAGGTCAGGTTCGTTAGCCAGCCATTTTAGATGAAAATTCAAAAAGTGAGCGCATTTTGAATACTTTTGAGGCCATTTTTTTCACAATTTGGAAACTGTAGGTGCGTCTGTTCATAGTAGTCAAAAATTCAAACCATTTACGCTAATGACATTTTTCGATGAAATAAAAATTTTCATACTTACAGCATGTTCAAAATCCAAAAGAGGAAACGAAAATTAACATTTTCAGCCAAACAACGCACCACACGAAAGAAAGTCGTGGCAACAAAAGTGTTTCTTGTAGAACACCCTACATGATTATTAGAACGACTTTTTGAATTTTCTTGAAAAATCGACAATTCCCATTTTTATTGCACAAAAAGTTATGAAAAATCAAAAATTCAATTACACGGTCAAACTATGCAAGATACGCGAATAATGATACAACAAAAACTGTGCACTTCAAAAAGATCTACAAATTTGTTATTGGTAACTTTTTGATAGAATGAGTAGTTTCTGTATTATTCGTAAAAAATAACATGAGTAGTGAAAAAATCATCCCGTGTAGTGGGCACATTCTCATCAAAAGCTTTGATTATTTCTTTCTTTTTTCATCTTGCGTGTGGGTTTTCGAAATATTTAATCTTTTCCATGTCCTCAATACTATTTTTAATGATTAAAACAATAAAATAACCATCATTAATGCTCATGGTACTTGAAAATTCCTATTTTTACATTCTCATCCAGAGAACGCCCTCACGATAGGCTGGAAAGGAGTTCGCGTGTGACTTAAGTTATTTATGTGAACTGTCACAGGGGTGCCTTCCCCCCAGCACAACAACTGGGCAAGTTGCTCGTGTTGGACCACAGTTATTTATGTGAACTGTCACAGGGGTGCCTTCCCGCCCGCACATCAACTATGAAAGAGGGTCGTGTGTGACCTAAGTTATTTCTGTGACCTGTCACAGTGGTGCCTTCCCGCCGCCACGATAGGCTGGAAAGGAGGTCGCGTGTGACTTAAGTTATTTATGTGACATTTCACAGGGGTTCCTTTCCGCCCGCACAGCAACTGGGAAAAAGGGTCGTGTGTGACCTAAGTTATTTCTGTGACCTGTCACAGGGGTGCCTACCCCCCTCCACGATATTCTGGGAAGCAGCTCGTGTGTGACTTAAGTTATTTATGTGACCTGTCACAGGGGTTCCTTCCCACCCGCACAACAACTGGGAAAGAGGGTCATGTGTCACCGAAGTTATTTCTGTGACCTGTCACAGGGGTGCCTTCCCCCCCCACTATAGGCTAAAAAGAAGGTCGTGTGTGACCTAAGTTAGTTCTGTGACCTATGACAGGGGTGCCTTTCCGCCCCCACGATAGGCTGGAAAGGAGGTCATGTGTGATATAAGTTATTTATGTGACCTGACACAGGGGTGCCTTCCCGCCCACAAGAAAGGCTGGAAAGAAGGTCTTGTGTGACCTAAGTTAGTTTTGTGACCTGTCACAGGGGTGCCTTTCCGCCTTCACGATAGGCTGGAAAGGAGGTCATGCGTGACACAAGTTATTTCTATGACCTGTCACAGGTGTGCATTCCCGCCCACAAGATAGGCTGAAAAGGAGGTCGTGTGTGACTTAATTTATTTATGTGACCTGTCACAGGGATGGCTTCCTGCCCTCAAGATAGGCTAAGAAGGAGATCGTGTGTGCCTTAAATTATTTCTGTGACCTATCACAGGGTTGCCTTCCCGCCCTCACGATAGGCTGGTCCATCCCATCCTCTCCTGTCGCCTTGTTTCTTTTTAACTTCTCAATTGCTTGATTCACCTCCTCTTTGGTCACCTCATTCCTACCTTCCATTCCTCCCTCCTTGATCTTTCTACCTTCCCCATCACCTTGCTATCCACCCCTCCTAGCAATTTTTTGAAATATACCGTCCATTCATCCATACATATCTCTTCATTGATTCCTTTCCATCCATTCCTTTCTCTATTCATCACCTCCCATTCTCTTCCTTCCTTTATTGCTTTCTCTACCTCCTCAATGTACCTCACCTTCTCCTCCTGTCGTTTTAAATCCAGTAATTTCTCTTGTTCCCTTTTTCTTTTATTATACTCTTTTCTGTCTATGTCTCCTCTTCTCCAACTCGTAAAGACGTCGTACGATCTGACGATGATATGGAAAAGTTGACGTGTTGGGCTACAAGTGCGTACTCGGGGTTTTGGTGGTCGCTGAATACGCTTTTCTTCCAAACAAGAATTTCCAATAAAACTTAAAAGTAGAGACATACAAGTGACGCAGTATGAAAAGAGAGAGAGAGATAAACTCTTAAAGTAGCACGTAGTGCGCTGTATTAAACCTTAGTATACTATGTGAGATATAATGTAGCAAGTTGTGAAGAGCAAGATTGAACACATGATTCAAGATGTGTCTTGATAGTCCTTTTGTTATAATCCCCACCTTGAAACCTGTCTTCAGATATGTGAAAAATGCTCGGTTTAATTTGATATTTTTTTAAAATCATTTTATAAAAATTCGCAGCAATGTTGTCATTTTCTACCAGATTTTTGCTAGAAAGCCTGGTAAATTCACGCAAAGAAAAACCACTGCACATATGATACAAGAACATAATACAAAACTGACCACACAGTCCGAAGAGGAACTTTGTAACTCTTCTGTGCTCCATCGGAATAGGGAACAGTTTCCTCGCAGACGATAAAGATGTTGAGGAATAAGAGGCGGTAGGCCGTAGCTGTCAAAGTACGTTCCGTGGCAAGACAATCAGCTGCTTTGTTTTCTTTTCCTTTTACGTATACTATCTCATACTTATATTCTTCAAGGCGTAATCTCCGACGAAGTAATCTTGAACTAGGGTCTTTCACGTTGTGAAGCCAAACTAAAGCTCATGATCCATTTGAATTTTAAAGGGATTTCCTAGTAGGTACTGTCTCAATCTTTTCACTGCCTAAACAATTGCTTATTGCTCTTTTTCGCTGGTGCTATAATTTCATTCTGCTTTATTAAGTGTTCTAGATATGAAAAGGCATCGGTGTCTTTTTTGTGACAATACAGCTCCTGAACCAAGATTAGATGCGTCTGTTGTTAAAGTAAATTCTTCTTTAAAATTTGGAAATCGTAATACTGGTGCATTTCATGAAAGTTCTTTTAATTTTTCAAAGCTTTCTTGGCATCTAGGTGTCCAATCAAATATTACTTCTTTTCGTATTAAGTTGGTCAAAGGTTCAGTTATAGTGAAGTAGTTTTTTTATCAACTTTCTATAGTATCGAGCGAGTCCTAAAAATTATTGTATTGTTTTGACTGTCGTTGGAGTTTTTTAATTTTTTATAGCTTCTGTTTTTGCTGGGTTAGGTTTAACTCTATCTTTTATTATCAAATGACCTGAATATTCTAATTCCGGCCTGAGGTATTCACATTTAGATGGTTCCAATCGTAATCTTAATTTTTTAATTCTTTCAAAAACTTCAATTGAATTCTTGTTATGTTCGTCTAGTGTTTTACCGAAGACTACTATATCATCAATATAAATAAAGCATTTCCCGCCTACAAGACCTCTAAACGTATCATCCATCATACATTGGAAGGTGGCTGGGGCATTCTTCAATCCAAAGGGCATTCTATTATATTCAAAGTGTCCTTGTGAAGTAGAAAAAGCTGTATATTTTTTTGATTTTTCTTCCATCGGGATCTGGTGGAAACCAGCACTCATGTCAAATGCGGAGAAGAATTTAGCTTGACCTAAATGATCTAGTATATCATCTAGACTATTTGCAATATCTACACAAAAATCGACATTGTTGAAATTTTTTTCTGCATTAAAAAAACAACTTTTAGGATGCCGACCTGACCGAGTCTACTATGAAACACACTGACGAACTCAACAGAATCGTTATTTTTCCACTAGTATATAGGTCTGAGAACTTTAGATTTTCGCATGTTCTTCATGAGACTATTGGCAATATCTACACAAAAATCGACATTGTTGAAATTTGTTTCTGCATAAAAAAAAAACAACTTTTAGGATGCCGGCCTGACCGAGTCTACTATGAAATACACTGACAAAATCAAGAGAATCGTTATTTCTTCACTAATATATAAGTCTGAGTACTTTGGATTTTTACATGTTATTCATAAGACTATTTGCAATATCTATACAAAAATCGACATTATTGAGATTTTTTTCCGAATTAAAAAAAAAAACTTTTAGGATGTCGCCTGACAGAGTCTACTATGAAACACACTGACGAACTCAACACCATCGTTATTTTTCCATCAATATATAGGTCTGAGAACTTTAGATTTTTTACATGTTTTAATAATACCATTTGCAATAGCTGTACAAAAATTGACATTATTGAGATTTTTTTCTGCATAAAAAAAAAAATAACTTTTAGGATGCCGACCTGACCGAGTCTATGAAATACACTGATGAACTCAACAGAATCGTTATTTTTCCACTAATATACAATTCTCAGAACTTCAGGGTTTTCACGTGTTCTTGATGATACTATTTGCAATATCTATACAAGAATCGACATTATTGAGATTTTTTTTCGGATAAAAACAAAACGACTTTTAGATGCCGACCTGATCGAGTCTAATATGAAACCTACTGGCGAACTCAACAGAATCGTTATTTTCCCACTAATATATAGGTCTGAAAACTTTAGATTTTTACATGTTCTTCATTAGACTATTTGCAATATCTACACAAAAATCGACATTGTTGAAATTTTTTTCTGCATTAAAAAAACAACTTTTAGGATGAAAATTCATCTGTTTGGTTGAAAATTCAATTTTGAGTGAAGACCGAGACGCTAACGGTTCCTATGTTAACCAAATGGCTGGCTGTGGTAGAGCGCGAGTGGGGACGAAACTGGGAGAGCTTAAGGTTAGACCATGTATTTTTTGAACATGGTAAGCTAGCTTAAATACGAGAGTGGCTCAGTTTCGCGTCGGCGCAAAAGCGTTTTCGGCAGTGCCTTTGTCGCAAACGTGGAGTCCCTGCGGCTTCTGCGCCGACGCGAATCGAGGCTCTCTCATTCAAGCTAGCTCATAGTATGCCGGCCTACAGCAGGCTGGAGGGTATAACTCAGCCCATTGTCACAATGCAATGTTGACCCCAAGCCATGAGGCCATTTTTAACTTTTATAGCTTAATGAAAATACTCTATCCAGTTGTTGATGCGACGCATGCGCAATACGAAAAGATCCCAAGTTAGGAGCACTGCCCCAGAGACCCGCCGCTACCTCGAGTTTTGACTGCGGTATCTGCCATGGAGATAGGAAAGGCGGGACAGCAGTGGAACTTCGATGCTGTTTCGCCGTCGAAAATCGAACGAATCTCTCTTTCTATCTCCATATGTTAGAAAAAGAGGTCCGTTCGCCAGTCCACATAGTATCGAAGTCCCACTGCAGGCCATGACATTGCGTTTGGGAAGCAATGAGGGGGGAGTTCCGCCGTCTTTTGATGTCTCCAGGTGTAATAGTATGTATTCAGATAGTACCATCAACTACTTCCAACGTGGACAGCGCCACAGTCTCAGATAAAACATGACGATGGTCACGTGACTATATCCAGATTCAAATTTTTAGAGGGAATAAAAACTTAATAAAACAAATAACAACAGGGAAAACTAAAATAATAATAACTTAGTATTATTATCAATACCTCTTTCTCTCTCTCTCTCTCTCTGCGTGATTATTATTATTATTATATCATTAAGCCGTTTCCCTTTCGGGGTAGGCGTGAATTGCTCGGTTGGAAAGTAGTGTTAATAAATTTTAATTTATACCTCCATCTAGTCTGTATGACGAAAATAATTTTTCTGTATTAGAGGATTTAACTTTGATCGATAATGTAGATTTCCATTATTCACAGTATGTGTGATTGGATTTCTAAACAGATCGATAATTACTATCTCCGACGATGATACGGATTCCTACTTAAAATATACTTACGGTACAGAATATTGGAAACTTTAATTTTACCCAACTTCTGGAAAGTTTCTCCGCCGAGCCACGTATATTTTGAGACTAATTCGCCTGTCATCAATTCCTTTAATCCAAGACGCAGGATTTGACGAAGCTTTGAACCACCCAAGCTAACCAAAGTGTTTCGTAAGTTGGTTAATTTCAGCCACATGTCTTTCTGAAGACTCTGCTTGAATCATATTCAGTTTTTCAAGAATCATTTTGTTCTGCTTTTCCAGTATTCTGTAAATGTAATGAAAGGTGTAATTTCTTATTTTTTGCATCCAAATTCGTAACACATTTTCAATAAAAGTTATGCATGTACTTAGGAATGAGAAATACAGAAGCAAACAATAAAAAAGAAAATGAATTTTCAAAAGAATTCTATTCTTCATATTACTCACTGAAGTTTTTCTAGTGCTGCATTTTGAAAGCAACTTTCTGAAGTACTGTTTGAAGACTCAGCAAATATTTTCTCCGGGTCGCTTAGTTCATATGCAGTCTCCTGATATAGTCAAGCTTTTTTATAAGTGTCTGTGGGGGCCACGCAAGATGAATTATCGTAAAACGAAATTTTAGGGTTCTGCACCAACAGTTTTCCTGTTTTCGATAAAGCCGTGGATCCGGTATTTATTTCACGCACGTCAGAAGACTTTGTCATTAAAACGGTTCTGAAAAAAGAAGATATAGTTTTATGAAACATCTTATTATAAAATATAAAAACTTATTAAATTAATATTTGGAAGATGTTATTTCCATTTTTAAAGATGTTAACGTCCGAGTTTTTAAATTTTAATTAATATAAATATTTGGAATTTGCTGTTTCATATAATTATTTTCTTCACTTGTGGTTTTATAATTGTTTCAAGCATGCGTGGAATTTTCAAGCATGGAAATACACTACAAAAAAATGGACAATTACATACAGTTCGGCATTACATACCAAATTCTAAATTTTTAAATGTGCTGTCATTCTAATTTCGACTCCTGGATCTTGTCGATTTTCCTACTGTATTTTTTATTTATTTATTTTATTACACAAAAAAATTATAAACCACAAGTTCTTATTTATCTTATCTCATCAAATACCAAAATTAAAAATTTAAACATTCGATATATATCCAATTTTGATTTCTGGGTCTTGGCGATTTTTTCCCTAGTGCATGCGTTGATCACTGCAAAACAGGAGTGAATTAAATAGGAATTATCTGTTCGGAACTATTTAAAATCAGAAAACAATTGAGTAGACTTTTTTGATTCCTAGGCATGTAAAAAAATTTTAACTTTAGAAAATTTAAAAATTCTGCAATCAAGAAATTAAAAAAAAAAAATTTTAGCGCGGATAACCGAAGTGTACACAAAGATATTATATATATTTGCTGTATGTCTATCGATTTCGAAGTAAATATGCTCTTTTAGGATTCAGTACTTTTTTGGGTTGTAGTGACTTCAAATTCCAGAATTTGCAAATTTTTCAAACTGGCTATGATTTCAATTAGAAATTTCTCAGTTTTATAATAAGCACCTCTAAATATAAGTTGCCTAATGTTAAAAAATAATTGTAACAAAATTTAATCTTTAAGGCTTCAATTCAACAACTTGAATTTTAACGTTGAAATTTATCTTTTCAGAATGCTGGCTTATCGTTTGAATTTTCACAATTTTTGTTATAAGTTATATGTTAGGTCGAAAATAAAAAATTGCAAGCCAGCGAGTCACTTTCTTACTTTTAGTCACTTCTTTTAAAAGTCGATCAATGCTTTCCACTTCATTTTAGAAATATATCTTGAATTCAACGCATTTTGAATTCAATAAACAAAATTTTAATCAAACTTTTGAATTATCAAGCCAAAAATACGACTTTTCAACAAAACAGTTCAATAATTCAAAAAGAAAAAAAACAAATAATAATAATAATTCAGTTTGTATTTTTTTCGTTTCTAAAAATAGTAAACTAAATAGTTGAATTTTCAAGCTGAAAAAGCTAAATTATTAACTAAAAATGATGTAGTGTAATTTTGATTAAGGAGAATTAATTTTCAATAAAAAAAATATAAAAAAACGATTTTTCTACAAAACTGTTAAACTTTTTACCCGAAAATATAAATTTTCAACAAAAAAAAGTTATTTTACAACTAATGGGTTGAATTTTTAGCAAAATAGTTAAATTTACCGTTAACAAAAAAAAAAAATAATTTTTGACTAAAAAAAAAACAGATTTTTTAAAATAAAATGATAAATCTCCAAACAAAAAAAGAATTTTTAAGAAAGTAGCTCAAATTTCAACCAAGGAGTTGAATTTTTAATCTAAAAAGATGAATTTCCAACGAAAAATGTAATAGTTGATATTAAAAAAAAAAAAAAAACAGGTTTCAATTTAAAATAAAGAAACAGTTAGATTTAACCAATAAAGACAAATTTTTAACAAAATACTTGAATCATCATCTAAAACAGATTATTTTTAATTAGAAAAGTTGATTTCTAACCAAAAAATTGTTTTTTATCCAAAAAATACGAATTTTCTACCAAATAGTTCATTTTTCTACCAAATTTTACCCGAAAATGTGAATTTTCAACAAAAAAGTTAATTTTTAACCGAAAGAGATCAATTTTTAACCGGACAGTTTAATTTTTAACTAAAAAGATAAAATTTCTACAGAAAGAGATACATTATCAAACTAAAAAATTAAATATTCAACAAAATAGTTGAATTTTCAATTAAAATACTTTTTGTCAAGAAAGAAACAAAATTTTAATCAAACTTTTGAATTATCAAGCCAAAAATACGACTTTTCAACAAAACAGTTCAATAATTCAAATACGGTATGCTAAGGTGGAAATGACATTGTCCTGGCATGCGAAAATAAAACCCTCTGTACCTGAATTAAGCCCTGATTATTTGAGAAAAGCAAAAGTAAAAATTTATACGTGCACAGATGGCCGGTGTATAGTTGTGCCTCTGGCCAATAACGTGCACAGTTGTACCAGTGGCCACTGACGTGCACATATGGTCTCGTGCGCAGTTGCTCCGTGCACAATTGTACCCTTCCCAAAAATAATGAAAAATCCAAAATTTAATTTCTCGGTCAAACTATGCAAGATAAAACAAATGATGATTGATCAAAAATTGTGCACTCAAAAAGATCTACAAATTTGTTATTGGTCACTTTTTGATTGGATGTGTAGTTTCTGTTTTATTCGTAAAAAATAACATTAACAGTGAAAAATTCGGCCGGAGTAGTGGCCACATTCTGATCAAAACTTTGCTTATTTCATTTTTTTTATCTTGTGTGTGGGTTTTTAAAATATTTAACTTTTTCATGTCCTCAATACTAGTTGCAACGATTAAAACGATAAAATAACCATCACTAATGCTCATGGTACTTGAAAATGTGTATTTTTACATTCTCATCTAGAGAAGGTATTAGATTTGTGTAAAATTTGACCCCTACCGTTTTTTTGTCAAATGTCTACGTTTTGAGACCTCCTGAACCCAAAAAACAGGTTTTTACGAATGTGTCTGTCTGTGAGCGCGATAACTTTCGAAAGAATTGACCGATTATATTGGCCTTTGATATACTCTGTTAGTCTCGTAAACAAAAGGTCAAGTTTTTTAGCCAGCCATTTTGGATGCAAATTCAAAAAGTGAGCGCATTTGGAAAATTTTTGAGGCTATGTTTTTTCGAAATTTTAAAATTATATGTGCGGCTGTTTATACTACTCAAAAATTCAAACAATTTATTTTTACGACATTTTTCGATAAAATGAAAATTTTCAGACTTACAGCATTTTCAAAATCCAAAAGAGGAAACGAAAATTAACATTTGGATGTACCTTCAAGCTTTCCAACAGACAGATGATAAGTCTATGAGAGGTTGAATCGAAAGCTTTGCGGTAGTCAAACCAGGCCATTGACAGGTTGCGTTGATGGGCTGCAGCGTCTTTACAGACACACCTGTAAATTAGTAGGTTCTCTCGAAGGCCTGCTACATCTTTTTTCGAGCCACCTTGTTCATACATCTCACGCGACACAGACTTAATTCGCCGAACAATCTTGTTGTTTAGGACAGGTGTAAAGATCTTATACAGTGTGTTCAAACGAGCTATTGGCCTGTAATTCTATGTGTTGACCAATTTCCCTTTTTTGCTAGGAGTATAGTGCGTGCCAACACCAGCATCTGCGGAATGGGCGTCTCCGACTTTAAATATGAGATGTATATGCGGGGCAAATGTTGGTGTGTAGAAGTGAACTTCTTCCACTAGAAGTTCTTGATATAATCTTATCCAGCACCGGAGAAGTTCTTCGTGCCTCTAAGTGCTTTTTCAACCTTTTCGGCAGTGATTGATGGACATTCCTCTTCGGACTTCATGAGATTGTCGCAAAATTCCTTGAAGCGAACGATATCGTCAGTATCTTCTTTCCACTTTAGTGTTTGCAGGATCTTGTATACCTCTCTCCAAAAAGTCTCTACCTCATTGGGCTTGGGTGGATTTTTCACAGAAACAGGGTGTTCTCTGAAGAGGCGAGATGGGTCAGCGAGAAACTTTTGATTCTCCCGGATCCATTTCTCCCTCTTCTGTATTCTCCTCCTTGCGTCAGATAACAGCCGTATATTATCAGCAATATGCTGCTTGATTGTCAGCAGCTTTGGCTTGTTCAGCGTGTGATTCAAGATCCTCAGTTCTTGGGCGAACTTTCGAACCCTTTTTATGAACGGTCTACCAGATGTTATGTAGTCAATCACACATTGAATACGGGACTCATTCTGTCTTGCCCATCCAATCTTCTTGTTCAGTTGATGCAAGCGTCTTTTGGTCTTTTGATCCATCGGATTGTATCAAGAACTTCTGGTGGAAGAAGTTTACTTCTACACACCAAAATTTGGCCCGCATATTCACCTCATATTTGAAGTCGGAGACGCCCATTCCGCAGTAGCTGGTGTTAAGACGCACTATACTCGTACCCAAAAAGGCAACTTGTCCACCCCAGAGCATTACCGGCCAATAACTTGTTTGAACACGCTTTATAAGATCTTTAGAGCTGTCCTAAACAACAGGATTGTTCGGCGAATTCAGCGTGTGTGACGTGAGATGTACGAACACCGTGGCTCGAAAAAGGTGTAGGGACCCTGCGGTGGTTGTTAACCTCATTTTTCAATTACACCAGCACACAAAAAGAAAGTGGTCGGCCCGGTGGACTACACCGCCATATCTATATGTTTTTGGGGTCGCTGAATCCGAATCCGGTTTCCAGATAACCCAGTTAACTCATATTTTTCTGAAGAACGCAAAAATAGACGTAACATCAACGAAAAAAGCGATTTTTGCTGTATTTCTTGGGTGAAAATGGAACTTTTTATGTCTAGTGAACTTAGTTACCATACCTTTATAACTTTTGGGGTCGCTCAATCCAATTTTGCGGTAAAAATAACTCAATTAGATCATAGTTTGTCTTTAAAACTCTAAATTAGCCGCAAAAAATACCAAAAATGGTGATTTGTCCTTTATTTTTCAGATGGAAAAAAATGTACGTATAGTGGACTAAATCACCATATCTATATAATTATTGTTCACTTTAGATTTCCTCTGCATCTCACGTTTCAAGGTGTTTAATTTGCGTTAGTTTCCTTGCATGGCATTAGTAGGATTTTTTCTAATAAGTTCTATTTACTTTTGGCGTTACCCAGAAACAACGACGTGGACGTAGTAACTTCTGTTCCCTTGGGGTGCTTTATTACCGTGAGTCCCCTTGCTGTGTAGTATGTACTCTTCTGTATTAACATCGCTGCTTTCATCATCATCCTTGTCATTACCATCATCTGAAATGTCACTTTCATTGTAACAGTTCTGGAATTCTGTAATGTAACTAATATAGAACAGAGTGATAGAACTGTTATGTCTCTAGAATGTCACAAGTGTTCCAAGAAAGGAACATAAATGTCGCACTGTTCTGTAACGATCTTAGACCAGAGTTGTGCCGACGGCCGGGCCAAACGAGAAGAAAATATTTTATTTTATAACTTTTTTTGTTAAGGGTATAGCCGGGTAAAAATGCAAAAAATTCCCCTGAAGGGAATCAAATGTTGAGTAAGGCATTTGAAAGCATACAATCAAAACAAATTTTTCCCTCAATTTGAAATCGTTAGCCGCCATATTAGATGAGATTTGGCGGGAAATTCAAACTGGAACAAATTTTCAAAATTTTTTATGAATTTGTTTCTGTGATAAAACTCAAATACTATAAGTTTTTTACCACAGAATTGTAACCCACAACAGTAACTCACAGATTACTTCCTGTCACTTTCAGTTTTTCCCATCACTGTAGTAAGTCACAACACGCATTGAAGTTAAGAAACAAAATCTGAGAAATTCTCGGCGAACACCGCTTTTGCGGCCGAGGGCAGTAATCGTCGACTGAAAATTGAGGTGAGATTTTTCAAGTTTTATTTGCTTAAATTAATCATAAGACCTTGAGACCTAGGTCGTGTCACAAGTTGAATGAGAGGTATAAAATTGGAGAAATTCTTGCATTTTGCAATTCTTTGCATAAATTCTCAAGTGGTATATTCTCTTCGAAATGTCAAAAAAATCTTTGTTAGGGCTTATTCGATGCATAATTTAATAAGCTTTTTAACGGGTTTGAAGACAAATTTCTCACCCTTTTTGGGAACAAGTAACCACGTTTCAAAGTCAGCAGTGATTTTTGATAGTACTTTCGCTGATCGTACTGACAATTTCCGACGGTAGTGTACTATTTAGCTTATGATCGATATTTGTCGAGAATCATCAGACCAGCAGAAATGTTGAGGAGTTTATTCTCAAAAACAAAATGTGTGACTGTGACATAGTAGACTCGGTCAGCTCCGAATCCAAAAAGTTATTCTTCTTGGTTGAGAAAAAAGCTCAATAATGTCGATTTTTGTATAGATGTTGCAAATAGTCTCAGAAACAACATGTAAAAAATCTAAAGTCCACAGACTTATATATGACTTGAAAAATAACAATTCTGTTGAGTTCGTCAGCGTATATCACAGTAGACGCGGTCAGCTCCGAATCCCAAAAGTTATTTTTCTTGGCTCAGAAAAAATCTCAATAATATTGATTTTTGTATAGATGTTGCAAATAGTCTGATTAACAATATTTGAAAATCTGAAGTTCTGAGACTTATATATAGCTGGAAAAATAACAATTCTGTTGAGCTTGTCAGCGTATATCTTAGTAGACTCGGTCAGCTCCGAATCCCAAAAGTTATTGTTCTTGGTTCAGAAAAAGTCTCAATAATATTGATTTTTGTATAGGTGTTGCAAATAGTCTCATAAACAACATTTAAAACATCTAAAGTTCTCAGATTTATATATAACTGGAAAAGCAACACTTCTGTTGAGTTCGTCAGTGCATTTCATAGTAGACTCGGCCAGCTCCGAATCACAAATGTTATTGTTCTTGGTTCAGAAAAAATCTTAATAATGTCGATGTTTGTATAGATATTGCAAATAGTGTCATTAACAACATGTGAAAAATCTAAAGTTCTCAGATTTATATATAACTGGAAAAACAACAATTCTGTTGAGTTCGTCAGTGCATTTCATAGTAGACTCGGTCAGCTCCGAATACCAAAAGTTATTGTTCTTGGTTTAGGAAAAGTCTCAATAATGTCGATTTTTATATAGATATTGCAAATAGTCTCGTTGACAACATGTAAAAAATTAAAAGTTCTGAGGCTTATATATAACTGGAAAAATAACAATTCTGTTGAGTTCTTTAGCGTAGTTCATAGTAGACTCGGTCAGCTCCGAATCCAAAAAGTTATTCTTCTTGGTTGAGAAAAAAGCTCAATAATGTCGATTTTATTTCACTTTTTAAAGTATTATTGTTTGGTTTAATATGAATTTCAATACCCTTTTTTACTAAAGCATTCTGCAGATAGCGTTTTATGTCACTTATTTCATAACTTCCTGTAGGTATTTCAATTATTTCATTATCCACGTAAAATTTATGTTGACCAATGTCTACATTAGGTATTGAATTGAAGGTTAGAAATTCAACGAGTCCAAGCGCGTAATTTTTATAAGGACAGAACTCAATCGGAGGAAAATAGTGAGTGTCCAGGATTGAAGAATTTCCCGATAATGTTAGTGTCAATAAATCATCCAGGATGACTGCTAGCGTTCAACTGACATGAAATTGCAAATTTCAGCACTTATATAGACTAAACGTATTTTTAGATTTTAACTGATTGCATAGAAATTGCAAACATAAAAGTCCACACACGAATGTATCGTAATTTTGATATCTCTCATGATTATACTTTATGCTAGCAACACCGAAATACTTGAAGAGATCCGAAGGTGGCCAAAAATTACCGAAGCTATCGAAATAAATTATTTTACTGTCAATCTTTTTATAAGCACGCCAATGTGTTCCTGATCCCTTTTTATCATCAATATTAACAATATCACATTCATATTTACGTGGTCCACCTTTTGGTAATCCATTTCACATAAAAACACCTCGAAAATAATGAATCTTCAAAGATTTTGCGAATTTGAGTAAATCTGCGTCAGTTAAGGGCCGATGAGGTAGCTTCACCTTGAGTTTTTGGACTTGCGTTTAAGTCCTGCTCCCTATTTATACGGTCTTAGATGAAGCCCTAATCCTTGCTATATGGTTTCAGGTAAAGGCCTCTTCCTAAAGCAATGGCTTCCATTGTTTCATTATATCGTCTACTCTCTGAAAGTTGTTGTTTTGCCGAATTTGCATCATTCACAGCTTTAGCTGTTCCAGCAGCTCCACCAGCTAGCGCTCCGGCAGCACTGAGACCCGCAAAAACGGGTATGAGAAAGGGTAAAAATCCTACTGGGAGCCGATGTCATTTTTTAGATGACAGTTGCTCCCAGTGGGACGCTGCGGTGGTTGTTAACCTTTAGTTTTTGATTATATATAGGTGTCTAAAAAGTCCCGGGACGGTTGGATATTTCCTCAGGTAAAATATTTTTCAAAAAAGTGAAGGTCATTCCTGGAGTCAATTTCAACGGGAATTCAATGGTGATCTTCATTTTGACCTTGAAGTTGACCTTCATGGATTTTTAAAGGTCAACTTTGTTTTTTTAAATAGAAACCCCCTTTTTTACATCTGTAATCGATAAAGCGGAAAATTTTACGTTCAGATATGTACCCAAGTCTTAGGTCAATTGTAACGCTCAAGGTCAATTATAGGTTATTTGAAATAAACCATGTTTTCCAAGAGGACAGTGCAATTCCTGAAGTATTTTGCAACGGGGAATTCAATGGTGACCTTCATTTAGACCTTGAGGTTGACCTTCATGGCTTTTTGAAGGTCAACTTTGTTTTTTTCGAAATGGAAACCCCCCTTTTTCACATCTGCAATCGATAGGGCGAAAAATACTTCGTTCAAGTACGTACCCAAGTCATAGGTCAATTGTAACGTTCCAGGTCATTTAAAGGTTCTTTGAAATTGAGAAAGTTTTCCAAGAGGTCAGTGTAATTCCTGAAGTAAATTTCAACGAGAAATTCATTGGTGAGCTCTGTATCGATCTTGGTGATGATCATTAAGGTTTTTTCAAGGTTTTTTCCCATAAGTTTACGTTTACGTTTAGCATTACCCAGGAACAATGACGTGGACGTAGTAAATTCTGTTCCCTTTGGGGTCCTTGATTAGCGTGAGTTCCCTTGCCTCTCACGCTTCAGTGAAGATGTACGAACTGAAAACCTTGAGCTTCTTGACAAAAAGCTATGCGATTGTAAAAATGAGTTACAGCATTATGAATCATCTCCCTATCAATCAAAGTAGCCTCTTGCAGAATCCGATTCTGCAATTCGTCTAAGCTTTGGGGTTGCGTTGTTGTTTTCTTTTTTCTCCATCCCCGCCCTAAGTTTATTTTGGAGACTAAAAGGTAATGATCAGTATTGCATTCGGAACCTCTCATGACTTTTGTATCTTTAACTAGTTCTCTTAGTCTTTCAACCTTAATAACGAAGTCAATTATACTGCGGTTATTTCCTTTACACCAGGTGTATGTGTGGATCATTTTATGTTTAAACCAAGGATTTGTAATGAATAGGCCCTTTTTTAAGCATGAGCTAACTAACTTTTTCCCGTTATAATTTTTTCTTGGATCCCCAAATTTACCTAGAACCCTTTCTGTATCTGTATCTTGACGTTGGAGGCCGACCCATCCGTTCATATCTCCTGGCAAAATTATTCTTTCACCTTAATCGCAAGTACTAATTGTATCATTTAAAGTATCCCAGAATGCGTCTTTGACTACCCTCAGGTCACTATCAACTGGGGAAAGGCACGCTACGATGAACAATCTTCTGATTTCTACCTTCATTCTAGCCCAAAAAAATCTGGGAGATACAAAATCATGATCTTTGAGATGCTGTCTTGCTTTTTCATTCACAATTAAACGAACCACTTGACGACCATGTGATTCGCTATCTACTACATAATTCTATATTAGTACCGACTGTACTATACGGTAGCGAGACATGGACCTGTGAAGAAAAGGACAAGAGTAAAATTAACGCGATTGGCATGAAACCTGTGCGCACAATATGCGGGAAAACACTAATGGGCCAAGTCCGAAACGAGATAATCCTCCAAGAAAGTGGTACAGGGGACACTAATTAACATATGTGAAAGAAATGAGTTGAGGTGGTTGGGACATGTTGAAAGAATGAGAGATGAACGACTGAATAAACAAGTCTATAAAGGTAAGGTAAGTGGCGGAATGTCAGGAGGTACACCGCCGAAAAAATGGTTAGATTCTGTGAATGAGACATTAATCCGAAGAGACATAAGAAGCCATAGAAACACGAGAGCTTGCATGAAAAAATGCATGGAAAGTAGACCAACTTTTGTTTGAAACTTTTTCCTGTTAAATCAATATCAAGAAATTTTACCTGCATTTCCGGCAACTTCGAAGGTGCGCGCCAGCACCTTCTCTTCCAGGTAGGTGCGTGTCAATTCGCAGGTGCTATTTATACGTCATCTTCTATGTGTACACAAATTTTCAACCTTTTTCGAGTCATGGCAATGAACCGTACAAATTGGCACCTTTGCCAGGTCGCCACCGCTTACCTCTTCCACTCACACCTGTCAAGCACCCATTTTTACGTTCACCAGAGTAAGTCGAACCTGTCAGGTGAAAAATTTTCCTCTTTCAGATGATGACATCATTTATGTCATGGACTCTTGGTCTATAGATAGGGATAGTTCCCTGACTCCCTTTTCTTCCCCTCTTCACCGAGCACTTCTCGTGTCTCTTCCTCGTACGCTCGTTCGCTCTTTGCAAGGGATGGTAAGAGAGGGGATTGCTGAGCGACAGATTTTCGCTCTTTGCTCTTTCCTTGAACATCCCTACAGTAGAGGAATGCAGTTTTTAGAAGGCGACCTGTAAAAGTAGGTTCCTTGTATGACCAATCACTTTGCAAGTCCAGCAAGACATATAATAATAACACTATAAAATTTGCCTGCTTCGCGAGCACATTCTCATCGCGTGCTTCGCTCGCAAGTTTGAGCGCGCCTAGGACGCCCGGCTGCTGGATCTCGCGCTTCGCGCTCAATAATGTATTCTCCTCGCCCTACGAGTTCCGACGTATTTAAATTGCGCTTTACAATCAGTCCCTCTAGATTTTTGAACTTCGTTTTCGACTTCGATGACAAGAAAAAGTTTTCTTGCAAATACAGTGAAAGCTCTCCTATTCCCCTTACTACACCTTGAAACGAATCGATTGGAAACGATTATTTTATTCCCTAGCTGAAGGGGGCCTCATCCTTACCTTGCCGGAAAGCGCGGGTGATTTGAAATCAATAATAAATACTATCAATAATAATACAAATAAATACACTAATCGTCTTCAAATTACATAGGTGGTGATGTTTAGTGACGAAGAATTTTCAATCGATATTATTTGTTTATGTTATAAACAAATTTTATGAAAAATATAAGTTTAGAAGAGAGTAATGTTTCACGCAAATATCCTTGTGGTTGACTGAAGTAAATTTTGTTTTAAAACGGCTTTTCAGTTTTTCAAGTAATTCAAATATTAAAAATATACCGTATTCAAAAGAAGCTGCAGAAGCCCGTGATAAGGAGTTCAAGCGCTTCAGAGAATTCAACACACGAAAATGCTCTCGAATTTCGACCAATGAAGATTTAATACATAAGCTCCTTGTGTTATCTAATCTATTAATTGCCTCTTTAAGGAAAAAGTAGAGAAAGAATGAATTTGAAATTGATCCTGAATTGATTGAAATGATTGACAAGTACAACTTGGAAGCTAATTCTTCTAGAACATTACAAAATATTTCTAGTGATATCATCTGAAGGAAATAATAAAAAAAAGATTACATTCTGTCTACAAATGGCTAAACTATGCATCTGTTCATAAATTTAACACATAATATCAAATGACAATTCTCTTTCACTAAATCTCACCACTTATGTAATTTCAAGACGATTAGAAAGAAAAACGAGCACCTTCTATCTATAAATAGTCAAACTATGCATTTGTTCATGAATTAAACAACTAATATCAAATGACAAGTCTTCTTCACCAAACATTACGACTTATGTAATTTGAAGACGATTAGAAAGAAAAACGATGACTTTCTATCTGTAAATGGTCAAGCTATTCATTTGTTTATAACATAAACATCTGATATAGATTGACAATTCTTTGTCACCAAACGCTTCGTGCCCTCCAGACAGACGAGGCTTTCGCCGGCCTGCGTCGTAATTTGATCATGCCACCCATATCACGGTCGAGAGACGTGGCCATAGGTGTGATTTACCGCGGTTCTACTGGGAGCCGATGTTATTTTTATATGGCAGTTGCTCCCAGTGGGACCCTGGACTATGTTACGGGATATCATTATTAAAACTGCGATTGAAGTATGTGGTACGGCGGTTGTAGGAAGAAAATCTGGTTGTACATGGTGGAATGATGAAATTAAAGCAGCCCGAAAGAAAAGAAAAAAGCGTACGAGAGAACGTTAAACATCATAGGTCTTAGCGATGAGGAGAGAAATAATCTTGACAATGATTACAGACACAAAAAGAAGAAATTTAAACGACTAGTCAAGGAAAGTAAAGATAAAATCAGAACAGAAGAAGAGAATAAATTAGAAAACGACTTTCAAGGAACCATGTAACTAATTTTTAAAGAGATTAACAGAAGTAAAAGTACAGAGTTTGTGAGCATGAGAAACAGAAAACGTGAAATTGTATATGATACAGACGGGATAGTAGACGCTTCAAAAGACTCTTTCAAAGAATTATTCGGAGGTGAAGATATAGGTCAACAGAACTGCGACATAGAACATAAAGAATTAGAAAACCAAATTGAGAAAGCTTGCGTCACTAAAGTTACAGATACAATTAAGAACTTAAAAAATGGTAAGGCTGCTGGTGTAGACTGTATAAGCGCTGAGATGCTTAAATACGGCGGCGAGTACATACAAGGGCTGTTTGATAAGTCAGTGACTTTTCGACTAAAAGACTTTTTTTCGGCAAATGAGCATTTTACTTCTCAACATAATCTCCTTTTAGTTCGATACATTTAGTCCAGCGTTTTCCCAATTTTTTTATTCCTCCCAAATAATAGGTTTTCTCAAGGCCCTCAAAATAGGCGTTTGTTTGAGTGATGACCTCTTCATTCGACCCAAATCTTTTGCCGCCGGGCCATTTCTTCAGGTTTGGAAACAGAAAATAGTCGCAGGGGGCTAAATCTGGAGAATATGCTGGATAAGGTAGCCGTTCGTAGCCCAATTCATGAATTCATCAAATCAATATCGAATCTGTCCAAAAGCTCTGAATAATATTGGCCATTGATCGTTTTACCCTTCTGAAGGTAATCGCACTCCACCAAGGCCGCCACCATGGCTTATACAGGTTACTTTCCCTTCTTCATCTCCTACTCCTCTACCATTCATAATAATTAATTATAATAAATACCATATTGAATATAATTAGTTAATTGAATTGGAAAATTTAAAAAAAGAGGGCAGTTGGGAAAATCTCGTGCGCCACAGTAGATCTCGTATTAAAAAAAAAAAACTAGGGCCCAATTACAAGAAAGCCGCTATACGTGTCTAATATTTTTCGACGTTCTATTGATTAATACTAGTCTCATCTCAAAGTCAATGTCGCAGAGCAGGCCCCTTCCCTTTGTTAGAATCGGTTTAAAATTTTCTCGCGGATTTTGTAAGAGGACGATTCACGATATCCCTCATCAGAATCTGGAAAGAGAAGTTTGATATAGAGATTCAAGGAACAACTTTGATTGTTTTTCAAAATAAGTTACAAATTTGAAATACTTACAACTTATGAGAAAAAATGCTTGTTTTAAATCGGAAGAGTATGTGTGATCTTATGACCTCTATAAAACGACATATTTCGTTGCCAGAAGATTCTATGAATTCAAATATGTGTGGCTGTCTGATTTGATCTGATCTTGTTCATATTTTGATTAAGAAATGCATTAAACTACCTTTTGAGGTCATAAACTCATTTTAGTTTAAACAGTGAGATAGCAATATATGGTTCTAGGGTCAAAATTATTACATTTCAATTCGTGCTGCTGTAACACTTAAAAAGTATATTCTGTTTAGAAACTAATGCCAAACTGCTCTAACCCTTCTACAGGTTTTTATTGTGCAAAAAAATTTTATTTCTGGGCTGAATAACTAACTTTACTGGTCGGAACAAATTTATGTTAAAATATATGTCATTTGAAGTTTTTATGCTTTAATTCACCTCTAGTAATGGTAGTTTATCAAAGGCAAAGTGTGATGCAGGAAAGTGAGCAGCTCCAAATTTTCCGGAAGCAGATTCTTACGTTTGTTATCCGAAATATTACCAGATACTGATGAAAGGCATATTATCACTGATTGGCATAGGAAAACTATTTGTTCAGGAAGAACACTTAGTTTTCTCTCAAACCACTCTATTCAAAATAAAATAGGAATTATTAAAAATTTGATTGATAGAGCCCTTAAATTATCATATCCAGTTTTCTATGAAAAAAAATATTGAACTTTGTAAACAAATTCTTTTTCTAAACCATTACTCTTTTGAGTTCATTGAAAAACATGCGCATAACAGAATAAATTACATTAGAAATAAAAATAATTATCAAAAGAAAGTAGACAGAGCAAATTATAATAATACTGTTGTCTTTCCATATTTTGGTAAAATCTCGAAGATTTTTAAGTAAATGTTGGGAAAATCGGGTTTACATACTATTTAGAGAGTTTATTTTAAGAACAATATGATTGTAAATTTGGGAAAGGATATATATGAAACACTAGACAAAAAAGGTGTAATTTACAAAGTAATTGTAAAGATTGTGATGCAGCTTATGTAGGGCAGACAAAAAGAGCACTTAGACTAAGGAAAAATGAACATGAAAATAATTTTCACAGAAGTCCCAGATATCACTCATTCCTATCTAAGCATAAAATTGCACATGGTCATGATTTCCACTGGAAAAATATTTAAATTCTTTATTATGAGAAAAATCAGAAAAAGAGAGAATTCATGGAGATGTTATTTATAAAGAGAGGGAAACAAGGCTATTAATTTAAAAAAGGACCTCTCCTATTTGATTATTTATGACAGCGGATAATTGGTATTATTCATATTTTAGCGAATAGTTTAATAATAACGCAAAACAGAAAAAAACACCAAAGGACTTTTTGTAGAACTTTTTTCAAGGAATAAATTTGATCTCTCAACTTTTTTCATATCTCGTCTTCTTTTTGCAAAAATAGTGAATTTTCATTTTTCAGAACAAAAAATTCTTTCTCCTCTCCAAGACGCGGGCACAAGATAAACTCTACTGAAATATATTCACCATATTAGTACCAACCTAAATACTTTGGTATTCCTTCCTTTTTTATCATCTTATACCATTTATTATATTTTGATTCCTCAATCATCCCCCATTTTTCTATTAATTGTCTTTCCCTTTCCCTTTTTTCCATTACTTCATAGTTTACTTCAGTCCAGTCTTCTATATCTCTAGCCTTAAAGAACTCCCTCCTTTCCTCTTCCCATCTCGCTAATTCCATCGCCCTCTCTCTCCTCCCTTCTACCTCCATCAAACACTTTCTCGCCAGCTCCCCTCCCTTTCCCTCCCTCAGCCTCTTCTCAAAACTCCATACCCTCTTTCCCGCTCTTGTACTTAATTTATCCCTTTGTGCTTCTTCTCTCACTATATATCCCGGCGTTCTCCGGTCTACCCCCAGAGTCCACCTTTACCTATACCTTTCTTGCAAACGCTCAATCTCTTTCCCTATTTTCCATCACCCATATCCCTGCTCCATAACCTAATACTGGCCATACCAGCGTATCAAATAACCACATTCTCCTTCTCCAATTTTTTTAACCTTCTTTTTCCTATTTCCCATATCTCTTTCATTACCCCTGCTGCTGTTTTTATCCTTCCTCTTATATGAGCTTTATGATCTCCATTTGTAAACCTCATTATCTTTGTCTTTTCTATATTTATTTAGCTTTTTCCCATCTAAGTATTTCTCTAACAACGTAATCAAGCCCGCCATCCCTTTATCATCCTCTGCCATCAACACTATATCGTCTGCGTATGCCAGTGTATATATCTTTTCACTCCCTATCTTCACTCCTCCCCACCCTTTTCTCTTAATTTCTTCTTCCAAGCCTGATATTAATATATTAAATAACAGTGGGCTCAGAGGACATCCTTGCCTTACTCCTCTCACAATCAGAAACTATCTCCTACTTGCTCTTCTACCTTTACCTTGCTTTTTGTCTCTCTAGAAATTTCCGATACTCTCTTTATTAATCCCTCTCGTATCCCCTTTTTCACCATAACTTTTTCTATCTCTCCTCGGTCTCTAGCGTTAGATAGTACTCGTATTCTGTCAACAATATGCTGCCTGATGGTCAGTAGCTTTGACTTGTTGAGTGTGTGTTGACAGGTCCGCAGTTCGCGCGCGAACTTTCGAGCCTTGGCAGTGAAAGTCCTGCCAGATGTTATGTATTCAATCACACACTGAATGCGGGACGCGTACTTGCTTTTCCAGCCTATCTTTGTGCTGAGTTTATGCATTCATCTTTTGGTCTTATGATCAACCGATGGTTTTATTTTACGGTTTATGTCTGCCAAAGCTCTCGCTGCAGCATACACTCAACAATTGATAGTACGGAGGTCGGGTTCTTCGGAAAAATCTCCACGAAGCTCGTCAGCCAGTTCAGCCATATCTTTGGGCTTTAGAGAAACCTGAATGTTGATGTTTCTCCGGTATAAGGTGAGATATACAGAAAGTTAATTTATTTAACTGAACTTCTTGTGAAATCTACTAAAAAGGGGGGTTAGGTTGGTGTCCGACGCCAATTTTTTTGTTACTTTGAAGGTGAAAAGAGGATCCCAGACTATGAAAAAAAAAATAGAAATTTTGGTCAAACGTTCACATTTAGGGGTTGAAATCACCCCTTCTACATTTTTAAGTCTTTTAGGGTTTTAAGAGGTAACATTATTTTTTGTTTATTGTTTTTACACAAAATTATTCTAATTGATGCTGTATTACAATGTTAGCGTGAGTTGTAAAAACACTTACTCTCTAGAGAATCATCGTTTAGAAAATCTACCCCTAGAATGCTTCGCCATATCACATATATGTATTTTAAGATTTTGGACTTTGTTGCTGCAAACATCTTGTTTTTATATTAAATTCTATTAAGAATCATCAGCGTTATTCTAAATAACCCCTAAATTACGTGTCGGCCACCCCTATAGTATTATCAATGAATAAGAAATATATTTATTAATATAACATTTCTGTAAGTGAAGGATTAAAATATTTGGTTTGGACAATCAATAATAATATAACTGATTTTTTGTGATGGTCCAGAGGTCGGACTCTTGCGAGATTTCTCCAAGGAGGGAGGCATCCATTTCAGCCAGATCTTGGGGCTTATGAGGTTGGTATTAATGTCGCTTCCTCATCTTCGGCTGCAGCTTGATCAAGCCGCGGTTGGGGAAGCGCTCCGCGTATATATATATTTGTCAGAAGATTTGAATCAATTGAAAATATTTCTAGAAAGTTTCAAATCCAATGAACGAAAAGCAGATATTGTCCGATCGAAAAATGTTTTTCAAGTGAAAAGTTGGTAAAATTCAGTCGTAAACAAAAGGTGGAAGACGAAGTGGCCTAGTAAATACTGATAATACATGTTTTATGGGCTAAATTTTGTTAAACAAATTGAACATAGTACGAATTTAAAATCCTTTATTTAACTGAGTAAAGTTTGTTTTGAAAGCAATCTTTTTACGCGAATTTACTAGGAGCCTAAAACTTGTGAAGCGTGTAAATACACGAGCAATAAAAATGGTTAACCCTTCGCCAGCGGCGACAAATGCGTGGTCTGTGGGTAGAAATTAAATTTTACAACCTACCAAAACCGCCAGAAGCAGAGGAGTGAAGCTCTCGTGGTAATTATTCATTTGTCACGAAGAGAAGCACTGCTGGCTGCACGTCGCACAGTGGGATGAAATAAAAAAACGAGGTTCAAAATAACTTGTAGCTGGCAATTTTTCACCAATTTTGGATTTTTTTTTTTAGAAAAATTCAGCATTAAATTTTTAAGAGAGTTATGTGACTTAATTTTTTAATTTTATTTTGTTTAAACTCTTATTTAAATGCAGAGTGTGAAGAAAAAGTAGATTTTTTAGTTTTTTTGTTCATCTTCGTGAATAAATTTTGTTTATGTTCAGCATTGCTAGACTTCAATCGCGGGGATATTTCAAAGCAAAAAAAAATGATATTGTCAACATAATTTTTATAAACAAATTAACTTAACAAATAGTCTACACTATGAATTCTTCGTTTGTAAAGTAAATGTATGCCACACTGTTCTGTAACGCAGTTACTGTAAGGATACGTAACAGTTCTGGAATTCTGTAATGTAACCAATATAGAACAGGGTGATAGGACTGTTATGTCAGCCATGATTATCTCAAAATATTTTGGCGGGAAATTCAAACTCGCACAAATTTTCAAAATTTTTTATGAATTTGTTTGTGTGATAAAACTCAAGTACTATCCCAGTTTTTTGCCACAGAATTATAACCCGCAATGGTAACCCACATAATACCTCCTGTCAGTTTCAGTATTTTTCCATTAGATCACAACACGTGTTGAAGTTAAGAAACAAAATCTGAGAAATTCTCGGCGATCACTGCTTGCGCGGCTGACAGCAGTAATCGCCGACCCGTGGAGATTTTTCAAGTTTCATTGGCTTAAATTAAAAATAAGACCTCAAGACCTAGGTCGTGTCACAAGTATATTAGAGGTATGAAATTCGAGAAATTCTTGCATTTTTTTTAAATTCTCAAGTGATATATTCTCTTCAAAATGTCAAAAATAGCTTTATTAGGGCTTATTCGACGCGCAATTTAATAAGCTTTTTAACGGGGTTCAAAAAAAATATCTCGCTCATTTTGGTAACGAGTAATCACGTTTCAAAGTCAGCAGAGATTTTTATTAGTACTTTCACTGATCGTACTGACAATTTCCGACGGTAGTGTACTATTCAGCTTATGGTCGATATTTGTCGAGAATCATCAGACCGGCAGAAATTTTGAGGAGTTTATTCTCAAAAAGAAAATGTGTGACTGTGATAAATGAGGACAGTAACGAGGATTAAGTTTCCAATCAATATGAAACTAAAGCAGATATATAAATAAAACTTTCGAAAAATTTCAAATATAATAGTACCACGAATAATCATTTTATCTTTTCTATTACAATGTATATATACATTATGTATATATATTGTATCTAATAATGTGTAAATACACTTATATAATTGTATTATATGAATATATTCAGGTATCAATGGGCCTCAGGAGTAAAAGGTTATTCCTATAATTCCATCCTGAAGTATAGGGAAATTTTGTGGAATTATCTGGAAAGTAGTTTCAAGTCCTTTTATCATTAATCTAACTCCTCCAAGAGTAGGGATTATATTTGAGCCAATTCCTATTAAATTGAAAATTCGTTTCCGATTTACATTTGCTGACGGTTTCAATATATTTTCTTTAATCAAGCTGACATTGGCTCCAGTGTCAATCATGAAAACAAATTTTCCAAAGAGGAAAGTTAAATTTTCCAGTCTTTTCTGAAATAATTCATCCTTTGACTTTTGAACTCGAAATTTTTCTCTTAAATGTTCAGTTTTTCATGTACTGGACCATCTTTAAACGTATGATTATTTCTGTGACAATAATGAAAACTAGATTCCTCTCTGCCCTTTACAATTTTTTTGTTTGCCAATTCTGCGCAATCTCTTTTGAAATGTACTAACCTTTTACAATAACAACCTTGTATCTTGCTAATCCAAATGTTTTTATCTTCGAATTTATTTTCAGTTCGCAAATGTTCTATTCTTTTATTCGAATTAAATGGCGGTTTCGGGTTTTGTCCTACATTAGAACTCGAAGCAGCGTTCGGTGCTGAATTTTTCATATGTACTCTCTTCCAACTCTTAAACTTAAGATCCTCCTGATTTGCGAGTGCAATGGCTTTGTCTAGTGTGTTTATTTCTTTATCTTTTATGTGGGAATAAATATTGTAATCTAAACCGCGTAAGAAATTTCCTATTGCTGTGGTTCTGTAAGCTTTAAACATTCCAATGCCCTCTTCCCCTGGAGTATTTCCCAAAACTTGAGAAACTAATCTATTCAGTCAGTTTTGTGGACTTTAAGTTTTATTTGACAGTTTTCAGAAGAAAAACAAAATTACCTTATATTTCAAATGGAAAAACAAAAACAATAAATTCTTTATATATATAATTAAAAACTAAAGGTTAACAACCAACGCAGGGTCCCACTGGGAGCAACTGTCATCTAAAAAATGATATATTTTTGCACTCAACTTTAATTCGATGGTCTATCATCGACTGTTGCTACTGCGCTTGCGTTAGAGCCGTGCACTAGTTGGCCTACTTGATATCAATTAGAATTGAAAAAATCTCAGCAACTGACCTATCTACCATGTTGTATGAAAAAGGGCTTATGTTCGTGTATCCTAATGTGAACATAGCACTGCGCATTAGGGCGTATCGAAAAGATTAAATATTCTGCAATCGTGTTTAGTTCAGGCTAAACAGTTTCTGGCAGGTGCCAAAATAATTCCCAAATCATACGGGTCCTAGAAAAAAATGTCTTCAGTTCGCTCCAGGTCATTATATGCCAAAATAGGGGATAATAGTAGATTTCTCATCACCAGAGGCTCAAAAATGTTTTTTTTTTTATCGGGATAAGCGGTAAAAAATTCAGATTATATCCATATATATACCTGCTTAGTATAGACCCAATCAAAAAATGTTCTGTGTTCGCGCGTTCATGTTAAAGTGGCAGATAGTCGTAAAAGTCACGAAATATTATATATTTTTAACTATGACAAGCTCACAAATTGTTATTTGTGATCACTATAAGCGGTAAAAATGCATATTGTTTATACATATATACATGTTTAGCATGGACCAAATAGAATAACGTCCAGTATTCGCGTGTTCTTATTCGATTGACAAATAATCGTAAAATTCATGAAATATTCGATATTTTTAAACGTTGAAAGCTCAAAAATAGGGTGACCAGAAAAAAAACACTTTTGGTTTTCTTAGGAGCGAAAGGCAAATAACGGCAGTTTATGCGATTGTAGAAGCCAGGTTTTCTTTGTTTTATTTTAAACAATATTTAGAGGTGCCCCATCGTCTTTGAGTGTTGGCATTGCAAAAGCTGACAATTTCGGTAAGTGAAGAGTCGATCGTAAAAGTGCAATCTAAGCTCTTTTCATCGATGTGACTTTATAACAGGTATAGTTAGCGTCCCTTGAATTATTATTACTCACTTTTCTGAAAACAGTTGCAGCGTTGGGTTTCTGCTCAAGCTACAAGGATGTCGCGCTATTTGAAGCATCTGCTGTTAAATATTGGAAACCTGATTTAGACAGAAATTCCTTTTTTCAGTATATTTTTGACAACGCGGATTACAACATAAAAAACGTAACTGCGAAAGGTATGTTTCATTTCATGGGTAGAATAAAATGCATAACTCCGGCAAATAAGGTTCTAGATCAAGAAATTTGCAAATTGCTGAGTGTTCCTTCATCTAAAGAGATCGCAAGTACCGGTAAAATCCCTATACAAACATTTAAAGAAACAATATAAGAAGGTTTAAATTCAATAAAATTAAGTAACGTATATGATTCTGAAATTGAAAAAAAAATTAGCATCCCTTCAAGTCAGGATGTCCTTTGGTTGTTAGGTAGACATTTTCAGACACCTTCTCTTCCTTCATTGCAAGGTTTTATGGAAATTCTGACATCTACATGTTCGTACGTGCGATACAGATTCTTGCATTACCTTTTGTCAATTTACCTCCAACTGAATACAACACGGTGTTTACTGTTTTGAAATTTGCAAGTGAAGAATAAAAAAAATCCACGCAAGGGACTTGCTTTGTTACCTTCGATTTACCGCTTTATGTGAAAGCGAAGGATATCATTACTTCAGTGCAGAATGATCCTAACAATACACTTTCCAACATTATTATTAGATTAGGTGGCTTCTATCTTTTTATATAATTTCTTGGAGTAATTGGATATATAATGGGAGGTAGTGGATTGGCAGATTTATGGTCTACGGTATTCGGTTCTTCATCTGTTCCTCAAATGCTCTCTGGGCATGCTTACGCGCGAGCCGTTCAGGCACATATGTTAACGTACTGTGCATTAGGAAAAATCATGCTTAGTCAAATAATTCTAGACAGCACGGAAAAAGAACATGTGAAAAAACTTCTTGAAGATTTTAAAAAATCATCTCCAACTTTCGAGTCTGTAGAAAACGATGATTATATTAAACAAATCGTCCGATCTCGCTCCAAGTTGGGGTACAAAACGATCTTCTATTGATTTTGCCGCAAAACTGCAAAAACAATTGACAGAGGGTGACGTTTTGTACCCCAAGTTCAAGGAAAACGATACCATGTATAGTGGTAGCTTTCACACTCCCAAGACTAATTTTTGTCGTAGGGAAATGCTAACCTGAAACTAGCATTAGATTCACATTTTGTTTTTTCGGTGTTCAAGTGATCGAAAACGGAAAATTGAATCAGAAAATAATTATCAAATATTTGCTCATTGAGGGTAAACAATCATTTTTAAAATACAATGAAACGGTGATAACAACAAAGAATTTAATAACAAAATCAAACTATCAGATAAAAGCAATGCTTCATAAAAATAGTACATAAGAAGCGACGTAAGTCTCACGGTTTAAAACAAATACTTTGTGCAACGTTTTTTATTATTACTTACGGAACATTTGTGGATTTAAAAAATACATCTTATACTCCATACGTACTTACAACAATGTGTGATTTTGTATGGACACGTTCTTTACGACATTCACGTAGACACAAGTGACTCAGCATGTCTTCAGAACGTACTGCGAAGTTTTCCTGGACGTAAATATCAAATAAGTTTTGCAACCATTTTTAGAAAGCCCCAAAACGTACAAAGTCAGGCAAAATCATGTTGGAAAAGCATTCAATATCACAAAGATGCCATTAAAAAGTTTTTGGATCATTACACGTTTTTGAAGTTTAATTTGGCTTGACTTAGAAAGATTTAAGAATGTTATAAAGAAATAATTATTTCACATAATTCAGAAACATTTTTTCAAAGCTTCATTTGATGCATATTTATTCAACTTTATGTAAATTGGAAAGAAAAATATAAAAAAATGGACAAAAAAAGAATTGAAAGCGAGACACGTTCCTTGACGCGCATATGGCCTCCAGTTAAATATAATATCTAAGTGCCCGTGGTATTCAATCATACAAATTTTTGTCAAAAAATGTTCAAATTTCATACGACACAATAGACTCTCATTTGAGTAATTATCTTAAGTCTTTATATTGAAATTAGTTTTTATTGACTTTGAATTATTGGTCATTGCTACCACACTTGATGTGTTTTGAAAAGGATCTTGCCATTGCAGATACCTATTTAATGTTCTTTGCAAATTAGAAGCCTTCGTGCAAATAAGATGTATAAAAATAGAATGGTTTGGCCGAGAGCATATTAATAGAAAATAAGTTGATTCTTAGACTGTAAAATCAGTACGTTTGGCCGAGAACCCATTAATAGAAAATAAGTTGATTCTTAGACTGATAATCAGTACATTTGGCCGAGAGCCCATTAATAGAAATTTAACCTGACTTTTTTAAGTATTAAAGAGGAGAAAGATCAAAGAGAGAAGTAGCTACCTCTTAGCGTATCAAAGCATCGATTAGTTCTTTTAAGAGATTTAGTTTGTTAAAACTAAAAAAAAAGCAAAGACTTAGATTTTAGGGACTTGTTTTATCACGAATTAAATTTAGGATTCTTTTAGGGATTTCTTTTTTTCGAAAAACTAAATGCTAAGTTTAGATCAGATTACAGGGAGCATATGTAAATATAGCTCAGAGTAGGCTTTTATGAATAAAAACCTGTTTATCCCAAAGAAACTTTATTCTTTCTCCATGCGTAACTCGAAATACTCATCAAAATTATTAAAACAATTTAAATCTTGTTAAAAAGTTATCCTTGCCAAAATTCTGGCAGTAAGAATATATATAATAAAAAATAAGGTTAAACAACCACCGCAGGGTTCCACTGGGAGCAACTGCCATATAAAAATGACACCGGCTTCCAGTGGGACCGCGGTAAATCTCACTCATGGCCACGTCTCACAACCGTGCGACAAGTGGTCACAGGACACGACGAATTCACAACGACAGGCCGGTGAAACCCTCGCGTGTCTTGAGGACACGAAGCGACCCAAGGATGACAGCTTTCTGCATCCATCTCGCAAGTGCCTTGGCATATTTTTGGCAGAAGCATGATTGACTCCTGCGAGGAGCCACATGTTCTAGGGATCTTCTTTGACATCACTGGAGCGTTTGATAACGTATTCTGGTCGATGATCTTGGAGGGCCTAAGGGAAAGAGCTTGTCCGAAGAACCTCTATAATTTGATGACAAGTTATTTTGGTGATAGGACGGTGTCCCTCTCTTGGGGAGGAGGGAAAACAGTTTCTAAAAAGACCTCTCGTGGATGCCCACAGGGATCAGTGCTTAAGCCAAGTTGTTGGAATATAGTACTTGATTCCCTGCTAGTTAAGATAGAAAAAGTAATTGGTAAAATGCTCATGGCATACGCTGCCGATTTATCTGTACTTATAGCTGGCAAAACAAGATCGGCCCTGGAGAAACTGGGACAGAAGATCGTAAATTTGATAAGGGATTGGTGCAGGTCAGTGGGATTGCAGCTTTCCCAGTCCAAGATGGCAATCATGTACGTCAAATATATACCTAGGTCTCTGAAGCCGTTTAGCCAGTTAGCTAGCATTATAAAAAAAGGACGCGTACGAAAGGATAAGATGAGTATGCGCAGTCGAAACAAGAAGACTAGCAATTGTTCGGAAAAACATCGGCCGGTAATAAAACTGAACGGAAAAACAATTAAGTGCGTAAAGAGCTTCAAACTACTGGGAGTCCACTACGGAGAGAAAATAAAGGTGCAGACCCATTGCGAAATATTGTCAGAGTCGCTGAAAAAACTCTTTCATAAACTTGTTAGACTTGCAGGAAGCAAGTGGGGTTTAAATTGCAATACTTTGAAAATTATTTATCAGGGAGTTTTTGTCGCAAGAGCAACTTATGCTGCCAGAGCGCGGTATGACTTGGCGACCAATAGTGAATTGGAAGTTCTAAAAAGAGCCCAGCGCAGTGTGCTCATCGGCGTGACGCGGGCGTATAGAACGGTGTCAACTGATGCGCTCCCTGTAATAGCTGGTGTTTTGCCAATCCGAATAGCTCTTGAAGAAAGAGTCGCGTTATCTGCCAATCGCGTTAATTTTACTCTTGTCCTTTTCTTGACATGTCCATGTCTCGCTACCGTATAGTACAGCCGGTTCAGTTAGAGATTTATATACGGTCATTTTAGTTTCTTTTCATTAGTTTTTATTTCTGAGAATGGACCCTGCTCTACCGATAGCCTTCTTACCCGCATTAATGCTCCTATCTAACGCCTCATCTATTTTTTCATCGCTAGTGAATAGGCTACCTAGATATATGTATTTGTCAAATTGCTCTAATCTCTTACCATTCAGGACAATGTTGCACATTGTTTTCTTACTTTTTCCTTCAAACACCATTACCTCTGTTTTATTTACGTTAATTTTGAGGCCCATGTTCTTCATGCTTGTATTGAGTTTATTCAACATTCTTCGCAAGTCCTTGATTGATTCTGCCATGACAATCTTTTCATCTGCGAAAGCCAAACCACGCACCTTCACTGTTTCAAGATCTACACCTTCTTCGTCGAAGAGGGCAATTCTTAGACACTTGTCCATAAATATGATAGATAGCCATGAGGACATAACGCATACTTGTATAACACCCTGCATAATATCGAACCAGTCACTCAGTTTTCCATGAAGGTTGTATGTAAAAAAATCGATCTATGGTAGAATTTTTTCAAAGAGGAGCTATATTTAAATAGAATGATTATTTATATGCTAAATTAATTTCAAAATTTTCAACCATACCGATGCGGAGATAATTAATGGCAAAGGTGATTACTTCAACACGAAATTCGTGGACAATGCATAGGCACTCTCCAAAATTTAATTTGTAGTGATTGAACGCTCTGGTACAGAAATTGAAAAAATGTCAGTATTTGTGCTGCTTCAAAATACAAATTTTCAGAAAAAACATCCAATTTTTCCACAACGTAGTTCCATAGATTTTTATTATTATATCATTAACCCGTTTCCCTTTCGGGGTAGGCGTGAATTGCTCGGTGGTAAGGTAGTGATGTGTGGATGGGTATATAGGTGAAGGGTATTAGATATAGTAATCTTTAAAAGGGAAAGTATACATATGTATGTATATGTATGTGTATGTATTTTTCTGTGTATTTGTGTACGTATTTTTCTGTGTATTTGTGTATGTATTTTTCTGTGTATTTGTGTATGTATATGTCTCTTTTTAATTGCAGGTAATATGTTTTGATTATTTAACTTGCATAAGAATTTTTTTAATTAGACCTTGTAGTTTTCCTATAAATTATCCCTGATGAGGGGGCCTTAATTGGCCCGAAACATGTTGGTTCCCTGGTAGTATAAAAAGGACGGAGAGAAGAAAAAGTGAGAGGTTGGTTTTTGTTTGACTTTTTTTCTCTTTTTTTTCTCCCTCTTTTTTCATTTGGCTATTTTTGTCTCTAATCCTATCATAAAAGAGAGGTTGCGATTTTATCTCGAAAACTTAAGCCACATTCTCTCTTCAACTATTGGTTGGATTTAAATTCGCCGCCTATGCTTTAGAATCGAGATTAGAATCGAGATCAGCGGAATGTATTATGAAGCCAATGCATGCGCACCGAAGTGCGATCTAGAATCATTTTTGGGTTAAGATCAGAGCTGCGTATTATGAAGCCAAGGCATGTCCACAATTCATGTATTTTCGATTGATGATAGCTGACGATATGGACGTAAGAACTCATTGCTCTGCATGACATGGGGGGAGGGGGCTCCAGTCTATAAGAGGAAAACCAGTTGGATGACGGCGGCTAAGCATTTGCGGCGTTGTGCCGGCTATGTACGCCCCCCCCCCTTACTGACTGAGGGGGGCACCTCGAGCCACTCCCACTCACGCTGAGTCTAGGAGTTCTTACGTTCATGGCTGATTCCCGAGTGATTCGTTTGGTGGCGGTGAATGCTAGGGATACAAGTCGAGTTCGGAGTTTGAATTGTACAAGTTTAATTTGCATCTGCTTCAAATGAAATGAATAGAATTAGCTGTAAATTACATATTTACGTTAATTGCTAAGTTTTATTTACTATTCAGTTATTATAATGATAGCAGCATCGATTGCTCCTGCAGAACTAAGTTTCATTCTGGTAGCCAAAGCTAATTCCTCCGTGCAATGCGTTTGCTAATCTCAGAGGAATTCTTTTATTTGTACGATCACTCGATTCCTCGAAACTCGGTCTCCGAGGACGACCAGGTCTAGCTGGAGCAGCAAAAGTTGATGATTCTCCAACAGGCTTACAGCAGTTCTGCAAAAAAACGTTAAATTGTCCATCTTGACCCACAACTCGAGTTCTAAAAAAAAGAATGAAATTACTTACTGAAATAGTTATTGAAGTCTGCAACCAATTTTAATTTTTTCCCCCAAAAATGCATTATTCTTTCGATACGCTTCTTGCCACCTAATTTTCATGTTGAAAAGTAATTTTTTCAATACATTTTTGGCATCACTGCGAATCAAAAAAGATTCGGATAATTTTACAGCAATTTCCTCTTCCACATTTTCGAGTTGCGCATCTAAACTCAATTGAAATTTATCCTGAATTATTTCGAAAATATCTTGGTGAGTGCACGTGTAATCCATGGTACTTGAGCCTGAAATAAAACAAAAATAATGGATATCCACTACAAAAATAATGTTTTAATAAAAAAAAATTAATTCACATGTAAATCATGAAATCTATTATTGCACTACTCTGAAGACCCCTTACATGACAAGGAATAACTGAGGGGCTGATAGCAAAAGCGGACTAAGAAAAGAGTCGGAGCAAAAGCGGGTTGATTATTTCTGAGTGCAAGAAAGAATTAGCCCGCGCGCTACGGGCAAAAACGAGTTAAAGATTTAACTCATTTTTGCCCGTCGCGCGTGGCCTAACCCATTTTTGCTCGCACTCGTATTTCGATACGGTTCAACTCCAAACGAACTCTTGATTCGTTTTTGGCTACGCTGATATTTTCGTTCCGTTCGTGCCTGGACGATCGAGAATAAATAAACCTGATGTGTTTATCTCCATAATAGCTCAAGCGCAATATCAACGATTTTTCAACAAAAAACAAAGTATTTTCATGCCTGGTAGACTTAACCACCATATCTATATGTTTTTGGGGTCGCTGAGTCTGAATCCGATGTCCAAATATCCAAGTTAGCTCGTATTTTTCCAAAAAACGCAAAAAAAGACGTAAAATCGTCTAAAACAGCGATTTTTCTTGTATATTTTTACCAAAAAAAAATATCTTCATGCCCGGTGGACTTAACCATCATATCTATATGTTTTTGGGGTCGCTGAATCCGAATCAGGGGCCCAAAGAACCCAGTTGGCTCATATTTTACCAGAAAACGCAAAAATAGACGTAAAATTGACGAAAACAGCGATTTTTCTTGTATATTTTTGCAAAACAAAAAAATGTCTTCATGCCCGGTAAACTGAACAAGAATATATATGTATGTTTTTGGGGTCGCTTAATCCGAATCCGGGGTTCAAATAACCCATTTGGCTCATATTTTTCCGAAAAACGCAAAAATAAACGTAAAATCGTCGAAAAAAGCGATTTTACTTGTATATTTTTGCACAAAAAAAAGATCTTCATGCCCGGTGGACTTAACCAGCTCTAACTTCACGTCAAAAACAAATGACTGTGAAAAAAACAGATGACAGATCGCACTCGAACTTCACGTCAGTAAAGAGGACGTTGGTGCCTGTTTCAATTCCAATTCATCCACTTCCACCATAGCGCATGATTGCGTGGGCGATGCTGATGCATTTTGCTACAAATGTGGTAAATTTGAATTTTTAGAAAATCTTAGATTAATCAGCGATGACATAAAAACACATTATAAAAGCTATTTTGGTATGGAAGTTCAAAACCAAAATGCAAATTGGGTTCCTCACAAAGTTTGTAGTGCTTATTTTAGTGCATTCAATCGATTGAAAGCCAGAGAAGGAAATAAAAAAACTCTTCAGATTCAAGAACCTGCGATATGGAGGAAACCTCTTCGGAAAGAGGAATGCTACTTTTGTATGACAAACCTGACAGGAATCAATAGAAAAAAACAGGTAAAATAATAACTTATTCTCCTATAAACAATAATAAACAGAGTCACGTTCTCAGCTTCTAATTGCCGTAGAAGGTTGTTATAAAGCTGCATATTATTCTAAAAAAATAAATAACAACATCGCTTCACTTTCACATTTACATTATTTATTGTTGTTAAAGTTTATACTTTTTCCGTTGGAATGTATTCGATCTTTTATACCGTGAAGAAAGTCAATTTCCCTGACGCAGCATGGGGTCGTCTGAGATTTTTCGACGGCCATTGGCGTAGGCGTGGACGGTTACACTGCTTGTAGCAGAAGTTTCATTAGAAATTCTTCGTGGTGCATTTTTAATGCAACTATCATCTTCTTTCTTTGAAACTACAACAATTTTGGACACTCTTGTTCTGTCTTTGTTCCAATTTCGTTTTGAAGTTTGTCTGTTTTCGTTATAATTTTTACTATTTGGTTGAAAAGTAATTCTTTTCTTGCAAAATGATATTGTTACTTTCATTATGCAACTGCTTTGAAGAAAATTAGTCTTCTTCCTTAAGAATTCAACAATTTAGTAGAAATGTTTTTCTGTTTTTGATGACATATTCCACTTGTTCTTTTCAAAAGAACCAAAACCATTGAAGTTTTATCAAAGTAGTTCAACTGTCAAGTAAGTAGTAACATTTTCACCAGAAAAGAGAAATGGAAAAAATGCGCATCCTCGGTAAAAGTGAGATTAATTTTAGACGAAAATGCTTAAATTTCTAACAAAAATAAATGCGATCTTTTCACCAGGAGAGATAACTTTGGAAACGAACAAAGTATAATTTTTAACCAAGAATCGAAAAAAATTTCTACTCAATTGTTCAGTTTTCAAGGGAAGAAGAATCATTTTCTTCAAAGCAGTTGCATGCTCAAACTAACAAAATTATTCTTCAACTAAAGAAATACTTTTCAACCAAATAGTTGAACTTTCTACCAATATAGTGTAAACTTTAAAGGAACGCATGATTTCTCAACGAAGTAATTAATTAACAACATGTAAAAAATCTAAAGTTCTCAGACCTATATATAACTGGAAAAATAACAATTCTGTTGAGTTCGTCATTATACTTCGTAGTAGACTCGTTCATCTCCGAATCCCAAAAGTTAAAGTTCTTGGTTCAGAAAAAAATCTCAATAATGTCGATTTTTGTATATATATTGCAAATAGTCTCATTAACAACATGCTAAAAATCTGAAGTCCTCAGACTGCATTTTAAGCAAATAGATAGTTCTAATAATACATCTTGTAAAATTGTACAAGAAATGAGAAGACTATTTTCTACTGCTGTACACTTTGATGGGGCACCACGTGTACAGGATTGGCCTGGGATGAAGGGACCCCGGCCGGGCAGGTCAGGACAGGCAGAAGGTCTGTAAAATCTTCACAAAAGAAGTGATAAACATCATTAGTACTTAGGATAGCACTCAGAATTTTCCGTTTTCCACTCATTTAGATATCGTTGTTGGAAATACGTTTTTACGATTCGAAATTATGTTCTCAACGTTATAAAAATTTTCAGGCGCATTGTCAAAATATGAAATATTTTGTGTACGAAGTATGAGCTTCAAACATGGAAGTGATGATAAGAAAAAAAAACCGTCGAAGTTAGTAAAAAAAATAAGCAATATTACATGAAGTAATTGACTTATACTAATTCTGCGTATACTCTCTGAGAGATAGACCTTTATCATGCTCACGTCTGTAGTTAGGACTTCTTTTCTCGAAAACTGTACCTCACAGGTTTAAAAACTTAAAATACTAACAATGAATACTTTTTCCTATTTTCTAAGCAAACTATTGTTTTTATGTGAAAAATAAAAATATCCTTTTTTATAAAGAAAAAAATTCTGTACATTTTTCTACAGAACCTTAATTTGATTAAAATTAGTAGTTTCCGAGATAAACGCAAAAACACACAATGGCCGCTATTGTTTATTATAAAATGTTTAGCCATTGTTTAATCGATTTAGATTTTTTATATAATCATTAAAAAGAGAGGTATAAAGACCTTATAAGGGAGTTGCGACGGTTATACTCGGAATATTCTGTTAAGCTAATCGTCCTGATGATCGGCGCTCTTGGACGTGCCAAGGTTTCACTGGTTGATAGCCTGAAGAGCATCCATGCGTGTCAAGAAAATGCTGAGACAATTACGGGGAAAATGCAGAAGACGGTCGTCCTTGGGTCGCTCCGTGTCCCCAGGGTGCACGAGACTTTTGCCGGATCATTGTATTGAATTCATCGCAGACTGGCCACCCAACTCGCGGTCGTGAGACGTGGTGACAGCTGCAATTTTACCGCGATTTCACTGGGAGCGGGCGCCATTTTTAAGATCATCACCTGCTCCCGGCGAAATCCTGCGTTTTTCCTTATGAAAAACTTTTAACTATATATATTTATACATTTGTTTTTCATAAAGTTCTGTACAAAACAAACAGCAAATAAGTGACTTCAAAAAACGCAAGAACACCGCTATTGCTCCCAACCACACAATTTGTTAAAAATTGTTCATTTTAGAGTTAAAACTGCAAAAAGTTATAAAAATAAAAAGGCACAGAAGCTTTGTTTTCTTTGTAGATATAACAACAATCAAATAGTCAAATTTCGATACTCTTCTATAATTTAGTCGAAGATCTTGTTTTCTAAATATTGACAGATTACAAGGCCTAATTTTGTTACTTTTACAACGCTTTGAACCTGCCATTCTTTTCAAAAGAAAGCACTGAGAATTTCAGTTTACTTTACTTTCACTAAAACTTGAGGCAAATATGTAAATAGCAGATTCTTTTATACAGCAATAAAAAACCATGAATCATCGTCCTTATGTGAAAAAAAGCATTCTTATCTTTATTATACAACGTATTCGAAACTTTAAAATTAGAATATCATAACAGTTTTCTTGATGAAAGATGAGCCTTGTTACATTCTCATCCAGAGAAGGTGTTAGATTTGTGTAAAATTTGACCCCCCCGGTTTTTGTCAAATGTCCACGTTTTATAAAGATGAGTTTTTTTAAAACAGTTTGAATTGTATTCATATTTTTCTATTGTTTATTTTGCTGATGTAATTAATTTATTTCATAAACAATTGTAATTGTTCCCCTAAAAAATATATTTATATATAATAAATTATATATTAGGGTGGTCCAAAAAAATTATATTTTCTGATTTTTTAAAGTTTCGCCCTTGAATTTCAAAAAGAATCGTAAAAACTTTAAAATGATTATATAAAACTACCATTTGAGCAGTATGAAGCCTGAAAAATTCGTTTAAAGATTTAATTTACCCCCAACTTTGCTAAAACACACTCCTAAGGACACTAAAAAGTGATTTGTAAGTGTCTTTTCTGAATTTTGTGAAAGTAAAATGAAAATTTAAGTGGCAAATTTATATAACAAATTTTATTACACAAATATGAAAAATAGTGCTCTTGAAATAAACTTTTTTCCCTTTTCACCCTTAATAATCCATGAAAAATTACCCTTCCTTTCTTTGGAACTTTTTTTTTATATAAAGAAATTTATATTAAATATTTTTATTAATCAGTTTTAAAGAAATAAAATGTAATTTTTCAAGGATTATTAAGGGTGAAAAGAGGGAAAATGTTTATTTTAAGGGCAATATTTTTCATATTTGTATAATAAATTTTTTTATATAATTTCCCACTAAAATTTTCATTTAACTTTCATAAAATTCAGAAAAGATACTTAAAAATTACTTTTTAGTGTCTTCAGGGGTGAGTTTTTGGAAAGTTAGGGGTAAATTCAATTTAAAAATTTTTCTCAGACTTTGTACTGCTCACATGGCAGTTTTACATCATCGTTGTGAAGTTTTTACGATTCTTTTTGACATTCAAGGGCTTACTGAATTTTTAACGCTTAGGGGTACTTTAAAGGCCGTGTACTGTCTCTAAACATGTTTTTAAGAATCTCAAAATATTAGGAAAATTTTTTTCACAAAAAGACACAAAATGAGGGGGTGAGATTTAAAAAAATCAGAAATAACATGTTGTTAATGAGACCATTTGCAATGTCTGTTCGAAAGGCGACATTATTGACATTTTTTTCTGAACCAAAAAAAAACAACTTTTAGGATGCCGAGCTGAACGAGTCTACTATGAAATACACTGAAAAAATCAACACAATTGTCATTTTTCCAGTTATATATAAGTCTAAAAACATTAGATCTTTTACATGTTTTTAATGAAACTCTCTGCAATATCTATACAAAAATCAGCAATATTGAGATTTCTTTCGAACCAAGAAAAATAACTTTTGGGATTGAGAGCTGACCGAATCTACTATCATAAACACGGAATTGTTATTTTTCCAGTTATATATAAGTCTGAGAACATGAAATTTTTTACATGTTGTTTATGAAACTATTGGCAATGTCTGTACAAACTTCAACATTATTAAAAATTTTTTTTGAACCCAAAAAAAAAACTTTAGGATGCCGAGCTAACCGAGTCTACTATAAAATACACTGGCGAACTCAACAGAATTGTTATTTTTCCAGTTATATATAAGTCTGAGAAATTTAGATTTTTTACATCTTTTTATGAAACTCTTTGCAATATCTATAAAAAAATCAGCAATATTCAGATTTTTTCTGAACTAAGAAAAATAACTTTTGGGATTCAGAGCTGACCGAATCTACTATGATAAACATGGAATTGTTATTTTTCTAGTTATATATAAGTCTGAAAAAATTAAATTTTTTACATGTTATTTATGGGATATTTGCAATGTCTGCACAAACGTCGACCTTATTAAAACTTTTTCCTGAACCAAAAGAACAACTTTCAGGATGCTGAGCTGACCGAGTCTACTATAAAATAAACTGACGAACTCATTAGAATTGTTATTTTTTCAGTTAGATATAAGTCTGAGAACGTTAGATTTTTACACGTTGTTGATAAGGCTATTTGCCATGTCTGTACAAAAATCGACATTATTGAGATTTTTTTCTGAACCAAGAAAAATAACTTTTAGGATGCTGAGCTGACCAGTTGATCTGGTGTTCGAATCCCAGTGGAGTGAGAGGAGAGAGATCCTTTTTTTCTGAATAAAATTTGAATTTAATATATTGTATAGAAGTCCTAATCAAGGGGAACATGTTCAAAATTCCGATCATGATTTAGAAATACCAAATAAAACTAATTTTCCTGCTCAAAGAAAAAACTATCGAGGCATTAAGGTCAGCTCGCGACATTATTCTAGAATATAACGGCGAAAACATGTCTGTAACAATCTTTATAGAACATTGTAGGTCTGCAGCTACCGGACTGGAAGATAACGAAACAAATGATCTCGTAATGCTAACTCGAACAAAAATAACGGAAAAAGCTAGGCGATATATCCAAGATAGAGTTGGACTAGATTTTTAAAATCTAATGCAAATTTTAGAAACTAATTTCTCATCAAAGTTAGATACGAGCCAGTTAATGCAGGAATTAGCTACAATTACCCGAGAGAAAAATGAAGAAATAGTTGAATATGGAACCAGAGTCAATGAAATTCTAAATAAAATTATCGCTCAAGTAATGAAAAAGACACCTGATGAAAAGGGGTTAGAAAGATGTCAAGAATATGAAGACAATGCAATTAAAAATTTTATGAGGGGTTTAGATCGTGCTACCTTGTCCTTTGTTAAAGTTAAATATCCTTCAACTTTATACAAAGCAGTTGAAATTGCCACAGGAGCTGATTTAGAAAACAAGAGTTGGAATAAAAGTCACAATAGATTTGAAAATCCTTCTTTTAAAAATAATTCTGAAAGTCGTGAAAGTAAATTTAAATTGTTAATCAAAAACGTGTGGCTCATATTACTAGCGATACAGATACACCGGGACCATCGCGGGGTACATCGCTCTCATCTATAAGATGTTTAGTTGCAATGAATTGGGGCATTTTAAGCATGAGTGTCCCAGGAATTCACAGGAAAATAATCCAACCTCTATTAAGCGGGGGGGGGGGGGGGGGGGGTTGGGGGGAAAAAAAAAAACTTTTTTTTCCTTTGATAAAACTGCCAGCGAGACAAGAGGTTCTCATTTACAGTAATTACAGAAACTGCAGGTACAATTCCTAAAGCAAATCCACTCAAAAAATGCCCAGGAGTGAGCGCTTCGCAGCTTTCCGGAGCATCATTGACGGGCACAAGGGGCCGAGAATTCAAACAACATGCAATCTGACACAAGAGCGTTTCGAATTCTTCAACAGACGGGGTAGAATTCGCCAATAATTTACGCAAGTGCAGTTTAACACTTTTAACCCCAGCCTCCCATAACCCACCAAAGTGTGGTGCAATAGGAGGCATAAAATGCCAAGTTGTGCCATCTGAGGTCAAATGAGAAGCTAAATTTGAATCATTCTGCAGAGTCCGGAAAGCTTGCGAAAGCTCTCGATCTGCGCCACAAAAATTCGGCCCATTATTGCTGTATACATCAGTAGGAATTCCTCGGCGTGAGGTAAATCGTCGAAATGCGGTTATAAAAGAGGCGGTACTATAATCGTGAACTAATTCGAGATGTATCGCTTTGGTACAGAAGCAAACGAAAATTGAGATCCAAGCCTTATGCGATTTTACCCCACGACCTGAACTTGAGCGAACCAGATATCGACCTGCATAATCGATGCCAGTGTGAGAAAAAGGACGGGAAGGAGTGACTCTTGGAGTGGGAAAGTCACCCATAAGTTGAGTTTCCGTTTTAGCTTTATCGCTTGCACACACTACACACCGATGGACAATTGTCCTAATCTCATTTCGTGCGCCAATAATCCAATATTGGACGCGGGTCATGTAAAGGGTTAGCTGAATCCCGGCGTGTAACCAATTGCGATGGAACTGTTCTAGTATGAGAGTTGATTCCCTATGTTTAGGCAAAATCGCGGGGGATTCTTGATAAGCTAACAACTTTGATTGACGCAACCGGCCACCAAGACGAATAACGCCATCACGATCGAGAAAAGGATTGAGCCTTTTCAAAGGGGATTTTGTTGTTAGTTTGTTACCTGTCTTTTCGAAACTAATAGGACCTGACAGAAGCCACATCCTATTAGGTTTCTATTCGGTTTCTAATAGGCATTTTTACTAGGGCTTTAGGTGCCGTCCAGTTCTATCCAACCGCGTAAAAAAGCGCTGGCTAAAGTTTGATGCCAGCCGTGATCTAATCCGCTGGCGGCGCTGCTACGCTTCTTGCTGACAGATACATTAGGCTATATGACAAATTCAAATAAAAAATGAAGTATTAATGAAAGAATAAGTTTAAGTGATTCATAGTGCGCGTAAATGAAATTAACTATTTTAAAGAAGGCTTTTGTGCATTAAAATTGCCGGATATAGAGGTAATAGATGCGTATAGTTACGAAATGCATTTCGGGCTACGAATCCTCTATGGAGAAATCTCACCTTTTTTCTGCTCCCGAAGATAAAAATTAACTCGAAAAATGGCAAAGGGCCATTTCGCGAAAATATTTTACATTAAAAAGAGGACTAGTGGTGTGCCACAAATATTTTCGACAGGAGGAAATAATTTGGACAACAAAAATTTTCTATATCTTTAAATAAAAACTATAAATATATTTCCACAGGTGATTGTTACATTAGAAAATTATATCTTAGATATGTGTCACATTATCTGGAGCATGGCTTAATTGTATAAAATATAATATTTTTCGAAAACAAGTTTTCCAATAAAAAGAATATATATATATATATATATTCGGTTTCGGTTTCTATTCATCTGGAATAGAACTGAAGGGCCTATGACAAAGCCACCGAACGCGTCCTCGGGTTGCGGATAGAGGGGCCCTGTGCCAAGAGTTTCTGCTGAATATGGTTACAATAATTAATAAGCAGTCGCAGACAATTGTCCAGGGATGATCCAGAAGGAATAACCCCTAAGCGGAGGCGTAGCAACCGTGCCGAAAGCTGAATGGCACCTGGGTATGGTGTCTTAAACGGTGACTCTGGGATACCGGGCGACCTCTCAGAGTATGCAGCCTTATCCTTGCACGCGGGGCTCTCAACCCATACTTTGGGTTCATTTAGAAACCATTATCATTTTGGGTTCCTTTTCAGCAAGAGAGGTTCCTTTTTGTTGTAGCTCCTTTGGAACCAAAAATTGGTTCCAATAGAAACCCCAGTTTTTTCTGTGCAGTTTATATACAGTGGACAAAACACTGATATTTTTAATTTGTTTTATACACAAAAATTTATAAAACAAATGAAAAATATCATTTTCTTGTCCACTATAAACTATATATCAATTTTTCACATTAATTTTTTTATGTTTGAAAATAAATTTTTTTATCTATAAATTTAACTATTCCATCCTTTCAAATTTATCTTTATTAGTTGAAAATGCAACTGTTTGGTTGAAAATTAATTTGTTCAAGTTGAGGATTCAACTATTTTGTTAAAAGTTACTCGCTTTGGAAGAATTCATCGGGGTTTTATTTAAAATAAACATATTTTTTTGTTAAAACATCAGCTGTTACAATTTTTGTGGAGAAGTCATCTTTTTTGTTCAAAATTAAACCATTTGGTGAGAAATTCATCGGTTTTGATAGAAACCTAATTTTATTTGGTGAGAAATACAACAGTTTCGTTAATAATTAATCTTTTGTGGTTGTGATTCAACTATTTTATTGAAAATTCGTCCTTTTTGGAGGAGTTCAACTGTTTTTTCATTTAAAATTAAAATATTTTTTGTTGGAATATCAGCTATTACATTTTTCATTGAGAATTCATATGCTTTTGTTATAAACTCAAGTAATTGGTTGAAAGTTGAATTACTTTATTAAAAAAATTTTTTTTTGGCTTTAACGAACACATTCTCATAACGTATCTCGTGCTTCGCACTCGATTTTATCCAAAATCTGAACTTTTCTACACTATGTTCAACATTATTATATCAAATATATATCATATTTATTTATGTATCTCAAGCTGTTACTGCTTATTCAGATTTTGCAAAATAATGTACAAATGTTATTTTTCATGATTACTTCAATATTTGCTCCTTATTTTTCCTCGCATACTATCGCAAAAGTTGAGTGACGAAGTTTCGAATTTCGAGTAAATAGCTATTGAGTATTAAAATATAGAATGTAGAGAAGTTTATTGGAGAATTTAAGCGCTTCATATTTAATAGAAAAAAAGATATACGAGTTCAAAACTAAGCGCTGAGTACGGACGCGCTAGTTTGGCGCGCAATGATTAACGCGGCAGGCGTATATAGGAGCTTGAATAATGTTATAAATCGCTCTCATTTACCAATAAACTTTTTGACATGATATATTTCAATACTAAATAGCTATTCACTCCAAATTCGAAACTTCGTCACTCAACTTTTGCGATAGTATACGAGAACTCATAAAACCTGACGGTACAAATTTGAAAATTCGCCACTCAGCAATTAATTGATTTGAAGATTTCAGATGGGGCTCATTTTGTAGGTAATACCTCAAGGAATAAGTGATTACAAGCTTCCAGCAGAAATATGACTAATTTGCTGAGATATAGCGAGTTGAGTATCAAAAAGTATGTAAATTTTGCTTTCCTCATTTTGCACTAAATTGCATTTTTTTCAATGTTCCGGTATTTTAATGAAAAAAAAACTTCAGTTTCGTGTTTAGCAACCTCGAAAACATGAGGTAAAACTGGTTTGAGCGATTAGAACGCCGTGGTCACATACTGCTATTTCTAAGCGACTTTTTGGTGGTGTCCCGCTCGCCTACAATCAAGACATGCTGAAGTCCATAAGTTCGACTCCAGCATTTCTCCTTATTGAGACGGAGCCAAGCTTCAATTTATATCTTCGAGACAAGTTTGTATGAATTGAAGGCATATATTTATATCTTGAGTCGAATTCTTATGACTTCAAGATGAGCTGTTTATCATTATTATTATATCATTAAGCCGTTTCCCTTTCGGGGAGGCGTGAATTGCTCAGTTGGAAAGTAGTGATGTGTGGTTGGGTATATAGGTGAAGGGTAGATAGGTATATAGGTTTAAGGTATAGATATTTTAGATTATGACTATTTGCTTGAAGTCTTAAAAATATACAAAATTTTCCCACGCATCATTGACTTCCTAAGTCGTGCGATGATGACTTGGGGTACAAAAATCAAGTATTTTGATCATGGACAATCAAGGTTGGTGTTGAACCCACTAAGCAGAACACTAAATAGCATGTCTCATGGGTTCTGAGTGCATAATAACGAGAATGGTCATCAAGCGACCCATCTTCTATACATGGATGACCTGAAGCTTTACGCCAGTTCGGACCAGAAACTGCAGCAAGTGATCGATATCACAAAGCAGTTTTCCAATAATATCCACATGGAGTTCGGACTAGATAAATGCAGAATAGTGCATTCAACTATAGGAGAATTAGGGACAGCAGAGCTTGAGAACGATTTCGAGAATGACATCGAGGCCATGTCTGAGAGGAAGTCATATAAATACCTGGGTATTCTCGAATCTAAGGGTATTCAGCATACGATAGTTAAGAAATCCCTAACGACGACCTTCGCTACAAGACTCAGATTGGTTCTGAAGAGGTCTCTTAACTCGGCAAACAAGATCAGAGCAGTCAACACCTATGTCATCCCTGTCCTCGCGTACTCCTTTGGGCTCATCAAATGCTCGAACACCGACCTCGAACGATTAAACTGAATCATCCGCGTAGAAATAACGAAGCACCGAATACACCACAGTAATTCGGCAATTGAAAGGGTAGTTCTACCACAACATAGAGAGGGTAGGGGCATTGTAGATGTCAGGAAACTGTGTATGTTACAAGTTATACAGTTGCAAGACTATTTTAACAGCAAGCGAGATGTTACGCTTTACAACACCATCTGTAAAGCTGATCTTCACTACGCGCCCTTGAACTTGTCCTCAGATGAGGCCTTGTGCACCAGAGCAGAAACCAGAGAGGAATTAGAAACGCAATGGAGGCAGAAAGCCATCCACGGCGAGCACCCCAAAACGTTAGATCAACATGAAGTGGATAGTGAGGCATCCAATATTTGGCTAGTAGAAACTGATAAAATTACTAATTTAACAGTCAGATACAATGCTACTGATTGCATTAGTAAAATTTCTACTAATTCGGATTTAGAGTATATATAGGCATTTTTATAATCCAGATAAACTGTTTTGTTGCGTTTCAGAACCTTATGAAAATAATTATTTATCTCAAGTGCTTATAGCAATCGGCAGAAATGTCAAAGAAAGTATATATGCAATAATTCTGAGGAATATCGACTTCTCTCAAGTCTTTTCTGGAGAAAAAAGAAATAATATTCGCAAAATGTCAGATTACATTATCACGAAGACCGTCAAATTTGTTTCCATACTTATGAGCCAATATTCGCCAGATGCGGCATCCGGGGATGTCGTCCTAATATTAGCATAATACAATTTTCTTTGAAAGAAGCACGTCTCCGCAATTAAGTAATAAACGGGATTAAGTCTTAGGGATTTCAATTTTATCAACTACATTACTAGAAACCTTTTTGCTAATCTCCGTGAAAGAAGTGGGTAATAAAAAAAAGGTCATAAAGAGAAAATTGTCACTCTTGAACGAACGGTCAATGGACAGGGGAATTCTCCGAGAGGCCCAACACCAAACGCTGTTATGAGATTTTAACAAAATAGTTGCACTTCAACCAATTAGTTGAATTTTCAACTAAAATAGATTGATAATCAACAAAAGAGTTACATTTTGAAACAAAATGAATGAAATTTTTATCAAAGGAGATGAATTTTCAATCCAAGAAGACGAATTTTCATGCTGGTTACTGTTTTAAACGGTAGTTTCAAGTAAATTAAAAAACTTATTTTACAGTGAAGAGAATTTCATTAAAATACATTAATCTATGAATTTAAATAATAATTCAAAGAAATTTCAATATTATCTTCTTATACTTAAAACTCAGTGCATATTTATAGGTCAAATTAATGTGGGTCCTGTATTGAATTCAATTTGAACCGTTTCAAATTCCTAATGTTCATAGTAAAAATATTGCATTTTACACATCAAACTTTTCTAACCTTAAAAAATCTTTCTACTGCTTTACCGTCATATTTGACGAAGAACGAGAAAATCAGCGCTCTACTTCGTAGTACGGTGAGGGCAGCACCTCGATATGGCAGAAAATGTGATGTTCTATATATATATAGTCCCCCCACTCTGACACCCCGTGCCGCATCTAGGCTTATAATATCTTTGCTTTTTCATGCTCATTTTGCATAAAATTATTCCTGATAAAATAGATTTCTTTTCCATCTTAATTTAAAAATTTTCTAAATTTGTTGTTCGAAATCATTAAAAATCTACATTTTTTTTTAAATCTTTCACTTTATATACTTTAAAACTAGAAACAAGATATCCTTTTTCTTAAAAATTGTATCGCAAGATTTCGCATACATTGCTGTCGAAACCCTGAATTCGCATTCTGTTAAATATGACTTTTAGTGGCTGTTTTCAGTTTCTTATTTGCTGAGATTTCAAAAAATTTGAAACATAACATAGATTTTTCAAAACTTTGAAAAAGGAAAGCTTTTCAAGAATTTTAACAGATTTTAAGAGTATAAAAATATTTTCTTAATTTTCCTAAGAAAATGTACAATGATTTCTTCATTTTTTTAAATTAACTTGAAGAGCATATTTAAAAACATTTGAAAATATTTTAAGATAATACAAACATTACAAGACATTTCAAAAACTTTTAAAAAATTGTCAACACAAATCTGGAAGATTTTAAGGCAATTTTTATAAATTTGCACAATTTAAAAAAAAGTTCAGGAAAAATTTGAATTCATTTGAAACATAGTTTTGAATATATTGAAAAATAATTTTAATATTGAGAAGATTTGTAACAAGTTTTTAAAAAATGTAGATTTTTGAAGATTTTGAAATAAAATTTTGGAATCTTTTGAAGAATTTTAAAGGGTTTCAAGAAAAAAAGTTTTTTTTTCTTAATATTACTTGACAACATTGGAAGTCAAAGTGTGGATTTGTTTTGAAAGCGCACGAGGAATCAAACTATCGATTGGCGTAAGAAAATGAAAATCGATTTTTTCCACATTAGGTCCCTTTCTTCGCGGACGGTCACATATGTATTTATAACCTTAGGGAATGAACATAGAATTTTATTATATAGTTCAGAATTCAACAATTGATTTTGAAATTCAACTATTTTGTCGAATCGCAACTATTTTGTCTTCTTAAATTGAAAGTGGAATTCATGTATTTTGTTGAAAATCAATTTCTTTGGTTACAAGATTAACTATTTTGTTGAAAATTTGTTTATTTTTTTTTAAATTAATCTTTTTAACTAAAACTATAACTATTCCATTTTTGGTTGCAAATTCATATATTTTGTTGCAAATTCGTCTTCTTTGGATGAAAATTAATCTTTATGGTTGAAAATTATTCTTTTTGTTGAAAATTCAACTATTTGCTTCAAAATTCATTTTTACATTCTCATCAGAGAAGTTATTAGATTTGTGTAAAATTTTACCCCCTCCCCCCCTGTTTTATCAAATGTCCACGTTTTGAGACACCCTGCACCCGAAAATACGAATGTGTCTGGCTATATGCATGCATGCATGTCTGTCTGTATGTATGTCTGTATGTCTCTCTGTTAGTATGATAACTTTTGAAAGAATTGACAGATTGGATTGGCCTTTGGTATACTCTTTGACTGTCTTAAAATGAAGGTCAAATTCGTTAGCCAGCCATTTTGTATAAAAATTCAAGAAGCGAGCGCATGTTCGAAATTTTCTAGACAACCTTTTTTCAAGATTTGAAGATTCTATGTACGGTTATTATTAGTACTCAAAAAGACGAACAATTTATCCCCATGACTTTTTATGATTGAAAAAAAATTACCAGAGTTGTAGCATTTACAAAATTCCAAAAAACAAAGGAAAATGAACCTTTTAAGCCAAACAGCGGACGATATGAAAAAATTTCACTGAAGGAAAAACGTTGCATTTTAAACACCATACAAGATTATTACAACAACTTTTTGAATTTTCCTGAACCATCACACATTGGAGGTAAAGCGTGGTTTATCGGGTCCGAAGTATTTAAATTGAATTTTTCTTTTACTGTGACTTACACATACTAAATTGAAGTCCATAAATATTTCTGTAATCAGTTGAAAAGTCTATGTAAATGGTTTATTTTTATATTCAAATTTTTTGTTGCAAATATAAAGAAGCAATATTGTATACGTTAATATCTAAGATATATTTCCCGTTGTGAATTGGCTTTCTTGAACCGCACATCACTTTTATTCTGTTATGTGAATTATTTTTACATGTTTTTCAAGCTAAAGATGTTTTTTTTATATATAAGGGTGCTTATTGGGTCTTTTATATACAAATAAATTGACCGACCAAATAAGCACCTTTATGTCCATCAGACATTAGATGTAAAGCGTACTTTATTGGGTCGTAAATATTTAAATTGAATTTGTTTTTACTGTAGCTGATACACACTAAATTGGATTTCATCGATATTTCTGTAATAAGTTGAAAAGCCTATGTAAAGGGTTTATTTTTCTATTTAAATCTCTTTGCAAATATAAAAAAGCAATATTGTATACGTTAATATCTAAGATATATTTCCCGTTGTAAATTAGCTTTATTGAACCGTACATCACTTTTATTTTGTTATGTAAAACATTTTTACATATTTTTCAATCTGAAGATGTTTTTTTTATATATGATGGTGCTTATTGGGTCTTTTATATGCAAATATATTGGCCCACCCAATAACCACCCTTATGTCCATCATACATTAGAGGTAAAGCGTGGTTTATCGGGTCCTAAGTTTTTAAATCGAATTTTTCTTTTATTGTGACTTATACATACTGAAATGTAGTTCATAGATATTATTGTGATAAAATGAAAATTCTATGTAAAGAGTTTATTTTTGTATGTAAATTTTGTTTGCGAATATAACGATGCAATATTGTATACGTTAATATCTAAGATATATTTTCCATTGTAAATTAGCTTTCTTGAACCGCACATCACTTTTATTTAGAAGTTTCTTCTCTTTGATGGAAAGTTTAACTACTTTGTTGAAAATTTATTTTTTTGTTTATATTTAAATGTTTGCCATTATTGTTGAAAATTTATCTTTTTCGTTAAAAATTTGTCTTTATTGATAGGAAAGTAATCTTTCTAGTTAAAATTTCCTCTTTTTTGTTTTGTTAAAACTTCAACTTTTTGGCTGAAAAGTATGTTTTTTTTTTAATTCATATTTTCGGGTTGAAAATGGAACTGTTGTACAAGAAATTCGTCTTTGGCTTGAAATTTCAACATTTTGGACTCCATTTGTTTATTTATTGAATAGTAGTAGTAGTTTCTTGCTTTTTAAAGTATACAAATACATTATACCAAGGGTGATAGCCGCTTTGCAGAAATAACATTTTGTTAACAAACTTTTTTTTTTAATGAAATTCAACTTTTCGTTTGAACATTCGTCTATTTTGACAAAAAAGACCTTCTTCTGGATTTTAAATTTACCTGTTTTACTAAGAATTAAACTATCTTCTCAAAAATTCAATTACTTCATGTAAAATGCAACTATTTTATCGCTGAAATTTAATATCTTTATTTAAAATTCGATCCTTTAACTGAAAATTCATATTTGTAGAAAATTGCTATTAACAATAAAAAATATGTTTCTAAAAAGTTATATAAATATCTACTTATCAGTAGAAAGTACTATTCTCATGTACTAGAAGCAACTTATTTTATGAAAAAATAGCGAAAAAAGCATTAAGAGCGCAAAAAACTCGAAAAACTTAATTTTTCACTTATGGGATTTTCTTGGGGCCCTATAAAACAGACTTACGGGGTTGATATTTAATCAATTTATTTTTGATATTCCTGTATAATTTTGAAGAGAAACGTTGAGTTTCAACTCGATTAACCTAATATTGACGATTATGAATAAGATTTATAGAACCGTCTTTGTTCCTTATAGGAAATACGTGTTAAACCTTATGGAACTTGCGGAAAATCTCAATAACATTCTTTTACTTCAGATATCTATCTGAACAGGCGTTGCCTACACCATACATCAGGACCGTAGAGATCTATCTTATCAAGCACCGTGTAATCATTGCGTTCACGAGCAAGTTTCATTGTAGTGTCTCCCTACCAGCCCCATGCATCACTCCTACTTTTTCTGTTCTCTTGATAATTTTTATGAATATAAAATAAGAACATAGTTTTCAGTAGCAATAAGAGCAGCTGTTATTAGTAATAAAAAAATGCATGATAACGTGTATTTAATATTAGGAAAATTGAATATACAGCTGACTTTCTTGAAAACAGTTTCGATTGTATTCATATTTTTCTATTCTTCATTTTGCTAATGCAATTATATAATTTTATAAACAATTTTAATTGTTACAAATTTCAAACATTAATTGATATTATTCAATTAATAGTAGTAAAAATAATATTTAAACCTTAATAATTAGCCTTAATATACTTTTTCATTAATTCATCTAGAAATTTCCTCTCTCTACAAAATATATATTTATTTATAATAAATTATATATTAGGGTGGTCGAAAAATATTATATTTCTGATTTTTTATAGTTTCACCCCCTTATTTTGTGTATTTTGATGGAAAAAAATTCCTAACTTTTTTAGAATTAAACAAAAATGTTTAGAGGGAGGGCATGGCCTTTAGGGTACCGCAGTGTTAAAAATTCAGAAAATCCTTGAATTTTAAAAAGAATCGTGAAAACTTTATAACGATCATGTCAAACTACCATGTGAGCAGTACAAAGCCTAACAAAATTTTTTTAAATTGAATTTACCGCTAACTTTGCCAAAACTCACCACGTAAGACGCTGAAAAGTAATTTTCAAATATCTTTTCTGAATTTTATGAAAGTAACCTGAAAATTTAAGTGGGAAATTATGTAAGAAAATTTGTTATATGAATATGAAAAATATTTCCCTTAAAATAAACATTTTCCCCCTTTTCACCCTTAATTATCCTAAAAAAAATGCATTTCATTTCTTTAAAACTGCCTGAGTTTTGCCTGGGTTAAGAGTGAGACCATTCTTCCAGGCCCAGAGGATCACACGATCAATATCCTCCTGGATTAGAACAAGTAATCCAAATTCTGAAAATTTGCTGTACTTCTAGGGACGACTGAAAAATCCCGAAAAATAAAATTCTTGATACTGTTAAAATTAGCGGTCAATAAAATTTCAAAAACAATAAAATTCCTGATGAGTTTTTATATCACCGAATAATAAAATTCCCGATACAAAATTGCCCAATTATAAAATGTTTGACCTAGAATATTCCTTAATTATAAAATTGTAAAATTTAAATAATTTAACAAGTTTTTTCTTGATAAATATTATTTATTTATTAAAAATTCCAGAATAAAATATTTTTATTAAAGAAATCTTCGTTTAATATTTTAAGTTTTACTAAATTATGGTTTGAATGTAAAATAAAAATAATTCTATAAAATCTGTTCAAACAAATTAATTCAAAGACACGTGCGCCTCAAATGGAAAAAAAATTTCTCTCTAAATTTTCTTCGAACCTAATAACATTTTCCAAACAATCTTTGCAGGATTCAAAACAGCACTAATTTATCTCGAAGTTTCTTTTTATTTATTTTTTAATTAAGGATTCGATCTTTGAGAACATTTTTTGTAACTTTAAAAAAATACTATGTACATTTTCAACCTAAATTTTTTAACCAGAAGTATATTGCTTTCAATTAATGTTATTTCGAATTTAAACAATATATTTTTTAAACTTCAATCATTAAATTATTGTTCAGCACCGATTTGTCTAGAATTTTTTTTTTTTAATTAAAAATTCCATTCTCCAGAACTCTTTTTGTAATTTAAAAAAAAAAACTATGTACCAAAAACCTGTCTCAAGCTTCAAATCTCCAAAAACTATATATATTCTTAAATTCGGTTCAGTATAATAATAAAAGTTAAATTTCAAAGTTTAAGGTAAACTTCAAAGTATCATTTGTAGAAACATGAAAGTATTAGCAATAAATCGTGTTCCTATGGCTTCTTATGTCTCTTTGAATTAATGTCTCATTTACAGATTCTAACCATTCTTTCGGCGGTCTATTGTGCTTGCAGTTAATTCTTTTTTGTTTGAAAATTAATCTCTTTTGGTAGAAAATTCATTTTGTTGCTGTTGAAAATTGAACTATTTTATTGAAAATGCAATATATTTCGATTTGAAATCTTATAAGCGTTTCAATATACAATATGTTGCCTATAGATTAATTTTATTTGAGAGAACTGATTCCCCTATTTTCCCCTAATTTTATCTTATTTTAGGCATTTATCAAATTACATCAAAGAAAAAAATTACTAGTATCATTCTAATAATAAACTACAACGAGTTAAGACAAAATAACTTTGTTTCCACAACAAATCGATACTGAAGAATTTGTTTAAATAAAATGTTTATAACAATTAAATTATACATTACAATTATAAATTATGTTTCTTAAGTACGTGATCATTAATTTTAATCAATAGCAAATTTAAAAACTTGAAAAATATTATTTTCCTATTTTCAAAAAATTTAACTCTAAAATAAAAATGATATTTTTGTCAGTTGATGTTATATCGAGAAGACGTAAAACATCCACATCGGCTTAGAATCTGTGTGATAAGGATTCCCTTTCACAAACGATCGAAGTAAGGCGATTATTATAAATCAAATTAAATAAAATCTACCAATCCTCAAATTATGTCTAACTCGATATTCACCTGATTGAAGATTTCATGAAGGCGATCACTGTTTGCTCGCTTCAGATATCCGGAACCCTGGAACAAAAATAAAACATCCATAAGGAAAAGAAAAGATAAAAATATATGTTTTCTTCAAAATTTAAAAAGCAAGGATTTCTAAATGCCAAAGTTAAGGTAGTCTCGTGCCAAAAATGAGGTTTCTGATAAAAAAGTTTTATGATTTTAAGGCCATGTGACGAGTGGGTCACGTGACCGGCTTCCTACCTTACCGACACTTTTTTTATTTGTAAACTAGAGTAAAAGTTTTTTTGAAGCCCATAAAGTTTTTGTGGTTTTGGAAAAGATTTCATACAAAATTTGTTTAAAAAATTCATTTTCGATATTTTTGCCGTAATAGAGTACCAGTTTTTATTGAAGCCCATAAGGTTTTTGTGGTTTTGGAAAAATTTCCATCAATATGTTTTTTTTTTCTTAAATTCATTTCCAATATTTTTGCCGTGATAGATTACCAGTTTTTATTGAAGGCCCTGACGTTTTTGTGTTTTTGGAAAAATTTTCAGCAAATTTTTTTTTCAAAAATTCAATTCCGATATTTTTGCCGTAATAGAGTAGCAGTTTTTATTGAAGCCCATAAAGTTTTTGTGGTTTCGGAAAATATTTCATAGAAAATTCGTTAAAAAAATTCATTTATGATATTTTTGCCGTAATAGAGTAGCAGTTTTTATTGAAGCCCATTAAGGTTTTGTGGTTTTGGAAAAAGTTTCGTCAGCATTTTTTTTCAAAAATTCATTTCTGATATTTTTGTTGTAATAGATTACCAGTTTTTATTGAAGACCATGACGCTTTTGTGTTTTTGGAAAAATATTCAGAAATTTTTTTTTCCAAAAATTCAATTCCCATGTTTTTGCCATAATAGAGTAGCAGTTTTTATTGAAGCCCATTAAGGTTTTGTGGTTTTGGAAAAAGTTTCATCAACATTTTTTTTTTAAATTCATTTCTGATATTTTTGTCGTAATAGATTACCAGTTTTTATTGAAGCCCATGACGTTTTTGTGTTTTTGGACAAATATTCAGAAATTATTTTTTTCAAAAATTCAATTCCCATGTTTTTGTCATAATAGAGTAGCAGTTTTTATTAGAGCCCATAACGCTTTGTAGATTTTGAAAAATTTTCATGATAATTTTCTTTTCGAAAATTCGCTTCCGATAATTCTGCCGTAATAGAGTAAAAGTTTTTTTGAAGCCCATAAAGTTTTTGTGGTTTTGGAAAAGATTTCATACAAAATTTGTTTAAAAAATACACGCAGGCTCAATCTTTCAGACAACTCTGTTATTCAGGATCGCTGCAAAAATCTTATACAGTGTGTTCAAACAAGCTATTGGTCTGTTATTCTCTGGGTTGGACAAGTTCCCTTTTTTCGGTAGGAGTATTGTGCGTCGTAATACCAGCCACTGCGCAATGGGCCTTTCCGACTTTAAATATAAAGTGAATATGCAGGCCAAATGATAATGTGTAGAAGTAAATTTCTTCCATCAGAAGTTCATGATACCGTCCGGTCTTGCAGCGGAAAAGTTTTTCGTGCCTCTTAGTGCTTTTTTTACCTCTTCGGTAGTGATTAGTGGATATTCCTCCGCAGATGTTATAAGGTTGTCGCAAAATTCCTTGAAGTGGATGATATTATCTGTATCGTCTTTCAACTCCAGTGTGTTTAGTATCTTGTATACCTCCTCCAAAAAGTCTAACTTGTCGGGCTTGGGTGCATTTCTGACAGAAACAGGGTGATCACTGAAGAGGCGAGATGAGTTAGCGAGAAACTGTTGATTCTCTTATCCACCTCTCGCTCTTCTGTATTCTCTTTCTTGCGCCTAATAAAACATGTTCTTTGTTAGCAATGTGCTGCTTGATTGTGGCAGCTTTGACTTGTTCAGTGTATAACTGAAGATCCTTAGTTCTTGAGCGAACTCTCGAACCCTTTTCGTGAACGGCCTACCAGATGTTATGTAGTGAATCACACACTGAATATGGGACGCATTCTGTCTCGCCCATTCAATCTTCTTGTATAGTTGATAAAGCGTTTTTTGGTATTTTGATTAACCGTCGGTTTTAGCCTTTGATTCGAATCAGCCAATGCTTTCACAGAACCATAAACTAAACAATTGATTGTCCAGAGGTCGGACTTCTCCGAGATATCCTCCCAAAGGTAGGCATCCATTTCAGCCAGATCTTTGGGGCTTGTTCAAGCAGGGTTTGAGGAAGCGCTTCGCATACATATTTATTTTTCAAGAGGCAGGCGTGTTGATTTCGCCGCCATATTGGATTCGTCATTTTAAATTTGAAAAATCCAAAATTATATTTCAGATAAGCGACCCCGAAAACGTAAGCATCACAAATTTTATCAAGGTCCAAACATTTTTATTGATTTATTTCCGCCATATTGGATCCGTCATTTTGAATTTTGGAAATCCAAAATCAGATTTGAAATAAGCGACCCCAAAAACCTAAGTATCACAAACTTGATCAAGGTCCAAACATTTTTATCAATTTATTGTCGCCATATTGGATCCGTCATTTTGAATTTTGGAGATCCAAAATCATATTTTAAATAAGCGATCCCAAAAACCTAAGTATCACAAATTTGATCAAGGTCCAAACATTTTTAATAATTTATTTCCGCCATATTGGATCCGTCATTTTGAATTTTGGAAGTCCAAAATCAGATTTGAGATAAGCGATCCCAAAAACGTAAGTATCACAAATTTTATCAAGGTCTAAACATTTTTAATAATTCATTCCCGTCATATTGGATGCGTCATTTTGAATTTTGGAGATCCAAAATCAGATTTTAAATCAGCGATCCCAAAAACCTAATGATCAAAAACTTTATCAAGCTCGAAATATTTTTGATCATTCATGTCCGCCATATTGGATTCGTCATTTCAAATTTGAAAAATCCAAAATTATATTTGAGATAAGCGACCCCGAAAACGTGAGTATCACAAATTTTATCAAGGTCCAAACATTTTTATTAATTCATTTCCGCCATATTGGATCCGTCCTTTTGAATTTTGGAAATCCAAAATCAGATTTGAAATAAGCGACCCCAAAAACCTAAGTATCACAAACTTTATAAAGGTCCAAACATTTTTATTAATTTATTTCCGCCATATTGGATCCGTCATTTTGAATTTTGGAGATCCAAAATCATATTTTAAATAAGCGATCTAAAAACCTAAGCATCACAAATTTCATCAAGGTCCAAAAATTTTTATTAATTTATTTCCGCCATATTGGATCCGTCATTTTGAATTTTATTTTATTGCAACTTGTGTCGTTTCTCCATAAATTTAATTTGTTTATTTTCAACGTTATTTTTTATGGTTTAAACTGGAAATACGCATACTAGTGTAAAGTGGTTCTAAGCAAATTTGTGGATTTAATTTAGGCGAAAAATGTTGTTAAATAAAAAGCTACTGCAGCTTGTTTCGTTCTTCCAAAAAATGAATTTTCAATTCTTGATGTATTTTTATAGGAAGAGTTTATAACAAATTTGTTTTTGTTTTTGTTTCGGTGGAACAACTTTTGTCTTTTTATTTTTTTTTCGTCTCTTGTGTAATTTTAAAAAAATTTAATTTTTTTATTTTTATGCTTTTTTTTTACGATTGAAAATATACTCGCCCTTTCTGAAAACTGTAAATAACAAATCTGTACATCCTCTTTGAGTGAACAGGTTTGCCTATTATCTTTTTTCTTTCCTTGTGTCGTCTTCCAAAACATTACATTTTTTTATTTTCAGTGTTATTTTTCACGAATGAAACAAAAAATTCGCGTCCTATCGAAAAGTGGTTAATAACAAATTTGTAGATCTTTTTTAGGTGCATGATTTTTTTATATTCATCTTTTTTTGTATCTTGCATAGTTTGACCGCAAAATGGAATTTTTAATTATTTTTTGTGCGATAAAAGTTTAAATTTTCGATTTTTCGAAAAAATTCAAAAAGTAGTTATGATAATCTTGTATAATAACCGTCAATAGAATTTTCAAATTTTGAAAAAAAGTGGTCTCTAAAAATTTTCAAAATGTGCTCACTTTTCGCATTTTGAACCAAAATAGCTAGTTAACGAACTCATTTTCTCTTTTGAGGCCTTCAAAAAGTGTGCTAGAGCACAATCTAATCTGATTAATCTTTCGAAAGCTATCGTGCCTACACGATACTACAGACAGACAGACAGACGGACAGAAAGACAGACACCTTCGTGAAAACCGTTTTTTCTGACTCAGGGGGCCTCAAAACGTCGACATTTGATTGAATCCGCGAAAAAGTTTTCCGTCGCTTCGTCTGCTACAAGGGAGTTACGGAAAACTTATAAGTACAGCTTTTCCTTACAAAATAAATGCTCCAAGGGACACAACCGATGTCAGCTCATATATTTTCTTCCGTCTCCCAAAATTTCGACACGCTAACTTACTTAGCTATAAAATAAGGCAGACAAAATGAATATTACAAGGTCAAATTTTGATTACGTCATAGACTACCATTTACCCTCAAATGCTTTCTGCTTATTTTCAAATTCTGTGATCCTGGGGAAAATCTCCTGAGACTGCACAAGCGCTTCTTAAGCGCTGTCTTAAGACAATCTATTGTGATAATAACAACCATTCGAAACCGAGTTTGAAACTAGAGATGGCGCTGATTCCCTCTATGTTGAAGTTATTTTATTGGACGTTCTGAAAAACATATATTTTTTTTAAAGACCAACGGTTCCCCAGCAAAATCATCTTTTCGAAGTCTTGCATTGAACTCATCCCAAAATCTAGTAAATAGTTTATAAAAAGTTGACAAATTCAAGAGTGTATCGTAATCTTCAAATCTGAACCAAAGATACGAATAAATATTACGTGATTGTGCAATCATAAAAAGTATTTACCCGTGAAGTTGAAATTTCCGCGAAGATAGAAATACGAGATTCACCGCGTTCGCTAATTTCTGATCAAATAATCATTATTTGAATAAATAAATATCGGTCGCTTCATCTTTCCCACCAAGAGTCTCTACTCCACTCTAAGAGTTCAGGGTGGTGGTAAATTCTATTTTTATGACTGGTTACCTTTTTTCGTTAAAAATGCCATGGTAAATTACATGGTTTTTTATAGTAATTTACTAGGTATTATACGTCGAAAACACCAAATTCATATAGATTGGGGGGTTTTCTACGTAAAATACGTAATTTAGGTAAGTAGAAAACCATGTAAAATACGTAAAAAACTTCGAGTGACGCGTCACTGCACAACCCTGGGCGGGAGATACTCCGTGTACCGGTCTACTTCATTAGTTATTAAAATACTACAAAGAATCACCTTTAAAATAGTTTTGTCCTTTTAAAATCATGGGATATTTCTTTTAAAAAAATTATTGAATTTATTTTACAATTATTCACAGTTAATTTCCAATTGAAACTATTTGACAATTGAAATAAAATTGTAAAAATAAATATAAATATAAGTTTTCTGAGAGTCTTCAGAAAGTTTCGAAATATTTTCTAAGATTTCATGTATTTTAAATCAAAATTTGAACAAAAAAAAAAGCATTTTCAACTGAATAGATTCATTTTCAGGCAAAAAAGGTTAATTCTCAACGAAAAATGTAATAATTTCTATTTCAATTAAAAAAAAATTTTAATAAAAAACGGTCAAATTTAACATTAAAAAAATTAATTTTCGACAAAATAAAAAAAATTTCTAGAACTATGTTCATTAGTTATTAAAATAATACAAAGAATTAACTTAAAACATTATATTGTCCTTTTAAAATCATGGGATATTTCTTCAAACAAAAAAACAATTATTCATTAAGTTTACTTTACAGTTATTTACAATTAATTTCCAATTAAAATTATTTTACAATGGAACTAAAATTGTAAAAATAAATATAAGTTTTCTGTGAGTCTTCAGAAAGTTTCGAAATATTTTCTAAGATTTCATGTATTTTAAATCAAAATTTGAACACAAAAAAAGCATTTTCAACTGAATAGTTTCATTTTCAGACAAAAAAGGTTAATTCTCAACGAAAAATATAATAATTGCTACTTCAATTAAAAAAAATATTTTCAATAAAAAACGGTCAAATTTAACATTAAAAAAATGAATTCGAGACAAAATAAAATTTTTTTCGAGAACTATGTTCATTAGTTATTAAAATAATACAAAGAATTACCTTAAAACATTGTCAGGGTGGCCACTATTTTTTCAATTTCTGTCTCCCGGCTTTCTCCCGGTTCTCCCGGTTAATATTCGTGATTTCTCCCGGTTTAGAAAAAAACATATACTCGATTAAATGTAAATAGTAAGGATAAGATTTATAAAATATGTAGACAGAAGTATTGTAAGAAATGGAAGTCATGTAAACCCTTAAGGGACACCTTATGAATAAAGAAGAACTTTTAGTTAAAGATTTTCACAAATTAGCCATTTAAAATATATTTCATTGAAAGATTCAAAGAATAAATAATGATTCTGAATGAAGTGTTCAAAGTTAAACGATTTATATTTTAAAAATTTTAAATTATATGTTGCTTACAATGAAATCAAAACAAATAAAAATTGTTCGATATGAAATTGAGACCTCACTAATTGGATAATTTCTTCAATTCTGACTGGATACAATTTTAGAGTTCTAAATTGTTATGTTGAACGCTGAATTTTCCATTTTTCTCTTCCATCAGTATTAATTTTGCAATTAGAATTGAAATGTTGAAATTTTAAAAAGTATAAAAGTATAAATTATAAAAACGTTTGATTATCGCAATTCTAGGTAATTAAAAATTAGTTCAGTTTTTAATGAAGTTGAGATTTGCTTAATTTTCAATGCTTTGTATTAGAAATGTTTTTATTTTTAATGTTGCGTACTTAAAATTTCTTTATTTCTAACATTCAGCTGGTACTAACAATTTAAAATTCTGAAATTTGAGAAGCTTTGACTTTGAAAGATTCAATTCAGTTTTCAGTTTCAAGTTGTAGAATTGTAATCATTTTTAGTGGTAAATGATTGAAATTCTAAATTTTCCAATTTTAAATCATTAAAATTTGAACGACTCAAATTATAAATAATATAACTTGGATTTCGTTGAATTTTATATGATCCAATTTTTAAAATTTTAATCTAAAATCATTTAATTTTGAACAGTTTTAAATAGTCCGGTTTCTAAAATTTTGATCTGAAATCTTTGTATTTCGAGATTCTTCAATTAAAAATAAAATTGTTCAATTTTCAATGCTTTGAAACGATTAGGAACGTTTTCAATTCAGAATCGTTGAATATATATATATATATATATATATACGAAGGTGTCTGTCTGTCTGTCTGTAGTCTGTAGTATCGTGTAGGCACGATAACTTTCGAAAGATTGATCAGATTTGATTGTGCTTTGGCACACTTTTTGAAGGCCTATAAAGAAAAAACTAATTCGTCAACCAGCTATTTTGGATCAAAATTCAAAAACTGAGCATATTTTGAAAAGTTTTGAGACCACTTTTTTTCCAAATTCAAAAATTCTATGTGCAGTCGTTAGTAGTACTCCAAGAGACTAACAATTTATCATTCTGAAATTTTTTAATAAAATTAAAATTATCAGATTTATAGCATTTTCAAAATCTCAAAAAACAAAAGAAAATTAATATTTCAAGCCGAACAACGAATGATATGAAAAAAGGCAGGTAGGAAAAACGTTTCTTTTCAAGGGCTTTACAAGATTGTCATAACAACTTTTCGAATTCTTTCGAAAAATCCAAAATTCAAATTTTTATCCCACAAAAAAAATAATTAAAAATTAAGAATTCCATTGTGCGGTCAAACTATGCAAGACACAAGAAAGATGACAATACAAAAATCGTGCAACCAAAAAAGGTCTACAAATTCATTTGTGATCACTTTTTGATAGGACGCGTACTTGTTGTTTTATTCGTGAAAAATAACACTTGAAATAAAAAAATGTTAATGTTTTGGAAGACCACACAAGAAAAGAAAGAAAAATAATATTCCAACTTGTTCACTCGAAGCGGATGTACGAATTTGTTATTTATAATTTCCAGAAAGGGCGAGTATATTTTTCAATCGTGAAAAATAAGCATAAAAATTAAAAAATAAAATTTTTAAAAGTGACTGCAAATTTTACTATTTTGTTTTGAAAATGTACTTTTTTTTGTTAAAATACTTAACTATTATAGTTGGAAATTCATAATTTTACTTGAAAATTCATCTTTTTGTTTGAAAATGTTAACTATTTTGGTAAAAATGTTTTTTTTTGTTGTTGTTGGAAATGAATTTTTTTCAACTGAAAATTTATCATTTTGAAATTATAAAAAAGTCTTACATATCTTTGAGATTTCTCATTTATGGCTACACATGCTCAGGCATAGGTTATTTAAATATATTATTCCTGACTTCGAAGTTGAACCGTTTTTTCATGACACTTTCCAATGAATAACTTTTGATAATATTATTCCTAGTTTCGCAATTTAAACTTTATGTGACATTTTTTATTGAAAAAGAAAATACATTAATTTTCTTTATTCACTTAATTCCCTACTCTGTTCTTGAAAACATTCAAATGTAATATTTTATTATTGAAAATAGTACAGTTATTTTTTCAAACTCTTTCTAGCACTTCACTATTTATAAATTATTCAAAGATCATAAAAAGGAGGTGCTTCGAGCAAATTTCAAGAATATAATATAGAAAGTGGTACATATGCTGATATTTACTTGCATACGTGTGTTTTGCCTATGTTCATAAAATCATTCTGCACATTGGAGAATTCTGCACAATACGTGTAGATATTAAATTTAGGTGGTCAACTCTACACATTTATTTCACCACATGAGAGTCTGCACATGAAGTCTACACATTTATTTCACCATGTGAAAGTCTTCTCATTAAGTGTACACATTTAAGTCGACACATTTAATTCACTACGTGAAAGCGTACACATTGAATAGTAAGACGAAAAAGTCTATACATTGAAGTCTACACTTTGAAGTTTACACACTGAAGTGCACATATAATAACTCTGCACATTAATTCTATTCAATTGTACACTTCGTTATCTGAAAAGTCTAGACGTGAAACCTGTATACATGAAACTCTAAAGATTGATGTATATGCGTTAAACTTGAAGGAAATATTATTTTTATAGGTAAATATTTCTTACGATTCGTAAGTTTGCATGTAAATTTTCTGCAGAAAAATCATCTATTTATTTTCCTGTGAATGCACCTCGGCGATATTGTTTTATGTAGCTAAATATTAATTAGGAATAGTATCTATAATAATAGATAGGAGCCTCGGTGGCTTCTCTTGTTCATCTATCTCTTCATCCATCTTATTATCATTTAGCTTATCTTCTTTATTCTCTTCACTATCTATCTCACGTTTTTCCGTACCTCCTCCTACTCCTCATGTCCTCCTCTTCCAACTGATCTTCCTGCTCATCATCCTCCTCTTCCAACTCCTCCTTCTCCTCCTCCAACCACCTAAAAACAGTTTTTTTTAACCATATAGTTGAAACTAGTTTTAACGCTTCGGTTTAAAAAAAACTGTTTTTAGGTGGTAGGAGGAGGAGAAGTTATAGCTGGAAGAGGAGGATGATGAGCAGGAAGATCCGTTGGAAGAGGAGGACATAAGGAGGAGGAGGAGGTACGGAAAAACGTGAGATAGATAGTGAAGACAATAAAGAAGATAAGCTAAATGATAATAAGATGGATGAAGAGCTAGATGAACAAGAGATGGAAGAAGAGAAGATTAATGAGGAAGAGATATATGATGATGAGGAGAATGTGGAGGAGGAGGAGGATGAGGAGGATGAGGAGCTATCCTATATTGCTTCATACGGACCCAAACGATCCTGTATATGAATTGCAATTTTGTATTATTAGTAAACATTCACTACAAAGCGATGAGTGTCAAGCAATTATTAATAAATTGCGTCAAAAACATGTAATATATTAGTGAATACTTTTATAAATCTTGGTTAAGATTTTTTATAATGAATGTGACGTAGTAAAAATAGTTTAAGATTGTTGTTGTATAAAAATTCAGATTAAACGAATAAAACTATGTGTATTTAATCCTAACTCCCTATCTTGTTAGAAGTGATTTTTTAATAAGTTTTAAATAACCTTAATTAGTAACTTATGATTATGGCGGAAACTTCATGCTGTGCTTGCGCAAATGACCATGCACTGAGCGACAAGACTGATGCGTGCACCACAGGGTTTGCCACTTACGCATAATTCTCGAGTTTTTGAAATATAATAGGTTGAAAACCGAGTTAGGTACTTTCCAAGAGGGCGGACATGCCTCAAACACTTGAGAATTTTTGAATCGGAAGCATTCGCACATATACCTAAACAATTCACCCAGAAATTTGACGCTCGCGCGATAAAGACAATACTCGTTGGTTATCAGGGTGATTCCGCTAATTACCGACTATTTGATGTAGCGACAAGAAAAATAAGTGTTTCCCGAAATGTAATTTTCAATGAGAAAATCGGACCAGTATCGACGAATCTTAACCCATACCAAGAAGACGACGACGAAGCAGTTTTTCCTGACAGCAGGAAAGAAGAAAGCGAGATGCCTGGACCAGATGCTATTCTGATCCAGAAGAAAAAGTACTTCGATTCAAGGCCAGGCTGTGTGCACGAGGATTCATGCAACGCCAAGAAATCGACTATACCGGAACGTTCGCTTCAGTAGTCAGGTACGATTCACTACGTGTATTTCTTGTTACAGTTGCACAGAAAGACTTTGAACTAATGCAGTTTGACGTCCAAACAGCATTCTTTTACGGGCAATTGAACGAGACCATATATATGTAGATTCCAGAGGGACTCAACATCGAAGAAGAAAAGGAAGTAAAAAGTGAAAAAGTGTGCCAGCTCCAAAAATCTCTTCATGGCGTTGTTTGTTGACGACGGATTGGTCGCAGCAAACTCTCAAGAGACCCTTAATCTTATTGTAAATAGGTTAAGTGATACCTTCGACATGACCGTAAGTGACTCCAGTGATTTTGTTGGCTTACAAATATTAAGAAAAAGAGAAGAAAAATCTTTAATTATTCATCAAAGTGCTTATACAAAAAAATTGATTAACAAATATGGAATGAGTGAGCCCAAAGCTGTGAGTGTGCCAGCTGATCCAGATATAGTTTTACATCCTTCCGAAAAAGATGCCGATAGATCACACAACGTGCCCTATAGAGAGGCATTTGGCTCTCTAGTATTTCTAGCAACAGTATCTCGTCCAGATATTATATTCGCAGTCAATGCAGTAAGTAAATATCTAAATAATAATAATCATGAGCTAAAGATCTTCTGTAATGATATACCGTAATGATGTTCCGCAATGATATTCCGTAATGATATTCCGTAATGATGTTCCATAATGAGGTTCCGTAATGATGTTCCGTAATGGTATTATGATATTCTGCAATGATATTCGGTAACGATGTTTTATAATGATATACCGTAATGATATTCCATAATGATATTCCGTAATCATATTGCGTAATGATGTTCTGTAATGACATTCCGTAATGATGTACCGCAATGCTATTTCGTAATGATGTTCTGTAATGATATTCCGTAACGATGTTTTATAATGATGAACCGGAATGATGTTCCGTAATGATATTGCGTAATGACGTTTCGTAATCATATTTCGTTATCAATTTCTTTAATGATATTCCGTAACGATGTTCTGTAATGATATACCGTAATGATGTTCCGTAATGATTTCCGTAATGCGATTTCGTAATGATGTTCTGTAATGATATTCCTTAACGATGTTTTATAATGATAGACCGGAATGATGTTCCGTAATGATGTTCCGTAATGATATTGCGTAATGACGTTCCGTAATCATATTGCGTAATCAATTTCTTTAATGATATTCCGTAACGATGTTCTGTAATGATATACCGTAATGATGTTTCGTAATAATGTTCCATAATGATGTTCCGTAATGATGTTCCGTAATGATATTCCGTAATAATGTCCTGTAATGATATTCCGTAACAACGATTTATAATGATAGACTGGAATGATGTTCCGTAATGATGTTCGATAATGATATTCGGTAATGATATTCCGTAATGATGTTCTGTAATCATATTCCGTAACGATGTTTTATAATGATATACCGTAATGATATTCCGTAATGATGTTCTGTAATGACATTCCGTAATGATGTTCCGTTATAATATTCTGTAATGATGTTCCGTAATGATATTCCGTAATGATGTTCCGTAATGATATTCCGTAATGATGTTCCGTAATGATATTCCGTAATGATGTTCCGTAATGATATTCCGGTATTAAGTAAGAATTTGGATCCCGGACTGGGTAGAGAGATTTCAAGTACTGTTCCCATATGTTTAAGTCTATATTATCTTTACAGGAAGGTTTGAAATTATAGCTATTTACTATTTTCCAGAATTGTTTAGAGTCGATTGCATTAGCGAGATAATCTAATAAGGGATTTTTATAATCTTCCTTCTTGGAATCTAATAATTTTGTATGTAATATTTTACAGGTCGTAAAAATCGACACAATATCAGGTTTGAATTTTTGTTCCCCGCATTTCCTAAGTACTTGTTTGAGCTCTCTCCCTCTTACTTTTTCTGCATTGTGTATCAAACCATGGCTTTGAACAACTCAGTTTTTTAGACGGTTCGACGATCATGTTGAGATCTGTTGCTGTCTCTTTAATAGCATTAATTCAATTTTTTGATAGGTCATCTATCGACAACATTGCAGAGTTAATATTCCGTGGGTACTGGATAATTTCTTTAAATTCCGATCGAGTTGGAACTCTCAGCACTTGGAAATCCTTGATTGACTGAATTCCCATACTATTAGACCAGGCAAAATCTATAATTGAAGAACTTTTTCTCTTAAGAATGTACATTGAGCTTTGCAGTCGCTTTTAGTTTTCCCATTCAGGACAAAAAGCCCATTTTTTTCAAAGCTTCCAACCATCCATTTTTCCCTTTTGTCTAGATCAGCGGCCAGGCTTGTTCCCATGTCGTACAAATTTAAATTGTTACAGAGAGTTTCCTCGTCTAATTGATTCATTTCTCCAATTTGACTATTAAAATCCCTTTCCACAATTATCGAGCATTCCAAGTATTTTAATGAAAGGTCAATGATTATTTCGTTTATATTGAACAGAAAATTTTGGAAATGAGAATTAGGGCTAGAGTATATTGAACCAATGACTATGTTAAAACTATTACCTTCGAGTTTAACAAAAATGTAATCCTCTGCCGCACATATCGTTTCCATTTTATATTTTTTTGCATTGTTGATGATGAGTGTTTAGGACAGCTGTAAAGATCTTATACAGTGTGTTCAAACAAGTTATTGGCCTGTAATTCTCTGGGTTGGACAATTTGCCTTTATTCGGTAGGAGTATAGTGCGTCCGAACACCAGCCACTGCGGAATGGGCGTCTCCGACTTCAAATAGGAGGTGAATATGTCGATAAAATTTACAATTTAAGCTGTTGACCCTTCAAGAGGCACGTTTCTCAAAATTACTGTATTATAATTTCAATTTTACAGCTCTAAGCTCTTCGAATCTTTCTCGAACACGAACCATCCTTATTGTCATCCGAGCGGGTTTATTTCCTTTCGAAATTCGTAGTTGCCTGTCCATGTGCAATACACAATAGTACATTGTGTAACGAGTGAGTTTCACACTCTATTTTTCATTATGAATGCACGGAAACGCGCTATGAAATATGGCATATTCCGTTCATGCATGATGAAAAAGATATTTATTGGAAAAAAATACGAATGCATATTGGGAGGTTCTGAATGACATCAATTTTCAGTACGAATAGCTTCAAACTACATATTTGGTTATTTCTCTCGGAATTTCAGTAAAAGAACTATTCTTTAATTGACCATTACTCCAGTGGAATGTATTGATTTACAGATATATCTTAACGACATTTTTTCATTTAAAAAAAAAACATGTTTTCAAACAATGCAACATCTTTATTGACAAATGCGTGATCGTTAAATGCCGTGTTTTTCTAGCTCGAACTCATAAGTTCAGTGTACATTATTCACCAAGTTATCGTTATTTTTCAAACTCTCCACACAACGCTATGTGCACTAAGAGTAGTTAGACAAAAGTTTAACGTTAGTGTATAATTATTCATTATTGGATATTATTATTTTATTTTGAAAAAACTCTCTTCATTAGGAAATCATGCTTAATTTGCGTATGCCTATTTTTATTTTTCTCTTTTTTGTTTTTTTGCACAAAAGCGAAATTCTCGATGCTCAAACTGCGAACGTATGTTCAACTCCTCAAAAAGGTATGTAATCGGAAGGAAAGTTTGCAAAGGATTTAATAATATCGATTGTATCAGAGATTGGTACTTTCGTAAGGAGATATTCTACGTCGAAACTCTCTAAGATGTCTTGGGTTTGAATGTGGATCTGTTTTATCTTTCTGATGGAGACAAAATAGTTTTGGACGTGCGTGATGAGGTTTCCTGTGAAACGATTCAGTTCTTTGGCGAGAAAGCGTGCTAGGTTGTGAGTTGGTGAGTTTATTGCGCTGACGATCGGTCTGCGTGGAATGTTGTTTTTGTGGATTTTTTGGAGTCCGTGAAGTCTTTGAGAGGTGAGATTAGTGTAAATTAATTTAGCCATTGTTCGGACATCAAGTTTAGAGTCTTTTAGGAGGGTTTTTGTTCTGCTGACTATTGTTTTTGTGGGGTCCTTTTTCAGTTTTTCATATGTATCGTCAGTTAGAAGGTCTGTGATTTCATTGTTATTGTCCTTTTTATTCATTATTACTGTTGTGTTGCCTTTGTCTGCGGGTAATATTATAATATCTTCATTCTTGTTGAGTTCTTTAATTGCTGCTTCTTCTTGTTTTGTTAAGTTTGAGGAGGGAAGTTGGGTTTGGCGTAAGACGTTGGCCGTCCTACGCCGTATGTCATTCGCTTTTCCGGGTGGAAGGCATGTGGATTCCGAATTACTGATGATTTTTTCTTTCGAGATTTTGGAGGAAGCTACTGCAAAATAATGTCCTTCAGATAAGGCTGAAATCATTTCACAGGAAACGGTGAAGTTTTAATAGGTTTTTGGAGGGAGTGTGCGAAACTATTTTGGTATGTTGTATTCTTTATTTTAAGAGAAGCAAACTTGTTTTATGCAAATTTGATTTGGATTTAGATGTTCCTAAATTATTTTTCAACTGTAAGAATTTTAAGACGATGTTATTGTCCCTAAACCGTTTTAAGAAAGCTAAAGATGTTAGTAGCTTACCTTGAGAAGTCCTGAGCTTACTAAATGTGTTAGTTTTAGTAGAGACAAGTCGAAGCAGAGGTACAAAATCCTAAAAATCTTCAGCGATCGACAAAGATACGCTTCGAGATTTGGATCAATTTCCAGAAACCCATAAAGTTTTCTCAAGTTTAATTGAATACAATTAAAGAAAAGTTTTCCAAGATTACGTCCTGTAAAATTCAGATTTTTCCTGCAACTTTCTTTGGTTATCAGATGAGTGGAAGTTGAGGTACAAAACCCAAAAGATTCCCGGTGACAGGAACTCGACACAGAGATCTTGAAACATTCTCAGTCATATCTCGGGAACCCTTAAATAATCATAGAGTTTTTTTGTCCTAAATTACAGATGAAAGTTAGAAAATAGCTTGCTGTTAATATCACTTCGTTGTCACATTTTTCCTAATTTATAACATGAATTGAATTTTGGGTTAAAAATCCGAAAAATTCTCGGCGATCGCACAGCCACGGTCTGAGATTTGGGCCATATCTCGTGAAGTCCTTAACTTATCATAAGTTAAATAAACAAAACTTAGGACAGGTTTTTAAGGATTACGTCCTGTGAAGTCCAGATTTTTCCTACAACTTTTCTTGGCGATGAGACGAGTAGAAGTTGAGGTACAAAACCCAAAACTTGAAATTTAAGAATCTTAAATTAAATTAAAATCAAATTAAAAATTCCATTTAACGTCCAACACTCAAGTCAATGTATGAATTCTTGAAAATAAACTGAGAATCTTACGATAAAAATTGGACAAACACCACAAAATGCTCCTATTGTAATTCCTGGAAACAAAATAAAAATTTGGTTCTTTGGACAAAAATAAAAAAAAAGGAAATAAGAATGAGAGGGCAACCAACCAAATCCCCTTCCTTATTTTTCCTATTTCTTTCTCCTTTTTTATGTTCATTTCTCCGAAATCACAATAAAAAAGTATGGATTATGCTCACCACCGTTTCGGTGATTACACAGCACCCTTATCAAGGTAAGAAAAATTAGAACAAGCGGAAACAGCAACGAAAAAACTATTTCAATCAAACAGTTGCATTTTCATCCAAGAAAGATGCAATTTAGTCTAAAATAGATGAATTTTTGAATTAGAAAGATGAGTAAACAAAAAATAGTTGAATTTGCAACAAGACAGTTGAATTTTTAACGAAATAGTTAATATTATAATTGAATATTTATAGTTGAATATTTATTTAAAAAAAATTTCAGCTTGACTTTTCAACAACAAAATATGAGTTTTAAATAAAAAGTACATTTCCTATCAAGAAACTGGACTTTTCAACCCAAGAAGACGATTTTTCAACAAAACAGATGAATATTCAACAAAGTATAGTTGAATTTTTTAACCAAACGGTATCAATTTTTAATGAAATTGTTCTCTTGTTGATTTTTCCATGCATTTTTATTCAAGAAAGATGCAATTTCCATTAAAATAAATGAATTTTTAAATTAAAAAGATAAGTTTTCCCAAAAATACTTAAATTTGCAAGAAAACAGTTGAATTTTCAATCAAACAGTTGCCATTTTATCCAATAAAGATGCAATTTCTATTAAAATATATAAATTTTTTAATTAAACCAATTTTCGAAAAAATAGTTGGATTTCTATAGAAAAAAACATCAGTTTGACTAATTAACAACTAAATATTATTTTTAAATAAAAAATTACATTGCACATTTTCTATCAAGAAACATAAATTTTCAACCTGAGAAGACGAGTTTTCAACAAAACAGTTTCATTTTTTATTCAAGATTTATGATAATAATTTTTTTAATTTAATTTCATTTTACGCTTCATCGAAGCTGAAAAGCTTAAAATTTTAGAGTAATAAACTCCATCGGAAATTATTTTAAAACTGGAACCCAAAGGGACAACAGCTTAATTTTACTGTCGGGAATCCCCGTAATAAAGTTTACAATTCTATTTACAATGTCCAGTTTAAATATCTCAGGTGAGAACAAGCAAGCAAGGGGTAGCGCGCTAAATGCAATGGTGGGGGTATGCTACCCAGGTCAGCGGGTGCGAATTTGATTGAATCCGCGAAAGTCATTTTTCACATAAAACCAATACCTTCTCATTGAGATGAGAATGTAAAAAAAAAAGTGGAATAGTTAAATCTCCAGTTAAAAAAAATAGTTTTATAACAAACAAAAAAAAAACAAATTTTAATCAAAGTAGTTAAATTTTCAACCAAAGCGATGAATTTTAAACTAAAATGGTGAATCTTCGACTGGAACAGTTGAATTTTCAACCGCGGAAGAGATGAATACATATTTGACTAAAATTGTGAAATATTCAACTAAATTGCTTAAATTACCAATTAAAAAAAATTAATTTGTAACAAAAAAAAACGAATTTTCAACAAAGTACATACATTTTTGGTTGTAAAATTTAATTTAAAAAAAATCGAATCTTAAAAAAAATGCATTTTTAACAAAGGAGTTTAATTTTCAGTCAAGTAATTGAATTTCAACCAAAAAAGATGATTTTTCAACAAAAAACATGAATTTTTAACTAAATACTTGAGTTTACAAAAAAAAAAGGTACATTTTCATCCAAATAGTTGAATTTCAAAATAAAAAAGATCAATTTTCAACCCGAAATGGAAAAGTAAACTTTCTAGTTTCAAAGATTAATTGAATTTGTTTATTTGAAAAAAATTTAATTATATCAATCCACAATGCTGAATTTCCTGTCCAAATTGAAAAAATGTTAAACAAAATAGTTAAATTTCCTACCTACAAAAATGAATTTTCAACCAAATATTCCAATTTTGAAACAAAAAAATCAAACCTTTACCAAAAACTGTTGAATTTTCAACAAATACTTGAGTTCTCAGCGCAAAATTAAGTTGAAAATTTGGGATAATAAATAAGAAGCACTAAAAAACGCAGGTCCCGAAAGCTGGAATTACAACATTGTCATATGGATATGGGCACTATGCCATAATTTAGTGCTTATTTAGTTCTAATATATGCCGCAAAAATTAAATTTTGTGCCCGGTAATTTTAGTCAAAAACATGTAGTAATGACAATATAATAAAGGATCTTCTGAGCAAGATCATCTATGTCTTTTCATCTGGTCTAAAGTACGTCATATTTTTCCTTTCAGTGCATTTATAAAAAAGTATAAATAAAAAAATAATACATCTATTGTAGTCAGAAATGGAAAACGCAAAAAAATTAAATTGCATGGAACGTAACATAATTTTTTTATAACGTGGGCGAAAATCATTTTTTATTGTAAGTGTATTTAGATATTATTTTCTAGTTCTATAATTCTATTTATTTAAACCCTGAAAACGAAACTAATTTTCAGTGTTCTAACTATGATAACAAATTTATGCCTTTTTATTTTATAGAAATTAGTTCAAATCTTTTTCATTCAATAATTAAAAAAAATGTGTTTCTTATATCCAGCATATATTTTCTATTGTACTATTCTGTATTTTTGAACATGTAATTGCATTACATTCCTTTATTGTGGAGAAGCTCCACAACCAATAAATTTTTGCCCGAATACTTTTATAAATTCTTGTTCTTTATGATGATGATCCTAGTGTGCACTGAAAGAAATCAGTGTGAATAAATATTTTTTTTTAACTTAGTTTTTGAAAGTGCCCGCTGCGTGGACAATAACCCATATATTATTTACACTACACTTTCAGTTTAAAGCCATAAAGAAGATTTTCTAAAAATTTCATGAAAAAATTTGAAGAAATGTTTGAATTGTGGCAAGTTTAAGTCAAGGAAGAAAAAAAGTTTTCTGAAAAGTAGATTTGTCAAGTTTACTTCGATAACGGCAAGAACTGCAAATTTTTGTAAAAAGAAAAGGAAGGGTTGCCAATGAATTTCATAGAAGAATATATACCTTTATTATTGAAATAAGGAAATTTTTTGAAAAGTGTACAGAGGGATAACACATTCAGCGAAAAGAATGTATAGGCGGTTATAGAATCACATCAATTCTTCATCTGTAAAACTTATCACTGTAGCAAACTTCAGCGCAAGTGTTTTCACAACTGTAAATGACATACTTTGTATCTCCCTTTTCCACCAACGTTTTCCCCTCCTTAATCCTCTTTCTATTTTCCACTTTTATACCATTTTCCTTCATTTTTGGTGAGAATTTTATCCTCAGTGAGAAAATATTCAACTTGGACTTGTACTTATAAAAATTATCAGAAAAGGGGTGGTCCGAAAAAGGGACATTGCGACACTGGACCTTGCGTCATCGCGGAGTAGGGTAATAACGAATCACCATGCTGAACAAGCAAGTCCTAAACCCACGTACCTTAATTAATTATTGAATAATTAATTTAACTATTGGCGTTAATTAGGAATTTATGATTGATCAATAGTCTGGTTTAGGGGACGTTTATAAATAGTAAGAGAGCCAGTGACACTGGACCTTGCGCCATGCTGACCGAGAAAATCCGAAACCCACGTACCTTAATTAATTATTGAAGAATTAATTTTACCTCAAAATTATCATGATCGTCAACACAACATGAATAAATATGTTTGCCTTCACAATTTTTTAGTTTGCTTTTGATTCTGCGATCATGGTAATTTTGAGGGAGATGTAATTACGCAATCATTAATTAAGGTACGTGGGTTCAGGAATTGCTTGGTCAGCATGGCCGTTCGTTATTAAACTACATGCAAACTATTATTATTATTTTTTTTCATCAATATCCTCAATGACGCAAGGTCCAGTGTCGCTGGCTCCTAGACTAAAACTATGCAACAAATTTTGAGCTATTTGGACCCCCTTCGCAAATGAGAGTTAAATTCGCAATTGGAAAAGTTGTAATTTTCGACAAAAAAATTTAGTTTACGATTAGGAAAGACGATTTTCTACCATAAAGGAGAAATTTTCAATCTAGGAGATGAATTTTCAACCAAAAATTGAATAGCTAAATTTTCAGAAACAAGGAATTAATTTTTACCCCCAAAAAAAAGGAAATTTCAACAATTCACAGAAACGAGCAAAAAAGATGAAGTTTCAACCAAATAGTCGAATAGAAATCTGTATTATCATTTTATTCATTTTCACTTTTTTCTATATTACGTTTCATATGTATTTAGTTCGGAATGGAGGAGCAACCTGTAATTTTCTCAGAGAACAGCACAAGTTTCTTAGTCTTAAGAGCTGTTAAAAGAAGTCGTTACCCACTAATTTCACAATTTGTTAATAATGCGAACTCTAGAAAAAAATCTTTTCAAGATCAGAGGAAATTATGGCCAACTTGTCCATTGTAGCTATAGAAATTTCATACATAAAACTAAAAATAATGCAATAAATATTAATTAAATCTTAAACATTGGCTGCTCGAGCTCATTTTGTTGGTTTAGTGCTGAATATTGTAGATTTAATCATTTGGAAGTCAATATACCTAAGACCAAGACCATGGTTTCTCATAGAGGTTGATCATAGAGGATCTACAGGTCCTTGCGGTCTCTGGTAAGATAGTCCCTAAGCTTAATTGGATCCTGCAACTAAAAGATCTCACGTTGTGTGGAATGGTAGCTCCATGGCCAGGATTAGACCTGCTTGGTTCACAGAACAATCAAGATTTTATTTCAGCGAAATTTGAGGCCCATCTTGAGGATTCGTCCCTGTACAGGCTGAGTCAGGCATCCCCTCTTCAGGAGCTGTCTCACATATGGATCGATCATATGGAACAGCAGTATATTTTTGGCGAAATACCATTTAGATTAAAACTGGGGCTATCCGGCCGGTTCCCGGCTGGATCCCTGTTTTTTTCTACGAAGGTCCCAAGTTTAGACCTATGCTTTTCTCGAAAAAACCTGGAACAGACCTGCTTTTTTTGGGAAGTGTACTATGTGGGGATGGGCCAAAGTTTGGACATGACTGGGCCCGGATTAGTTTATCCTTTCTCACAAAATAAGCTTAGAACTAAAAAAAAAAAAAACACCCAAAAAACAAGCATTGCATAATTTTTATTTAATACAAATGTACATTAATTTTTTTTGAATGGGATATTTTACTGCAAGTATGACCTATGCGTATTGATGCATGAGCTGACCATGGGAATGATTTTTCAACTAAGCTGTTGAATCTTTAACCAAGAAATTAATTTTTAACCAAATAGTTGAGTTGGTGATCAAAAAGTTGAATTTTCAACCTATAAAAGTGAATTCTCAGTTAAAAGCATAACAGTTGATGTTTCAACCAAAAACATTAAAAATTTTAATGAAAACAAGTTGAATTCAACCAAAAGAAATAAAGAAGACAAACTTGATCAAAAATTTTGAATTTGTAACCGAAAAAGATGAATATATAACTTAAAGGCTCATTTTTAACAAACCTATTGAATTTTAAAGACAAAAAACGAATTTTCTACGAAAAAGTTGACTTTTCGACAAAAAATTTAAATTCTTCACCAAAGTAATTGCAATATCAACCCAATAAAAACAAGTTTTCAATAAAATACATGGATTTTCAACCAAATAGTTACATTTTTCACCAAACAGATAAACTTTTAACAACAAAAAAATAAATTTTGAAAAAATTGTTAAATTGTTAGTCAATAAAATTAATTTTCAACTAAATTGATGACTCTTCAAGATCTTCAACCAAGAAATTTATTTTTAAACAAATTGCTGAATTTGCGGCCATAAAGATAAATTTTCAAGCAACAAGATCATTTTTCAACCAAGAAGAATGATTCTCTACCATGAAATATGAATTTTGAACAAAATATATGAATTTTCGATAAAATAGTTCAATTTTTACCAAAAAATAAAATTTTCAACAAAAGGATATGGCATATGGCACCATATGGCACGAATTCCGTATCAATAGGGACACTTATGGAATTCAATTTTTTTCAAGACGATAATTCTGTATTCCACCGGAATAAATTCAGATTAAATGTGTCCTAATTTCAGGAAAATTCTAATACACTTTGAAAAGAAAAAGGAATTGGGATGGAATACAGATTAAATCGCACAAATTGTGATGTGCGTATAGCTTTAAAGAATGTTCTCAAAATTATAGATATATTATGTCATTATATTCACCAATCATCAATGATTTATTGATATAATTTGGTAAATACATCAGTTTTATTAAAATAAATTGTTTATAGTTTGATTTTTTGTTGATTTTTTATTAATTTCTTCAATCTAGAATCAAATTAATTAAATTAAAAAATAAAAATTACACAATTTAATTTTTAAACAGAAATTTTATCATGTGCCGTAGTACAATGTGATTATTTAATTATAAGACATATGAAATTGTCTGAAAGAAATTTTCATTACATGGATTTTATATTTTTTCCATTGAATCGAACGTTGCAATTAGTTTCTATGCTATATCTCACAAATTTGAAAACCTTATTTGAACAGTTTTAGTTTAAATACATAAAAAACATATTTTTTCACGTAAAATCATCCCTTGGTCAAAAAATAATTTTTCGTACAAAATTATATCTTCCAATTGTTGAAACAAAAATTGTTTAAACAATGTAATTAATTTGTTATACAAAGTTAGTCTGGCAGCAAGTTGTCTAATTCGCAGCCAATAATATATATATATATATATATAATATCCCAGATCATTTTTACGCGGCCATGCAGTTTTCAGCTGTACCACAAGGCCAAGACTTTTTAACGTATTTTCAACCCGAATGATTAGCCGAGTGGCTTCAGCGGTTAGGAATGATTTGCGTTAGGCTAGAGTCTAGAGTATAAGGTAGTTTTAATCCCCGCAGCCTGCGTCCGAATTTTCAGAGTGTAAAAAGCGTGCGATTAATATAAGTAGTCATTGTGTGTGTTATATTATGTTTAAATAAATATATAAGTTAAAGATAATAATATTATAAATTTAAAAAAGAATTTGTTATTTTTTTATTAGCATAAACGGCTAGCTTCACAGTCTATGAACCATTCCTTGACTGTCTTCGAGAACTTAATATCGGAGTGTTGAAAGGATTACAAATTTGTCCGTGACATTTTGTAGATGGAGTCTAGGAGTGCTTCACTGACTATGCTGGACGCAATCTAAGAAGTCTTATATTTCTTCAAGCAAGAAGTTAGTAAAGGAGGTGATAGAAGTGGATGGGATGAGGGATGTAAACAGAAAAAGAAGGAAGTAAGAAGGAAATTAAGAAAATGGAGAAAAGAGACAAGTAGTGAAGAAGAATATAGGAGAAAAAAGAAGGAGTATACCGAGTTGTGTGATCAAAAACAAGAGGAGGAAAATAAAAGGTTTGAAGAAGAAGCGGAGAAGGCTAGGACGGAAGAAGAGGTTTGCAAGGTCGTAAATAGAGAGAGAAGAAGAAGGAAAAGTGTAGACCAGGATATTGCGATGGTAGAATGGAAAAAATATTCTATGGAAAAAAGCAAAGGATGGTAGAGAAACAGATGAGGGGAGGACATTCCAAGGGAGGAAATTGTCAAGGTATTAGGGATGATTAAAGATGAAAAGGCACCTGGTATACATAAGATCTCAAATGAAGTCTGGAAATATGGGGGGACAGAATTAGAGGAATGGATATGGATTATGTGCAATAGAGTTTGGAGAGGAGAGGGTTGGCCAGAGTTATGGAAAGAAGGTATAGTTAAACCAATAGTGAAGAAAGGCGAAGGGGAGGAGGTTAAAGATCATAGAGGAGTGACACTAGTTTCAACATTGTATAAAGTATATGTGACTGTTTTATTGGAAAGGTTAAAGAAATAAGTCAAGGAAAGAACCATAGAGCATCCGCATCAGACAGGGTTTAGAAAAGGGATGGGGGTATATAAGGTGGAAGCTAGGGGTAGGCTAGAGGACGCTGGGATATATGGTGAGAGAAGAAGCGCAAAGGGATACCTTAAGTACCAGAGCGGGAAAGAGGGCATAGAATTTTGAGACAAAGCTGTGGAGGGAAAAGGAGGGGAGTTAGTGAGAAAGAGTTCGATGGAGGTAGAAGAAAGGAGAGGGTGGGCGATGGAAGAGAGTGGAAGAAGAACGGAGAGAGTTCTTTAAGGCTAGAGATATAGAACACAGGGCTGGAGTAAACTATGAAGAAGTGGAAAAAAGGGAGAGGGAAAGGCTGCCCACCTTTGGTGGTGTGTTAGACGAGGTGTCCCAAAGTCTATATTAAGAGACCTCCTTTGTGAACCTGACGTGCCCGCCTCAAGTGATGAGAGCGCGCTGGGGTATTCATAGATTTGTTAGCTCAGGTGCCATTCAGCCCTTGATACGGCGATGACATGGTGGCTTGGGAGGATCGCTCCTGTGTTTAAGGTCACACCAACTATAGTTTGCCAGTTCCCTAGAGCAGCTTCATCTCGCAATGCAGCCCTTATGATTCACCTATTTCAGATCCATAATACAATGATAGCCTTAAACCTTCAGTTTACTCGTCATTGTTAAGAAGAAAAAATATCATGCCTCTACAGGTATCGCTACTTAAAAAATTTGTAAAATTCAAACTATTAGTCGTAGAGGGTTCGCTGAAGGCCAATATTGAAGATTATCTTATTCTTCACAAATCATTTTTTTAAACATTTTTGTGTATTTCTCGAATAAAATCTTTTTAAATGCTTTGCAAAAAGTTATCATTTTTTGGTTTTTTGAGTTCAACGGAACGTATTTGGCCTAGCAGAAATCCTATTTTGACTCCGTTAAGACATAAGTTTGAAAAGTATTGGAAGTGACCATTTTTTTCTGTCACAGAAAAATTTGCCTCTATAAGTGGACAAATTTATATAATACGTACGAGGAAGCAAAGTGCTCATAAAATTAGCACAAATAAATACGCCCACAGTCAATTCACCCATAGTGCTCTACAGCAGTATTTTAAGTTCTTATTGAGGAAAATTACATATATTTTGCAGATTTATATTATTTTTTCATTCGGTCTAGAGATTCGCGTGGTGGGCCTTGTAGCCATCGCTAGAGTGGACGTACAGGTGGTTGGACTTGTATTTCCTGAGATTGTGGTGATTGGGCTTGTAGTAGTTGGGCTTGTTCTTGTAAAACACGTCTCAGATTCGTCCATCCGTGGACCCTGCAGGTGGAGCTTCGTATATTGTATCCAGAATTTACATATATGTCTCTTGTCGACTGATTTACCTTTCTGGTTCGAAACTCATGTATTTTGTTCAGAAGCAATCTTTTTGGTAGAAAATTAAACTTTTTCGTGGAAAATACATTTTCTGGTTGAAAATTTAACTATTTTCTTGCAAATTTATTCTATTTGCCTAAAAAATTATTTCTCTAACTGAAAATGTACTTTTTTAGATGAAAATCCCTATTTTGTTGAAAATTTGTCATATTTTTTTATAAAATCAACCTTTTTCACTCAAAATTTTACATTTAATCTTTCGGGTTGAAAATTCATTTACTATATTTAGTTGCGCAAGCGTGTTCGATTTACGCAGAATGCGCATTCTTTAAGGAAAATCGTTGAATACAAATTTTCATGTATATTAATTTTTTTCTTGTATTTTAACTCAAAACGTTTTAGATAAATTTGTTTCAAAAGGACTATACATGTTTTACCAGTTCTCTAACATTAGTATACATATCCTTTTTGCTAGGAAATTAGAATAATTGAAAATCTTTGGATACAGAACCAATAATGGGAAAATAAAAGAAAGAAAAGTTACATAAAAATATATCTCGAGGAATTATCCTATTTTTCACTGAATTGAATCAATAAAAATATATGTGATCTACTTGTAATCTTCGCGCGTTTACAGAAAAATAAATTAGGATTGGCTCACAAATTGAGCCATCAAACTTAGCGTAGACTAGGGATACTTTGTGAGAGCTTAGATTAGGATTTAATCCCAGCGGAGTGAAAGGAGAAGATTTTTTTTCGTACAAAAATTAATTAAAAATGATTTTTAATTAATAACTCCATCTAATATAAAGAAGACGTTACAAATTTCTTGTTGTTTCCTAATAATAACACAGATTTCTTGAAATAGTATTGTTTTATATTCAAGTGGAATCGTATTCCTTTTCTCGTGAGAACCCTTATTTGCATGTAGTTTGTTTGATAACTTTATTAGGAAAATATTATTGAATATTATTATCATCGTAACTGCTTGAGTACGAAAATGCCTATTTACTGAAATTATTTGCACAGAATTGTTTATAACAATTAAAATTTGTGTTAAAAGTGTTGATAAATCCCTCTTAAAAATGATTTTTAATGTAAAATTTACAATCCTGCTGAAAAAAACGTACTTTCCGTATCGAGGAGCGCCTATTAGATGAATTTTTTTATTAGAATTGTTTATAACAATTGATAATGTTGCTGAGTGTCTATATGTATTCAACTGAAGTATTGTTATTGAGGGTAAAACAAACAATCCTGCAAAAAAATACAATTTATGTAACCAAATACGCTTATTTAATGAATTTGTTTATCAGAATTGTTTTTAGCAATTGAAAATGTTGTCAAAAGAGTCAATAAAGTCCTCTGAAGTATGATTTTTGTAGGTAAAATTAACAATCCTGCCACAAATCGTATTTTTGAATGTAAAAGCTTAATGTAAAAGTTTAATCAAAGTATCGTTTTTAGCGTACAATGAGCGGTTTTGAAAAAAACGAACATTTTCTGTATCCAAAAGCGCCTGTTTATTGAATTCGTTTATCAGAATTATTTATAACAATTAAAAATGCTGTTAAAAGTGTTAATGAAACCACATGAACTATGGTTTTTTAAGGTAAAATGAACAATTCTGCTAAGAAATAATATTTTTCGCGTCAAAAAGCGCCTATTCAATAAATTACTTTATCATAATTGTTTATAACAATTGAAAATGTTGTGAAAAGTGTTGATGCTTCTTATTAGAGTATTGATTTTTAGGATACAATAAACGGTTCTGATAAAACAAAACAAATTATCTGCATCTAAAGTCGCAGATTCAATGAAATTGTTCATAAAAATTGTTTATAACAATTAAAAATGTTGGTAGAAGAGTCAATAAAACAGTATAAATTATGAATTTTGAGGATAAAATAAACAATCCTGCGGAAAAAAACGTATTTCCCGTGAAAAAAGCGCCTATTTAATAAATTTCTTTATTGGAATTATTTATAACAATTAAAAATATTGGTTTCATTGAAAGTTCCTGAAATAAAATGTTTCTGATACAAATTCTCCGAATAATATTTCAGAACTAACGAGAGCATTTAAAAAAATGTTCATTTGATGTTTGTATAACTTTCATGAGATCTTTATATAATTTTTTTGTCTGAAGATTAAACTATATTCTCAAAAATGCAACTATTATACTCTTAAAAAATTAATCTTCTATGTTGAAAAATCATATTTTAGGTGCCCATTGAACTCCTTTATTGAAAATTTTTTTTTTTAAACATCTATGATTATAGCTGAAAATTCATCTCCGTAATTGAAAACTTTACTATAGTTTTGAACACTTGTTTTTTTGGTTTAAAATTAATTTTTCATCTAGAAATGTAACATTTCCATTTTCGACAGAAAATTATTATATTTAATTTAAAATTTCTATTTTCTGGGTAAAACTTCAATTAGTTGATGAAAAATTTGTTGAAAATTCGTATTTATGGGAGATAATTAATCATTTTCGTTGTGAATTCATTGTTTTTAGTTAAAAGTTTCACTGTTTGGTTGAAAATGAATCTGTTTATTTGAAAATTCTACTTTTTGGCTTGAGAATTCAGCAATTTTCAGCAAAAATATACTATTTGGTTAAAAATAAAATAGTTATTAGAAAATTCGTATTTTTGATTAATAATTCAACAATTTTTTCAAAAATTCAACCTTTCTTTGATCTTAACTATTTGTTATAAGAATAATTTTTTTGTTACAAAATCATATTTTTGGGTTGAAAATTTATAACTTCTGTAAATAATTCGCCTTCTTACCTTTTAAATTAAAAAATTTTGCTTTGAAATTGATGTATTTTAATGAAAATTAGTACTTTTAGGTTAAAATCTAATCTTCCTGATTACAAATCCATCTTTTCTGTTGAAGCATCAACTTTTTAGTAGAAAATGATAAACCATGAACTTAACTTATATATATATATATATATATCAATTCGAAGAGAATAGATGGCAGAGTGTATATAATACATTAAAATCTGTAAATTGTTTAAATTTTAACAGATTCAGAATCATCTTGTAAAATCAATTATTGTTTCATTTCTACACTTGAACTAAATTATATTTTCAAAAATCATTGGTTAATTTATATTTACAGTTGATAAACTTTAAACTTATTTTGAATTGCATTACATCATGTGATATACATTTTTTTTAAATGATTGGATGGATTTCTTTTCTAAATATTTGTAAAATTTATATTAAAAGAATTTCTATTAAAAGTAATTTTATTTCAAATCTATGTTTATGAAAAACATTATTCATTAAAAATAATTGTCAGGATAAAGCCTAAAGGGACAAAATTTGTAAAAAAAAAAGTGACGAGCTAGTAGCCCGGTTTCGGATACGAGAAAAATTCATCGTATATTGATAGATTTTCGTAAATGATTTGCGAACTTCGAAATACAATTGATGAACTCGATATGAAAATTGAAAAGTAGTTCATCACTTTTGTTCGTCAACAATTACAAAAATATTACAATTGTTTGAGAAAATATTTTTCAAGGTTTTCAACGAAATAGTTCAATTTTTGACCAAAGTGATAAATTTTCCATTTAAATGATAAATCTTCAACTGTATTGGTTGAATTTTCATTCAAAAAGATGAATATTCAACCATGAAGATTAATTTTCTACAAAAAAAAAATACGTATGAAAATGATAAATTTTTAACCAATAGTTGAATTTTACAAAAAAAAATAGATGAATTATCAATGAAATTTTTTCACCAAATAGTTCAATTTTCAAATAAAAAAGATCGATTATCAAACTAAATAGTTAATTTTTCATCCAAAAAAGGTACATTTTCAACCAAAAATAGAATAATTAAATGGTCTGTTTTAAAAAACTAGTTTCGAACAAACAAACAAAAAGAACGAATTTTCAACAAGATAGTTACATTTCCAACTGGAATAGTTAAATTTTTAGTTAGAAAAATTGATTTTCAACAATGTAGTCAAATTTTCAGAGATACATTAGAATTATCATTTTCTGAGTATTATTTTGCCAAAGCAGTTTCGCTTTTCCATTATTTTCGAGAATAAATTGACTTTCAAATTTTCGCAACAAATTCTACTTCTATGAATGTTATTAATTTTTTTCATAATGCGCACCAATTATATTTAAAAATAGAAGTATGTGTGAAGTTTCCTAAACGAAAAATGTTATTTCTAATCAGAATTTTCAAACAGAACAGTGGCTCGGTAAAAAAATATATTATCTTCCTAGAATAGAATCCGATATTTTTTTAAAGCTTTTTTCTTGCAAAAAATTATAAATAAAACACAGTATTAAAAATAACATTCAACTTTGTACAAATCACTTACATTCGACCTTTACACTTGCATACAACTTCCAATCAATCAGAAGTATTGAACAGGAGTAACTAGAATTGATGTCCAGCAGTTTATAGTGAGAAAAAATGGTCTATAATTTTATAAACAAACTATTGAACGAAATATATATTTTTTTATTTGCAATGATTAGTTATTTGAAATCCATAGATTTTTTTATTGAATATAAAAGATAATTATACGCACTTTAAACTTTTTAAGAAGAACTGTTGTTTACTAATAAATTAAACAATTTTTATAAACAAATCCACACTTTAACTTTTTTTCTTATGTTTTCAGAATTTCTTAACCTTCTAATCTTTTTTAAAATTATTCAAATTTTTTATGAATTTTTTTTAAATTCAGCAAAATTAAAAAAATTTACTTAAAGTCTTTCAGATTCTTCTTTGGAAATTTTAGAAATCTTTCGAAATGTTTTGAAAGTTTTAAAAATATTCTCTTTAAATTAATTTTTCAAAATAAAAAACCATTTTAATTTTTTTTAGAAACCTAATGATTTTTTCTTCATTTTCTTGAAACATTCAAAAATTTAAAAATAACTTTGTAAGTTTTAATTCTTTTTGAATCGTTTTAATACTTCTAAAAGATCTCTTAAACTCACTCAGAATTGTTCTCAAATGATCTAATATTTCAATAAATACTAATCTGTTATTATTATTTTTCCAGCTGAGTACCTAAGGATTTCAGAGGCACGGAACAACCTCGACGAGTCCATAGAATATAGAAAATGTATAAAATATTTTAACAAAAAAATAAAATATGAGAAAGAGTTGTTCCGCAAGCAGAATAAGCAGCAAAGTAACTAGGAGACCAGCTCCATCTCCTTAGATCCAGGACAGCACGACGACAGAGGAATTAGTTCAGAATTAAGCAACAGTGAGGAAATATTGCCTAATTCAAGTAATCAACCAATTCAACGACATGAACCAACAAGTCGCGAACTCGAACTTGCATGGCTTCACCAAAAAAAAAAAAGAAAAATCATGATAATTATGACCGGTAATTGGCACTATCGTAAATATTCACATCACACTTTTTTAAGTAAAGATAACTTTAAATAATTGCGTTTTAAACAACAAGTTCATTTTCTACGAACTAGTTTAATTTTCAAAAAAACAGCTGACTATTTTTACCTCACCAATTTTTAATTTTCCTTGACCATTAATAATTGAAGACCAGAATCTTCAACTCATAATGTTCTAATTCTAGAATCGTTTATAAACGGAATAAAATAATTTCAAATTAATATTGAAAAATTTCTAATTTATTCTGCTTGACTGTTATTGAAAATTATGTAAATCTCTGACTTTTACAAGATATTTTTTTCAAGTCCCTCACTTGAAAATTGAACTATTTGTCAGGAAAGTATTCTGTTTTGGTTGAAAATTCGGTAATTTACATGAAAATTTCGCCTTTTTTGGTTAAATTCAACTGCTTTTTATTTAAAATTAAAATACGTTTGGTAGAAAGAAGTACCATTACATTTTTCGATGATGATTCCTCTTTTTTTTCAAAATTCAACTACTTGGTTCAAAGTTTAACTACTTTGTGAAACTAAGTTCTGAATAAAGTCGCATTAAAATAAAGGTCAAATAACCTTTACAGATTTGATTTTAAAGTTAGAAACTATAAGGACTTGATCGAAACCTTAGTTTGTTTATAATGTTTTGCAAAAGCTTGGAATCTATAGATACAGGAAACTTCAGGGTCTTACTCTTTTAAGTTGCAAGAAGTAAATTGCATTCTTCAATTGCCAAACATTCAAATTTTGCGATCTGTTTAGCGTCTTAACTATTGAAAAATGTGTTCTTCAAGCCAATTAATCAAATTCAAATCATCAGGCTCTTTTAAATATATTTTTTCATCTTTTTCAATCTATATTTAATTTACAAAACAAGTTGGTAACTAACTGATGTTTGAAAAAATCGATTATTTGAGGTTCTGGTTTGTGAACGTTCGGCATTTAATCCTTTTGAATAATTATAGAAACTGAAGAAGTGCAGCTGTTTGCCTTACCAGGATTTTATCGACAACCATCATTTGGAATGCAATCAACCATGTTCATGATATCTTCTTGAAACATATTAAAATTTGTACTCCTTGGGAAATTGATCGAAATCCCTGTAATTACTATTTCGACACGCGTGAATTAAGAGAAATACATTTCGAAATAATAAAGAAAAATATACGTGAACATGTCCATTCTTTTGAGCCCACCAGTTGAATTTTGTTCAAAGTACATTGAGAACGCTTATGATTCATACGCCATATCTGCAAACATCATTAAAATTCAAGTAACGATTTCGGAGATGTGGATGATTATCAAAGAAGACGTGGTTAAAAATGCAATATCCTGTCACTTCCTGAATTTTGAAAATTTCGAAAAGCAATTTCAATCATAAACTTCAGTTACCTAACATCAAGTTTTATCATGTTTCATAAAAATCGCCTAACCTCCTTTCAACTCTGATATTCAGGAAATGAATTTGTATCACAATGTATGATCAATTGAATGATAATTTTGACCTTTATTGTTCAAAGTTTCTAGGTTCTCAGATACGTTTATGTTCATACGATATGTAAACAGAAATGTAAAGTAGGAAATTATAAGAGATGCGTCACATCTTGTGACTCAAGTCAATCGCAAATGAATATTCTTAATCCAAGATAATCAAAAAAGCTAGCCAAAAAATAAAATAAACTTTTTTGTTGAAAAATGATATTTTGGGTTTAAATTTTAACTTTTTAGTATTTTTTGGTAGAATATTAATATTTTTGGTAAAAATTCATTTTTTTGGTTTAAAATATAACTATTTGGTTGAAAATTAATTTCTTCGGTTGAAAATTCAACAAATTGGTTGAAAGTTGAGCTACTCGGCTTCAAATTCATTGTTTGAAAGAGTCACCTTTCTAGTGAAAAATTTAATTTTTTTGTTGACAAGTTTTTTTTTAAGATTAATTTTTTTCCATCTATATGCCACTATTATAGTTTTTGGTTGAAACTTTATTTTTTTCAAGGTTGAAAATTCAACTATTTGGTAGAAAATTCGAGTATTTTTCTTGTATGAAAATTCATCTTTTTTGGTTTGAGATGAATATTTTGTTGTAAATTTAACTGTCTTGGAATAAATTTATCTTTTTGGTGAAAAATTAAATTTTTTCGATAGAAAAGTAATTTTTCTTGGTTGTAAATTCATCTTTATTGGATTAGGATTAAATTTTTTGTTGAAAATTCCACTGTTATAAAAAAAGACGCCTTTTGATAGGAAATCGAAATTTTCTGTAGAACATTCATCGTTCTTGGTTGAAAATTCCTCTTTTTGGGTTAAAGATTAACTTTTTTGTTGAAAGTTGAACTGTCTTTGAAAAGGTTAACCTTTTTGACTTGAAAATTGAACTATTTGGCTAAAAATTTAAATATTTTGTTAGAAATTCTTGTCTCTTGATTGAAAGCTCAACTATTGGGAAGAAAATTTTTAAAAATAAAAATTCGACTATTTTTTTTGGAATTGCAATATATCTGGATTTAATATCATATAAAAATTGAGCGTTTCATATTGAATTCATTGCGGTAGTTACATTAATCCGTTGAGCGGCATTGACGCCATGTGGCGTCAATTTTAGTCGTGCCCCGGAGGGCATTGACGTGTTAATTTTCTCCCAACTTTCATTCAAACATAAATAATGAAATGTATATAGAAAAATCCTTATTTTTATTTATTTTTAAAATATCATTCTGACTGTTATTTAACACTAAATATACATTTGCTCATGTCAAATATAAACTAAAGTAATATTAAATGCATCTGTTTTGATTAAATAAAATGTTATATTGTAGGTCTTGAATTTTTACACTTTTATCATGCACATAAATGTTACATTTTTCTTACTTTTGAACTTTATAAATAAAATTTTTTGATGTTAAAAAAATATTAGAAGTACTGTTTTGGATAAATTCATACACGGCAAGCCATATTTTGTTAATGAGAAAAATAATCTGCTATTTTTGAAGAATAATAAGTAAATGAAAAAGTGTATCTTTCATATTGAATTTACTGAAAGTTTCTCGCTATAATAGACTTCTGAAAATCATATAAAACGTTCTAAAATTATATAAGATTTTTTGTAAAATTTACCCACCAAATTTTGGAAAATGAATCGATTTTTTTCATATATGGGCATTTAATAATAAAAGGCGATGGACTTAGCACCGTTTAGCTTTTTTGTGGTATTATAAATAAAAATAGGACATAAATCGCTCAGAAAATAATATAAAATAGACATTTTTATTTATTTTGCAAATAAGTAGCACTATTTAGCAGAAAAAGGAACATTTGTGGTATTAATACAGCATTTTTTAATTGTGATAATGGTATCTCCAATTGTTAAATACTTGCAAAAATCCTATATAATAATTGAGAATATTTTTACTCACACAGAACATAAATAATATGAAAAATATATTAAATATGGAAAATTAATAATTTTGTTAGTTTATTTTATTGGTTTTTGTCAAAATTGTAGTGATTTGAAATATTTTAGAAATTTGCTTTAGAAAGATAAGATATTTCAATTCAATAAAAGCTTTTTAGTATTTCTAAATATTTGAAGAATTTCAAATTGAACCAGAAAGTTTTTCCAGGTTTCAAGGAAATGCTAGATGGTACAAATAAAATTTTTGAAGGAACCTGCATTATCATTAGAGAATAACAGAAAATTTTTAACGTCTATTTCAGATTATATGAAGTTATGAATTAAAAATCATTTTAATTAATTTTTTTAGGAAAAAAGATCTTCTCCTTTCGCACCGCTGGGATTCGAAACACAAAGCTTCTAATTTCTGGTCAGATGATCTTTCCATTAAGCTTCGAGTAGCTCAAATAAATCAGAAGTTCTGTGCCTCGAATCCCAGCGGTGCGAAAGGAGAAGATTTTTTTTCAGAAAAAAATTAATTAAAATAATTTGTAATTCATAAATCCATTTAGTCTGAAAAAGACGTAAAAATGTTTCTGTTATGCTCTGATGATAATACAGATTCCTTTAGAAATTTGATTTGCACCATCCAGCATAATAATGCGTATATTTTCTGAAATAAAATTTTTTTCTCTCGATCTCTCTAGTGGCTTAATGGGAAAAGCACCTGACCGGAAATCCGAATTTCTGTGGTTCGAATTTTTCAAACATTAATTAAAATGATCTCTAAGTCGTAACTTCATCTGGTCTGAAAAAGACGTTGAACATTTTCAGTTATTCCCTACTAATAATGTAGATCCCTTTGAAAATTTGATTTGTACCATCTAGCATAATATTGCGTATATTTTCTGAAATAAAGTTTCTTCTCTCGATCTCCCCAGTAGCTTCATGGGAAAAGCATCTGACCAGAAATCAGAATTTCTGTGGTTCGAATTTTTAAAAATTAATTAGAATGATTTTTAATTTATAACTCCATCTGGTCTGAAAAAGAGGTTAAATTTTTTTAGTTATTCTCTTATGATAATACAGATTCCTTTAAAAATTTTATTTGTACCATCTAGCATAATAATATGTGTATTGTATGGAATAAAGTTTCTCCTCTCGATCTTTCTAGTAGCTTGGTGGGAAAAGCATCTGACTGGAAATCAGAAGTTATGTTGTTCAAATCCCAGTGGCGTGAAAGGACTTCAACAATTTTCTTAAAAAATTATCCCGTTTGGTTAAAAATTCAACTGTTTTCTTGAAATTTCGTTCTTTTTGCATAGAAAATTCAATTATTTGGTGGAGAATTAACTTTTTTCTTAAAAACTCCTAATTTCGGGTTGAAAATTCCAGTGTTTTGTAGAAAATTCGTCTTTTGGATTAATTTAAATGTTGTTAATTGAAAACTAAAATCTTATTTTGCTGAAATATCAACTGATACCATTTTTGTTAAAAATTCATCTCTTTTGTTTAAAAATTCAACAACTTCGTTAAAAGTTGAAAAACTTTTTTAAAAATTCATATTTTTGCTGAAAATTCGTATTTTTGTTGAAAATTCACATTTTTGTTGAAAATTCTTCTGTAGTTGAAATTTTTGAAAATTCGTTGTCTTTTTAGCTTGAAAATTCAAAAATTTGGTTAAAATTTTTCTTCTTTGTGGGCTGAAAAATCTTTCTTCCTCGAAAATTCAACAATTTTGTTAAAAAATAATCCTTTTTGGTTAAAAATTCAACTGTTTTATTGAAATTTCGTTCTTTTTTTTGCATGGAAAATTCAACTATTTGCTGGAGAATTAATTTTTTTCTTCAAAATTCCTAATATCGGGTTAAAAATTCCACTGTTTTGTAGAAAATTCGTCTTTTGTAATTATTTAACTGTTCTCGATTGAAAACTAAAATCTTATTTTGCTGAAATATCAACTAATACAATTTTGGTTAAAAATTCATCTTTTTTGTTTAAAAATTCCACAAGTTCGTTAAAAGTTGAACAACTTTGTTAAAAATTCATATTTTTGTTGAAAATTCATCTGTGGTTGAAATTGTTGATAATTTGTTGTCTTTTTGGCTTGAAAATTAAAAAATTTGGTTGAAATTTTTCTTCTTTGTGGACTGAAAAATCTTTCTTCCTTGAAAATTCAACAATTTTCTTAAAAAATTATCCCGTTTGGTTAAAAATTCAACTGTTTTCTTGAAATTTCGTTCTTTTTGCATTCGAGTGATGAATCACAATGGAAAGTTTAAAAATGAAACGGAACATCAAACCCTTTGATGGAGAAAAATATAATGTTTGGAAGTTTAGAATGCGTGATATATTAACTGAATTAGACGTAATTAAAGTTTTAGATAGACATTCCGGTTACAGCTACTGATTAAAATTGAAAGGTGATACACAATTGATAAAATATTTTATAGTTTTCGACGATTTGATTACTGAACTGAAAGCAGCAGGTGCTGAATTAGATGAAAGAGACAAGGTGCCTCATCTACTTCTGACTTTTCCTACAACACATGATGGCGTAATAACTGCTATTGAGACATTATCAAAAGATAATTTGACCTTGCCTTTTGTGAAGACAAGACTCCTTGATCATGCAGTTAAATTAAAAAATGAAAGCGTCAAATATCATCATTGTGGCAGGAAAGGTCACATAAAGAAAATTTTTTACCAATACAAAAGAGGACTTCAATACCAAAATGATAGAAATGAAACTGTTCAAAATGTTCAAATAACAGAAAAACCAATTCATTTTATCAAAATGGGTTAACAATTAATCTGATTCAATCCGAACCATATTTTTAATCCGAATGAACCCGAACTCGGATTGACCTTAACAGATTTTTAATCCGAATGAATCTAATTCAATCCGAACTCGGATTCATTCGGATTGAAAATTCAGTATATATCAATCCGAGTTCGGATTGATTCGGATTAATTTGGATGGGAAATTTTATTCAGATTGGAAGTTCGGATTGAACCGGATTGAGTCGGATTAAATTTTAGCCGATTTGGATCGAACAAAATTTAGAACTTTCTTCGGATGGATTCGGATTGATTCGGGTTGGTTCGGATACAGATTTCGGAATAATTCAGAATGATTTGGAATGAATTCCTATCCGAAACTTTTGCCAGAGCTTGTTTAACTATTAGTAAACTTTTATATAAGTTCGTATCGAATATAATATTATTATATATTATAGCAAATTATACTTCAATTGTATATATTCAAGTGTTACACCTTTCCATGTGGTTACCGACTTAAATCGATACTCAGGACGATTCAACTGTCTTAGCCGAAAGGTTCCTTTGTTTTATCTAATTTATTATTGAATTGAGAAAAAACAGATCAATTCCACTTCTTGTTAACTTTACTATGACAGTAAATGTCAATGTGTACGCTCAATAAATGCATTTCGACTGCAATTTTTTAAATACTAGAAATAATGTAAGTTAAATATAAAACTCTAATTCAAACCCCTGATGATCTGCAGTAATAAATTGAAACTGAAATTGTGTTTCAATTCCTATGTAAAGACGGTTTTCAAAACTCCTGATGTTTTGGTGATTAGATTCTCATTGGGACACTCGCGTTTTAGAAAAGTTTCTGTTTGATAAATTAACGATGCAAGATAAATTAAATGAAATATAAGGTGGTTGTATGTTTTTCGATATAATGTTATTAATAGTTAGATTGGCGTACTAATTGAAATGCAAATTGTTTGAATCAGTTCAAGGGCTTTTCCAGGAGATCAAATTTGAAAAAAAGTTGAAAAATTTGAAAAATATACTAAAAATCATGGCACTACATTTTAAGATGATTCTCATATAATCCACATGATTATTAATATCTTATCAAACTTTCTGAATTTGTGTTTATTCGAAGAATGTCACCGAGATAATTTATCGATCTATGTATTATATAGTATATATTTGATATATTTGTTGACATCTACTTACTCCCAAAATTATAATTTATGGATCTCTCTGCAAATAAAAAAATTATTAACTTTGAAAATAACCAAACTTTTAGAATTTTGTTTTGATCAAGAAATTTCATTGTGATTAGCTAAAAATACATATGAACAATACAAAAAAAAACGAAATACAATTGTCACGTCCTGAGCGATAAGGCGAGGGTAGTATGGGACGTAGGAAAAGATAGAGACCAGTGTGCTGATTATGTCAGGCTGGTAAGACCTAACCAATTATTTATTGTGGGTTTGTGCTTACACTTCTCGTTATTCCTATGAATAAAAGAAGATATTTTAGGTTGATCTGAAATACTTTTTTTTCAATATAATTTAAAACCAAATAATTCCAACCATCTTAAACAGCTTCAGAAAATATTATTAATAATAATTTTCTGTCCTATCTTCGAAAGATCTTCAGTTAAATGGCCAGTGAATAAACAAATCAAATGTAGAAAAAACAATCTTTTTAATTCAGCGTTTTAGCTTTTTGTAAATAATCGAAAGGTTTTTGCAGTTACCTACATTGAAAAAAGCAAAGTTAGTTGATTAGTAATGTCTGAATAATTATGATTTTATGTAGGAAATTATATTTAAGAAATATTACATAATTAAGGTTGGCATCAGGGTCTCTAATTATTATTATTATTGTTATAAATATAGCGGCGTCGCTGCATCCGACTTCATTAGAAATACTCGCATTTGCTTGGACATTTGGCCTGGGGAGAGGAAAACTGCAGAAAACCATTTCCCCGAGTACAGCTGGTTTTCCGAATGTAAAATTTGATTGTAGACATTCGATACCATCAAGTGTGCACACTACACAGTCATACTCGACGTCAAACCTACCAATAGACATTAGTTAAACGCAGTGATTGCACGAGTTGAGCCTATACATCAGGTTAGTTCAGCGAGGAGAAATTAACTCAAAAAAAGTCCACATAGTGAATTTCCACCAGCTCGTTGGACAAGACCTAGCGTACTTCACAAACGGTCACCCATCCGTGTGCTAGCCACGCTCAAATTTGCTTAACGTCCACGACTAACCCGAGTCGAGATTCACTGAACAGCTAGTGCCATCGGTTATGATTTATAATAACTGGCATTCTTGATTGTTTCGGTAGATCCAATACGTGGTTTCGGACGTCTTTGGACCACCAGTCTGGGGGAAGCATAGCTCCCACAGGTTCTCCATTCCTTAAGAACGCCAAAAAGTATGCACCACCAATATAAGCATCGAAGGTTTTAACAGCTTTTGACATGCCGATAATTAGATGTTTGAGTAAAGTTTTTGTACCATTTATTATCATTGCTAATAATCATCTTTTAGAATAATGCTACAAAGTTGCGATTTTTTCTGAAATTTACAACTATTTGTCTACTTTTCATATAGTTTGAATAATCAATCAATCTAATTGAATCTAAATAATTATTTAAACAAATTATTTTTGCTCCGAACTATCTTCTTCTTTATTAATGCAATAAAGTTGCAGTTTGTTCTGAAAGGTTAAAACTTTGACTTGCTTTTTACTTAGTAATGTGATAAATAATGCAAGTTAACAAACATGCTTATTTGATATTCTTTCAGAGAAATTCTATGAAGTAGCTCTTACCTGAAATATTTAGTTTTGAATTGATTTTTTATTTGAAAACAAATAATAAGTAAACCTCAAAAAGAATTATTTTTTAAATAGTATTTATTCTTTTAACTGAATAATTTTTTATCTTTTCCCCATTTTTAAAATAAGTTATTTCACACAAGACACAATAACAAAGAATGGAATAATTAGGAGTAGGTGCGAGAAGTAGGTGTGTAAATGCATTGTAAGATTTGTCTTCTAACTCACAAAAAGTTCATTGCAAAGCGTAAAAGGAAAAATTTGGAATTGAACATATTTTGATATCAGTCCCCCTTTAACAAAATATATTCACCAAAAAGAAATATATTGTTTCAAATATGTTACTTTTGGATGTTTATTTATTATTTTTTATGTGATAATGACTGTGGTATATTGAAATAAAAGACATACAAAATTATCAAAATGGTCCTGACTTTTCTGAAGAGTTGAAATTAATCATTGTATTGTATTTTTTAATAATATTGAAATATTTGAGGAGCATAATTGTATTTAAGATTTTTGAAAAAATTTGAAATGCTTCAGGTCTTAATTAGAAAGAATAATTTTAAGTTCTCGAGATTTTTCAATTTGTGGGAAAATAATACGGAAGACTCCAAGTCAATTTTCATTTTTCAGGATTCAAACAATTTCAAGCCACTAAGAGACGAACCACTAATAAGAGATGTAAGTGATTTGAATTTGAATTTGGAATGATTTGGATAACCATTCAACGTTAAGCAATTGTATCATTACCAGATATGATTTGTGTAATCCTGATATGTCTACAATTATTTCTAAAAGGAAAAAAAAAGAAGCTTATTTGAAATAAAAGTGTATTTTTTAATATTCTTTTGAAAGATATGATGAAATAAGGCAATGTCGAATGTAATGATAATTTTAGCTCGCGGAGTCTTTCACATACAAAATATGTCTTCGGTGAGATTGCACAATGTCAATTGAGAAGCCTGATTAATATTCTGCGTTTAAAAAGTAGTGAATGTACAAGCCAGAAGGTGGTGCGTAGAAGTCAACTCCTTCCACCATAAGCTTTCGATTTTATCTGGCCCTGGTTCTGGAAAGTTTCTAATTCTAGCGATAACTGTACCGACTTCTTCACCAGGTTTGGTACACATTCATTCTCTGAACGCTGCAACCATTGTCTTTGAAAAAAGTTACAAAATAGTGATGTATCTTCAGCGCCTTCAGTTAGCCGATAAGTATTTCCGCATACTAGCCCCCAGAAGACTTAAATATCTTTTTGACTAAGGGGACTTTCAACGGCACATGACATTTTTATTGTATGGACGTAAAGCATGAGTAGCAAAGGTAATCTTTTCCTGAATCTCTCTTACCCATAGTAAGACCTGCAGTCGATTTTCTTAGGATTTCCGACCACTTCTAGCTCTACAGTTAGTAGAAGTTGGGTGTCTTGATTACTTAATTCGACATGGACAACCTTTAATTGTCCTGTTCGCATGTCTGGGTTTTCGATTGCTCTTCTTTTGAGTACTGCTGTTGGTTCAGCGGATACACCATGAATCCAAGCTAGCAGCTTTACTGGCCTTGCGAGGTCTTTGCTGTCCCTCACTTTCATCTTGGAATAATTCTCCAGGTTGCACCCAATCGATTGTTATCTCTAATGTCACTTAAATTCCCCAGTGGGACCCTGCGGTGGTTGTTAACCTTTAGTTTTTCATTATATAATATATAATATTATAATGTATAATAATATAATAAATTAATTAATAATTTATAATTTCAAAAATATTCAAACTCGAATGACTTCAAGAGTAAATAATGCTGACTAAGAGCATCCATCTGTTACTGATATAAAAAATTTGAATATTTTAGAAAGAAATATTTTTTAGTTAATATACGTAAAACAAGGCGAGGGCCACGTGTACCAAAATTTCGGTACAAAGAGCAGGATTTGTTCGTTTTACGTAGACACCGCTATAAAACAGAGTATAGGTAATATGAAAATTGCTCTAATAAGATAGTTATATTTCAAATAAGAGATATATTAGAGACTGTACTTAACTAACGTAACAGCTAAAGAGGTCTTCTTGGAAAAGATACTTTTTGACAAAAATTTCACCATTTTTTCCAATTCGTCTTTTTTATTTAAATATTTATCTATTTCATTAGAAATTGCATTTTTTTGGCTGAAACTGAAAAAATGAAAATTAAATTTTTGTATGGGATATTCGTCCTTTAAATATAAGGTTCAACAATTCAGGTGGTCGTTCTTTTTCTTTCATGACCACAAAATCTTTATTTGTTGAAAATGCGTCTTTTTGGTTAAAAAATTAATTTTTTAAAATGAAATTTCATCCTTTTCGGTCAGAACATCAACTATTTAACTTTTTTATTGAGAATTCATTTGTTGGGAATTCAATTATTTTGTTGAAAATTGACGTGAATTAACAATATCACCAGATTAAAAGCCTGGTGATTGCATTTAAATGTTCAGGGAAAATGAAAAATTGACCGAGGGAAAATCAGCGAATTTTGAGCTTTGTTTAGAAATATTTGTTTCCATAAAAATTGTGCCCCAACAAAGGCAGTGAGCTATTCCACTTTTCATGAAAAAAGAAAATGATGGACATCCTTTAACTTTTATATATTAGTTTTTTAGTGCATTATCACTTTTCAAGTGCAATTAATAATTTTTTTTAAATAAAAAAATCTAGGTGGACATGAACCGATGTCTAAACCTAGGTCCTAGGTTTAAGCACAAATCTAAATCTAGGCCGGACCTGGTTTTTTTTCGACAAAATTCCAAGAAAGACATGTTTTTCGAGAAATATGCTATGTGGTGCATAAATTTTTTAATTTATTTATCGAATTCAGTAGAATTGACTGAATTCAGAATAATTCAAGAGAATTCAAAACATTTCAGCGAGAGTAAAAAAAATGAAGAGAATTCCAAAGAATTAAAAGTTTATGAAAAGAATTCAGGATAAATTAAGAAGAATTCAAGGTGAATTACAAATTAATTCAAATGAGTTAAAAAAAATCAAATATTCTAAAATATTCAACTGATTTCAGTAGCGTTAGAGTGAATTTAGAAGAATTCATAAAAATACATAAAAATTCAAGAAACATTGATGAAATTTATAAGAATTTTGAGAGAATATAACTGACCACAATGTAAAAATAAAAAAATGTCCACCGAATTGAGTAAAATAGGGGTTAACAGAATTCAGGGCGAATTCAAGTGAATTGAAAAAAATGAATTAAATGAAACTCGAGTGAATTTAGGGAAATTTAAAGGAAATGAGAAGAATTCGATGGAATTCATAAAAATTAAAGGTGAATTTTCAAAAAATTCAAGTATATTGTAAACAATGAAAAAATATTTTTAAAATTGCATTGAATTCATTGAATTTGGTAAGAGCTGAGAAACATTCAAAGGAATTCAAAAGAATTTGATGAAACGCCAAAAATTTAAGTTGAGTTTAAAAAACTTGAAGATGAATTGAACAAAAATTAAATGAAATTTTAAAAAATCTATTAAATTCAGTAGAATTGAGTGAATTTAGAAGAATTCAAGTAAATTTAAAAGATTACAACGAGAGTTAACTAATTCAAGATAATAAAAAGAATTCAGAACAATTCAAAAGAACACAGGATACATTAATAAGATTTAAGGACAAGTTCCAAATAAAAAAAATTATCATGGCGCCTTTATAAAAATAACAGTGTCTTCTTTATATAAGCATCTGATAAATTTTATGTAGGCCAAATGATTTTTGTGACCACGGGAATTTTTTGGTTGAATTCAACTGTTTTTTTATTTAAAAATGAAATCCTTATTTATTTCAAGTATCAATCATTATACGTTTCGTTGAGAATTCCTCTTTTGTGGTTGAGGAATCAACTACTTGGTTTAAAGATAAACTATTTTTTTTAATTCATTTTTTTTTTCTGTTGAAGATTCAACTGAACTGTTTTGTAAAAAATTCGTCTTTTTAGCTTAAAATTTCCACAATTTTGTCGAAATTGAACTATTTTGTTGCAAATTTACTTTTTGGTTGAAAATGCAAGTATTTGGTCAAATATTAAACTTTTTTTATGAAAATTTAACTATTTTGTAAAATATTAACTTTTTTGTTGAAAAATAAAATTTTCGGATTAAAAATGCAACTTTTTTGTAGATACTTCATCCTTTTGGCTGCAAATTTAACAATTTTATTGAAAATTGAGGCATATTGCTCAAAATTCATCTTTTTTGGTAGAACATTAACATTATTCTTGGAAAATTTATGTTTTTTGTTGAAAAGTGAACTATTTGGCTGAAAGCTTTTTTTTGTTTGAAAAATTATTTTTTTATCTAATAATGTACCTATTCCATTTTTTTGGGAAATTCATTCTTTATAAGTGGAAAATTCAACTATTGGACACAAAATTAAGGCATTTTGTTGGAAATTTTGTCCTTTTGGTTTGAAAATTAATCTTGTTTGTTGAAAATTGATCTTTTTGTTTGAGAATTTAATTATTTGGTTGAAAATTCGTTATCTTACTTAAATTAAACTGGTTGAAGTATCGTTTTTTTGTTAAAAATCAATTTTTTACACTGAAAATTGAAGGTTTCATTTTTTGTTTTAAAAAAACCTATTTTAGTCGAAAATACACCTATTTGGTTTAAAATTCATATGTATAGGATGAAAAATGTAAATTGTAAGCCGAACAACGCACCTCATGAAAAAAAGTCTGCGAGAGTGAAACGTTGCTTTTTGAACACCCAACAATATTGTCATAAGAGCTTTTTGAATTTTCTTGAAAAATCGAGAATTCAAATTTTGATCGCACAAAAAAGTAATGAAAAATCAAAAAATCTATTTTGCGGTCAAACTATGCAAGATACGAAGAAAGACGGTTTGGCAGAGGATTTTCATTCAAAAAAGATCTACAAATTTGTCATTAATCACTTTTTGATAGGACGCGTAATTTTTTGTTTTATTCGTAAAAAAAGCTTTAAAAATAAGAAAATTAAATTTTTGGACAAACGACACAAATGCTACAAAAAAAAATAAGTGGTTCGTTTTAATCGTAACAAATAACATTAAAAATAAGAAAATAAAATTTTTGGAAAAGCCACACAAGAGACAAAAAAAATGAAAAGACAAATGTTGTTCTACTAAAAAATGTCTGAAAATTTGTTATGAATTTTTGTAATGAGAATACATTAAAAATAAAATAATTATGTTTTTGGAAAAACGACGCAAGCTAAAATAACATTTCAATTAACCAAATTTTTGACCTAAATTATATCTACAAATTTTCTGAGAACCACTTTACGCTAGGATGCATATTTTTAGTGTAAATCGTAAAAAATAACATTGTAAGAAAAATTGATTCAATGTTAAAACGACAAAAGTTGCAATAAACTGTTTAATAACAATTTTTTAACGGATGCGCACTTTTTTAATAATAAAAAAAAGACAACCTTATTTTGCAATATCTGAATAAGTAATCCCAGGCCGAGGTAGAGAAATGAACGTCATATACATTTGATATAATAATGTTGAACATGATTTAGAAAAGTTCGCATTTTGCACAAAATCGAGTGCGAAGCACGAGATACGCGATGAGAATGTGCCCGCGCAGCAGACAGATTTTTAAAATTAATATTAAAAGAGCCATAGGTCGTTAAACGCGCTATTATCCTCGCAAAGCTCATGTATTTGATTGAATATTTGTATTTTTTAGTAGAAAATTAATTTTCTTGGTCGAAAATTTATTTTTTTGGTAGAATTTTTTTTTATGATTTATTTTTCATCTGAAAAATTAAGAATTTTATATTTGTTTGAAAATTTACCTTTTTTGTTGTAATTTTAACTAATAAGTTGAAAGCTCATATATTTGGTTGAAAATTCGTATTTTTCAGTAGAGAATTAATATTTTTGGTCTGAAATTCATCTTTTTGCTAGAAATTTTTTTTAATAATTTTATTTTTCATCTGAAAAATTGAGTATTTTATTTTTGTTTGAAAACTTACCATTTTTTGGTTGAAATTTTAACTACTAGGTTGAAAATTCATGTATTTGTTTGAAAAATCGTTATTTTTAGTAGAAAATTAATCCTCTTGATTCGAAAATTCATATATTTTGTCAAAAATTCATCTTTTTGGTAGAATTTTTTTTCTTCTGATTGGTTTTTCAACTGAGAAATTATATATTTTATTTTTGTTTGAAAATTTATCTTTTTTCGGTTGAAATTGTAACTAATAGGTTGAAAATTCATGTATTTGGTTGAAGATCCATATTTTTTAGTAGAAAATTAATTTTTTCGGTCTAAAATTTATCTTTTTGTTCAAAAATCCATATATTTCGTCGAAAATTCATCTTTTCGGTAACATTTTTTTGTTTTGTCAATGACTGGTTTTTCAAAGTGAAAAATTATATATTTTATTTTTGTCTAGAAAACTTATCCTTTTTAGTTGTAATTTTAACTTATAAGTTGAAATTTTATATATTTGGTAGATAATTCATCTTTTTGGTAGAATTTTTTTTTATGATTTATTTTTCATCTGAATAATTAAGTATTTTATTTCTGTTGGAAAACTTAGCTTTTTATTTTGCAATGTTAACTAATTAGTTGAAAGCTCATGTATTTGATTGAATATTTGTATTTTTTAGTAGAAAATTAATTTTCTTGGTCGAAAATTTATTTTTTTGGTAATTCGAAGGGATATCAGGCTGCAGCCAAGTTTCAGACACTGCAATGATATGGTATGAACACGTACTAAAATAGGGTTTAAACTCATGGAAATGTGCTGAGAGAGACTAAGCATTAACATGGCAAAAGTTTAACTTGTCCATGAGATAAAGGAACATATCCCGATATATGTTTTTATTCTCCAGTAGACGAAGCTCGTAGTAGAGTATAGAGTTACAGAAAAAGTTAATGACCAAAACAAGCAAGACTACTTCGGAGGGAACATATATAAATCGAAGATCTTTAGTACATGTAGTGTGAAAAGCCATACGGTAAAATTAAAAAAAAATTTAATAAAATAATAGATGTGCTCAAAAACTAAATATAAACCTTTATAAAGTGCGAAACATTACTTTCTGCATGAGCTAATAATGAATTGTAGTGAATACCTCAATTGAGCAGATGGATTTACCACTAACTGAGACATGCAAAACAGATCACGTATGAGTATGAATAAATAGAAAGAAGACTGACGTGAAGCATTCAATTCGCAGGGTCATGTTTTAAAAATCGAAATCGGACCGTCTTCGAAGTAAGGAATTTCCAAAGCAGTCAAAATTTGATTCATAACAGTTGGAAGGTCCTCTACCTGTTTGGAAGGCAAACCATGAATTTCTGAGACGTTAGATAGAGAAGCCTGTTCCATAAAATTACATTTTTGTTCCAAGTGTGCCACCTGTGCAATAAATTTATTTTCATTGGCTGATTGATTTTTTGTAACGTCCCGAAGTTTTAGAATTTCAGCGAAATTGTTCGCAAAAGTCGTCTCAATCGTAGTGATGCGGTGAGAGTTTTGCATAATATTGTCCTTCATTCCAATAATAATTAAAGTATCTAATTTACTCCAAAACTTCTCAAATAAAGCAGTCATATTATGAAGGGACGCCTCTTAACCTTTCGTTACTGATTCTATTATGGCCTCATTAACCCCGGGCTCCAGAGTATCTGAGGGCATCCCTAGCCTGTTGAAATAATATCAATCATTACATTTTTTGTTGAGAATTCATCTATTTTGGTTGAAAATTTAACTACCTGGTTGAAGATTCCTGTATCTTTTTAAAAATTCAACTATTTTGATAAAAAATTAAACCATTCGATTACAAATTTAACTAATCATTAGAAATATTGCTTGGAGTTTAAAAAATTACTACTTACAACTTTGATGAATATAATCTAATTCTTGTCCCAATTCGTTTTCGTTGAATTTGCCTTTAACTCTGTTCTACTCCCATTTTACGTAACTCGCTAAAAAAATTTTATTTAAAAAAAATGTGCAGGTGTTTGACATTTTTTTTTAATAAATCCCAATCAAACTGGATTTTAAAGAGTCTTTCAAGGAACGAAAACGGCCATTGATCAATTATAATTAAAAATATAATAATGAATAATGTACCATTCAAGTTACAAAAAAATACCTGAAATTGAAGCTGAAACACAAAAATCCATATAAAATTTGTTCAATAAACGATATCAAACTTTTGCATTTTTTCTGAAGGAAGCTCATATTTCTTCTTCCAAATTTTCAGCAATTAACATTGGGTCTATTTTCGTAGATTTTATCAATTATTTCATAAATTGCTTCATTCTGAAGTGGACTATACGAATCAAGCATCATTAAAACATACTTATACAAATTGTACCAAAATCCTTTCCAAGAAAACCTAATCCCTTAAAGTTTATGCTATTTTATAAAAAGTTGAAAAAAAATTTGTGATATATATAATCCTTTATTACTTAATTTTTATGTAACCGGCCTTAATTTTATACAAAAGAAAAGGTCATCCGTTGGAGCTCTCTACTCGCATCAGAGTGTCTGCCTCGGCAGCCTGGTCTAGGGTGGCACCCTGCTGCCGCGGACAGGCGACCCTGCCGCCAGCAGTAGTTTGGGAAACTCTGCCCTAGAATCTAAATCATTTACGACCACACCAATCAGATTTTATCCAAATATCGATTGATAAAGCAATCTCCATAAGTAAGCATAATAATGCGTATATTTTCTGAAATAAAGTTTCTTCTCTCGATCTCTCTAGTAGCTTAATGGGAAAAGCACCTAACCGGAAATCAGAACTTCTGTGGTTCGAATACCAGCGGAGTTAAAGGAGAAGATCTTTTTTTCAGAAAAAAATTAATTAAAAATGATTTTTAATTCATAACTCCATCTGGTCTGAAAAAAACGTTAAAAATGTTCTGTTATTCTCTAGTGATAATACAGATTCCTTTAAATACTTCTTATTGATTTATCAGGGTTACCTGACCGGGAAATTGTGAAAACCTGGAAATGACACAGAATTTTTTTTACCGGGAAAAACCTGGGAAATGACCGGGAATGTGGTTCAGTGAACGGGATTTTTCTGTCGAATTTACAAATTAAAAGTGTCTTGTCCCAAAATTCGGGATGAGTAGTCAAATATTTTTCGTAAGTTTGGCAGGTCATCCCGAAATTTTGGTAATATCTCGTTTTCCAACTACGGGATTTTTTCACGATGACTTTAGGTAGCCATTTTATTACTCCAATTCTGAGTTGGAACAGAAAATTTGTGAAAAAATCATAATTCACGCTTGGAATAGGGAATGGTCCAAAAAATTAAAGTTCTGTCTTGGAACAGTGAATTTTCTAAAATAATTATAAATCTGAGGTGAGACAGGGAATTTCAGTGAAGAAATATAATTTGGAGTTTAGAACAGGGATTTCCAGGGAAAAATGATAATTTTGACTTTTCTACAAAAAATTTCATAAAAAAAGGTTCATCTCTTTGGTTGAAAATATAACTACTTTGTTGAAAATTCTTTTTTGTTGAAAATGAATTTTTTCAATTGCGAATTCAATTATTCCATTTTTTGTTGAAAATTAATTGTTTTTAGTTCCCTGTTCCAAATTGAAAGTTTTTGAAATCTTTTAAAATGTTTAGAAGTCTCTTTAAATTTTCATAAATCGTTTGAAATCGTTTAAAATGATTAGGAGAAAACTGGGAAATGACCGGGCTTTCTGGAAAGCTCGATCTCGACTCTACTCGACTCGACTTGAACCTGATCGAGCTAAGCTCGACTCGAGTCGAAAACTAACAAGCTCGACTCGACTTGATCGAACTTCGAGTTTCAAATTTTTTGCACACCCCTAAAAATTATATTTTCTGTTGAAATTTTTATTTGACATATCTGAAATATTGAAAAATTTTCTGAAATTTTGTCAAGAATCCTATTAAAATATATTTATATAACATTAAAATAAGCAAGTGAAAAACTTAAAAAATAAATAGTTATTCCAAAATTTCATTTTGTGTACAAAAATATTTTTCGCCTTAAATTATAATTTTGTTGAAATTATCCTTTTTTCTTCAATTAAAAAAATTTTCTGATTTGAAAATGTATTTATTTGGTAGAAAATGTATTCTTTTAAAGTTTATTTTAACTGTTTTTAATTAGGAATGAGAAGTTTTTCATTGAAATAGCAATTGTTAAATTTTCCGTTCAAAATTCAGCTTTTTTAGTTGAAAATTCTTTCTTTTTTTCAATTCTACTGTTTGGTTAAATTAGATCCTGAAAAAAGATACAGAAAATATCTATTTCTCTAACTGGTCCAAAAGGTTAAACCCATATCTGTACAACAATTAGCTAACATTTTAAAGAGTTTTTGATATCATTTGAAAGGCAAGTCTTCATAGTATTTCACTAACTAATGGGGATATTTTCACAATTTCATTCCTGAAATCTCGTCTAAATACAATTTAGGAATATTTATGAAAAGTATTAATATTTTTCATTTGTAAAATTAATGTAAACAGAGTACAGGTTCTATTTGAAATTTCACGACAGTTTTTTGTACTATGTTTCACCGTAGGGTACAATCAAGGAAAAATATTCTAAAAATATGTACATTAGTTATTAAAATACTATAAACTATTACCTTTAAAATTCTGTTGTCCTTTTAAAATCATGGAATATTTCTATATAAAATAAATTTCGTTACATTTATTTGACAATTATTTAGCTTGCAAGCTGAGATGCCACAAAATCCCACTGCGAATTCAAAAGAGTGACGTAACACTAATGCGCAATCGAAAATGTCACATAAGTCTACTGCGCATCAAGAAGTCCAACATAACTCTAGTGCGCAATCATAAATGCAACAAAAGTCTACTGCGCAGCCGGAAGTGCAATATAGCTATTGTGTGTCGAAAAAAAACTTGTTACTGAATAATTCAAATTTTTAACAAATTACATGATATAATGAGCGCAGCATAATATCTTAAATCCACTGAAAGCTCGTACGTAAACTTACAACCCCGGGTGAAAGTTTTCAATTATGATAAATATGGCCCATCCATCAATTACAGTGAGAAGAAATAACAAGTTTTTTCAACTTGTTACTGTAACTAGTTGCATTTTTCGGTAACGATAGTGGAAACAAAGCAACTGTTGTGAACAAGTAACGAATTGATAATTACTTACTTTCTTATTAGCAGTAACTAGAAACATCGTTAATTTTTTCAGTTACTTTTGAAATATTTTTCTCAAGGTAATTGCATGTGTATGATTTTATTGCTTGCCGAAGATTTTGTTTATTTTCATCAAATCAGTGGATAAACAATTGTGAACGGTAAACGCTTTTTCGAAAATTACGGTGGAACGAAGTTCATTTTTCACCCTTTTTTGTCATATGGCAACGTGATTAATGAAGAAAATGCACATTTAAATATAATATATAAAAATTTGTTGACAACCACTTTTTTTATAGGATGCGTGGTTTTCGTTTTAATTTTAAAAAAATTAAAGAATTAAATTTTTTGACATACGACACAAGCTATGGAGAAAATTAATTTGAAAAAAAATTAATTTGTCATGAAAATCTTTCTGATTAAACAGTACTTTCTGTTTTAATCGTAAAAATAGCATTAAAAACACGAAAAAGTTTTTTTCGAAGAAACCACACAAGAGTCGATCAAGGAATGAAAAAAAAGTTGATCAACCAAAAAAGATTTACGTCACAAACTTTGATTAATTTTGATCCAAATAGTTGAATTTGCAATCAAACAGTTGAATTTTCAACTAAAAAAGTAGGCTTTCAACCAAAAATGAAATAGCTAAATATTCATTTTAATAATTGATTTTCAACAACAAAAAAACGAATTTTCAAGTAGCTGAATTCAGCCAAAACAGACAAATTTTTAACAAAATAGTTAAATCTACAACCAAAAAGATGAATTTTCAAAAATGAAAAATAATTTTCTACCCAAAAAGAAGAATTTTCAACCAAACAGTTGCATTTTTCTACTAAAAAATATAAGTTTTTAACCAAAAATGAAATAGTTACATTTTCAGTTTAAAAAATTGATTGAAAAAAAAACAAATAAAAAAAACGAATTGTCTAACAGTTAAGTAGAACCAGAAAAGACGAATTTGAACAAAATATTTGAATCCATAGCCAGAAAATTAATTTTCCATCCAAAAAGAGGAATTTTCAACAAAAGACATGAATTTTCCACAAAACAGTTGAATTTTCCATCGGACACCAAATAGCTTAAAATTCTACCAAAATAGTTAAATTTCTAACCAATAATTGAATTTTTAACTAGAAAATATAAGTTTTCAACCAAAAATGGAATAGCTATATTTTTAGTTTAAAAAATTATTTGTTGAATAAGAAAATCAATTTTCTATCAGTTAAAATGAACCAACTAAAAGACGATTTTTTAACAAAATAATTGAATCCACAGCCAAAAAGATGAATTTTCAGCTACATTAATTTAAAACAAACATTTGTTTACCTTATGTCAAAGATAGAATTTGTTTGATTCAAATAAAATTTGTTTGAGTTAAACAGTGGCGTGTTTGAATCAAACAAATTTTGTTTAAATCAAACAAATATTTGACAAATTTTAAGACAGATTTTTCAATTTTTAAAATTAAAGAATTTAATTAGAAAGGAGTTAACATTGTAACATTTCTAATTCTAATTCTCGAACTTTAATAAATTAGATTTAAAATTTCGAAATTAGGAGTCAAATAGTAGCAAAATATAATTTTGTTGCAATTTTTTGAATCTTCTAGAATTTTGATTTATTCTGAATTTAATTTCTTGAATTTTGATCCATTTATTTAATTTTATTTAACTTTCCAGAGATTTCTCTGGAAATGTTTGAATTCTTTTTTATTGAAAATTCGGCAATTTCCTTGAAAATTCATCTTTCTTGGTCAAAAAATAAACTTCTCAATTTAAGAATTAATCTTTATATTTTGAAAATTAATCTTTCTTGGTTAAAAATTAACTTTTTCATTGAAAATTCAACTGTCTTCTAAAAAAATGGTCCTTTTAGCGTGAAAATTGAACTATTTCATTAAAAATTATATTATTATGTAAAAAATTCGTCTTTCCTAGTTTAAAAAATCTTTTTTTGTGAAAAATTCAACATTCCAGGTTAATAATTCAACTTTATTTTCAAAAATTTGCATGATTGGCTTTCAAACTAAAACTTTTGGTTGAAAATACAACTGTTTTTGGTTCAAGTTAATACTTTTTCGTTTACAAATTCGACAATTTTGTTAAAAATTATTCTCGTAGGTTGAAGCTTCCAATATTTGATTTAAATTTCTATTATTTTATTAAAAATTGACTTTTTGGTCAAAAATAGCATTGTTTTTTTGAACATTGCTTTTTTAAAATTGAAAATTCGTCCTTTTACATTGAAAATTTATCCTCTATGCTACAAATTTGACTTTTTTAATTGTAAATCCATCTTCTTGGTAGAAAATTATCTTTTTTCAAATAAATTCATCTTTTTGGCTTAGAAGTCAACTGCTTTCTAAATTATTCAACTTTTGAACTTGAAAACTGATCTCTTTTATTCGAATTGTGTCTTTAGATTAAAAATTCACCTTGTTAGTTTGAATATTTAACTTTTTTTTTTAATTCAATACATTTGGACTTAAAATTTTAGAAATTTAGAGCGATTTATTGAATTTAAAATTGTACCTCTATTAGTTTTATTTTAAAGAATTTAATCCCCTTCTAAACCAAATACATATATTTTTCACCAAATAGTTAAGTCTTCAACTGAGAAGATTTATGTGCTGCCAAAAAATATTAATTTTTAACAAAATAGTGATATTAGTCAACAGTTTATTTGATTCATTTTTAGTCCATATTTTCTTCGTTTCTAGAACTTTCGAATTAAATAGTTACATTTTTGAGCTAAAAAATATAAATCTTCAACCAAAAATGATGTAGTTTAATTTTATGCCAAATAGTTTAATTTTCTACCAAATTTTGAAATTTTCCAGTAAAAATACAGTTTTTCTATAGAACAATTGAACTTTTAAATCGAGAATATGAATGTTCAACAAAAAAATTATTATTCAATTAAGGAGTTTAATTTTTATTCGAAAAATATGAATTTTCAGCGAGAAATGTAATACTTGATATTTCTACAAATAATATTTTAATTTAAAATAAAAACCAATTTTCAATAAAATACTTGAATCCTCATCTAAAACAGAATAATTTTCAAACAAACAATTGCTTTTTAACCAAAAAATCAATTTTCTTAAAAAAATATGAATTTTGTTACAAAACAGTTAAATTTTCAACTGAAAATGTGAGTTTTTAACAAAAAAGTTAATTTTCAACCTAAACAGATCAATTTTTAAGCAGTTGCATTTTCAACCAAAAAAAGATTAAATTTCTACCGAAAAAGATACATTATCACACTAAAAAGATAAATATTCAATAAAATAGTTGAATTTTCAGATGAAAAATTTGTTGTAAAGAAAGAAACAAAATTTTAATAAAACTGTTGAATTATCAAGCCAAGAAGACAAATTTTCAGCAAAATGTATAATTATTAACCAAATAATTGAACATTTAAACAAGAAAATTAATTTTCTACAAAAAAAAGACAAGTTTTCAACAAACTGTATAATTTTAAACCAAATAGTTCAATTTTTAACCAAGAAAATTAATTTTCTACCAAAAAATACAAATTTTCAACAAAATATATCATTTTTAACCAAGAAAAAATAGCTTAATTGTATAATAATGGTATAATAATTTTTCATCAATGACGCGATGTGAATCTGAATCTAAATTTCGGTGAAATTTATTGTTCAATATTCTAAATAATCATAATTAAAAGTTATCTATATGTTAAATTGTTCTCATATCATCTTAAATATATTTTAAATGCTTCAATAATATGTTATCGACATTTATGGAAAGCTAACAATAAAGACTAACAATAAAGTTGTACGTTTTTTTCAACTTGAAAGACCGACCATTTTTTGCGCGCCAAGTATTATCCGGGAAATATCGTTAAAATCTACTGAAAATCGCAAACATAACTTGTCAATCTCTTTTTTTTAATTTCGTAATTTTTAAAATGATCTTCCTATTTGAATTTTGGTCAAATCAAGAAATTGCGTTGGGTGAATGTCTAAATATATTTTATGTCTACTAAAAACTTATGTTGAAATTTCTTGATATGAAAAATGATTTTTTTGGTATTAAGTACAACATTTAAAAAAATGTAAAACAAAATGTAGATTTTTGAATATTTCGAAAAAATATTCAAATGCTTTATCTTAAGAAATTAGTTCTAAAAGAAAATGAAACAAAATTTCAAAATATTTTCCTAAGATTTCGAAAAAGAATGTTGAAAATTTGTAATGATTTTTTATTTTGAAAAATTATTTCGAAGAAAATATTTTAAAATATTTCCAAAATTATTAACAAAGGATCTACAAGTCTTTAAGAAATTTTTTTGAATTCTTCAGAGTTTTAAAACAAAATTTGGAAAAATTTGAATTATTTGAAAAAGTTTATCTGACCTGCTCTTTTTAATTATCAAAGAAACATCAAAAAATGTTTTCGTTAACACCATTAGAAAGAGGAGAACATGAAGTTTCCAAAACTACAAAAAACAAAAAAAAAAGATTTTTTTCTGCTTAGATACCTTTCCTTACGGCAGGTCACATATTTAGGAATCTTTGACGAGATCAAAATTATTTGTAAACTAGAAAAGATTACAATGAATATGAGAATATGACAAAAGTTTGATATTTACGAATGTAAAATTTGATTATTTAGCCAAACCCAGACATATTCAGGAGAACTAAAATTTGTACTTGACACGAATCAAAGTTACTCTTCTGCGAAATAACAATCGAAAGTTGTATTTTTGCGAAAGTTGCAAAATCACCATGTTTTAATATTTGCATTGGATTGTTTAAATTTAAATAATTATGATTGAAAAAAATTTCATCCAGATTTAAAGCCAAAGCAATGTATTTTCTATCAAATTAATTGAATTTTCAACCCAAAAGAGTCGAATTTTTAATAAAGTAAGTGAATTTTCAACTGAAAAAGATCAGCTTTCCAGCAAAAATTGAATAGCTACACTTTCAGTCCAGAAATTCTTTTTAGTAGAAAAAAATTAATAAATTGAAACAAAATAGTTATATTTGTGACCAAGGAAATGCATTTGTGATTAAAATGATGAATTTTCAAAACAGAAAATGAATTTTCAACCCAAGAGGTGAATTTTGTACGAAAAATATGCGAATTTGTAACAAAATAGATGAATTTTCAACGAAATAGATCAATTTTCAATCAAGCAGATAAATTTTCTAACAAGAAGATTTAATTTCTATCAAAGAACATCAATTTTCAGTTAAAAAATTCAATATTCAATTTTGTTAAATAACTAATTTTCAATTAAACAGTTGAATTTTAAAGCAAAAAAGGGTTTCAGTCGCTATTTATGAATAGCGAAAATATTAAAAATGTAATCAAATTGTTATATTGGGACAAAATTCTGGAAACAATGGAAAATTGACAGCATGATTCCAGCAACAACTAATTCGAACACCCTGCAAATTCCACATGTTTCCGTGAATAATGCAATGAAAATATAGAATAATGGTTATTTTTCATTTATTGTATGAAAACCATATTGATTGTTATTTAACAATAAAGGTACTTGTGCTCGAAATATAAATTGAAATACTGTTGTATGCTTCTGTCTGTATTGAAAAAATACTACATCTTTTACATATTTTCTTTTAAAATGATTAGAATTGTTCCTAAAATTTAAATTATAATTAAGTTTTCAAAATGTAAAATAATTTCAAATTTTCCCAGGATCTTTTATTTTCATACCATGTTTCAAAATTCTTAAAAGGCTTCTTATTTTTTTCAAAATTTTGAAGAATCTACATTTCGTTAAAAAATTTTGAAAATCTTTTCAAATTTTAAACTATTTTCAAATATTTATAAAAATTGTACATCTTTTACATATGATCTTTTAAAATGATTCGAATTTTTCCTAAAATTTAAATCTAAAATTAAGTTACTAAAAGAAAACTTAATTTCAAATTTTCCCAGGATTTTTTTATTCTCTTATAATCTTTCAAAATTCTTAAAAGGCTTCTCATTTTTTTTCTCGAAATTTCGAAGAATCTACATTTCGTTTAAAATTTTTGGAAATCTTTTCAAATTTTTAACTATATTTAAATATTTTCGAAAATTCTAAATTTTTTGCATATTATCTTTTAAATTTATTGGAATTTTCCCTAAAATTTAAATCTAATATTAAGTTTTCAAAAGAAAAAAATAATTTCAAATTTTACCAGGATTGTTTTATTCTTTAATAATCTTTTAAAGTTCTTAAAAGGCTTCTCATTTTTTTTTTTTCAAAATCTTGAAGAATCTACATTTCGTTAGAAATTTATGGAAATCTTTTCAAATTTTCAACTGTTTTTAAATATATTAAAAAATTCTAAATATTTTACATATTATCCTTTAAGATGATTCGAATTTTTTCTTCAATTTAAAATTAAGTTTTCAAAAGAAAAAAGAATTTCAAATTTTCCCAAGATTCTATTTATTCTCTTATAATCTTTCAAAATTCTCAAAAGGCTTCTCATTTTTTTTTTAATCTTGAAGAAAATACATTTTGTTCAAAATTTTTGGAAATCCTATCAAGTTTTTAACTATTTTCAAATATTTATAAAAATTCTACATCTTTTACATATTATCGAATTTCCAACAGAATAGTTAAATTTTCAACCAAATAAATGTATTTACAAACAAAAATAATTATGTTATACGAAAAAATACGAATTTTCAACTAAAAATGATAGATTTTTGCATAAAAAATGGAACGGTTAAATTTCCAGTAAACAAAATTTCAATCAAAAAAAAAAGATTCAACGAAATATTTAACCTTCAACCGAAAAGATGAATCTTTAACCGAATATATAAGTTTTTAAACAAATAAATTTTCTAACAAAAAGACAAATTTACAACTAAAAAAATTAATTTTCGAAAAAAACGAATTTTTAAGTAAATAGTTAAATTTTCAAAAAAACAAAAAAATCATTTTTTCAACACAGTTCAATTTTCATCGATAGAAATGGATTTTTATCTGAAAAATATAAATTCTCAACAAAATAGTCCTTTTTTTAATGAAAGAAATGAATTTTCAAATAAAAAAGATGAATTTTCAGTTTAAAAGAATTTAATATTAAAAAAAAAGAATTTCCAACAAAATAGTTAAATTTTCAACCAAAGAAATGAATTTACAAACAAACAAAATAATATTATACGAAAAAATACGAATTTTTAACTAAAAAAGATAGATTTTTCCCGAAAAATGGAACAGTTAAATTTCCAGTAAAAAAAATTTCAACAACAAAAAATTTATCAACGAAATATTTAAACTTACAACCCAAAAGATGAATTTTCAACAGAATAGTTAAAATTTCAACCAAAGAAATGAATTTAATTTTCAACAAAAAATAATATAGTTACATTTTCGGTTAAGAAAAATTAATTTTCCAACAAAAAAAAAAACATTTCTTCAACAAAATAATTCAATTTTCATCGATGGAAATGGATTCTTAAGTAAAAAATATAAATTTTCAACAAAATAATTCATTTTTCAACCAAAGAAATGTATTTTCCAATAAAAAAGATGAATTTTCAGTTTAAATCAATTTAATTCATTTAAAAAAAAAGAATTTCCAAGAAAATAGTTACATTGTTCTATTTAAACATTCAACATTTTTAGTTGAAAATTCTTTTTGTTGAAAATTGATATTTTTTTAGTTGAAAATTCTAGTATTTGGTTGAAAATTTGTCTTTTTTATTGGAAAATTGAACTATTTTGTTAAAAATTCATGTATTATCTTGAAAATTAATCTTTTTGGTTGAAAATTAAAGTATTACAGTTAAAGATTCATAATTTTAGTTGAAAAGTCATCAGTTTGGTTGAAAATTAATTTTTTAAACTAAAAATTGAACTATTTCATTTTTTGTTGAAAATTGATCTTTTTTAGTTGAAAAATCAACTATTTGGTTGAAAATTGGGTATTTTTTAGTTGAAAATTCCACTATTTTGTTTGAAAATTCATCTTTTTGGTTGAAAATTCAAGTATTACATTTAGAGATTCATAATTTTAGTTGAAAATTCATATTTTTTAGTTGAAAATTCAACTATTTTGTGGAAAATTTGTCTTTTTTAAAGAAGAGTTCCACTATTTTGTTAAAAATTCGTGTATTATGTTCAAAAATCGTCTTTTTTGCAGAAAATTAATTTTCTTGGTTGATATCAATTAATCAATTTTCTTTTTGATATTAAAATTCATCTCTTTGGTTGGAAATTAGTTTTTTTATTTTGTTTGAAAATTATCTTTTTTAGTTGAAAATTCAACTATATTTTTTTTATTCTTTTATTTTTTTGAAAATTCGTTTTTTTGACAGAAAGTTAATTTTCTTAGTTGCAAATTCAGCCTTTTAGCTAAAAAATCACTTTTTGGTTGAAAATTCAACTATTCCAGTTGAAGATTCATAATTTTAGTCCCAAATTGACCAATAAGTTTGAAAATTCAAATATTTGTTTTGAAAATTAGTTTTTTTTAAAATTACTTTTTTAACTGAATATTTAACTTTTCCAATTTTTGTTCAAAATTGTTTTAGTTTTTAGTTGAAAATTCGTCTTTTCTGGTTGAGAATTAATTTTTTTAACTGAAAATTTAAATGTTCACGTCAAAAACCCTAAAACATTTTTAATTCTTTAAAATCTTTAGAGATTCTGTAAAGCTCTTAAAAATTCCTTGGAACGTTTCAAAATACCTTAAAATATATAAAATATTTTTAAATCCCTTGGAACTTCAAAAATTGTTTTAAAAAATTCCTTAGAATTTTTATGAATGCCCCACAATTTTTAAAATCATTTGGAATCAATGGAAATTATTAAAATCAATTGAAAATACCCTAAGATATTTTAAATCCTTTAATAAACCTAGAAGTTATTAAAATCTATTAAAAATTTCATCGAATATTTTCAAATAACCTAAAATATATCAAATGCTTTCCAATCTTTCGAAATCTGTACAAAAATTCTTAATTTTTTTTAAATACCCTGAATTATTGTAGATCTTTTGACATATTTTTAAATGTCTTTCAAACTCTCATATATCTCAAAAATGCCCAAGAATATAAAAAAAAAACAAATTAAAACATTTTTAATTCTTTAAAATCTTAAAAAATTTTGTAAATCTCTGGTGAATTCCTTGGAAGTTTCCAAAATACTTTAAAAATTTGTTTAAAAAAATTCCTTGGAATTTTTATAAATTCCTACAATCTTTGAAATCATTTGAAATCAATTCAAATTATTGAAATCAATTGAAAATACCTTCAGGTATTTTTATTCCTTTAAAATTTCTTGAAACCCATTCAAGTATTTTACAAGTCGTGAAAGTATCTTGAAATTTATAAAAATAATGTAAAATTTTTAAAATGCTTTGAAATTCCTTTAAATTATTGAAATCGAGTTAAAATTCCTTGGAATTTTTTCAAATTTCCTAAATCTTTTCAATTTCTTTAAAATCTTTCGATATTATTTGCAATTTTTTAATTAAAAATGTCCTTAAAATTAAAATTTTTTTTTTTAATTTCCTCAAATTACTAAAATCAATTCAAAAATTTCTTGGATTCTTTTAAAATGTCCTAACATATTTAAAATCATTAAAATCTTCTAGAATCCATAGAAATTGTTAAATTTTCAAGCCAAAAAGACGAATTTTATACAAAACAGTGCAATTTTCAACAAAAAAGTTCATTTTCAACCGAATTGTTAAATTTTCTACGAATTAGTTGAATGTTTAAATAAAAAATATACATTTCCAACAAAATTGTTAATTTTTTATCAAAGCGTTGAAATTTCAAGCCAAAAAGATGAATTTATTTTAAACAAAAAAAATTTCAAGCGCGAAAATATAAATTGTAACAAAAAAATTCATTTTAAACCAAACTATTGAAATTTTAAACAAAACTGACTATTTTTCTACAAAACAGTACAATTTTCAACAAAAAAGTTCATTTTCAAACAAATTGTTGGATTTTCTACGAAATAGTTGAATTTTAAGCCAAAAAGACCAATTTTATACAAAATAGTTGAATGTTCAAACAAAAAATATTGTTAATTTTTAATCAAACTGTTGAAATTTCAAACCAAAAATATAAATTTTCAATAAAAAAATCAATTTTCTACCAAACTGTGAAAATTTCAAGCGAAAAAGAAGAATTTTCTCACAAAACAGTTGAAATTTCAAAACCAAAAATATAAATTTCCAACAGAAATTTTAATTTTAAGTCAAACTGTTTAAATTTCAAGCCAAAAAAATGAATTTTCTACAAAACAATTGAATTTTAAGCGCAAAAATATGAATTTTTCGATAAAAAAAAAGAACTTAAATTTTCTACCAAACTGTTAAAATTTCAAGCTAAAAAAACGATTTTTCTACCAAACAGTTGAATTTAAAAAAAAAAGACTTTTCAATACGAAAATATGAATTTTCTACCAAACTGTGAAAATTCCAAGCCAAAAAGAAGAATTATTTGCAAAACAGCTGATCTGTCCAACTAAAAATATAAATTTTCAACCAAAATTTTAATTTTAAATCAAACTGTTAAAATTTCAAGCCGAAAAAACGAATTTTCTGAAAAACAGTTGAATTTTCAAGCGCAAAAATATGAATTTTTAAAACAAAAATATGAACCACTCTCCAAAAAAAGACGAATTAGAAATAAAATAATTACATTTTCAACCAGAGATGAATTTTCAACTAAAATTATGAATCTTTTACCAAACAACTGAATTTTCAACGAAGCAGATAAATTTTGAGACAAGAGAGATTCTTTACTTATTTAAAAATATGAGAAGGATAAAAAAAATAATTGAGAAAAACTAAGAATCCAGAAGATATCTTGGAAAATTTGTGATCATTGGAGAATTATTTGAATAAATTTATTTTAGGTTTTCAAGATTTCAAAAGATATCAATAAAGGAACTGGAAGATTTCAAGATGATTTTTTAAATATTTCAGGATTTTGAAAAATGTTCGAAAAACTGATTTATTTGAAAAGATATGTAGAAGTGTTGGAAGTTATAGAAATATTTCACCATAGTTCAAAATTTAAAGCAATGACAAAAAATTCAAAGAAAAATTGGAAATTGCTCAAAAATTTAGAAACATTTCAAGAGATTTACAAATTCTCTTTCAGATTCATGAATACATTTTAAACAATATTTATTTAGAAATATAAGTTGCGAGAAAAACTTAAAAAAGATTGAAAAATTTTTTAAATGATTTCCCAAAATGTCAAAGAGAAATTTAAAAGACTACAAAGCAAAATTTTTTTATTTTTAATGGTCACCAAATTTTATTGAAGAGTCAAGAAGGTTTAGGAGATATTTTTAAGTTTTTGAAAGATTAAAAAAAATTGTAAGCCAAGTTCAGACTGTTAAAGGTTTCGAACAAAATTATAAGTTTTTGGAAAAAAGCGTATCTGCTTAGAATATGTAAGGTTAAGAATTTTGAAAGATTTCAATGGTACAAGAAAAATTAAATAAGATTCCTAGCAAAGTATAAAATAATTTATGATGGAAAAAGCTAATCCTAAGGGAGTAATTTAAACAATCGCATTAGCTTTCAAAAACTTTCAAAAAATAATTTGTAAGAGTTTAGGAATTTTCTTTTTTATTTTGGTTTCGCAGGATTTTCGATTTAAATATTATATTTTCAAATTAAAGTAATGAAATTCTGCAAATATGTCATGATCGATTAAATAATTTTTTTTAATTTAATAAACAAAAATCAAAAAAAGAATTTTTTTTTAGAAGAGTACCGGCTTATGAAGTAACTATCCAGAAAAATTAGCATATAGATTACCAATTGTTTAAAAATGTATTGAATTTTTTATAAAGAAATAAGTGAGTGAAAATGGATTCATGGTAATTGACACTGAGTCGTCAATTGATTCGCAATAAATTTGAACAATTTGTAAACAAAAACCGTTTTTCAATTGAATTCACGAAAGATAATGAATAATTTATTATTTTAAAAACAAATTTTATAATCAATTATCTACAACTGGTATTTATGATAAAATAAACCAAGTTTTTTCTACTGAATCGGCTAAAAATTATACGAAAATGTCATTCATCGGATTTAGCTATTCAATAACAATTGATAATTGTTTGAACAAATTTAATTAACAAATGTACTGTCTGACTATTATAAAAATTAAAAATTTTATTTTTTCAACGCAATTAACTGTAAATAACTAACTTTTAGACCTTTAGGAAGCTGCCCTGACAACCAACAATTTTCATTATTTGCAATAATTGTTTAAACAAATTTTCATCATCCAACCGTTAATAAATATTTTTTTAAGCCTTTTTTAAAACCCTGGATCTTTATCAAGGTTTCTGAGAAAAAGTTGAAAAATTACTTATCAACAGTTGATTACATTGAGAAAAACAAATTTTTAATGTTAAAAATAGCCGAAAAATAAATGTTAATTAGGTTTGTTTAAACAATCGTCAATGGTTTTTGGATGACTTAATCTGATAGCCAAGCGACATTTCTGTATAATTTTCTGCTGCTTTAGTAGAAAAAACCATGAATCCATTTTTATTAAATTATTTGTTTATAAAAAATGTAATAAATTTTTTAATAATTTTTACGTTATTAGTTAACTTTTCTGGATAGTTGCTTCATTGATTCTTTTGGAAATCCTTAAAATCTTTGCAAATTCTTAGAAATTTTCGAAAATATTTAGAATTTTTTGAAATATTTAGAAATTTTTGAAATCTTTTGGAATCTTAGAAATCTTTTGGAATCTTAGAAATCTTTTGTGAAATCTGTGAAAAATTTGAAATATTTTGAAATCTTTGTGAAGTCTTTGAAATCTTTGAATCCTTTGTAAAATCTTTGTAAAATTTTTAAGATCTTTCTAAAATCATTAAAAGCGTTTGGAATCTTTAAATTTTTTGTGAAATCTTTAAAATATTTCAAAACATCTATGTGATGAAAAATTTGAAATATTTGTGATATAGGTATCTTTGAAATCTTTCTGATATCTTTAAAATCTTCGGAAAATCTTTGACATTTTCTGAAATTTTTTGATATCCGAGAAATCTTTGAAATCTTTTGGAATCTTTTGGAATCTTTTGTAATCTTTGAAGTCTTTGTGAAATATTTAAAATCTCTTAGAAATCTTTGAAACTATTGAAATATTGGTGAAATCTTTGAAATATTTTGAAATCCTTGTGATATTTTTTTTTTAATTCTTTTAAAGTCTTTGAAATCTTTTGCAATATTTGTTAAATCTTTGAAATCTTGAGAATTTTTTTGAATTCTTTAAAATCTTCTCAAATATTTGGAAATCTTCTGAAATCTCTGAAATATTATGAAATCTTTGTGGAATGTTTGTGAAGTCATTGAAATCTTTCTGGAATCTTTGAAAACCCATACAATTTTCTGAAATCTTTTGAAATCGTTTGAAATCTTTGAAATCTTTGAAATATTTTGAAATATTTGAAATCTCTTGTAATCATTGAAACCTTTTGGATTCTTAGAATTCTTCTTGAATATTTGAAATCATTGTAATCATAGAAATCTTGGTAAAATCATTGAAATCTTAGAATTCTTTTCAAATTTTTGAAATGCTTCTGAAATCCTTAAAATCTTTGCAAATTCTTAGAAATTTTCTAAAATATTCAGAATTTTTTGATTAATATCAATTAAAGATTCGTTGGAATATTTGAAAATACGCTGAAATATTGGAAATCCTTTTAATTTATTGAAATCCTTTGAAAATTCCTTGGAATCGTTTACAATACCTTAAAATATTTCAAATCTCTTGGAATATTTTTACTTTCTTGAAATCAATTGAAAATTCCTCGCAATCATTCAAAATATCCTAAAATACTCCTAATTCTTCCAAATCCTTTCAATTTATTGAAATCTTTTGAAAATTCCTTGAAATACTTCAAATCCTTGGAAATATTTTCACTTGTTTGAAATCGATTGAAAATTCCGTGGAATCATTTAAAGTATCCTAAGATATTTCAAATCCTTTGAAATTCTTTTGATTTATTGAAATTTATTTAAAAATTCCTCCAAATCTTTGAAAATATCCTCAAATATTCAAAATCCTTTTAATTTATTGAAATCAGTGGAAAATTTGTTGCAGTCTTTAAAAATACCCTTAAACACTTAAAATCCTTTAAATTGATTGAATTCAATTTAAAATTCCTTGGAATATTTGAAATCTTTTCAATTTATTGAAATCCTTTGAAAATTCCTTGGGATCGTTCAAAACACTGTAAAATATTTCAAATCTTTTGGAATATTTTTAATTTTTTTAAATCGATTGAAAATTCCTTGAAATCATTTAAAATATCCTAATATTTTTAATTTTTGAAATCTATTGAAATAAACTGCTTGAAATCATATAAAATATCCTAAAGTATTTCAAATTCTGCGAAATCCTTTCAATTTATTTAAATCTTTTGAAAATTCCTTGAAATATTTCAGATGCTTTGGAATATTTTTATTTTTTTGAAATCGATTGAAAATTCCTTGGAATCTTTGAGAATACCCTTAAAAAATTCAACATCCTTTTAATTTATTAAAATCGATGAAAAATTATTTGTAATCTTTAAAAATACCCTTGAATATTCAAAATGCTTTAAATTGATTGAAGTCAATTTAAAATTCCTTGGAATCGTTCACCCACATCCAGCAACAGTGCCAGCGCCAGTATCGAAAGCCTCAGCGCGCAAATCCAGAATATAGGTACCGTCTTGAGCGTGATCCAGAGCGTGGCCGAACAGACCAACTTGTTGGCTTTGAACGCTGCGATTGAGGCGGCGCGTGCTGGTGAGCAGGGGCGTGGCTTTGCAGTGGTGGCCGATGAAGTGCGGGCATTGGCCAAGCGCACCCAGCAATCGACCGAGGAAATCGAACGGCTGGTCAGCACGCTGCGCAGTGCGGCGCAGTCCTCGGTGCAGCAGATCCAGCAGAGTGGCGAGCTGGTGAAGCTGGCGGTCAGTGATGCGCTGGAAACCGAAGGGGCCTTGGGCAGCATTGCGGCGGCTGTTTCATTGATCCAGCAGATGAATCAACAGATCGCCGCCGCCGCCGAGGAGCAAAGCTCGGTGGCTGAAGAGATCAACCGCAGCGTCACCAGTATTCGGGCGAGTGCCGATCATTCGGCGTTGAGCATGCAAGGCAATGCCGCCTCGAGCATCCAGTTGGCGCAGTTGGGCGCGCAACTCAAGGGGATGGTGGGGCATTTCCGCCTTTGATCGCAGCGTAGGCGCTGCGATCTGAGGGCGGGGCGATCAGGCGTGGTTGGCGAGGAAGGTCAACAGCGCCTCGTTGACGAAATCCGGGTTCTCGCGGCTGGAGATATGCCCGGCTTCGGGGATCAGGATCAGGCTGCAACCGATGAGGTCGGCCATTTCCTCGGACTCGGCGGGTGGCCGGGGTTTGTCCTGCTCGCCGCACATCACCAGGGTGGTGTCGGAGTCCAATGCAGGTAAGTGCGCCAAGATGTCTTCGCGGCTGAAGATCAGGCGGCCCAGCGGCACGATACTGTCCAACAAACGTTCTCTGGGGAAGTCTTGCAGTGACTGGCGAAAATCCCGGTACAGCGCGGATTCGCGGTCGATGCCCGGGCGGAAGAAGATCGGTGCGATCACATCCAGCAACGGTTCGGGGATCGCTCCGGCGTCTTGTTGAAAACTCGTCTTTTTGGGTAGAAAATTAACCTTCCTTTTTGAAAAATCATCATTTTGGTTGAGGATTCAACTATTTTTTTTAATTCGTATTTTTTAGTTGAATGAAAACAGTTCAAAATTCGTTTTTTTTTCTTTTCTTAAAAATTAGTTTTTTCAACTGAAAATGTACCTATTCCATTTTTGGAAGATCAATTTTTTTTTTAATTTAACTATTTGATTGAAAATTCAACAATTTTGGTAGAAAATTCAAATATTTGTTCTTGGGTGGTAAATACAAATGTTTTTTTTAGATACTTTATGTATTTTGTTGAAAACACGTCTTTTTGGGTAGAAAATTAACCTTTTTTTAAGAAAAATCATCATTTGGGTTGAGGATTCAACTTTTTTTTTTTTAATTCCTGTTTTTTAGTTGAATTGAACAAGTTCAAAATTCTTTTTTTTTCGTTTGTTGAAAATTAGTTTCTTCAACTGAAAATGTGACTATTCAATTTTTGGAAGAAAACTCTTTTTTTAATTCAACTACTGGTTTGAAAATTCAACGATTTTTGTAGAGAATTCAACCATTGGTTCTTGGGTGAAAAATATCAATGTTTTTTTAATTCTTTTAAAAACTTTTCTATTTGTTTTTCTTTCGAAAATTCTTAGATGAATTCCTGTCTCTTATACA
>JAABKJ010075445.1:225037358-225142703 GCA_011634705.1 Andricus grossulariae
GAAAATTCTTAGATGAATTCAACCAGTTCAAAATTATTTTTTTTTTGTTGAATATTAATTTTTGCAACTGGAATTGTAACATTTACATTTTTAAAAGAAAACTTTTTTTTTTAATTCAACTATTTGCTTGAAAATTCAATTCTTTGATAGAAAATTGAACTATTTGGTTTTGGGTGGAAAATACAACTGCTTTGTAGAAATTTAATGTGTTTTGTTGAAAACTCGTCTTTTTCGGTAGAAAATTAACCTCCTTTTTAAAAATTATTATGGTTGAGGATTCAACTTTTTTGTTCAATTCGTGTGTTTTAGTTGAATTCCACCAATTGTTGAATATTGATTTTTTTTAAGACTCAACATTTTAGTTGAAAATGTATCTCTGTGGTTAAAAATTTTAATATTTGGTTGAATGTTGAACATCTTTGGTGAGAATTTCTTTTGTAAATGGAAAATTATTAAAAAATGTATTATTTCATTGAAAATTTAATCATTTTAGGAAAAAGTAATTCGTTCGGATTAAGAATTCAACAACTTTGGTGAGAAAATCAACTACTGGGTTAAAAGTTAAACTCCTTTGTAAAAAATTTATTTTATTTGTTCAAAATTCGCTTTTTCATTAAAAATTAATTTTTTTAACTAAAAATTGACCGATTACATTTTTGGTGGTGAACTTACAAACTTAGTTGAAAATTGTTCTTTTTTAGCTAATAATTTTACAATTTAGTTGAAGATAGATCCTTTTTGAATGCAAGTTTTTTAATTATAAAAATGATTTTTATACAAAAATAAATAATTTTTGATAAAAAAGATACATTTCAAATAAATTAATAAAACTTCACGCTTAAAAAAATCAGTTTTTTGCAGAATAGTTCGAGGTTCAACTTTTAACCAAGTAGATAATTTTCAACCATAAAAGATAAATATTGTATCAAAGAGTTTCCTTTTGGGCAAAAAAAAAATTGAAATTTCTACCAACAGTATTTGAAAAAATTTTTTTGAACTAAAATCACGAATTTTTACCCAAAGAGATAAATTTCGGAATGAAATGATGAATCTTCAAATGGAATAGTTTCATTTTCTGTTAGAAAAATTAATCTTTTACAAAAACAGCGAATTTTCAACAAAATAGGTTAATTTTTAACCAAAGAGATGAATTTTCAAGAAAAAATCAAATTTCGAAAAAAGAGTTCAACTTTCAACCAAGTAGTTGAATTTTCCTAAAGAAAAAATAATTTTGAACCAAATAATTGAATTTTTATCAGAAAGATTAATTTTCATCAAAACAGTATAATTTTTATTCAAAAAGAAAGACTTGCTAATAAAATTGTTGAATTTTTTTTAGTTTAAAATTAATCTTCTTGGTTAAAAATGTATCTTTTCGTGAATAGAAATTCATTTCTTAGGTCCTAAATTCGTTGTTTTACTGAAAATTAATTTTTGAACTGAAAATTCAAATATTTTGTTATAAATTCCAATATCAAGTATTACATTTTTCGTTGAGAATTAAACTTTTTGTTTGAAAATTCATGTATTTTGTTAAAAATTCTTCTTTTTTGGTTAAAAATTAATCTCCATGGTCAAAGATTTATCCTTTTTGTGAATAATAATTCATTTCTCAGGTCGTAAATTCGTTGTTTTACTGAACATTAATTTTTTAACTGAAAATTCAAATATTCTATTATATATTTCAATATCAAGTATTACATTTTTTGTTGAGGATTCAACTTTTTGTTTGAAAATTCATGTATTTTGTTGAAAATTCTTCTTTTTTGGATGGAAATTAATCTTCGTGGTTAACAATTTATCTTTTTCGCTAATAAAAATTAATTTCTTTCGTTGAAAATTCCTTTTTTTTCATTTAAAAATTAATTTTCTTACCTGAAATATTCTATTATAAATTTCAATATTAAGTATTACATTTTTTGTTGAAAATTCATGTTTTTGGTTGTAAATTCAACTTTTTTTGTTGAAAAATCTTCTTTATTGGTTAAAAATTAATCTTTTTGGTTAGAAATTAATCTTTTTGGTTAAAAATTTATCTTGTGTGTGAATAAAAAGGCATTTCTTCCGTTGAAAATTCGTTTTTTTATTGAAAATTAATTTTTAACTGAAGATTCAAATATTCTATCATAAATTTCAATATCAAGTAATACATTTTTCGTTGAAAATTCATGTTTTTTGTTGAAAATTAATGTACTTTGTTAGAAATTCTTCTTTTTCGGTTGAAAATTAATCTTCTTGGTTAAAAATGTATCTTTTTTGTGAATAAAAATTCATTTCTTCCGTTGAAATTTCGTTTATTATTGAAATTTAATTTTTCAACTGAAAATTTAAATATTCAATTCTGGAATTTTTGTTTGGTTAATTAAAAAATCTTCGTTAAGATTGATATAATCTAAAATAAGATTATAGCTATTAAAAGGAAAATATAAGTTTTCCTTTTTTAATTCTTCTTTATTGAGTTTTATAATATCATACAATGCATTAGAATGTTTAGATTCTATTAATTTTTTAATTGTTTTAAAATCATTTGTAATCAACATTTCAAAGAAAAGATAAATATGCTGTGTTTTATTATGATCAAACAAAATAAAAAAATCAGATAATTTATTTTTGTTTTCTTCTGAAATTATGCTTATATTATCTTTGCTTTTTGATAATAAAAGATATACTTGTTTTTCATTATAATTATTTTTTAATCTCAAAACTTTATGGCTTGTTGTTTCATACATTTGAATTTCGTTAATTTTATTTCCTATATACTCATATGATTTTATTATTTCAATATTTTTTTTATTATATATATACTCTGTATAAAATGATTCATGAAAAGACATGTATAGTTTGTTAGTACGACAAAACAAGATTCCACTTTGCTTGTATAATGTAATATCTGTGTTCTTTTTATACGGAATAGAAATAGAATTACTATTGTACAAAAAAGTTATTTCTTCAAAATCTATTTCTTTCTTGAAAATATTTTTAAGTGTTGCCTTAATATGATCATTTGTGTTCATTTATGATTTCTTTATGGTTTTCAAGCAATTCTATAAAAATAGCATTTAAAGCTTCTGTTAAATATAAATCTCTTTCTTCATCCATAAAAATACCATCGCCTTCTGGGTTGGCTGTATAAACTTGTTTATCAAAACAATCTACAGTAAAAACACCATGCCTAAGCCTTAAATATCCTACTTCATGATCGTTATAATACACATCATATTGCTCTGGACAGGCAAAACATGTCTTATTTAATCTAAACATTTCAATCACCTTTTTTTCTTGTATTATATGGCAAAAACAAGAATATTACAACATTGAATATTTTTTTATTTTATGATATAATCTTGTCAGTTACGGCTACGATGCTCGCGGCGACCTGGCCGAAGTTCGCGATACCGACGCAAATGTGCAACGCCGCTTCACCTACGACAGCGGCCAGCGCATGGTCGAGCATCAGCTGCCCACCGGGCTGCGTTGTTACTACCAATGGGACTGTGTGGACGGTAGCGAATGGCGCGTGGTGCGGCACTGGACCGACGAAGGTGACGAGTACCGGTTCGACTATGACCTGCCGGGCGGTGTGACGCGCATTACTGATGGTTTGCAACGGGTCAGCACACGCCGCTGGAACCCGCAGTATCAGATAACCGAGTACACCGACAACCTGGGAAAAACCTGGCAGTTTGAATGGAATGACGAGCGTCAGCTGCTCAGCGCCACCGATCCGCAAGGCGGCAAATGGCAGTTCGGCTACGACGAGTCCGGCAACCTGTGCAGCACTCGGGATCCATTGGGGCGTATCGAGTCGACTTTATGGCTGGAGCATTGGTCGCTGCCGTTGGTGGAGACCGATGCGGCAGGCCACGCGTGGCAATATCAGTATGACCAGCGCGGCAATTGCGTCAGTGAAATCGATCCGTTGGGGCATGTCACACGGTATCGCTACGATACGTTTGGACAGGTGGTGGAGATCATCGATGCCACGGGCAAAAGCAAAACCCTGCGTTGGAATGAAACCGGACAGTTAATCCAGCATATCGACTGTTCGGGGTACCCCACAGCATTCGAGTACGACCGCCAGGGTCATTTGCAGGTGGTCATTGACGCCTTGGGTGAGCGCCAGCGCTATCAACACGACAGCCAAGGCCGGTTGCTACAGAGCGAAATGCCGGACGGCCGCATCGAGCAGTACCTGCGTGACACCAGCGGGTTGTTGATCGGCTATACCGATGCCGCAGGTCACATTACCCGCTCCCAATACGGACGCCGCGGGCAAGTGCGCCAACGAATAGATGCCCATGGCCGGCAGATTGAGTTCCGCTACGACGCCTACGGACACCTCCAAACCCTGTCGATACGCCAGCCTCGCGGGCGACGGCGGCGATGGTAATCTTGGTTTCTCCGGAATGGGAGCGCCCTTTCTGGATACGATAAAGGGCGAATCGCAGATCCTTCTCGCGATCCTCAGCCGGTTTGTAGTGGGTTGCCTTCTTCGTGGGCTTCATGCGAGCGGAGTCTCCAGAGGCATCCCTAACTGAGTTAGTACGTTGTGGCACCGAGTCAGGTCGCGTTCAACGCGTTGGCGGCCACCGTCGCCAATGTCTGGGCACTGCAGCAGACCTTTCAACTCCTCGTAGAGCCGCTGGTAGATCGCCGTGTGTCTACTCCCGATCACGGCATTATTGCAGTTGCCGCATCGAGTGCGATCAAGGGTATTGCCGATGCAACCGTCATTGTCCGCCGTGCACCAAGCATGTCCATTACTACGAATTGCAGTGCTCTCGGCAATGGACTTCAGCATTGAGGCATGGTCCTTGAATATCAGTAAGTTCTGCGGCTCTCGCTGCCACTGCTTGAGGGTGCGACCGTAGCCCCCGGCCAGAGGTGCCTCACCGAACCAGTCATCGACGACACCGAGCTTGATATCATCCAACTCGGCCTGAGTATCGGTATACAGCTCAAGATCCAAATGCTGCCCCCAACTGTCGTCCATGCTGTAGCCTAAGGTCATGTCCAGCGTCCAATGCGCGTAATGTTCCTTGAGATAGCGCAAGTCACCGAAGCGGCTATGCGCGGCATAGTTGGCGAACTTGCGGCGGAACTGGTGGCTGGTGAGGTTCCAGCTCAGCCCACACTCCTTGGCGAATTCCTTCAGGTAAAAGTTCCAAGTAGCGTTGCAAACTGTGCGTACTTGATCGCCTCCCAGAGTTACACCGAGGAAGAGCGCATGGCGGTGCTTGTTTGTCTCGACGATCTGCGGATCATGCGGGTTGGACCGGCGTCGCTTCTGAAGTTCGGCGGTGATCATGGCCTGATATGGCAGCGCCCAGCGCTCCATCAGTCGCAGCGCGCGTAAACTATTGCATATTTCGGCATTTTGAAAAATGCATTGCATTTAGAAATGTTCAAAGCATATCTGTGAATTTTTTCAGATTTTTCCTAACATTGCCCTCCTTCTAGGAACAGGTCAAAGTGGACCCTTGAAAAAGGAGGCCGAAAACCCCTGTTTTTGGGACGTTTTGCCCTCTAATTATTGGAAAAAATTTTACGACAAAAGTGAACATATCGCTGCATTCGGAAGACTTTAAGCTTTCAAATGCTTTTTATTAGACATTTCAGAGATTTTTTTGTGCGAGTTGCAAACAAAAAAAGTGAGGGGACCAAATTTTAGGAACAAGAAAGAGTAAATCTTATATGAAATAATTTATTTTTTTTCGCAACAAACACAGTTGAACGGTGCAATGTCGGTACTCCAGGTTTAAACGAAGCATGTACTTAGCAAATGTTTTATTTATACTGTGAGAGTGAATCATTTATTTATATTACGGTTTCTAATATTGTATAATATGCATAATTATTGAAAGTTGAAATGTATAAACCAGCAATTACTATGATTAATTTGTCGAACATTTATAAGAATAATGAGAAAAAACTTAGTTAACTTCAATTTCAGGATAATCATTCAACCATTAGTATATAAGATTTTTCCTGATAAGAAAAGTGTAAATTGTTCAACCGTACGTTTGTTCTGATTATAGGAAAATATACAACATTATTTGATATAGCATGAGTTATTCTTTCTTCCCCGTATTTATGTATATTGCTATTACATCAAATTTTAATGATAAAAAAACTATTGCCCTGTTAAAGGGAAATTTTGTTTTTAAATATTTTTTTTGTGTCCAAGTTTAAAAATTTTCATCTCATCTTTATTATATACAAGGTGCCTCTTTTAAAACCCATTTTTCGCAATGTTAATGGTAAATAGAGATATTTTGAGTGATGAAAACAAAATTTCGGTTATTATTTTAGGAAGGAAAGGCATCTGCAGGAATAATAGTACAGAACAGAGATTTTAAATAACGGTTCCTTAACTCTTCAACAGAGTCTTCTTCCTCACTTTCATCATCTCTTTGATCTAAATGACAATACATTATATTATTTACACGTTCGATTATCTCGAGTTAAATTTTAGGTTAAATATTAATTACCATGTAATTAAAATGTAGGAAAATATTCAAAAGGAGTAAATAGGAGAAGAATTTTTTCGGGTACTTCGAAACTTTCCATACAGCGAAGTTTAAAATTTTTTATTTTGGTGTTTGATGACATTATCATTATAACTTGTGGGTTACAGTTTGTTCTGAGCATGCGTGGGCCATTTTAGCATAAAAATACACTAAAAGAAAATCGACAAGAACCAGGAATAGAAATTGGAATTGCAGAAAATTTTTAAAGATTGGAATTTGGTATTTGATAAAATTTTTTCTACTGTATTGATATCCTAAAAAAGCCCACACATGCGCAGAAAAAATTTTAAACAACAATTTATGAAGATAATTTCAAATAATACCAAAATCAGAACTTAAAAAATTGCTGTGTTTCTAATTTCAATCCCTGGGTTTTGTCGATTTTTTTCTGATGTATTGCTATGCTAAAAAAACCTACACATGCTCAGAAATATTTTAAATCACAAGTTACAAAGATTTTATCAAATACGAAAATCAAATTTTGAAAATTCGCTGTATTTCCAATTTCAATTCCTGTGTATGAAATTGCTTCCCTAGCAGGTTATATTAGGATTTTTGTGGACTGTTGGAATCGAATTGATCGGATTAAAATTTGAAGAGACATATTTTAAGCCCCTCTATTAGAAACATATTGGGATCTGCTTTATTCCAAGTGCTACAATTACGAAATTGCTTCCCTAATAGGTTTTATTAGGTACTTTAGTGGCATGTTGGAATCATTAATTGGATTCAAATTCGAAGTGATGTGTTTTAAGTGTCTCTATAAGCTACCTATTGGGTTCTGCTTTATTCCAAATATTACAAGTATGAAATTGCTTCCCTAACAGGGTATATTGCTTGAGAGAAACCTGAATGTTGATGTTTCTCCGGGTCCTGAAGCATCGCTCTTCCTCGATTGGATGCCTGCTCGCGATTGGTCTCAGTGTCGCCTCTCTTTCTCTGTTGCCGGTTCGTTCTGGCTGCGGTTAAGTAGGCGCTCCACTTATATAACCCATTTTCCTGAGTTTCTTGGCACGGGTTCGCAGACGTTTATGCGAAAAATGCGAGATCTCTGGGTATTTCGCGCACCACAGAGTATGCAGTCGCGCTATGTAACGTTTTCGTTCAGGGGCCATACTAGTATCATATCACTCCAGCAGGTCGTCCCTGAGTCAATCTGTCCACTTAAAAGTAATGAGATTCTTCTGGTCAACACATTGACACTGTCTTGATTCGCTCCCCAACTCTAGGATAGTCGGCATTGTTGTCCGACCCATTGTCGAGCCCTGCGCGTTCGATTGTTTTGAATCGCACTCACTACAACTATGTTTGGTGTTATCATTGTTGTTCCCACGATCAGCTAGGGAGAAGGGTACGTACAGCCTTGTAGAGCCCCGCATAAAAGGATAAGGCTGCATACTCTGAGAGGTAAAATATGTTATTAAAGATGCTATCATTTCTGCAGTTTCTGGCTATATTTACGATGTGGAGCCAGCAGGAATTTTTGAATGCTATTAGAATCTCGATTGAAAACTTTTTTTTCAATAGGTCCTAATTTATCATGATTAATTTAATTGAATCCATAGAATAGATACACTGCGAAAAACATTCGTGCAATGAAATATAGTTTTTTTGGTTCAACCAAATTCTTTTCGGTTCAACAAAGCGATTTGTAATGTATGCAAAAATTTGTTTGAGTTAGAAAAATTTTTTGATATTTTTCATACAACTAACTTGTAACGTAACTTAGTTACGATTTTTGCATCAACTTGTAACTTTAATTCATTCACTTTCCTGTTACTTTTCATGTTTTGCATTACATACCTATTTCCGAAGGCCCAGGATTCTGCGGGTTCATTTGACATTTAAGAAACAAGAAAAAAATCTACCTTAGCCCGGATTTGATCCAGAACGCCAGTATCCACGAGTGGAGCGTTAACCAATTACGCCTTTGAGGCTGTAGCAGATATATTCTTTTTCTCGATAGCTACCTTTTTACAGGGAAGTACTATACGTATTTCTCAATCGCGACACATGTACCATTTTTGATCAAAGAAGGTTTAATCTAATAATTATTTGGAAGATGTTATTTTCATTTAAAGATTGTAATGTCCGAGTTTTTAACTTTTAAATAATATAAATTTTGATGTTAAAACGATTATTGCGGACAAATAAAATTTAGGAAACGAGAACAAAATCTGCCTCAGCCCGGATTTGAACCGGGAACGCCACTATCCATGAGTGGAGCGTTAAAAAATTACGCCATCGAGGCTGCAGCAGATATTTTCTGGTTCTCGATAGCTACCTTTTTACAAGGAAGTACTATACGTGTTTCTCAACTGCGACACATGTACCATTTTTATCAACGAAGGTTTAATCTAATTTATATTTGGAAGATGTTCTTCCCATTTAAAGATTTTAACGTCCGAGTTCCTAAATTTTAATTAATATACATCTTGATGTTAAATTGATTACTGCGGACAAATGAAATTTAAGAAACAAGAACAAAATCTGCTATAGCACGGATTTGAACCGGGAACGCTACTATCCATGAGTGGAGCGATAAACAATTACGCCACCGAGGCTGTAGCAGATATTTTCTTGTTCTCGATAGCTACCTTTTTTCAAGGAAGTACTATACGTATTTCTCAACTGCGACACATGTACCATTTTTGATCAACGAAGGTTCAATCTAATTAATATTTGTAGGATGTTATTTCCATTTGAAGATGTTAACGTCCGAGTTCTCAAATTTTAAATAATATAAATCTTAATGATAAAACGATTACTTCGGACAAATGAAATTTAAGTAACAAGAAAAATATCTGCCTCAGCCCGGATTTGAACCGGGAACGCCACTATCCATTTGCATATCAATTCGTCAGTTCCGCGATTATACATTTCACGCCGTCAAGGCGGACGCGGACTTCTGAATCTGCAGTGTCTTCATAACCGAATTGTTTTAAGTACAGCTATCTGTCTCCAAGATAAAATAAGTTCCCACGACTCAGTAAAGGCGATGAAAGACTGAATACGTATTTAAACTCAACAACTATTTATTCAGTCATTGTTACACAAAGTGTGATGAGCACAAGTCAAAAGATGTTTACGCCAGGTCGGGCGGCTACCAACTAGGGACAGTCAAATCAATTCCGATTCTTTCGAAGAATCGATTCTTGGTGTATGGGAATCGATTATTTGGAACCGAGTCTGAGCGTTCGAAACTCTATTCCGGAATTGACTCTCCAACAGATTCTCGTAACCCCTCCCTCAAACTTATGCGCGACGATGGCAAGAGGATAGATGCGGCAAGTGGCGGCGGAGTGGGGATAGAATTATTAGTAGGGTAGGATAAATGCCGACAGCGCTGTCGGCGAAAATCCTAACCCACCCTGCTGTGCCTCTACCAGCTGATGTATCCATCCCCTCTTTACAGTTGTCGTGATTAAAATGGGCGAAAGAGGCGCTGTCGCCGAAATGATTTTAAGTAGATAATATAGTTTTCTGAAAATATACATGATCACTAGAGCAATTAGAACTTTGTCTTACCCGCCGATCGAGGTTAATATAAATCAATAAACAAATAAATATGTATTTACATATACATATACTAGAATTTCCGTTTATGATTTTTGTGTAACATGATCCGTTTATCTTTTAATAATAATTCCATAAAAGACTGATTGCTTTGCATAATATATTATTCAAAATTGCAGTGTAATTAACAAATTATAATTTCGATGTGAATTTCGCTGTTTTGAATAACGTAAACTAAGCCGCAACCGAGTGAATAAATTGTTACGTTTATAACAGAATATCACAGAATAGAAACAAGAAAGGATAACGAAAATGTTTTGATTCACTTCGACCTATCTCCGATGCGTCTCAAGGTCCTGTTCAGAACTTCTCTTGCTCGTTGATCTCCGGCGGAACTTAAAACCTTCTTTGACGGTGTCACTCCGAAGGATTCGGTGGTCCAGAAGTCACGAACGAGTTCGTGTAGTTCAGCCTCTTTATCCATTCGGTGAATCATGAACGTGTAATCGCGTTCTCCTCGTTCTTGGTTGTCCGGTCCATGAATCATCCAACCCAGTGGTGTCAGAGATACAAATGGCCTCCCTACCTTTCCTGTCACTTTATTTTCTTAAGGTGTAGGTTGTCTTCCCCAATTAAAATGGTTGGAACTGCATTGTCCAGGTCAGCTATCTCCAACTCTTTTAAATGAGGCCATTCTTGGGGTTCGAGGGTTATTGACTGGCTAGGCATTTTCATTCTGGTCGTGCGCGCATTTTTAAGAGTGTACGTTCTTCCGGTGACTCCGCGAATCTCAAGGCTTACACTTCGCGACGTCTGGTCCTCATTGATGGTATCGTCATACCACGAGGCAATGAGAGTTCGTACCGGTCCTTTCAGTCCGAGTTCGTCAGATACTCGTTCGGATATTAAAGTCACGGTTGACCCACCGTCGAGTAAGGCGTAAGTATCTACTTCACTCGCAGGTCCTTTTAAAGTCACGGGAAGAATTCTCAAGTAAACACGTCTTTCTCCTTTTCGCATGCAATTTACCCATTCCCTTTCTTCGGCTGTTGGGTCCGCGGCTTTGCCCTCAGGTACGCGTGACCGTTTGTCGGTATCGTCGCTTCGTTTTTTCTTCAGGAAGTCGTTATGCAGGGTAGGGTGGTGCTTCATTTTGCACCCGGCTTCATTGCAAGGTCGTCGCTTGCACTGGCGAATATTATGCTCTGTCGACAGGCATCCAAAACACGCTCGCTTCTTTTTCACCCACTCCCACCTATCATCAATCGACAACTTCAAGTAGCCCGAACACGCCGATGTCTGATGCGATTTATTGCTGCAGTAATTGCATTTTGCATCACAGTATGCTGTTGGATACGGCCGTATGATTCAGACATGTATGTTTTCAAATTATCTTATTCATGTAACTTTTTTTTTTAAATACATACACTATCAACTGACGATACTGAGAAATGAGGAATTCATTACATTCTCATCCTAATGAGAAGGTATTTCATGTTATAATTGAATATCATGTGAAGTTTTACATCATTGGTTTTCATCAAATCTCCACGCTTTGAGATCTCCTAAGTGAAAACAAAATAAATAAAATTCTCACGAACCTGGCTCTTTCTGTGTCAAAATGTGTGCCTTCTTGTATTCTTCAGGCACGGTAGTGCTTGATTGGATTGAGCTTTGGCATAGTGCCCAAGGCCTAAAAAAGAAAGGTTGGGTTCCTTATTAGCCATTTTTGACAAGCATTTCTGGTTTTATCCACCAAAAAAGCATTTTGAAAATCAAATTTTTTTTTGTTTGCTTTCCTTAATCCTCATTTTATCCGATTTACAGATAATTTCATGCTCTAACATTGAATAGGAGGAATTTTCACTGAAAAATTAGTCATGGATGATAAGAAAATAATCGCGTCAGCTTATAAATAATTCAATATTTGACTGTAGTCCAATTTCTCTTTGTTTGAAACAGTTAAATACGTTTCCAAGAGAAATAAAAATGTGAGATACTAGAACAACAATCATATGATATTATATTCTGCTATTTTGCGTCATTACAATAACCCATTCATCAATATTGACAATATCTTATTGCGGTCAAATGATTATTTTCATTTCAGTGTGTAAATTATATTTGTGTATGTGTCAAAAATTGAGTCATAAGATTGAATCGATTTGTTGAGAGAAAGAAGTTCCGAATGAAGAGAAGATTACGAAAATATTTTCTCTTCATAAGTACTTTGAAAACTTTAAGCATTCAAGAATATGTTATACAACATAATCTGCAATCATGGAGATGTATCAAGCGTCCCAGATGACTTTATCATGCAAAAAATATATTAGATTTATATGATCTCCACAGGTAAAAATATGTACCAAAATCTGACTTTTAAATCGTCGTAGCGCAAAAACTGTTCATAATTTGAGTTTTCGCCAGAAGGATTTTTTGATCAGGAGAACATAAACTTCATCAAAAACTTTGAAAATTCCGCCGGGACATTTTCTACCATGTATTTGGTGCGGGGTCTTTTATTTTTTATAATCGTGTCTGATGCAGGGAAAAGTTCACAGAGAAGGATCGACACAGTTAGTGGAGGCGGACTGGTGGAAACCGCTGTAGCATGCCTGGAGCTCGTGCCGGAATTGAATTCACGTGTTGAAATTGCAAACAGTTTTAATAGCTCAGTGAGAAATTGATGTATCCAGAGGTTTTTTTTCGATTTGGACTAGCTTACCCTGCTGGTTACAAATCTGTTCGTTGCTTCTCGAGAAAATTATATCTAATACCGAATAAAAAATTTAAAACGTTTTTATTTATCTTATCTAATTTTGTCATTGATATATTGTTTATTGAATTTACTATAATATATACCTCATTATTTTAAAGATTTACATCTGAAAAATTACTTTAGGAACAAAATTTGAAAAATTCTTCAAATATTGTCTAATAACCATAAATACCCGACAGCGGCTTCCATTTAGCCGCCACGGACTACGTCAATCCATTTCCCATAATGAGTCACCATAATCAACAACAGAATAATAATGCATTACCTTGGAAATTTATTAACAAATAGTAAAGCTCTCATTCTGGAATTGATGTAAATTCCAGCTTTGTAGGTAATAACAAATCGTTTTGCTGCTAAGTGTAATTGATAGCACAACTCCTGTTTGTTGAGATTCCATCGGCCAATTCTATAGAAATTACGTTGAAACATCGTCCATTTTTACATTCTCATTCATTAGAGTGTAATGTAATCGTCCAAATTTGCGATCTCTGGGTTTTAACGGATCTTTACGTTTTGGCACTCACAGATTCCGAAAATCATAAAATTTTGTCGGTGTCTGTCTGTCTGTATAATTGTCCGCGACTGCTTATTAATTATTGTAACCATATTCAGCAGAAACCCTTGGTACAGGGACCCTCTATCCGCAAACCGAGGACGCGTTCGGTGGCTTTGTCATAGGCCCTTCAGTTCTATTCGAAAGGAATAGAAACCGAAACCGAAGATTTAAAAACTATATATATATATATATATATACCTTAATTAACTCTTGTCAAATGTTTTGAACTCTTTCCATTTTTTTTAACCCTAAGAGATTTAAAGGAAAGAAACTTGGATTTTTTCAGACAAGGAAAAAGAACCTTAAGTTCGAAAAAGTCTGATAAAATTATTGGATGAGTTAACTAATTCAGAATAATTTAATTTCAAATATTTTACATTTAGAAGAGCTCCAATGTTTCAAGTGCTTTTGTTCTGTAGTTATGTATTCAATGCCTAAATTGAACATTTTTTCAGGATGAGAGTTTAAAATTTTTAATTTGTATGCTTGGAAAAATGTTTGGTAACCGGGAAATGACCAGAAACTTTGTTTTGTTTTTAGAGGTCACTCTGAAATATTTATATTTGAGTATTTGACTGCAGAGCCGTTACTAGGGCGGTGCCGTCGGTGCCCCCGCACCGGACGCCGGTTGCGAGGGGGTGCATACGGGAAGAAATTAACTAAATATTCTCCCGTGGCGTTTGGGTGGAGGGCGCAAAATTATCAAGCCGCACCGGGCGCAACGATAGTTACGGTTCTGTTTGACAGCTAATAAGAAACTTGTCGCGCGCATAGCGTGCAAAACATTATTGCTAGTATAAAAGTCATTAGAAATTCGTCAATTTAATGAGTCACAAGGGCGGATCCACGGGAGGGGGGTGGACCTCCCCTTAGAAAAATCAAAGTTTTAAATTGTAATGATTTTTAGCTGCTACATTATTATATTGTGGGACTGAAAAATTTTATATTAAAGCCACATAAAATTATGATTGTATGTATATTTTCGATAGGAAATATGAGAATTTGATAATTACAAAAACAAATATCATAACTCAGGGTGGCCGCTGGACCGGGAAACCGGGAGATGATCGGAATTTTTTGAGAGCGGGAAATGACAATGAATTTATGTTTTGACTGGGATTTTCACAACTTTTTAAAAGAAAAAACTATCCAATCACTTCAAAAATCACAAATTTCATATCACAAGATATATAATGCAATTTTAAAAAAGTTTGATTTCAATTTTTTTTTAAATCCTTAGTTGAGTTGTTAACTTTTTCAATGATGAAATCATTATAATGTGTAATTGTAAAATCTTTTACCATCAAAGTTTTTCATTTTACATCTTCATTTTTAATGGTAAATTTTCTATTAAAAGAATGTTAAAATGCAGTTTTGAAGACTTACACAATACAGGATAATTATCTTTTGAGACTGAAATTTTTTGACAAAAAATGTTTTAAGTTAATCAACTGTAAACATAAATTAATTAATTTCGTGTATTCGAAATTGAACAATAATTGATTGATTTTACAGGGCGATTCTGAATCTGATAAAATTAAAAAATTGAAAGATTTTGACGTTAAAAATTGAACTGTTCCAATTCGAAAGACTTAGAGTAGTTAATCAAATGTAAGCTTCTGATTGAAACTTTATAAACTGTCTGTTTTTCGGTCTAAAATAACTTTATAAACTGTCTGTTTTTTCAGTCTAAAATATATCATTTTTTACGACTTCAATTTGAAAATGTTTAATTCAGAAAAAAAACAATTTTTTAATAGTCAGCAATGTTTGACTGTTTATTTTAAATGAACAATTAAAAATGAAATATTCAAAACTAAATAATTTGAAACTGAATAGTTTGAAACAGAAAGCCTTGAATCGTTAAAATTTCGAACAGAACTTACACTTTGAACGTTACAATACTAGCGTTTTGAATTACAACAAAACGCGTATTATGTGCGAGAAGCCGATACACGGCATCCTTATGAGAGAAGCTATTGCGTATCCGCCCCACTCTTCCTATCTCTTTCTAACCTCGCAGTATGGAAATAATAAGTGAATGCTGCACGATGAACGACTGTCACTTTTTGAAGTAAAAAGAGAACAACTTCAGAATGAGCGACGAACTGAAAGTAGGCCTAATTATTTAGAAAAAGTGAAAACATCGGGGGCTAATGTTTAATCGGAATGTCAACGTAATAGCGACACACCCGAAGGATTAGGTGGTGAGTGCCTGGAACAAGGCGGGTATCTTCATAAATGAATATAAATGCGGGTTTAAAGTTAAACTTGGTATAATTAGAGAGTGGAAACAGTACATTGGCTTTACAAGGGTTCGTTAGGGCTCGCAAACTCGACCATCGATTTAGAACGCACGTTAACTCGCAATCTCGCACGAATCACTTTTTAGCCGATCGCTCGTCATCCGCACCGCCAACGCTCTTCTCACTCGCTCCCTTTCCCCAGCCCTCGCCAGGGGCTCTGTTTCCAGCAAGTGCCCGCGCAATCGCTCTTCGACCGTTTATTCAAAACGCAAGTCGCTAACAGCAGGAATACTGAAAATTAAGATTGCTTGAAAGAACTGAATAAATGTTTTACTCTTTAAAAGGGTGCTTTTATAAGTTTTATTTATTCCTTAATAATTTGGCATCTTCACAAATTATTTATTTTGGTGAGAGAAAATAACACCTAATTTTTGTCAAAATTTACCCAATATATATTTAGTGTTCCCACAAGGTCAATTTTGTTCAAAGTGTTTGTTTCTGAATAAATTGACTCTATTATTGTTTCTGATTTCGTTCTATCACTCATGGAATGTATTTTTAATAGAAAACATTGAAATCTGATTTCTTCATGTTTATGAAATAATAATTTAAGGTTACTCAAGGTAATTTTCTGTACAAAATATTGATTTAGAAAGAATAGCTGTCAAACTATAGAACGGATTTCTTCGATGACCTTACCGCTAAGCCAGGCCTCGGCAGCGAGGGGAAATCTGGAGAGTCCAGCTCTTTTAACACGTGTGGATCGCTCGCTTCGTCTCTCCCTATATATCTTTTCACTCCCTATCTTAACTCCTCCCCACCCTTTTCTCTTCATTTCTTCTTCCAAGTCTGATATTAATGTATTAAATAAAGGTGGGCTCAGAGGACATCCTTGCCTTACTCCTCTCATCAACCAGAAACTATCCTCTACTTTTTCTCCTACCTTTGCCTTGCCTTTTGTCTCTCTAAAACTTTCCGATACTCTCTTTATTAATCCCTTTCGTATCCCCTTTTTCGCCATAACTTTTTCTATCTCGCCTCGCTCTAATGAGTCAAACGCCGCCTTTAAGTCCATGGACATTGCTATCATGGCCCCTTTCTCCCTTTTAATCTTCTTATTTACTAGATGGTTCAGAACATATATATTGTCCATCACCCCCATCCCTTTTCTAAACCCTGTCTGATTCGGAGACTCTATATTTTTTCCACAATTTCTTTTTTTAACCTCTCCGATAAAACTGTCACATATACTTTTTACAGTTTTGGCATTAGTGTCACTCCTCTATAATCCTTAACATCTTCCCCTTTGTCTTTCTTGCCTATTGGTATCACTATTCCTTCTTTCCATAGCTGTGGCCACCCCTCTCCTCTCCATACTCTATTGCACATTATCCATGCCCATTCCTTTAATTCTTTAATTTTTTAGCGATTCAAATTTACTAAAATAATTGAAATTTTAAAGAGTTTCAGTACAAAAAAGTTTTAGTATCACAAGTTTTCGTGACTAAAATTTTTTTTCAATTTTAAATGAAGTTCGCATTTTTTCAAGTTTCAAACTTCCGGAGTAGAAATTTGTTCGTTTTAATGTTTAAAATTACTATTTATTTTGAAAGGTGTTTTTAGCATAATTCAATTCATTTCTTGATTTTAGAAAAATTTGTCTGATTAGCTTTGATGTTAAATTATAATTACATTCTCATTCATGAGAGTGTAATGTAATCGTCCAAATTTGCGATCTCTGGTTTTTAACGGATCTTTGCGTTTTGGCACTCACAGATTCCGAAAATCTAAGGACACGGCACGGTGTCACACTGAATTGTAAGATTTCAAACATTGAAGTGCATTCAGAAACCAATATCCCACATATCGTTATTTTCTGTATCATCAATGAATGCTGAAATTTTTTGCACGTTTTCAGTTTGAAATGACACGATGACAACAAATTCCCAGTAAAATAAGTTGAAAAGGTATAACGCGAAAACGAATTCAGGTTAGTTTTGGTGTATTCGACTTGCTGCCATTATCAAATTAGACCTTTAAATTCAATTCTGCAATGCATCATTGGCCTCTATTCCACCGAGTTTATTTTATGAAATGAAGGGAAATTATAAGTTTTTCACGGTAGCAATGAGTATAATTATGAAAAATAAAGTTGCCCAAATACATTCGTGCGATATTAATTATTTGACTGAACGGAGTGATATTAACCAAACTTTGAATCCAATTCTGCAATACACATGATTTGACAGACACAATTCGGCAAGGTGCATGGCGATGAACGCGGTGGGTTACCAACTGTCGGTAATGAAGTTAACAGTTACCCACCGCGTCCCTCGCCCTACACCTTGCAGAATGGTGTCTGTCAAATCATGTGTATTGCCGAATTGGAGTCAAAGTTTGGTTAATATCGCTCCGTTCAGTTAAATAATTAATATAGCTCGCCCGAACCGCACGAATGTACTTGGGCAACTTTATGTTTCATAGTTATACTCATTGCTACCCTAAAAAACTTATAATTCCCCTGCATTTCATAAAACAAACTCGGCCGATTAGAGCCTAACGCATTGCAGAATTGAATGGTCCAATTCGATAATGGCAGCAGATCGAATACACCAAACCTGACCTGAATTCGTTTTCGGGTTATATCAATTCAACTTTTCTTACTGGGTTGATAGCTGCACCTTTATCCCAAATCACTTGGAAGCATCAAATTCGTCGTTGAAAATTCTTATGCACTTCACTCTCCACGAATGTTCGAAATATCGAAAAGCAGTTTAAAATGATGAAAAACATTCGGAAGACCAAATCCGTCGGATGAGACGTTTGTATCTGCATCAGAGAGTATCCTTTATAGATGTCACGTCCTGAATGCCGCTATGTGGCACGTCCAGGCATGTATCAGTCTCTCCAGCACCAATGTGTCGTATAGCGCTTCTGTCGACGAGTTAAGGGTCTTCCGGGATGCCATTAGGTTTTCCTTTCTTCAAATAAACCTTCGCGCATTTTTCTAACCCGAACTCCATTCCAATCTCTTGGGTGGACAATGTCTAGAGTTAGATATAGTTTCTCTTGATTTTTAGCATAGATCTTAATATCATCCATGTAAAATGCATGAGAGACCTTATGCTTTCGATTTCCAGGTTTGCCGCATAGGTACCCTTCGGAATGGCGAAGTATTAGAGATAGTGGCAATGATATGAAGCAAAAGAGGAGAGGGCTCATGGCGCCACCCTGAAACACACCACTCAGAAAGGTGATACTGTTAGTGATCACACGATGATTTCCAGATGAAATAGAAAATCTGGTTTTCCAAAGCGGCATTAATCTCTCTATGCACCTCAGGATGTGTCTATGAACCCTTTAGCTTTCCAACAGACAGATGATAAGTCTATGGGAGGTTGAATCAAAAACTTCCCGGTAATCAATCCAGGCCATCGATAAGTAACGCTGACAGGATGCTGCGTCTTTACAGACACATCTATCGATGAGCAGGTTCTCCCGAAATCCTGCTACGTCTTTCTTTGAGCCGCGTTGTTCGTACATTTCTCGCCACACAGGTCCAATTGTCCGAGCAATCCTATCATTTAGGATAGCTGTGAGGATCTTATGCAGTGTGTTCGGACAAGTTATTGGCCTGTAATTTGTAGGGTCAGCTAAGTAGCCCGTCTTCGGCAGAATAGCTGTGAGGATCTTATACAGTGTGTTCAGACAAGTTATTGGACTGTAATTTTTAGGGTCAGCTAAGTTGCCCGTCTTTGGCAGGAGCACTGTGCGCCCTTCAACCAACCACTCCGGAATAAAATCTCCCTCTTTAAAATTTTGGACATTCAACTTTTGATCATAATATCTTTTTGACTTTTCCTTTGCTGCTTTCAAGTTTTCTTCAGCAGTTTTTTGAACGTCAACCAATTTTTGAAATAAATCTAGCACATATTTAATATAAGTGGCAGGGGTTTTTTTTCAGAAAAACTAGTTGGTAAATTAATGTCTTCACCGTAGACAAGAGTATGGGGAGCAAATCCTGTAGACTCATGCATAGACGAATTATATGATTACTTCGCTCATAAAGTTACTCCCTTGATCAGTCTGAATGACCCTTGGACATCCATGTCTCATAATAAATTGCTCAGCCAATGCGACTGCTATTGTTTCAGCCTTCACATTTGGCATAGGAAATGCCTCAGAAAATTTAGAAAAATTATCTTGGATTGTTAAAATAAATTTATTTCCCTTTATAGTTCTTAGTAGAGGCCTGACAATATCAATTTGAATTTTATCGAAAGGTTCTTCAATAGTTTCTGTAATTTGCATAGGCATTTTTGTTTTTACTCTAACTAATTTTTTTTCTTGACAATTACGGCAAAGTCTAATAAAATTTGAAATATCTATTTTCATGTTTTTCCAGTAAAATTTATTTCTAATTCTCCCAAGAGTTTTTGATACTCCTTTATGTCCCCCGGCTACTGTTTCGTGGAATTCTTTTATGATACTCTCCCGATCAACTTTAGGTGGAATTATTACTTCTCCTGAGCAAATTATAATTGCAATTCCTGAGTTAAAAAATTGTCGTCTTTTGATATTGTATTTAGGAAAGATTGATCCTCGAATTTATTTTTTATAACTACATTAAAAATATAGCGACCCTTATTTAATGAAACGATTACTTCCCCAATCTTCGGGCTTCCCTCGACTGAATCATTGATATTTATTAATTCAGTTTTCAGTATTTCTTGATTTACATTTGATTTTAATTCACAGTCTGCTGAAATAAAATTTACCACATGACCGATTCCAAGTGTAACTATTTCCAAACGAAAACCATGTTTCCTTGTAGTTTTGGGTATGCTCTTCAAGAATCCGTGGTCAGAATGGAGTTTGGTCTAGTGGAAAATCCACTATGACGCCAAATTTGGAGAAAAGTACCAAAAAATTGAGAATTTTTGTTTTTCATAATTTATTTTCGAACCAAAAGAGTATTGGGACTCGATCCTGACTATGATCAACGGTGATCGGAATAGTTGAACTGCAAGATGAAACTTGTCTCACCGATCTCGAATAGCCATACTCTTCGCAAAATGGCGTATCCGTACCCCTCGTACAGAGTTGTGCGAAAATCCTACAGTTTCCAATATTTCATGTCTGCCATATTGGGTACGCCATTTTGAATGTCAAAAAGTCAATGTCAATTTGATAATCAGCGACTCCGAAAACCCCTGAGTACAGAGTTGTGCGAAAATCGTAGTTTCCAAAATTTCATGTGCGCCATATTGCATCCGCCATTTTGAATTTCAAAAATTCGATTTCAAATTTATAATCAGCGACCCCGAACACCCCCAAGTACAGGGTTGTGCGAAAATCGTAGAGTTTCCAAAATTTCATGTCCACCATATTGGATCCGCCATTTTGCGAAGAGTATGGCTATTCGAGATCGGTGAGACAAGTTTTTTCTTGCAGCTCAGCTATTCCGATCACCATTGATCATAATTAGGATCGAGTCCCAATACTCTTTTGGCTCGAAAAAAAATTATGAAAAAAATATCCCGATTTTTTAGTACTTTTCTCCAAATTTGGCTCTGACCACAGATTCTTGAAGAGCATACCCAAAACTACGAGGAAACATAGTCTTCGTTTGAAAATTTCTCTTTTTCAGTCATGAGAATGAAGCTTGAACATAAGTTAAAAAATTGTAGTTCTTGCTCGTCAATGGGTTAATATATCCTTCATATGAAAGCTCGTAACCTCCATTGTAGTTTTATGGAGGAAGTTTTCTTAGTCATCACTTTCTAAGTCATAGGGTGACCTCTATATAATTCATGTAACAACAGGTTCAAAGTTATTTCTTATCTCAAGCATTTTTCGCGTAAATACTTTCAAGGTTATATTTTTCTTTGTCCTGTCAATTTCTACTGCGTTATATAATTATTTCAAGGATGATTCATTGCTTCCCTACAGATAGAATCTTCATTTAATGCGCGAAAAGGTGCAGATGTACAGATGGTACAGATGAAATTTGATATGGATGGCTATGTTTGACATCCTGTTTTGGCTAGCTAAATTTGATTTATTGCTTCCTTATAGATAACAAATTCAACATTCTTCTAGAACATTCTTGATGACGCATTACATTTTGCGTTACAAAAAAATTATATCGCAAACGTGTTGATTATAATGTAGAATTTTCCAGAACTTTGTTGCATCATATAATGCGATATCGAGCAATATTGTGAAAAAGTCTCCAGAAATTTGGTAGTGGGGGTAAGCATCCATAAAAAGCGCTATGTCCTTAGTTTCTAGAATATTCCTAATGACGTCATCAAATTACACTGCTCAATTTTTCCGGTCAAGAAGTTCAAAGTTATTTTCATGACGCATTAACTTTTTGCGATTATAATGTAGAATCTTATAGAACTCAAGGATAAAGTGGATGATAACAAAAAATTTTAATTGAAAAATATTTTAAGCCAATCGAATAATATAGGTAAGAGAGTATCTAAAAGAATAAAGCATTTTTAATGGTAGGTTATATGCTCAGGATTCTAATCGCTTTATTCTGGTCCCGAGTAGCGAGCAAGCGAGGACTCGAGATAAACTCCAGACGTGTTTAAAAGTTTTCATCATAGAAAGCATTTGATGCACTGACCGTCTAAGTCTGCATATATTTCATTAGACTCTGCTTTCGTTCTCTAGAGATCACTTCTTTTTCACTGCTCGCAAAAGTTCGCTTTCTTAGTCGAAACACAACGTTTGAAAATCATTCTTTTGCCATATACTAGGTCCGTCAACCTCTGGACGTGTCATATGAAATAAGATACTCGCCATCGTGGCTGCCAAGGCTGCAGTGTTGGAACATGAGACAAGCACGATACCGTCTGAGCCACGATGACTCCCTGCCCCTTATTTTATTGGGATTGTAAATAAGTACATATTTCAAACTGAAAATTTACTCCTTATAATTCTCCATAGACCTAATTCATTTCACATCGGGCTGGGCAGTCCACGTTAAAGTCACAGAATCATTTGTCACTTAAATATGCTGTTTTTGAAAAGGAATAAGGCGACAGAAAATTTGTTGTTGACAAAGTTATGTGGGTATTTGAATTTTTAAACTTGAAAACACAAATCATCAAAAAATGATCAAAATTTAGGTTAAAAGTGTGATTTTTTAACCGATATATTCATTTATCAGTTATATTTTTCTTTTTAACTCTCCCATGTAGAAAAATTATCAGGACAGACTTGCTTCCAGTCAGGGTCTTGTCTAGACTGTCTAGAGCATTTACTTTTTGGTCCCTAATCGGGTCCTTGCTAGCCGGTCATGACCAAGAAATGTTCTAAATATAAAACCCAAATATCTTTTTACATATTTCCAAAAGTAGGCAGGATGTTTAAAAGTACCAAAGGCCAAAAATAACCATTGAAAATTTTTTTTTCCTTGTCATTTTTTGCACATTCCCAAAAATATTAAGTGTATTCAAGAGTGTAATAAATGAAAAATGAACTTAAAAAAAAAAAAAAATTTTTCTCATCATCTAGATAGTCTTTGAAATAATTTTTAACGACAACCATCTAAAATAGATTTCCACAAGACAGAATAAATTGGCCTTTAAATATATCAGTCTACGATGAAAGTAAATAGATGCGTATTTTATATTTTAGTCGAATAAAAATTATTTTAGGAATTAAGAGCTATACAGTGTGTCCCAGACTCAAGTGTCTGGACTTAAATAGTTGTATAAAAATTTAAAAAAATAAATAAATTGAAAATTCCTTTTCCAAAAATCAGTTGAAGTTTTAGTTTTTGAGTTATAAAATATTTAATCAATATACATGTATATGAAATTTAATATACAGCCTCTTAATTAATATTTCATAGACCGAGATTTTAGATTTAATATGCAAATGTATAGTAAATCTATATTAAAATTGCAAAAATTTTTAACAGTGTATATATATATATATATGGGGTTCCGGGATGTGTGTGAGCTATAACCTCATCTTAGAATCAAATCGTTTAATTATTCACGCAACAAGTATTATAAAATAAAGTATTCATGAAAGTATTTATAAATTAAATATATAACGAGTGTCTGCAAAGAAATAATGTGGACTTTGTTTGAAAAATTCGAAACTTTATTACTATATTTTAAGTTATCATACTTTATCTTTTATTTTAAATGAAGGTCGGTTGTTTTTCCAATTATGAAATTATATCTTGACCATTTAGAATATAAATATAAATCTGAGTTCTATTAAATATGAAAAATTATGCTACGTAATAATATAAAAATTGTATTATATTATAATATAGATACTGATATTCTAATTCTAATATAGATACAATATAATATATTATATAATAATATTACTGTTTCTCTCACTGATATTATTCAAATAAAATTTAATGGAAATTATATTGGGATGTATCACGAAAAATGTATTTCCAATAAAGTAAACAAGTGCAATGTTTTTCACCGTTTAATTCAATTTTGGCAATACAAAATTTTTAATCATTGTTTTAAATCTATTTTTTATCATTAAATTATTATTTTAAATATATTATTTTCCAGAAACATTAGAAATATTCTCTTAAACTCTACTCTAATTCAATTTGTTAGAAAAGGGTTAACTTATTATTGTTTGTTTGTAATGTAGGCGGGGGAGCCCGTGAGGTCCCACCCCTGGTGCTCAAGCTGTAAAGCCTATTGCGCCACACCCGTGTTTTATCTCAAGGCAGTACTCCGAATCTGGCCATCTTCGCCGAGTATTTTTGGATCTCGGTGGGTTTCGTTGTTACCAACGTTCTGAAATTATACCTCTCAGGTGATTCAAAGGGCGTAACTTTAAGCCCCGTGCGGGACCTTTTCCGGTGGTCCGATCGAGCTCACCGAGGTACCAAAATTTATGTTTTGGAACGAAGCACCGTATGAGAATGGTACATATCAACATTTCACACTTTCGGGAATTTTGGACCTCTCTACTAAGCCCCCTTGTAAGACATATATGTATAGTTTGTATATATGTATAGACATACATGTATAGTTTGCTCAGCTCGAAAAGAAGTGCTCGATATTTCGCCCGTTTTTCTTCCTCCTTTGCCGTGATATTGCCATCGGTTGGTGGCGACAATTCAACCACGTAAATGATCTTGGTTTTTAGATCCTGAAGGACAATATCAGGCTTCGTAGCACTGATCCGTTGAGTGGTGGAGAATAAGAAATTCCAGTAGATCTTATACTGATCATTCTCCACAACGGACTCAAGCTTCCCCTGGGCGTATGGAATGATGAGAAATAGATCAACACCTTTAGAGCCGCACTGTGTCTCCCTATGTACCCGTAATGTGCATAATGTGAGCATCCACTCAGAACATGTCCAAGTGTTTCCGGCTCTTGCTTGCACGCTCGGCAGTTATTATCGCCTACATGTATATTCATAATGCGCTTTCGGTAAACTAAGGTGTCTATAACGCCGTCTTGACAGGCAAAAAGAAGTCCCTCAGTCTCCGATCTCAATCCAGCTGACTTGAGAAACATGTTGGACGAACCTATCAAGAGTTCTTCTCTACGTATGATGCCGTAGAATTTACCATGAAGGGGCATATCAGCATGTTCTCTTAGTAGAAGTGTATGCTCTGCTTCCTGTACACGACTTTTGAGCACTAACGGTGTTTGTGATGCTAGGCCATGTCTAGTGTCACAAGAATCAAATAAGAGGCCAAGCTCCTCTGCGGCCCTGTCTGCGGCACCGTATTGAAACGCCGCAACATTGACGACTTCATGTTGATGTACGAGTCGCATAAGAGAATCTGCACTATTTAGAACTGAGCAGATTAAATTTACTACACGTATATGCATATTGCTTCCATTACATTTATAGTAAAATCGTTATAGAAATTTCTAACAGTGCAGGAACCCTCCTGTTTCAGGAATGGGAACCGCAATCGGAAGCCTAATCTTATTATTAATGGTACACATGGCACTAGCCATCGTGGGATATGACTGCAGATCAAATAGGTCTAATATAACAACCATATCTCTACTAGAGGTAGGAGATTGTGAATCCACTTAACCTAAGGTAGATACGACTGAAAGTTATATTCAATTGATACAATCTAGTGGTAAAACTACAACACCAGTAATGCAATATAAAATTGAAATCAAACAATCAATTTACTACTGTGGAGCATACTATCACATTGCAGTAGTAACAAATAGTGAAGCAGAATTTCTAAGAAAAAAATATCACACAAAACATTGAGATTATTTCATGATACTGGAACATACAAGGCAAATGAAAATTTAATTATTTCCGATATACCAATGAACCAAACAACTAGTCGTAGCGTAACATTTGCGGGAGAAATCCAGCAAGATGGAGACTGTTATGGAACCCAATTTACAGATCTTTTTGGCACATGGAATAGAGTTGTAGTAACAGGTGCAATTAAAATCAGACTATATAGTCAGAAAGCAACAGTTGATCTTGAAGCAGACCAATTAAAATTAGAATTAAACGATTCAAATATTTCAGACCAAGATTATCAGCAAGCTTGTAAAGTATGGAAAACTTCTAATTCAAAAACTATGGGTGAATACTCTGATCTTTATTTAAAAACTGATGTTTTACTTTTGGCTGATATTTTTAAAAATTTTAGAAAAACATGTTTTTCAACGTACAATTTAGATCCATCACACTATCACACAGCACAGGGAGTTGCTTTTGATGCAATTTCAAGACATACAGGAATTGAACTCGATTTATTCACAGATGTTGAAATGTTGTTATTTATTGAAAAAGGTATTCGAGGTGGGGTTTCCCAATGTTCAAATAGATAGTATATCCGACACTTCTCATTCTCGACAATTGACTCTATTTCCCTAGGAGCGTTTAGCGGAGCGATATTTGGGCTGTTGCCGTAAGAGCGGCAGAGATGGTAATAAAGCACTCTTGGTGCCGCATTGTGCCTTTGGATGTAGGTCGTTCCCGCGTGAGTTGCACAACTAAATTGTATGTGTCCTAGATGCTCGGGGTGTGCATGACACGCTCTGCAGCTGCCATCGGGAATGTATTGGCTCAAAATGTGGCGACGGTATGCTAGAGTGGAAATGACATGTTCTTGACATGCCAAAATGAAGTCCTCCGTGCCCGACTTCAATCCTAGTGATCACAAGATGTTTTGCAGATGAGATTGTAAATCTGGTTTTCCAAAGAGGCAATAATTTCACTATGCACCTCACGATGTGTGGATGAACCTCTAAGCTTTTCAACAGACAGATGATAAGTCTATGGGAGGTTGAATCAAAAGCTTTCCAGTAATAAATCCAGGCCATTGATAGGTAACGCTGATAGAATGTTGCATCTTTACAGACACATCTATCTTTGAGCAGGTTCTCCCGACGTTCTTCTACGTCTTTCTTTGAGTCGCGTTGTTCGTACATCTCTCGCCACACAGGTCAGTCCCATCATTTAGGATAGCTGTGAAGACTTATACAGTATATTCAGACAAGTTATTGGCCTGTCATTTTTAGGGTCAGCTAAGTTGCCCGTCTTTAGCAGGAGCACTGTGCGCCCTTTAACCAACCACTTCGGAAGGGCCTCTTCCGATTTTAGATATGAGGTGAAAATATGGGCCAGATGCTGGTGGGTTGAAGGAAACTGCTTCCATCAGTAGGTCTTAATACCATCTGGTCCCGAAGCGAAATAGTTCTTCATGCCTCTTAATACGTTTTTCACATCATCGGTAGTGATAGGTGGACATTGTTCCTCAGGTGTTATGAGGGCACTGCACAGCTCCTTGAAGCTATTTATATTCTTTGAGTGTTCTTTCAGTGGATGCTGATAATACACGCGACGCAATGTATACAATGCAATGTATCTCCCGAGGTATTCGGACATTTTGAAATGACGTCACAAGTAGAAATACCCTATTATCAAGCTTCCAAGTTTCAGCACGATTATTCCATTGAACAACGATATTATATTACCTAATCTCAACCTGACATGAGTGCGCAAGGGCATACGTGTTTGTCTGGTGAAACTTTCAAGCGTTTTAGAAGCTTTGGTCCCATGAAACGTTTCATTGTTTCATGAAACTTTCAATGTTTCAATGAAACGTTTCATGGCCTTGCGACCCTAGGTAGAGCTGATGCAAGACAAATTTTAACGTCTAAACTTAACTGTAAATATTTTAAAAGCTGTCGCATTTTACCGACGAGATTCAAATTCGTTAAAGGGATGGGTTGGTCCGAGCGTAGAGGGTCAGTTACGCGTAACTGGAGGTTTTTCACGTAAAATACCTAAATGAAGTATTTTACGTAGAAAACAGGTAAAATACCTAGTAAATCACGTGTCAAGATGGCAGACCTGCAGAACTGTGCATAACCTCACTTTTTTGAATTTCTGTATCGGCATTCGTAAGAGCTTTTTTTTAATGCCTATACTGTTAATTAAAAAATAATAATGTCATTAGAAGCAAAACAGAAGCAAAAAACACTCCGGTCTTCCATACATTCCATTAGGGACGTGCAGTTACGCGTAACTGTAAGTTTTTCACGTACGAAACCCAGCCCTATCCGACTGACCCGAATTTTGCATAAGAGCTCTGGCTAAAGTTTGATGCCAGCCGTGAACTAATCCGCTGGCGGCGCTGCTGCGCTTCTTGCTGGAAAATGCATTAGTTATAAGGGCAAAATATTTAAATAATTAATAAAAGAATTTTTTGTGAACAAGAATGTGCCTGCAAATTTTTATAATTTATTCGACAAATATTATTTTAAATATGCAAAATCTGTTCAAACTTTCTAAGATATGGAAAAATAATGCATAAACAAGTATACGTGTTCTCCCCCTCTACTTTGATAAATAATTATCAAACTGAATTAATTTTTGGTGTGAGAAGTACTATCTAATAGAACTACAATTAGGCCCATTTTTAGCCCGATCGGACAACTTTGATTTTGGAGGTGGGTACACTTCAGAAATTATGCCCCGTATGTATGTCTGTCTGTGAGCACGATAACTTTCGAAAGAATTGACCTATTAGATTGGCCTTTGGAATACTCTTTTAGTCTTGCAAACGAAAGGTCAAGTTCGTTAGCCAGCCATTTTGGATGAAAATTCAAAAAGGGAGCGCATATTGAAAATTTTTTAGGCCATTTTTTTCACAATTCGGAAACTATATGTGCGTTTGTTCATAGTAATCAAAATTCAAACAATTTATTTTCATGACATTCTTTGATAAAATGAAAATTTTCAGACTTACAGCATTTTAAAAATCCAAAAGAGGAAACGAAACTTAACATTTACAGCCAAACAACGCACCACACGAAAAAAATTCAAGAAGAAAAGTGTTTCTTTTTGCACGCCCTACAGGATTATCATAACGACTTCTTGAATTTTCTTGAAAAATCGAAAATTCACATTTTAATAGCACAAAAAGTATTGAAAAATCAAAAATTCAATTCCACGGTCAAACTATACAAGATACGACAAATAATAATTCAACGAAAACTGTGCACTTCCAAAAGATCTACAAATTTTTTATCGGTCACTTTTTGATAGGATGCGTAGTTTCTGTTTTATTCGCAAAAAATAACTATAATAGTTTAAAAAAATCGGCCCATGTAGTGGAGACATTCTCATCAAAACTTTGAATATTTCATTTGTTTTTCATCTTGCGTGTGGGTTTTCGAAATACTTAATTTGTTCCATGTCCTCAATACTAATTGTAACGATTAAAACAATAAAATAACCATAATTAATGCTCATGGTGCTTGAAAATTCCTATTTTTACATTCTCATCCAGAGAAGGTGTTAGATTTGTGTAAAATTTGACCCCCCCGGTTTTTGGAATACAACATCACTGTCAAGGAGAAAGAAAAGGAGGAAAGGTATCAAGACCTTAAAAGGGAGCTGCAACGACTGTACCCATGATATTCGGTACAAGTAATTGTCCTTGTGATAGGTGCTCTCGAAGGTGCGAAACTATCTCTGGTTCGTAACCTTAAAGCAATTCCCGTGTGCCAAAAATATGCCACGGCACTTGCGAGATGGATGCAGAAAGCTGTCAGCCTTGGGTCGTTTCGTGTCCTCAAAACACACGAGGATTTCGCCGGCCTGTCGTTATGAGTTCTTCGTGTCCTGTGACCACCCACCTCACGGTTGAGAGACGTGGCCATGAGTGGGATTTACCGCAGTCCTACTGGGAGCCAAAGACATCTTAACGATAAGGACAAAGGATGTCTTAGATTCGTCGTAAAGGTCTCGTAACGATGTCGGAAAGACGTCATCAAATTTTGTGCCCACTGGGCTGTTGTATTCAATTTTCAGCAAGTTTTGTTGTGTATATTGTTATACGTACCGTGTATACTAGTTCGTGCTGATGTAAGGAAATGTGTTGATTGGTAAGTATATGTAAAGTGCCTAGAAAAATTCAATACCAACGGTTTGTAATGTACAATGTTTTGATTTTTAAAGTTTCAGCTTCAAAAATTAAGGGACTTTAGAATAAAGAAGTAACACAAACTCAGGCTTTAAAATTGAACTAAATTCGAGGCACTGCAAATTAAAAGACTTTTGAATTATGTATTGACAGTCGTATCAATATATATATATATATATATATAATAAAAAACTAAAGGTTAACAACCACTGCAGGGTCCCACTGGGAGCAAATTTCATCTAAAAAATGACATCAGCTCCCAGCAGGACCGCAGTAAATCCCATTCATGGCCACGTCTCACAACCGTGAGATGGGTGGTCACAGGACACGAAAAACTCACAACGACAGGCCGGCGAAACTCTCGTGTGTTTTGAGGACACGAAGCGACCCAAGGATGACAGCTTTCTGCATCCATGTAACCAGAATAATATACGGGAATGGAAGTATTGGAGGAAAGGGAGATGGAAGGAAAATTACGAAAGATAAGTTTTTTTTTAATTAATTTGTTGGTTCATAAATAGTGATACAAATTTCTGATCATTTTAATGATTTTTGATTTTTTACTTCAGTTTTGGCCCCTATCCGTGGCTGGAATAGTAGTATTAAAAATTTGTGGTTAAAAAATAAAATTAATTAAATTTCAACCCCTATCCGCGGCTGAAATGCATTATATTATCAACTGCGAAATCGACAAACAAAAATAGCAATTTTGGAAAAAAATGCACATTATAATTAATTGAGGTCAATTAAACGATGAAATGCATAAATTATGAAAGGTATTGTCTTGTCTAAGGCAGTACTGATTTACATAGCCTTACTGAAGAGTCCGGTGAGTCAGTCCAGGATAAAACATAAAACAATCCAAAAATTGTATCTTCATTTAAAAAGAAAAATAATATATTTCTCAAAAATTGATTGCAGAAAAAAAATACCATCGACCCTAATGCCAATTGAAAAAGTCTTCGTCACAGTCTTGATACTTGGGTCAATTAATAACAATATCTTTCGAAAAAACAGCAAAGATATCATCTAACAACTTAATTAATGTTCAAAGTTTGCAAAATGAAATTCTCAAGGTCGGAGAGGTAATTGTGTCTTCTCATAACAATCATCACATATTCCATGTAATTGTAAAGGCTCGATTTGAGGATAAGGCTCATCTTAACGTTATTTCTGCAGCTTTGCTGGCTCTTCGCAAAGCAATGAAACCACTTGAGGTTCAGACAATCAAAGTTTCTAAAACGGGAAACAATTTGGATGAAATATCTTGGTCCTCAATTGAAGAAATATTTCGACAGCAATTTCTCGAAACCGGTTTGGTAATAAAGGTCTGCTCAGGGAAAATCAAATTTCCATCCCCTGAAGAAAGGCAGAAAATATTACAGGAAGCTCATGAGTCCACAATCGGAGGTCATAAAGTCATTTTTTTGGATGACAGTTACTCCCAGTGGGACCCTGCGGTGGTTGTTAACCTTTAGTTTTAGATATATATATTTTATCATCATATCACGTCAGTTTTTTAGGATAGAACACGAAAAAATTTAAGAACGATCTGTAACTTTATTCCTACGTATTATTTATGTAAGGGTATGTCACACTAGCCATTCCAGTCTGTAGGGAGTTCGTTCCAAACTGCACAGAGAAGAAAAAGCGCGAAACTGGCGCTGATCATCTTTGAGCAAAATTTTGTGTTTAAATTTTAACGAAAGAGACAAAAGCGTGAAAATAACTAATATGGCCGTGTCAAAACATAACATCTATCAAGTCTAGGCATATAATCACTGTTAGTAATATAAATATATAGGTGAGAAAACTAGTAAATATTAGAGGTGTGCACCGACGTCACTTTGATCGGCGGCGGCGTTTAGGCTCTTGATCGGCGGCTGGCGGTGCGCCAGCGTGACGCCGTTCTTAATTTCCGGCGGCGGCGTTGATGTCGGCGAGGTTTTCTAAATTATTATTTTTTTACATTCTCATCTCAATGAGAAGGTATTGGTTTTATGTGAAAAACGACCTTCGCGGACTCAATCAAATGTCGACGTTCCGAGGCCCCCTGAGTCAGAAAAAACGGCCCTCACGAAGGCGTCCGTCTGTCTGTCTGTCCATCTGTCTGTCTGTAGTCTGCAGCATCGCGCGGGCACGACAACCCTCGAAAGATTGATCAGACTCTATTGCTCTTTCGCACACCCTTTGAAGGCCCAAAAAGAAAGAACGAGTTCGTCAACCAGCTATTCCGGATCAAAATTCAAAAACTGAGCACATTTTGAAAATTTTTGAAACCACTCCCCTTCAAAACTTGACAACTCCATGCACGGCTATTAGCAGCACTCCAAGAGAAAAACAACTTATGCCTTCATAATTAACGCTTATGATTGACACTCATCAGTATAGGTCAATATTTAAGATTCATCAATTCACCAAGTTCGATTTTTCACTTTCAGTGACAACGAGATTTTATAAACATAAATTAAAAGTAGACTATGTATGCTAGGATTTGCTTTAATGTTGTTAATTTAACTACTTTTTATTAAATAATTTAAACTATTTAAATCACAAAATTTTAATTTCAATCAATAATTTTCTATCGGAACTATTATTCCTGAATCAGATAATTCCCATTCATAATCGCTGCTGAATGGGTTTCAGAAAAAAATACGTTTGCCAATTAAAAAACTCCTGTTCTCATTCAAAATTCAGCCAAACCAATGGGTGGCAATCTGGAATTCCAGTGATAGATAGGCAATTCAGAAGTCATCAAAACCCACTCAAACGAAAGTGAATGGATTTTTGTTTCCTGGGTCTACGCAAATATCTAGGTGGCTGTATGCGAAGAAGGAGATCCTCAATAGCTTTTCGCTGTGCAGGTTTCAACAGAGCGTTCCAGTTAGCCCACACTTGTTCAGTTACTCCGAAAAGCCCATTGTGCAGATAATCAAGATGAAATCCCTATACCATATCGATGGTTGGAAATTTAGTAAAAGACGATTCACCTTTCACTTCTCGAACAAATGAACAATGAGCTTTTGCTTCAGCCAAGTCACGCATGTGTGAATCATGGGTTCGTAACTCTGTTTCCTCTGCTAAAAATGGATATTTCATTCCTTTATCCTTCACATGCTGTTCTCCGCGATAGCAGTAACTGTATCCACAATAACCGTTAAATTGTAATCGGTTTTGTAGTATGGGCCGATCGACAGAATCGGCAAGAACAAAGATCGGAGCAAAATGTAACGTAAATTCCCTCTCTTGATCAACAAATTTCACTTTTATTCCTGCTAATAACATAAATTTAAAACGAAGACGTACAGGCAAATTGTGCAATAGTATCTGCAAAGGCCAGAAACCTCTTTTTGGTATTTTCTCCTTTTCTAACAGTGTTCGCAACTGATATTCGCTACATATATATATATATATATATATATATATATTCAGCGCTAATACTGTCTACACCAGCAGCCTTACCATTTTTCAAGTTCTTAATTATATCTCTAACTTCATTGACACACACTTTCTCAATTGGGGTTTCTAATTCATTATGTTCTATGTCGCAGTTCTATTGCCCTATAACTTCACCTCCTAATCATTCTTTAACCCTTATGTACACGCTAAGCGGCACTCCGTACCGCACTTTTTGAAGAACTTGAATGCGCGCAATCTCAGCACCTTTGGCGACCTGAGTGCCGTAGGTATTCTCTTTCCAACTTACGCCTAGGAGCATGGAAGCTTTGTGGGTTTCCAAAAGCCTGTCTTCAGTACTCCACAGCACGTCAAAGGGAGAGGGCCCCTCTTTGCGACACGGCGTACCGCCAGCGTGTGGAAATGTGAGTAGTCCCAATCACTCAGCCACACAAAAAACATATTTTTTTCGGGTCTGGGGGTCAGACAATGTTTACTTTATGTTTTTGGGGTCGCTCAATCCGCATGCGAGGTCCAAAAAGCCCCAGAACGTCTGGGTTCTGACATAACCTCAACAAAACCTTTTTTTTTTGGTCGGGAGGTCAGATCATGTTTATTATATGTTTTTGGGGTCGCTGAATCCGAATCCGTGGTCCAAAAACCCCCAGAACGCCAGGGTTCAGACATAACCTCAAAAAATACGTATAAAAATCTTTTTTTGGGTCTGGAGGTGATACTGGGTTTACTATATGATTTTGGGGTCGCTGAATCCGAATCCGATGTCCAAAAACACGCAGAACGTTAGGGTTCTGACATAATCTCAAAAAAAACCTCAAAATTTCTGTTTGGGTCTGGAGGTCAGACCATGTTTACTATGTGTTTTTGGGGCCGCTGAATCCGAATCTGAGGTCCAAAAACCCCCAGAACGTCAGGGTTTAGACATAACCTCAACACAAAAAACCGTATAAAAATCTTTTTTTGGGTCTGGAGGTCAGACTTTTTTTACTATATGTTTTTGGGGTCGCTGAATCCGAATCAATTTTTCCCTCAATTTGAAACCGTTAGCCGCAATATTGGATGAGTAAGGGGGAGGGGGGGGGGTCACGTCAATTTTTTTCTCTGTTTCTATTGTTCGAAACAATCTGAAAAAATTCACAGGACTTCTTTCAATCATTCTCGACGTCCATGATTATCCAAAAATATTTTGGCGGAAAATTCAAGCTCGAACAAATTTTCAAAATTTTTCATGAATCTGTTTGTGTGATCAAACTCAAGTACAATCCAGTTTTTTACTATAGAGTTTTAACCCAAAATAGTAACCCACAGATTAAGTCCTGTCAGTTTCAGTTTTTTTCATTAAAACAGTACGTCACAACACGAATTGAAGTTAAGAAACAAAATCTGAGAAATTCTCGGCGATCACCGCTTTCGCGGCCGAGAGCAGCAATCGTCGACTGAAAATTGATGTTTCAGACCTGGACATTTTAAGACGTGTCTCAGGAACCCGTGGAGATTTTTCAAGTTCTATTGGATTAAATTAAACATAAGACCTCAAGACCTAGGTCGTGTCACAAGTTGAATTAGAGGTATAAAATTGGAGAAATTCTTGCATTTTGCAATTTTTTGCATAAATTCTCAACTGGTATATTCTCTTCAAAATGTCAAAAATATCTTTATTGAGGCTTATTCGCTGCGTAATTTAACAAGCTTTTTAACGCATTTCAAACCAAATTTCTCTCCCATTTTGGAAATGAGTAATAACGTTTCAAACTCAGCAGTGATTTTTAATACTACTTTTGCTGATCGTACTGACAATTTTCGACGGTAGTGTACTATTTAGCTTATGGTCGATATTTGCCAAGAATCATCAGACCGGCAGAAATTTTGAGGAGTTTATTCTCAAAAACAAAATGTGTGACTGTGATAAATGAAGACAGTGACGAGGATTAAGTTGTCAATCAATACGAAACTAAAGCAGATATATAAATAAAACTTTCAAAAAATTTCAAAAATAATAGTACCACGAATAATCATTTTATCTTAAAAAAATGATAGTCTGTGTCTAGAAACTCTTAATAATAAGCAAACATTATTATTATTAATAATTTTAAGAACAAGTGTTCAATTTGTCTATTTCACTCGAAGACAGATTTTTTATTTTTCACTAAACCTTACTATCATTGTTTAAAAAGTAATTTAAGATTTAAGTTATTGAAGATTTTAATTGCTGATAAAATTTTTTTTAACAAAACACCTATTTCGTGCTTTCTCTTACCAATTTTTCTTCTACACAATACTTAGCAAAAGTATATATGCAATTAAAGAGTAAAAATTTATATATTGAGTGAATTAAAGAATCTTTGCGTACGACAAATAATAAAAAATCTCTTTTCGGAGGTCAAGGCTACGTTAGATGCAATTGTAAAAAAAAATGCAATACAAATACTTGTAAATTCAAGAAACTAAAAATCTTGTGCAATTGCAAATGTCCTTCGTTCACTTCTTGTTGGAATAAATAAAATGAATAGTTTATTTAACTTGTATATATAGTCTTTTTTGGAATTATATTACCCCACCTCTACTCATATTTATTTAAATTTTAAGTCTGACATATTTCCATAAAATTTTCTATTCTTTGGTTCATTCAATATATACATTTTTACTCTTTATTTGCATATATACTTTTGCTAAGTATTGTGTAGAAAAAAAATTAGTAAGAAAAAGCACGAAATAGGTTTTTTGTTAAAATAATGTTTATCAGCAATTAAAATATTCAATAATTCAAATCTTAAATAACTTTCCAAACAATGATACTAAGGTTTAGTGAAAAATAAAAAATCTGTCTTTGAGTGAAATAGACAAATTGAACACTTGTTCTTAAAATTATTGGTAATAATGTTTGTAAATTATTAAGAGTTTCTAGACACAGACTATCATTTTTTAACTAAATCATAGAAATTCCAGTTTTTAAAAAAATTCCCACAGTAAACGACATAGTTAACTGTTTGTTTATACAAATTAACTTCAACATTAAGTAAATTATTTATGTTTTGGGACAAACGACGAAAATATGACAAAGTAGACAAGAGAAAAACATTAAGGCGGTAAATTTATTAATGCAGAATAAAGGCATCATTTAAATGAATCGCAAATGAGGAAAGCGCGCCAAAGCAACTGGAATTTAAAATGGGTTTTTTTATTATTTTATAATACTTTGATATATTTTGTTGACATTCATAATTTCTGTATGTAAGTTGATAGAAATATTGTGATATTTGTTTATAAAAATGGATTCTATTATTCGTCTTTTATAAGTATTTTTATCTCTAGTCAGAATTTTAAAACTGTTAAAATCAAAAGCAAAGTAATGGTTTAAGTTCCAACAATGTTGTGATAGACCTGTATTTGAATTTTCAACTCTACAATCTCTTTTATGTTCCGAAACTCTAGTTTTTAATGTTCTACCTGTTTCACCAATATACACTTTTTCACAACAATTACATTTAATGAGATAAAAAATTCCAGACAAATTTTCGGTGGTATCAATATCTTTTTGATTGAAGAAACATTTTTTAAGAGTGTTTTGATTGCTAAAATAAACATTTATGTTATATTTTTTCAACGATTTTCTCAACCTTTCAGAGAGTCCTTGAACATAAGGTAACGTAACTTTCAGATCCGATTTTTTGTACGTGTCAATCCAGTTATTTTTCCTACTAGAACCATTATAGATTTCAGGAATTCATTATTTATTCTCAATTTTATGCATCTATCAATTAAACCTTTAATTAGGCCGACATTTCGGCAATACAAATGATGGGAATTAAAATTACGGTAGCTACCAGACCATGAAGCTTTTTGTAACCAATTGGTGATTAACTCACCTTGAGGTGTTTTTATACTTTGTAAATAAAGATAATTAATTGAATTGGTGTGTTTAAGTTCAAATGTAAACGGTATGGAATTTTCAATACTATTAAAAATATTTATGAAATCATCCATTTTTTCTGTAGGAACAATAGCTAAAATATCATCCACGTATCGTTTATATAAATTAATAGATTCACAAATGAACGCCTTTATTCAATTTCAAATTCTTATTCAAGTATTGTTTCAGTATAAAATATTCAATTTTTAACCCATTCAATTTGGAACTTTTAAATTAGAAAAAAAACACAGTTTTCAATATTAAAGAATTCGAAACTGAATTGTAACAATTTCAGAGTGATGAATTTAAACTTTGAATGTTACAATCATCATTTTTCTGATTTTTTAATTTATAATTTGAAAGTGAAAGTGTTGAATTTTTATTTGTAAATAACAGTTGAACTATGAATAATTTATGAAAAAATCGAACAATTTGGAGGCTTTTGAATGTTTCGAACAAAAATTAGGAGGTTCTCGAGAATTTTGAAAGATTAAAAAATACATGTATTTTTTAAAAGATTTCTGGGAAGATTTAAAATGATTTTTTATATCGGAAAAGTACATAACGTTAATAGAATGTTTCAAAGTATTTCCAAACATTTCAAAATATATACAAAATTGGAAAAAAATTTGGAATCTTTTAGAGGAATTTTTTTCCGGATTTTACAACAAATTTAGGAAAAATGGGAATCATTCTAAAAGATATTTAAGAGTTCCAAACAGATTTTTAAAATGATTTTTAAAAATTTCAAATAATTTAAAAGAAAATTGATACATTTGATGATTTGGAAATTAAATTTTGACTTTTTATTTTGAAAAATTACATAATTTTCAGAGATGCACGGCGTGCCTGAACGGGAGTTGAATATAATTTTCATAAACGTCTCAGATTTGCAGGATCTTTGAGTAGAACACAAATAGGGATGTTTTGGACAAAAATGGAAATACATTACGTCGAGCAATGTCAAAATAAAACTGTTTTGAAGGTTTTTTATACCTTTTTTCACTAATTTCGTAGCTAAAGTGGCTTTTAAATACTTTTATCAAAGTTACGTACAGAGCTTGTCAGCATGAGAAACAACAAAGGTGAAATGCTATATGATACAGACGGGATAGTAGACGCTTTAAAAGTGTTAAAATATTATTATAAAATTCAGAGAAAAATCATTATAATTAATCCCATGATTTAAGAGTTTTTCGGATATACCCTCGGTAATGTAAAAATCTCCGTAATAATCTGCAATTCTTCATTTATTGTGATTGAATTCTGTGAAAAAGTGTTAAAATATTACTATAAAATTCAGTGAAAAATCCTTATAATTAACCCAATGGTTTAAGAATTTTTAAGAAATACTCTCGGTAATGTAAGAATCTGTGGAATAATGTGCATTCCTTGATTTATTGTAATTAAATTCTTCGAAAAAGTTTTAGAATATTATTACGAAATTCAGTAAAAAGTCATTGTAATAATTCCCATGATTTAAGAATTTTTCTGGTATATACTCTCGGTAATGTGAAAATCTGTGGAATACTGAGCAATTCTGGATTTATTGTCATCAAATTCTTTGAAGAAGTATTAAAATATTATTATAAATTCAGTGGAAAATCTTTATAGTTAATCCCATGATTTAAGAATTTTTCGGATATACTCTCGATAATGTAAAAATCAGTGGAATAATGTGCATTCCTTGATTTATTATCATTAAATTCTCTGAAAATGTGTTAAAATAATACTATAAAACTTAGTGAAAAATCATTGTAATTAATCCCATGATTTAGGAATTTTTCGGATATACTCTCGATGATGTAAAAATCTTTGGAATGCTGTGAAATTCTTGATTTATTGTGATTGAATTCTGTGAAAAAGTCTTAAAATATTATTATAAAATTCAGTGAAAAATGATTATAGTTAATCCCATGATTTAAGAATTTTTCGGAAATACTCTCAGTAATGTAAAAATCAGTGAAATAATGTGCATTTCTTGATTTATTCTAATTAAATTCTTTAAAAAGGTGTTGAAATATTATTATAATATTCAGTGAAAAATCATTATAATCAATCCCATGATTTAAGAATTTTTCGGATATACTCTCGATAATGTAAAAATCTGTGGAGTACTGTGCAATTCTTGATTCTTGAGAAATATTACTATTTGTACATTTATGACTTTTACGTTTATAATATTTTCTCGCAAAAGTCGTATGACGTATTTTGATGACGTCATACTAAAATACACAATTCAAACCAACGAGGACGCTCTTCTGGCATTTTTCAATTGGTCAGCCACTGACGCGGAGGAGAATATACCGGGACCGTGGTGGGAGTTGCCGGAGCTGTGTAAATGGAAATAACCGCGTACAGCCGCAGGAAAATAGAGGCGACAGGAAATTAGGGAGATGGAAATAGGTGAGACTCCACTGTATTTTGTTTAAGAGTGATTGGTTGATAGCATTAAGTGAATAGAGGAGAAATACGAACTCATTTCAATTTTAGTATAAATTTAATTTTTGATCGTGCCTTGTAGAATATTTTACATCTTATTTTAATTGTTTGTTATGAAATTCGTGATTATTAGATTTTCAATACCTCGAGTACACTGTCGGTCGAAGTTGTCAAATAAAAAATGTGCATGACTTTGAAAGCTTGAGTTTTGTCATCTTCATGGACAGAAGAAAATGGTCGCAAACCGGAAAATTGACAAAATTTTTTCTCCTGCTTTTGAATCGTTATTCTGCTGAAACTATTTCATTTTTATTTTTTTATATGTTTTTTTCCTTAGACACAAAAGTACCTCTAAAAACCTTTCACCCTCGTAGAATTTGTTAATGAATTTAATGAATATGGGAAAACAATGGTCGATTTAGTACCCTCATCATGGATAGGTAACTTTGGACCTTTTCCCGTGTGTTTGCATCCTATGCGAGGTGGTAGCAAATTGCAATAGTTGGTGAAAAAGTAGATTTCATTTGCTTCAATTTGAAAATAATGTTAATTTTTCCCTGTGAATTTGAAAGAGTTTAAAAGATTTGAATAACTTGAAACCATTTTTAATATTATATATATATATATATATACATAAAAAACTAAAGGTTAACAACCACCGCAGGGTCCCACTGGGAGTAACTGTCATCTAAAAAAATTAAAAACTAGCATCCATCCACACTTTATCTCTAAGACCGCTCGCTTTTATCGGCTTGCCTTTCTCGCTTTGCCTCGTGGCGCACGCATTTTTTGAAGAAAAATGTCTTGCTTTTTGTCGGTGCTCAAAATTTCAGACTAATTCCCAGGTCTTCCGGGCCGGCACCAGTCTGTCCTTATTCATTTAATGGAAAAAATACATTTGAAAGTTGGCACCATTGCACTCTGTCAATTTAGCAGCCGTGATAAAAAGTTTACTTGAACCAGAAATAATTTCAGCTAATCAATTGAAATACTAATGACAACGCGTTACTGTTAAATGTAGAGGTTATTTCTCACACGAGTTCTTCTAGTGTTACTTGATTGATTAGTGAATAAGTCTGAAATAACTGATTATTTAGTGAATTGTCCAGCTAGTCTAACGCTAGTTCAACTAGTGTAACAAAGTATTAAAGCTTCGAAAACAATAAAACCCTAAATTTTTGATATGATTACTAGTAACATGAAGCATTTCTATACTGCAACAGATTGCAAGCATTATATTTCAGTTTTTGATTTTTTTTTTTTCAAATGATTGGTGTAAACTCTTGCGGTTTAAAATTGGTATAAATGCTTCACTATAAAACTCCCTGAGATTGGGCGGCGACTGCCAACTATAATTTCACTGATTTCTTCTCGATTCAGTGGGGTAACTATGCCGCTTTCCATGTTTATTTTTGCCCGTTTCACCTTTTGAGTACTCTTCTCATAAACATAAATTCCAGCAAGAACATTATAACTTTCCAATATTGCAAATACGTCACCATCTAATGCTGATATAACAATTTGCTCATTGACTGGCGTAGGCTCATAATGGTTTTGTCTTTCTAACATTTTTAATTTTTTATTGACAGGAAAAGAGTATCTTCGAAATTCAAGTATCCGGTTCAAATTCCTAGAGGGAATGAGCCGAATGAATCTAAGTTGGTCAACTCCACATTCCTTTCCATCAGGATAAGGAAGCCTTTTTTTGGTAGAGAATTCATTTGTTTCCTTGAAAATTTAAATACTTCTACGAAAATTAAAGTTATTTGCTTAAAAACTTATTTCTCTATTTTAAAATTTAACTAATATATTTTTTGTTGAAAATTTAGCTTTTTCAGTTGAAGATTTATGTATTTTGTTGATTGTTTTTTTTTTTAGAAAATTCACCTTTTTTTATTCAACTCAATTTTTTATCGAGATTCTTTTTCATACAAGTTTAATCTTTATGGTGAAAAATTCAGCTTTTCATTCGAAAATTCAATTTATTTGCTTGAAAACTTATTTCTCTAACTAAGATATAACCTATGCTATACTATGCTAAACTATGCTAATTTGAAAATTATTGTTTATATTGAATATTAATTATTTTCATAAAAATTTAAAAATTAATTTTTTCAACTAAACATTTAAGTATACTCCATTTTTCGAATTTTTGTTGAAATTTATTTTATTTGTTCAGAAACTTATTTCTCTAACTGAAAATTAAGCTATTCTATTCTTTGTTTATAATGTATGTTTTTCTTTGAAATTTTTTCTTTTTTTGATAGAAAATTCATCTCTTTGGTTGAAAATTTACCTGATTGTTGATTTATTTTTTTTTATTTGAAGAGGCATTATTTTATTTGAAAGTTCGTTTCTTTTGTTGAAAAAGGAACAATATGTATATGTTTTGTTTTTTTGTAAAAAATAATGTTTACAACGAAACAGGTAGCCACTTCATTTTTACGAGGAACAAATTATTCTTTTCAAGTTGAACATTCATTTAATTTGTTCAAAAAAAATTCTCTTTTATGAGAAATTCAATTATTTAGGTAAAAAGTTCATATTTTTTCCTTGCAAATTCAATCTTGATTTCAAACATAAGTCTCCGTGGATCTCCCACTTCGAAGTTCGAAGTCAGTTGTCCAGTACCGTCCGATTTTTTTCATCGCCCGCATCTTTATACGTCAATCTACTGTTCTGTTTTGTATTAAACCCTAAAATAATTGAGATTGTTATTGTAAGCTATTAAATTATATATGCAAAGAAGAGCGAGTAGAAACAAGCGAGTTGATAAAACATGATCAGCGATGTGGATATATATGAATGGAGTAATGAGAGACTAGAATTAGTATGCACTGTATGTATAGATATGTATAAAGTATTTTTTGTAAAAACAGATTTGAAAATAAAGAATAGAAAGAAAATAGATGAAAACTAAAACAGTTATTTTATTCAATGCAACCTGAAAGAATCCTTTCCTGCGATGCGAGTCATGGTATTTTTGGAAGCCAAATGCAAGTGTGTGAAATATGTTTTTTAAAAACTGAAATGTGTGCATTCATATTTTAATGAATAAAGATAATTACAACGTATCTTATTTTAAGTGTATCCTCCTCCTCCTCAGCCTCCTCTTCCTCCTCCTTCGCAATATGGGAGGAGGAAAAAATTCATTCTCCTTAAATATACTTTTTTTTCAAGTATCATGTGCTATAATTGGCTATAGTTATTTAAAATTATTAAAATTAATTAATTAAAATTTAAATAAAAAAGGTATATTGTAGGCCAGTGTGCGTAGTCAGTTGACAAATAAAATAAGAAAAATAGTCAACTGAAATGGTTTTATTATTTAATATTTCTTTTTCTTCAAATTAGCATTTGAGCGAGAGAGAGAGAGAGAGACAGACCGAAAGCCTTAATAGTGACTCCAAGCATCCCTGCCAAGAAGTATTTACCCTAGATTAGTAAAGTAAATGTACAATCTGAACAGTTATAAGCATACATACCTTAAAGACGACGACGATTGAATTTTTCTTCTGTAGTCAATCACACTTTTCCTTACTTTTATTAAGGTTTTTATCCATTGGTTAAAATATGTCATGAAGATTTTTTTAAGTAATAATAATACATTTTTATAATTTTTTGATTAAAAATTAAAAACTTAAGCTGAGAAAAACTTGAAATCTTAAATATATAATTAATATTATTAATTAATATATATATATATATATATGCGAGTGACTAATAGTTCGGTCAGTGATCGCGCATCTCTACTCTTGACCTTTCAGGAGTTTACATTTTATGCGTATTATAATAGTAAACTGGAGTATGACATTATGTCGATGACTCATTACTTTAATTTATAAATACGTGTATTCATGTTTAACATGATTAGTTTAGAATTGGTTATTGTTTATGTTTCAGATTATTAGGAACATGCATACGATCGTATGTTATACCTAATTATCTTATAGTGGTAAACTCTTCAACTAGCTATTTTCATACGTTCAGTGATCGGTATTCTCTGAGTCAGTATGCCTCCATGGTAACACACTTTGTATATCTTATGATTTCTATCTTACCGACCGGGGTGCAGTTACTATAGATAAGTTCAAACTCAGAGAAGATCGGTTATGTTCTTGCTTGTAGTTAATAGAGTTAGCCGGAAAGGTGTGGTGTAAGGTAGGTTGCGCCTAGCTAAGCGTTACATCGAATTTTGTAAAATTTCGGGATGTAACACGAGCATGAAGGACATGGACCTCAAAATTAATGTAAATAAAACAAAGGTAATGGTTTTCGCAGGAAAAAATGAGAAAACAATATGCAAAATTGTCCTGAATGATGAGAGATTAGAGCAAGTTGAAAAATATGTATATCTGAGTAGCCCATTCATTAGCGGCGGAAAAATAGATCGGGAATTAGATAGGCGCATTAATAAGGGTAAGAAGTTATCGGTGGAACAGGGTCCATTGTCAGAAATAAAAACATATTTCAAAAATTAAATTGACCGTATATATATCTTCATTTGTACCGGCTTTACTATACGGTAGCGAGACATGGACATGTCAAGAAAAGGACGAGAGTAAAATTAACGCGATGGGCATGAAACCCCTGCGCACAATATGCGGGAAAACAATGATGGACAAAGTCCAAAACAAGACAATCCTCAAAGAATGTGGTACAGGAGAGACACTAGTTGATATATGGGAAAGAAATCAGTTAAGGTGGTTCGGACATGTTTGACACTCCATGGATGGTACGCTAGACCATCTAGGGGGCTGTTCCATAGTTAAAACTGAAATATAGTCAGTCTGACACTATAGATGCTTAGGCTGACTAGCTATTTTTTCCGTCCAATCTAATCATTCAATGCCTTCAAAATGTTAAAACGCTTCGAGACTTAAACAATGAAAAGTTACAAGACTTGGACATTATTATATTCAATTTCAAATAAGCTTTATCGCTTATGATAATAAAGTTAGTTTTATATGTATTTCAATCGAGATACGTAGGTCCGATTCAATTGTCAAGTGGGAAAAAGGTGCAGATGTAAGAAAAGTCTCGTGGCGATATTCAGATTCAATGTCAAAATGTTCGCGGGCCAAAAAAGTACCTCTTCGTAATGCAGGGTTGATATGCATCTCCGTGCCTGCCAGAGGCAGAGGGGGCGGAGGACTCTGGCTTATTAATATTAAACAGCGCCACTTTCCCTGGCGGGCGAAGAGATGTCGGTCTCGGGGACTCCCCCATTCACCACCACGCGTCTATAATTTCTCATGTCCATGACCACTTTTAAATAGCGGAACAAGCAATCCATAAGCTGAAGGGATTGCACCCCGATCTAACTGGATACTTCACCACCCATACCGCCGCCCTGAATGCATCTACTCGACTTCTATTCGACGAGAACAAGGGGATGCTTCTTCTGGTTAAAGGAAGGAAGACAACATTTTTATTTTTTGAGAATTTTAATTTGGAACTTTTTTATGTCTCACGGTCCACATAAAATTAAATAAAAATTGAGCCAAAAACATTTTTCCCACTCAGAATTTATTAATTAAAAAAACTACGTTCTCCATCCTTTACGTACGTTTTGGTACAATTGTGTACCTTTTTGAAAAGGTGTTTAAAACCTAAATTCAATAATATTTCAAATTAGCAACATAAAACAGAAAAATTAAAAATAAAAAGAATAATTTCATAAATTAATGTAAATTTGTACCTGAGATAAGATTAATTTCGAGTGCGGTGATTCAAACACTCGACAGTAGCTGCACGGACTTCATGCTGAGCAACGTAACCCGCACGACAAACGTAAGAAAATATTCACATGTAAATACGTTTTCATCAATTAAATTATACAACTAAGAATGTACACTAAAAGTATATTCATTTTTGTGCAAAATTATTTAAAAATGAATCTCCCTACGGAAGGCGGGATCTTGTAGCTGGTGGGAGGGCTTAATGGTCTCATCGCACTTTAGATGTGAAATATGTGAACCTCTGGGACTGTTTCGCGTGATGTTGCTGATCTAGGAAAATGACAGGCTCTAGTCTGTGGGGCCTTACCTAAGGACTGATTTTTCCATTGGGTGATAGAAAATCCTCCTTGAATATCAAGGACGCGAGTTCTCATGCTCCCAAGCCATGATGTGATCGCCGTGTTAAGGACTAAATGGCACCAAAATTAAGAAATCGTTCAACACCTCGACGCCTCCTCCCCCTCGGTCGAAGCAGACTTGTTGGAATAACGAAGAAGGTGTCTTAGCGGAGACTTTGGGACACCTGATCGAATGCCATAGTATGTAGACCAGTGAGCCTCTAAAAAGCGTGTTCTTTATTTCCCTAGCTTTCTGGCAAACTGAAATAAGCAAGACACAAAAAGCTTATAAAAAGAATGACAGCTCCGATCCGGGACCCTCACAAAACCCATCGCCAGAGGTGAATAGCTTCTCCAATGCCAGCCTACCAGGAACGGTGCAGATTTCTAGCACTCATGACAACAATTTTTTTGTTACGTTGAAAGAACAGTTGGCGGGGCTCTCCATAGGGAAGAGTAAATGTAGCGGTGCACAGAGAGGGAGAGCATGATTAGCGCGGCTGTAAAAAGCAGCAAAAGTACCTCAAAGGTGTCATGGCGACATAAATATCATGTGCAGCGACTTCTCAGGCGTGTTTTTCGCGCAAGAGGATGATGGACTCAAAGGAAACTCCTCCAGTCGGAGAGTTCAAACGGCAAAATAATGTGTACAAAAATATTTTTCGCCTTAAATTATAATTTTGTTGCAATTTTCCTTTTTTCTTCACTAAAAAATTGTTTGATTTCAAAATTTATTTGTTTTCTTTTATATAAAATAAATTTTATTTATTGAAATAGCAATTCTGACATATTTTGTTGAGAATTAACCTTTTTGTTGACAAGTAACCATTTTTGCCTGAAAATTAAACTATTATGTTGAAAATGTTTTTTTTTCTTGGGTTTAAATTTTGTATTTCGTATTTTGTATTTTGTATACAAAAATATTTTTCGCCTTAAATTATAATTTTGATGCAATTTTTCTGTTTTCTTCACTAAAAAATTGTTTGATTAAAATTTTTTTTCATTTGTTGAAAATATATACTTTTTAAATTTATTTTAACTGTTATCATATTATCATGGAATATTTCTTTATAAAATTAATTTTGTCAAAATTATTTAACAATTATTCACATATAAGTTTTCTAAGATTTCAGATATTTCATATCAAAATTTGAACAACAAAAAAACATTTTCAACCTAGTAGTTTCATTTTCAGGCAAAAAAGGTTAATTGTCAACAAAAAGGTTTATTCTCAACAAAATATGTGAGAATTTCTATTTCAATGAATAAATTTTTGTTTGTATAAAAAAACAAATAAATTTTCAAATCAAACAATTTTTTAGTGAAGAAAACAGGAAACTTGCATCAAAATTATAATTTAAGGCGAAAAATATTTTTGTGTACGAAATAAAAATTTGGAATAACTATTTATTTTTTATGTATTTTCTTTGCTTGTTTTAAGGTTATATAAATATAATTTTCACATAATTCTTGACAAAATTTCACAAATTTTTTCCATATTTCAGATATTTCAAATAAAAATGTCAACAAAAAATATAATTTTCAATTGAACACTAATTAATGGAGATATGTTTACAATTTCATTCTTCAAATCTATTCCATAAGGTCAAACATGGTATAAAAATGTCGTACAATTTATAAAATGACCAACTCATAGGTTGAGTTATTCCAATTGACTTCTTGAAGTCTCTCATTAGGTCTGGCGGGATCAGGATTCTTCAGGATAGTCTCATTTTCAAAAAGTAGATAGAATAGATAATAAAAACAAGCAGAATCTACTTCTCAGCTTCAACGATCGTAAATAATCAACCCAAGTCATATCCGATTTTGATTTTTTTTCAAATTAGTAATTGAAAATAATTTTTATTCAAATCACCCTGATGAATACTTAGTGAATTGTGAAAATAATGAAGATTTCTTCATTTCAGATACTTTCCAACAATACCACTTTGGTATTGTGCAAAATATAAAAACATATAATTCGATAGAGCCTCCACATTATCCATTAGAAAAAGTTACAATGCCAACAGCAATTTTTCAGGGCACAACTGATTTTTGAGCAACTGGTAAGTAAGATAGGCTATGTCAGTATTCCCGCAAATGTCGATACGGTCGAACACATTGTTGTTCAAATTAAAACTGGCTCGATAATTCACATTTTCAGAGTATTTTACATACCACCTAATGATAATATCGGTAAATACACCGATTGTTGCCAAATTTTAGAAGGAACTTCAAACTAGTTTCCAGAAGCCTCATTCACAATCTTCGGTGATTTTAACATGCCTTATGCTTGTTGGATCAATAATCCTGATCTAAGGCCTAGCTGTATCCTTAGGATTGAATCAGCGTAGGTGCTTGTTGACATCATTAATACAGTTTCTGATACTCTTGATTTTTTTAACCTTTTACAAATTAATAACAATGTTAACTCTCATGGTGCCTGGGTTTACTTAAACCTAGCAAACTTCAGATCAGTTTCAGTCAGGGTGGCTGCTAAATCCCTTTTTCCCGTAAATGACCATCATCCTCCTCTACTGGTTAAGCTTGCACTGAATATTGATGTAGCACTGCTTGCTATACGAAATATAAGTAATATACAACGAAATTTTGAAAATGCAAATACCCCTGCTATTTATTCATATCTGGCGGAAATTATAAGCCTAACAGAAGATGGTGCGATGCTAATCTGGTGATATCCAGACAAGAAATCTAAAGTAGTAAAGAAGTGACTGGCAGTTAGGCGATCCAACAAATCGTCAATTATTGGTAGGGGGTAGGGATCTTTCTCTATTATCTCATCAAGGATGCGATAGTCAACGCGAAGACGCTTCATCCCATTTTTCATAGTGGTCAATAGAGCGGGGCTAGAATATGGGGGTACTGAAGGTTGAATTATACCATTTTCCAATAAGCCCTGAATGATATTTCTCATCTCCTGTTGTTCTGTTTCTGCCGTTCTGTATGGCCTGTGTTCAACCACCTGATCCGATTTTAGTTTGATTTCCATTTGCACGTTAGTTATTGCTTTCAAATTACTTGAATCGTTCGCGAAGCATGTAGAGAAATCTTTTATAACACCGAAAAGTTTTTGCGCGTCTTGTTCAGTCACGTCCCCAACTTCGATATCCGATTCCTGACAACCTTTGATTGAACAGATTTGGGGGGTCGAATAGAGTTTCAAATTATCCCCGGTACGCTCGTAACTTATTTGAAGATTTTCAGTAAAATTCTGTCCTATTAAAATCTCCGCGCCTGGTTTTTTTGGTAGATTCACCCTGGGGTTTCTTTGTCTCGTTCACTTTTTTCCGTCGGAAACATACGTCAATAGTGTGCCCGGTTCGTTTGCAGTATGCACATGTCTTTGATTTGCTCGGACATTAGGTTTTCTTGTGCCCTTCCTGCTTATAAATATAGCAAAAATTATCGTCCGTCTTAGGGCCACCGAGTGGAAAATTAAACATCTTGCGTCCGATTTCAGAGCAACGATAACATTTTAAAGCTGAAGTTCCCAGATATGTTTTCGCCGCCGCTGTATCGCCTGGTTTTGTTCGAGGCAAATTTTGTTTACCAGGTCTTATCGGTGTTCTGTCACCACTTCCAAGGAATGCTTTTAGGTACACCGCGAGTGCCGCCGGATCCGAGATTCCCGACGCCTTTACCAATGTTTTAGGGTATTCTAACAGATTCTAAGGAATTTTCAATTTATTTCAGTAATTTAATTGGATTTCAGAGGATTTCAAGAATATCTAATTGTAAATCAAAATAAATCTAAAATATTGAATAACGTAATATTTATTACAAAATTTTTTTGCAAAAATAAATTTCTTTATTTAAAAATGCAACTAAAAATTGCACTCTGTTTTAGTACAGAATTTAAGCATTTTGTTGAAAATTTGTTTCTGTTGGTTGAATGCAGTTATTTCTAATTTTCAATGAAAACATTTTGTTGTTTTAAATAATAATTATTATATTTTTGTTTACAATTCCTCTTTTTAGGTTAAAAATTTTAGTTGAAATTCGAACTAATTTCTAAAAAGTACATTTTTTTGAATATTTTGTTGAAAAGTTAAATTATTTGTTGAAAATTCATGTTCTCTGATAATTTGGGATAATTTTATTATTATTGCATTGACTATCTGTTTAAGAAATGTTGTCTTACAAAATTTAAATAAAAAAACTGATAAATATTTATGTACCTAATATTTATTAAAAATGTTGAGCTAATGTTGACGTAAGAATAAAAATAACAATAGTAATTATATCGTCTTTATCGCTTTTTAACGTTAGTTATCTAGTATATGATAACTGTTTTTTTTTATCCTTGACTTTCACCAGGATTGTGTGCTTCAGAATGTGCCTCAACAAAAATACTAGTTTTTTATCAAAAAAGAAATTTTCCTTTGCCCCAAAATGCGTTCTCTTGAGCTACAGAGAACTAGAACGGGTTCGGGACGTTTCAGTTTTGCCCCACCTAAGTGGGTGCATTTGAGAATGCCCACACCTAGTTCGGTGCATTTAGAAATGCTCAATCCTAGGTGCGTGCGGTTTAAACGCCCATTGGGCGTTTTCGGGTTAGGAGCCTAACATATATTATTATTATTATTATATCATTAAGCCGTTTCCCTTTCGGGGTAGGCGTGCATTGCTCGGTGGTAAAGTAGTGATACATACCTTTAAAGTATAATTCTTGAAAATTGAATAATTTGTAATTTCAAATTTTTAATAATCAATCATTTTCAATTGCAACTCTTCCAAATTGCAGAGCTTTGAATTGCAAATCTTTCAAAATTGAAGATATTTAATCTGCAAATCGTTAAGATTGGGGATTGAATTAATAATCTTCAAATTTGCAGAACTTTGATTTGCAAATCTTTAAAATTAAAGAATTTTTTAAATTTACAAATTTAAAAATTATGCAAGTTTTAAATTTTCCAATTAAAAATATTGTCATTTTAATGATTTACATTCCAAATTTCATTAATTTGGAAGATTGATCTTCAAGATCACGACAATTTATGAATTGTTATTCAAATATCTTTCAAAACTAAAGAGTTTCTAATTGTAAACATTTAAAATTGAAGAGTTTTAAATTGTAACTTGTTAAAATTAAAGAATTTTGCATTGTAAGGCTTCAAAATTGAACTATTTCAAAAAAATGTTCCAAATTACATACCTCTAAAATATAATTCTTCAAAATTAAATAATTTCCCATTCCAAATCTTCAACATTCAATAATTGTCAATTGTAATTTTTCAAAATTTCATAACTTTAAATTGCTAATCTTTCAAAATTGAGCAGTATTTATGTGTCTGCATTCGTTTATTCGAATTTTTTATACAAATTTAGACAAGCTTGGAATATTGGATTTTTCGAAATAGAAAAACAATTAACTCTACATAAAATCGGCTTGATTTTCTTGGATTATTACAATTGTTAAAATCAAAATAACTTTTTTTTTTTGGAAAATAGACCCAAAAGTCAAGTCGAATATTCGAAATTCGACTTGTTCAAATATTCGAATAAATCGAATTTCAAAGATTCGACACCTACTTTTGGATTCATTTTTTGACAAAAAAAAAGAAGTTATTTTTTTATAGTTGATTACGAACCAATCTATTTAGATTATTACATTTTCCAATTAGGAAAAGAAACAATCAAAAATTTAATGTATTGATCTGTTCTAGCATTTTCGATGTGTTAAAAGGGACCCCTTAACGAAACTTTTTCATCAAAAACGTTTCATGTGGAAATTTTTCAGGAATCAAAATACCAGATGACTGGAGTAGATGGACGTATGACACTTTTCGATCTTTATTTGGCGGTAGCCAGAGCGCGAATTTAAGTGACATAATGGCGTACAGACGTGCAGCTATTTAAATTTGAAACCAGTACAGAACGTTTTTCACCGTCAAGGATGGTTAGATTCTGCGAATCAGCTTACTGCACCCAAAATAGGAACAGCGAATCGGTCCCAGTGCAGTTGCCAACCAAGTGCAACGGTCCAGGGAAAGGTGTAAATCTGTCAAGTTACATCCTTTCCCAGAAACGAGATATCTAATCCTTTCCCACTCCTTCCTTCCACCTGTTGAATTAAGTGTGGCAGTAGCTATAAGTTAGGGTAAGTCAAAAATGGAATCGCTTGTGGTCATCACGATCCCACAAAATTGAACAAATTATTGAAATTAATGTGACAACTTGAACCGCTGGTACATTATAGTAATTAGAGCCCTTTTACAGGTTTTGAATATTAAAAATCAGAATCTTTTACGTAAAAAGTTGGTTATTCGCATTGGCATCAAATTTTCAAAAATAGCTATTCTAACGAAAATTCAAAAATAAATGCAATGATATTTTAATGTTTTGATTTTATTTTAATCCAACTTCAGGCTACAAGGATTATCATCTTTTATTTTACAATTTTTTCGTTGAATTAATTATACACAGTCTCCAGTGAATCGCGATTTGCAACAACTTTTATCAGAAGGCGTGGGAAGATTGGCTGATATCTGCCTTATATATTTCACGAAGATTCACAGTATACTGCAGTATTGCAAAAACGTCACCATTGGATGTTATAAAACAATATATTCTTGATTTGGCGCAATACAAATTTACCATTTCCTACAAACAGGCGAATTTCTTCATCGGCGGGAAAAGAGTATTTTCGAAACTCGATTCTTAAACTAAGTCGTGATTGGATCATAGCATTGAGAGTGAAAATATGGTCGTCACAGCTGCGATTTTTTGAAACCTGCCTGAGATTCTGGGAGTAAATTTTCTTTCTCAATCTAGGTATTTAGTCTTTCAGTTAGGGTCAGGGTGAAAATTTTTGCAATGCAGTTAATCAAAGCTATTGGTCTGTGATTAGATGGGTCTATTTTATTTTATTTTTTGTGAATCATTCTCGCATTTATTTGAGCCCAAGACTTGGGAAGTTCACTCTCATCCAATATTTTGCTAAAAAGCGTTTTTATATAATCCACCCAGTTCTCAGGTAGGTTCTTCAGAAACTCATAGGATATTTCATCAGGACCAGGTGATTTACATTTTTTGCATTTTTTAAGGCTGAGCATAATTTCTTCCTCAGAGAAAGGAGAGTCAATAATTGGGTTTCCTAGATCTATCATATTTAGAGAGTAGTTCATCGGGTTTTGGTAAAGAAAGATCGATTTAAAATAGTTATACCACGAGATCATGTCAATATGATCCACGATAAGTTTATTGTTATGTCGATTAACAATTTTCCAACAAGATTCGGGGTCTTTAGCCGCAGCAAGCGAGTCAAGTATGAATTTTCTGTATTATCTTTCTTCTTTTCTAACAAATTTTCATGATTATTTTAAAGTTACTGTATTCTAATGTTTTATCAGGTTTTATCTGGGGAAAATTTGTTGCCTCTATACTCTTTTAACATGTGTTTCAACAGATTCTTACTTTCTAAACATTCTTGATCAAACCAAGGTTTATATTGTCCTATTTTTATGTTTAAAATACTAGTCATATCGACATTTTTTGCCACTACCTTGATTGTTTCAATTAAGTTACTTAACAAGAGTTCTATATTTTCATCAAAGATCTCAACATTGGAAGAGGACATAATCGCAGAAACAAATTTGTCAGCTAGTTCCGTTTTCCATTTAAATTTAGTGTTAATTGTTGAAGCAGAATCTGTTACTGATAGCGATAAAAGATGATAATGAAAATACAACTTTTTTATTTTTAGATTCAATAATTTCTTAAATAATTTTACAACCATAACATCGCAAATCTTATTTATGTAGATACACTATTACTTATTTAATCGAGAATACTAAAGTATTTGCATTAACGTATTCAGGTTTTAATACGTATAAACTTCTGGATTGACGTTTATTTCAGGAATTAGACCATTAATACTATATTTTCTTTCCAGCAGACTGGGTGTTATGATATTCAAGAAGGTTGGTTTTTTCCAGGGCGTTTATATTTGTATCATAGTCATAATAATCATCGACATAAAAATCAAGTGCGTTATATGAATTGCGAATTTTAGCATCCTCAATAGCAACATTCAATAATTTATTAGTAACCAAAATACAGTATCTAACATCAAGTGCTAGGAATTGATGTGCTTTTTTCGAAAAAGAGCATATGCATTCGTCTTGGATGATTCTTCTCCAACTCAAGACTAACATTACTAAACCTGTCCGTTTTTTCAGTTGTGGGTTTCCAATATTTTGCAAGTCACCTATGTTTAAATGAGCTAGTTTATACAATCGAATGCAGGTAGGGCGGGGTTAAAAGTGTCAAAATTTACTTTCCATAACACTATGTCCACACGAAATTAGGTATTGCCTTGATTTTTGCCTTAAAATATATGTAAGACATGAAACGCTGTCTTATGTGAGGTCTAATGGTGTTCTTTATCCCACGTGTAGGGCGAAAAGTTCATAGCGGTGGGGTAACAAGTACCAACATAAATAAAACAAAATTTGTTATATTAAATTGCACAGAAGGAACTCACAGTGCATTGAACCAAAATGATATAAGTGTTTAGACAACTGATATGCTCAGATACTTATTTATCGTCACTTTCGCAATTAATACAGACGAAAATTTTCCATTGACTTGCATAACCGTTGAACATCATCAAAGATTTCTTGAGCAGCTCTATACACATCTGATAACAAACGGAGAGCTGCAGATGGCTCCCAGGAAAATTGAAAACGATTTTTTATTTTGAAAAATTAATTTAAATAGAATATTTAAAAGATTTCAAAAGCTTTCCAAAATTGTAAAAAAAATATCTGGAAGATTTAATGGAATTTTTTTTAAATTTTGCACGATTTATTAAAAGTATGAGGTAAAATTCGAATAATTTAAAAAAATATTTAGAAGTTTTGAAAAGAAATTTCAAAAATAACTTCAAATTTGAAAAGATTCTAAAAAATGTAAAATAAAATGTAGATTTTTAAAGAATTTGAAATAAAATTTGGAAGGTTTTTAAGGATTTGATAAGGTTTCAAGATGATAAAAAAATGTTCTAAGATTCATGGGAAAATTTAAAGTGATTTTTTATTACAAAAAAATAATTTTATGAGATTATTAAAATAGATTTCAAAACAAATTTTAGTGTGTAAATGACAATCAATCAATTACTAATTTGTAACGGCTCAAAATCAAAATAATTGAACTTCTAATTTAAAAAGTGTTCAGTCTAAAGTAATTTGCAATCTTTTCATTTTTACGGTTTCTAACTTGAAATTGCTTAACATGATATAATTTTTAAAAATTTGCTGAATAATTCTTCAATTTAGAGCGTTGAAAATGATAGCGTGGATTTATATTTCGTTGAATCTTTTAACTGTACAATTTATAAAAGTGAAACATTTTTTATTTCACAGTTTAGCGGAATTAAATCTAAAATTATTCACTTGAAATATGTTAAAAGCTTCCATTTTATACGGGTAAAGTATTGAGCGTTTGAATTAACAAGTTCTCAAGTTTTAATTTTGAAAGTTTAAAATTCAAGAGAGTTCCACTTTAAATGTTTTAGATTATTAATGTAGTGCAGGCCGTTTCCGGGGTTTCACTACATTAATATTCTAAGATACCGGAAAATAATAAAACATTTAAATGTTTTAATTTGAAGTTCAGTTTTTATAAATTCAAACGAAAAATAGTTAACTTCAAGAGTTCACTTCGAATCTAGACCCTGGTATGTGAAACTCGAAAACTATTAGTGGTGTGAAATACTACATTGCGCAGGAATTTTGTACTAATTAAGTCCTCTGGATTTGTTCCATGTAAAAAATCCCAGCTCTTTTTTTTTACGAAAAAAGTGTAGTAATGCTGGCTACAGGTGATTCTGGTATGTGAATCTCTGAAACTATTAGTGGTATCAAATTTGACTCAGCACAGGAATTTAGTGCGTATGAAGTGCTAATAGATACCGTGGAAATTGAATTTTGTGGCCGGTAATTGTAGTCAAAGACATGTGATGCTGCCTTTAGGCGACTCTGGTATGTGAAATTCGAAAACTATTGGTGGTATCAGACTCTACTTCGCACAGAAATTTAGTGCTTATTTAGTGCTAATATATACTGCAAAATTTAAATATTGTGCCCGGTAACTTTAGTCAAACGAATGTAATAATGCTGGCTTCAGGTGACCCTGATATGTAAAACTCGAAAAATATTAGTGGTATCAAATTCTACTTTTGCGCAGGAATTTAGTGCTGATTGAGTGCTCTGGATTTGTGCCATGCATAAAATCCGGGCACTTCTTTCTTACAAAAATGTGCAGTAATGCTGGCTTCAGGTGATTCTGGTACCTCAAACTCGGAAATTATTACAGGTATCAAATTCTACCTCGCACAGTAATTTAGTGAAAATTTAGTGCTAATACATGCCGTAAAAAATAAATGTTGTGCTCGGTAATTTTAATCAAAAACATGTAGTAATGCTGGCTTCAGGTCACCCTGCGATGTCAAAACCAGATACTATTAGTGGTATCACATTCTTTTTTGCACAGAAATTTAGTGCTTCCTTAGTGCTAATATATGCTGCGAAAATTAAATTCTGTGCCTGAAAATTGTATTCAAAAACATGTGGTAATGCTAGCTTCAGGTGACTCTGGAATGTGAAACTCGGAAACTATTAGTGGTATCAAATTCTACTTTGCACAGGAATTTAGTGCTTATTTAGTGCTAATATAGCGACTAGATCATTAGTATAGATCCTAGGTAAGCAAATATAATCAATATCCCTTCTGACGTATATCGCTGTCCTAAAAATTTCATCAATTCTGTTGTAGATTATAGAACCGTATTTCTGGCATATCTTCATTTCTTCCTTGTAACGCCATGATTCCCGAATCAGAACAAAAGCCGTATGTCCTACTGTAATACGTTTCCTTAAGATGGGTGAAGCAGATTTACAGTGGTGAAAAATAATTTAAATAATCTTTATATCCGTGGATTTTACGCTGTTCATATAAGAATCAGCGTTATCCGTCGGTTGTTCCGAGGACAGCTGTTCTTCCACTGTCCTCGCGGGCTCTTTCGTTTTTGAAAGTATTTTCATCTGAATCCTTCTCAATTCCAGATGCGATTTACAGTTGACTTTCTTGATGCTCTCGACCATTGGAGGGTTACCAACAACCAACTGGTTTACCTTTGAGTCTTTCCGATGGGTTGGAATAATCGATGGCTTGGCTTGACTGCCGGAAAGCTTTCGATTCAATTTCCTATAGACTTATCATCTGTCTGACAATGAGCAGCGACACCTTCCAGAGAGATGTTTTTGAAGGCGATACTAAGGCGATATTAATCATCGCGAGCAAAAGGTCACTTATGTACTTGCGTTCCTGAAATAATTTGGCCTCAATTCAGACATGGAGGGTTTTATGATCGCGTGCCAGGAAGGTGTTATTTCTAATTTAGTATACCGTAGCCGCATTTTACGTCAAGAAGTTTCCAGTGAGGCGTTGTTATACTTCGTATGCTCGCAAGCCGTCTATGAATTACCCTGCATTAACTTTGCATGTACTCTTTGAATCAAGATCATGCAAACAAAAGATTCATAAACAACGGCGATTCAAATTGTTATTCAATACAATGTTTCATTTCATTCCGCAAATCACGAGGGAATCAAACATTCTAATAATTTTAACAATCAAATCCCTGTTGAAAGTTTTGCACTCGAAATGCTAATATTTTGAGTATAAGACGTTTGTATCTGCATCGGAGAGTATCCTTTATAGATGTCACGTCCTGAATTCGGCTCTGTGGCACGCCCGGGTATGTATAGGTCTCTCCAGGGCCAAGGTGTAGTACAGCGCTTCAGTCGACGAGCTCAGGTTCTTCCGGGACGCCATTAAGTTGCCCTTTCTTCAAATACACATCAGCGAATTTTTCTACCCGAACTCCATTTCAATCAATCAGATTATAAGTCTATGGGAGGTTTAATCGAAAGCTTTCCAGTAATCAATCCAGACCATCGATAGGTCGCGCTGATAAAATGCTACGTCTTTACAGTCAAATGTATCAATGTGCAGATTCACCCGGAATCCTGATACGCCTTTGTTTGAGCCGAGTTGTTCATACATTTCTCGCCACACAGGTCCAATTGTCCGAACAATCTTATCATTTAGGATTGCTGTAAAAATCTTATACAGTATGTTGAGACAAGTTATTGGCCTGTAATTTTTAGGGTCAGCTAAGTTGCCCGTCTTCGAAAGGAGCACTGTGCGCCCTTCAGCTAACCACTCCGGAATGGGCTCTTACGACTTTAGATATGAGGTCAAAATTCGGGCAAGATGCTGGTGGGTTGCAAGAAACTTCTTCCACCAGTAGGTCTTGATACCACCTGGTCCCGGAGCGGAATAGTTCTTCATGCCTCTTAATTCGTTTTTCACCTTCTCTGTAGTTATAGGTGGGCATTCCTCCTCAGGTGTTATGAGGGCACTGCACAGCTCCTTCAAGCTATTCATATCCTTTGAGTGTTCTTTCAGTGGATGCTGGTATTCGTAGACTTCTGTCCAAAATGCCTCGACCTCATCTGGTGTGCACGGGTGGACGATAGTAACTGGATGGTCTTGGAAGAGTCGAGATGGGTCAGACAAAAACTGTTGATTTTTTTTGACCCATCTCTTTCTCCGCTCTAGACTTCTCCTAGCGTTAGATAGTACTCGTATTCTGTCAACAATATGCTGCCTGATGGTCAGCGTCGCAGAGGTCCTCAGCTTCCTCCACACTTCCATACATTCTTTCATTAGACATTGGGCCTAATCTCCACACTTAATTGCTATATTTTTCCTCACAAATTCAACTCTCTACCTCTAACCTCCTAAACCCAACGATGAATTGCGTAATAACTATCTCTCTGTTCTCGTGAAAAGCCATTGAGCACGATAGAGTCCAGGCGTGACTGTTGTATAAACAGTTTTGTTATCGACTGTCTGCAGGTCTTAGCAAAACCCAACATTTTGGAGACACTTTTCAAATCTGTTTATTTTATCGCCGAAACTGACCGGTCGCCGTTTCGAAAATAAAATCTAAATTATACATCCTAGTGTCAAAAGTTATTACCTCTTTCGTAAAATAAGTATGGTGCTAATATTCACGCTTGAACATAAATTCGTTCACATTCATCATACTAATCTCGACATTTCATTTATATAAAGAATGCTTTATCGGTCAAGATCTTTTTTTCATGTCGACTTTCCCGACTGTTGCTTGCCAATCTTTACCTTGAAATAAATTTTATTTCTGAATCGAAATTTTTTCGCTTTTGATTTCAGTTATTTCAAATCATAAGATTGCGCATTTCATGTCATCGATGGTGCTGTTCGTGGCGGCAAAAATGTGAATTACATCCGCTCATTACAAGATTACAGGTTGTTGACAACGTTCAGAGCTTTGAATGTGAAAATGTTTCCCGCGGTTGAGCACCTGTATGTTCTCATGCGCAGGCAACTTCATATTGTTTCATTGTGAAAGGAGGTTCGAGCGTGTACAGTTTGTTATCTTCACGAATTTGATTATATTGGCTTTATTTCGCGATGGGAAACTCAAAGAGAGTAAGCGATCGAGAAGTAGGTCGAGGAGTGAATCTCAAGAGGAACGATCCTCGAGGAAAAGAATAAAGCAAACACTAGAGAGTATCGAAGGATAACTACATGACGTCACACGTATGCTAGCACAAGCTCTAGAAAAACAGAAAGATAAGCCAGACCGGAAATCTGAAAGATCTGGTGTTCAAATCCCAGCGGAGCTAGAGAGATTTTTTTCACAACTTTAAAAATTATTAATCAATATTCACAAAAATATTGATTATCGACCATGTAGACGTAAAACATTCACTGGTCAAAAAACTATAACATCAAATAATAAAATGATGAATCTTCACCTAAAAAAACTACTTGTCATTAAAATTGTTGAATTTTCTACAAAGTAATTGATTTTTAACAAAAAGAGTTGAATCCTCAAACGAAAAGACGAATTTTCTGTAGAAAAGTCAAATTGCCAGTCCGAAAATATGATTTTTTAACAAAAAGGTTAATTTTCAACCAAAATATTGAATTTTGAACTACAATTATATATCTTCAAAAAAATGCATTTTTTACAAAGTAGTTCAATTCTTGATCAAGTAGTAGATTTTTTAAACGAAATAGGTCAATTTTTAAAGAAATATGAAATAGTTGTCATTTGAAATAAAACAGATTTTTATCTGAAATAAAAAACAGTTTAATTAATCTGCAACAAAGCAGTTTAGGATTCAACCAAATAGAAGATATTAAAAAAAATAACGAAAAATAGGGAAAATAATGTGAAGCCTGAAATATTATAGTACTTTTCAAACTTATTATGTTACTGAAACACAGCGCGTGCGATGTGCATACCTTCAGAAATATTGAATTTGACATATTTATACAAAAACGGGACCCAAGGACGAATGCCTTCTGCATTTTCCCCGCAAGAGTCTTAGCATTTTCTTGACACGGGAGATGTTTTTCAGGCTATTAACCAGTAAAAGTTTGGCACTTTCAAGAACACCGATGATCAGGACGACCAGCTTAACAGGATATTCCGTGTATCACCATTGCAACTTTCTTATAAGGTCTTTATACCCCTTTTCCTTTTTATCCTCCTTGGATGTGATGTTTTTGTCAGCTGGTGCCGAAAATTCGATAACGAACATGGTTCGTTTCTCGAAGTCAAGAAGAACTATGTCAAAATAGTTAAAGTTTCAACTGGATTAGTTAAGTTTCAGTAAAAAAATTAATGTTTAACCAAAGAAAATTTTTTTTTAACAAAATAGCTCATTATCCAACCAGAAAGATGAATTTTCAATCAAAATTATGAATCTTCAACAACAAAAATTACTTCAAAAAAAAGTTCAACTTTCAACCAAGTATCTAAATTTTCATTAAAAAAAAAATGAATTCTGAACGAAAAATGTTATAGTTGCTATTTCAACCAAATAAAATTTTTATTATTAATCAAAACCAGTTGAATTCAATAAAAAAATACGACTTTCCAGCATGAGTTGAATTTTCAACTAAGAAAGATTTTTCAATCAAGGGAGAAACAACTGCAAACAAATTGTTGCATTTTAAAGCAAAAAGGATTAATTTTCTACCAAAATGAAAGAATTTTCAACAAAATACATTAATTTTCAACCAGATACTTGAATATCGGGTAATATTCTAAGAAAACCCTTAAAAAATGTCCTGCTGTCAATAAATGTTATATAATGTAGAAAATTAATTTTCAGACATTTTTATCTCGAGAGATTCGAAAGTTTTTTGTTCAAATTATACAGAAATCCTTGGACCACCTTAATATATTTTTCCATAATTTTATTGAGACGGGAGTATTTTCAGGTCCATTAAGCTAGCACCTTCACAATCGAGTTTTAGAATTTTTCATAGCTCAGAATTTTGGGCTTTTTTGGGCTCTTAGAATCCACAACAAAAATTTTCCCCAAAACAACCCTTAAACTCCAAAATCAACCCCCTTCACAAAATTTGAATTTTTCGCGAATTTAATCCAGGCATATTTTTGAGCTTTTTTTGTGCTCCTCGAAAATACCCCCTCTGATTTTCGGGCTCCATCCCTTGACATTAAAAATCAACCCCTTGGTACCACGCAGATGAGAGATTCTCAAAAAATAATCTTTTCTGGAATTTTATAGTGTGGATAGAGTCTCTGATTTTTGGGCTCCTCGAAAATACCCATTCGTACGGAAAATCATATACTATCTATGTATTAAGGTCAAGCTAGTTTTCATTCAGTAATTAAGAAAGCTGATATTAAATAAGCATCCCAAATGAAAAGTGCGCTAAAATTTAAGTAATGCTTCGGTAAATTTTGTTAATATTTAATATTTCTGTTTTTAAATTAATGAAGAATTTAATATATTTATTAATGAAAATGGAATCAATAATTTTTCTTGTATCAGTGTTGTTTTCTCGAGCTAAAATTTTGATATTATCTAGTTTGAAATCAAAATAATGATTTAAATGCCATGCATGTTGTGATAAACCAGTATTTTGATTTCCCAGTTCACAATCTCTTTTATGTTCATATATCCGAGTTTTTAATATCCTGCCAGTTTCTCCAATATAAATTTTGTTTTATCATTTAAAATTGATCAGATAGACAACTAAATATGAATTTTCTTTGTTATCTTTATATTTATCTCTGAAGAAGGACAATTATTTAGTGTGTGGTTGTTTGTGAAATAAACATTGATGTTGTATTTTTTAAAAGAAGATCTAAGACGTTCAGAGAGATTTTCAATATATGGCATAGAAACTTTGAGGTTTGTTTTTTTATAGGTTTCATTTCATTTTTTATCTTTTGAGGAACTATTATATATTTTTAATATTCTTTCTTCAATTATGTTATTTATTAATTGAAGTGGGTAATCATTTTGTACTAAGGTTTTTTTTAAATTATTTAAATTTTCTTCTCGGAATTTTATATCGCTCAATTTGACACATCTGTCAACCAGAACTTTAATTAAACTTACTTTTTGAGCAAATTAATGGTGTAGATTATAATTTAAATAACGTCCTGACCATGACATTTTTTTTACCAATTAGGGATTAAGTTTCTTTCTGGAGTTTTAATGATTAATAAATCAAGATATGTTAACAGTTGAGAAGATTCAATTAAATTTACTATAGAAAAAGAAACAAATAATTCAATAACATATCTTGATTTATTAATCATTAAAACTTTTCAGGGTAAATGTTAATATTTTTCAATTATTGCGAAATGTAAGTTAATATTTGTTCATCACTCAAGACTACAAGTTAAAATTTTAAGTATTTCAGAAACATTCTTTAAATAATAATTTTCTAAGGTGAAAAATATTCAACAGAAAGTGATCAAAAATATTCATGTACAAAATAGTCGATTGAAAGTAATAAAAAAGTATTTCTGTAGGAAATATTCCATTAGGAAGAAAAATTGAATGTAAAAAACGTTATTGCCCAATTGAAACGGGATCCTATTTTCAATGAATAAAAAAATCAATTATTAAAATTTGTTCAATCATTTAAAGTAGATAATTATCCATTATTGGGAATTTTGCAACATAGTATATGTTATGATTCGGCAATTTTTTGTCGGAAATTGTTTTATTTGGAAATTCTTTAATTCAGTAATATTAAAATTTTTTTGAAAATTTAATTATTCGAGAATTCTTCAAGTCGGGATTTTTATATTTTAACTATTTTCTTTCTCGGAAATTATACACTCTTGGGATATTCATTATTTGGGGTTTTTCAGTCGTCTCCGAAATTCCAATCATTCACAAATCGGTCAAAATTATGTTTCTTTAATTTTTTATTTTTTATTATTACTTATAGCCGGATTCTCTACATGAAAAATTCAAGAACTTTTGCACTTGAGTAAATAAACCTGAAAAATTCCAAGGCTTGTTCTAATATTGACCAAAACAAAATCTATTTTCATCCTGATTAGAAAAGGCAACTTGTTTATAGTCGGGATTTAATTGGTTTGTTCAAAAATAGCAAAACATCCTTAGAAGAGTGAATAAAAAAATTAGAAAAATGAAATTATCACTACGCGAAGAAGGAGCGTATTGGGATCGTGAAAAAGGATAATTAATTTTGAATCGGTTTTCTGAATTGAATTTTCTTACATTCCTAAAAATCAAAAAAGTCTTGCTGATTTGTTGCGGATTTGAATGAAAAGAAATCTTCACACCTGTGTAATGCGATAAATGCATTTACCATTGCCGTCATTCAGTCGCTACAAATTTTAGATGTAGCCTCCAGGGTCCACGACGAGGGCGTAGAAGATTGGATTTTGAGACCCCACACAGTCCAGCCAATCAAGGCAAGTCGGGATGCCCAGTCGGTGAAGACAAGGCGCTGTTGTCCAGCCTATTAAGGCAAGACGGGTTGTCCAGTCGGATAAGACAAGGCGCTGTTGCCCAGCCAATCAAGGCAAGACGGGTTTCCCAGTCGGTAAAGACAAGGCGCTGTTGCCCAGCCAATTAAGGCGAGGCGGGTTGCCTAGTCGGTTAAGACAAGGCGCTGTTGCCCAGCCAATTAAGGCGAGGCAGGTTGCCTAGTCAGTTAAGACAAAGCGCTGTTGCCCAGCCAATCAAGGCATGACAGGTTGCCCAGTTGGTTAAGACAAGGCGCTGTTGCCCAGCCAATCAAGGCAAGACGGGTTGCCCAGTCGGTAAAGACAATGCGCTGTTGCCCAGAAAATTAAGGCGAGGCGGGTTGCCTAGTCGGTTAAGACAAGGTGCTGTTGCCCAGCCAATTAAGGCAATATGGGTTGCCCAGTCGGTGAAGACAAGGCGCTGTTGCCCAGCCAATTAAGGCAAGGCGGGTTGCCGAGTCCGTTAAGACAAGGCGCTGTTGTCCAGCCAATTAAGGCAAGATGGGTCGCCCATTCGGTGAAGACAAGACGCTGTTATGCACTTAATTAAGCCAATATATATATATTGTATATGCAGGCGTGTATGCGCGCGTGTGTGTACCGACATGCGCACAAACATTCGCTTCTTATTCATTTACTATTTCGACCTCTCTATTTGTAGCATCCAATGTGGTATTTAGTAATGAGTTATCGGGATATCTGATAATGTCTTGATATCGTGCATATCCCAGATACCATAACACACTAGCCACATGTGCACATGTACCTGGAGTCCGAGCTCCGCTTTGACAGGTACAATAGTATCCAAGAATTACATCATTATCATTGTTCCCACGAGCAGCTAGGGAAAAGGGTACGTCCATCCTTGTAGAGCCCCGCATACAAGGATAAGGCTGCATACTCTGAGAGGTCGCCCGGTATCCCAGAGTCACCGTTAGAGACACCTCACACTGGTGCTATTCAGCTTTCTGCGCATGCCTCGATAACACTGCGTTGAAATCTCACTCACGCACACGCAACTGCTTATATGACGCTACTGATTGGTCCAAAGCGAGCCGCGCTCTCAGCGGGCAGACTTATTGTCTTAACTTTGTTGAAATAATCAGGAGGCAATGGTTTGAAATTGAAGAGATCTTACGACCTTCTTATTGTTCCAAATGACTTTAAAATGTTTCACTATTGCGATATTTAATTCAAATTTTATATTTTTCAAGTTTTCCACTTTGAAAACGTTTTTTCCAAATTATTATATACAATTATACGTAAACGTATTCATTTTTATGAAATAATTACCTGCTCTTTACTATTGAATTAGAAAATATTTCCAATAATCGCACAAGTATTTTTTTCTAATCTACAGTGGTCCACTTTTCGCGAACGGAATCTGTAGCATTTCAGTAGTAATGAGTTAATTTTTACTACACTTAATATAGAGCATAAAAGCTTATAAATGAAAATATACTTTTCCGAGTATAAACACTCTGAATGATACTTATTGCTCTCGTGCCTGATTAAAATTTTTCAATTTATCTAAACATTTTTTTATAATCTCTGGCTCAAGATAAGGCTTTTCATATTGAACAGGTTTTTCGTACGGCTAGCCATTATTTATTTACAGACTTATAAAAAATATATTTCTTGTAAATAGCCACCCCTCTACATTCCACAATTTTCAAGATATCAAAAAATGTGATGTCCCAATGATAGGCAATTTTTAAAAATATTCAACTAGAATAAAACTGAAGGCATATTTTTTGTTCTGCTACTGTGAAACAATATAGTTAGACATTTTTAGTTATTTTTGAGTCTGTGAATTTCTAATTCATAAAACTAATACCGAGAGAAACTCACCACCAGATGGAATAATTGCATCTGCACTCATAGAACAGAAATAGTTCTAATCATATTAATAACGAGAAATCAGCATAAGATTACAGTTACTGTTTTCATAAAAATGTTGTAAAACAATTCTCAATAAATGAGTTTTTCTCATTACTAAATTGATTTTTCCGACCAAATGGGATTCACAATTGTCTTCAGAGCCATTTAAATATTTTAAGCTTTATGAAGCATAAATAATATAGATTGTTGATAACACTTTATTTAAACAAATATCCTAAATGGATGTTTTTTCGTAAAAAAAATATTTATTCATCAATTATTATTGGAATGATAGGCCTTGCGATGACTAACCAACGAAGTTGATTAAAAGATAAATGTAATTATTATAATAATTATTTTGAACAAAAGCTAAGACAGATCAACTATTACATTCGCATTGAGATATTTGCGTTTCGAGCTCGATAATTAGGTTATAGATTATGTTCTCTTCCAAAAATAAAACGATCTCGTGAAAATTGAACAGCGCTCGGTCTTTATTTCTCCAAAGAGTTAATTTTTTATCGTCATTTATTTTTATAACAGGAATTTATAACAAATTTTTAGATCTTTTTGGTTTGAACAAATTTTGTATATCTATTTTTTTCGTGGCTAGAGCCGCTTGTCTAAAAATGTAATTTGCTTATTTTTTATGTTGTTTTTCACGAATAAAGCAATCAAGTTGTTTAATATTACATGGAAAACAATACATTTTCAACTGATTAGTTAAATTTTTAACCTTCGAGACGGATCTTTAACTGATTAAATGAATAATTGAAAAATTGGCTCAACTTTCAATCAAGCAGATCAATTTATAATCACGATCATTAATTTCCTACAGAAAAATACAAATTCAAACGAATAGGGGAGAGTCTCCGGTTGTGGACACAGTTTTATTTTTGACCCATAATTTTCTTTTGAGTCCATATTATGCGGATATATGGATATCATTGGAAGGCTAAATTACTTTTGAACAAAAATGTTATAAAATAATTTTTAGCATCGTTCGAATAAAAACTTCTTTGCGTGAACTGTTGTTAAAAAGTTGCTGTTTCCAAGAGGAAATCGTCTAGACTTTTCATTTGTTAATAGAAAATAATCCAGATCAACCAGTGTCATAAACTTCCCTAAAATATAGTATAGGTATAGGTTCTGCGACTTCACATTTTTTATCAGGATTTTGACACCAAATAAAACTTTTTACTCTCGAGGCATCTTCTCGTGAGAAGAGCATTATTCATACACAGCCTTATATAAAATATATCTTTCATCAATTTGCGCCTCCCTATGAACACAATTTCTCAGTTATTAGCGATAATCTTTTTGCATACTGTTAATTTTAGTGTGAATAGTATAATTACCTATGTGAGAATTTTCAATATCTTCTCCTGATTGTTTATAACTTTTGTTATCAACAAAAATCTGTCTATGAAAACAATCGATTTTTTAAATTTTGATCATAATCTCCCAAGAAAGATAAATTTTCAACAAAAAATTGAATAGTTAAGTTTTCAGCTGAAAAAATAAATTCTCAAACTAAAAAGAACAAATTTTTAATAAAATGGTTCAATTTTAACCAGATAAATAAATTTTCCACATATAAAAATAATTTTCAACCAACAGGATATATCTTCTATCACAAAAGAAGGGTTTTCCACAAAATACATACAAATCGTTAAAATTCAATAACTTTCAATTGTAAATCTTCAAAATTGAACTATTGGAAAAACGTTTAGAATTAAACCATTTAAAATTGTATATGCTGAATCGATACAAAATTAACTTTGAATTTTCAATTTAAGTTTTAAATTTACAAGATTAAACATTTTCGGTAATTTTGCTTTCTTTGCAGAATTTGGAATTTCAAGAATCTTCATTGATCGGAAAATTCCTGTTGCAGTAATTATTTTTTTCGGAAAATATTTTTCCGACAAAATAAAATCACGCCAAATAGAAATTGAGAACAATTAAACACGCTAGAATCCAGCATCATTAATATTAAGTTCAATTGGGTTTCTCAGCTGGAGCACATTCTCGATGAATTGGGATTCAGACGGGTTTCTACAAATTAATGCCCAAATTTTGCTAAACAATCATTTGCTGAGATAATTAGTAAATCACAGAAGAACATAAAAAATGAGGATATAGAAGCCGTTTCTAACTCAAGTTACTCCCATATATACAAGGATATTTTTGCGACTTACAAATACATTTGGAAAGATATAAACTTTAGTAAGCTAAGTCTTTTATGCCATTTAAGATTGAATTACAAGTTCTTATTCGTGAAATCAATCAAATTATTACAATTGAATTTATATGAAGATAAAATTTTTTATTTATAAAAAGCTTTTAATTGTGTAAATTCGGGAATTTTCTAGTTCGGATGTTTAATAATTCGGAAATTTTCTGTCGGGAATTTTATTATTCAGAAATTTTCAAATTCGCTAATATTATAAAAACTGTCGAAAATAATATTTCTCAGGAATTTTAAAATTTGGTAATACTATAAACTGTTCTGAAATTTTATTATTCGGGAATTTTATCATACGGTAATTTTATTTTTCAGAAAATAATATTATTCGGATATTTCTCAGTTCAGGAATTTCACAGTGTTGGGAGTTTCATTTTTCGGGATTTTCAGGCTTTCCAACAAATTTAAAATGATTTTAATTTGAGAATTTTGTAATTTGGAAATTTTCTAGTTTGGATATTTTATAATTCGGAAATTTTTTTCGGGAATTTTGTTACTTGGGAATTTTAAAATTGGGTATCTTCTTAAACTATCAGGAATTTTATTATTCGGGAATTTTATTTTTCAGAAAATAATATTATTTGGGAATTTTTCAGTTCAGGAATTTTGGAGGGCTGGAAATTTAATTTTTCGGGATTTTCAGGCTTTCCAACAAGTTTTAAATTATTTTAATTTGGGAATTTCGTAATTCGGGAATCTTCTATTTTGAATATTTTATTATTCACAAAAAGGAAAGAGATTATTTGAAATATAGTTTTCTCTAATGTTTATTTATTAATTGTTAGTAATTAAGCAAGCGAAGCAAAGTGAAATGTTTTTGAAAAAACCGCCACTTTCAAGCACTTATCTAAGAAAAGATAGTTATAAACAATATTAAATTGTTTAAACGACTTTTTTGTCAACTTTAATTAATTATCACCTCACTGAGTGAAAAAAGACAGAAAGGTAAAAATTGCCGAAAAACCACAACTATCAGAGTTTGATATGAATGAAGATAGTCATAAACAATAATTATTTGTTTGAACAATTATTTTGTGAACTTGAATTCATTATTACTTCACTCCACATGAAAATTGGACAAAAAGCCAGTAATTAAAAGAAAACCGCATCCTTCTAACATGATTCAAATATTATTGATAATTATAATAAATTGTTTAAACAAATAATTTTCTTGACTCTAATTAATTACTTAACTTATCTCGATTGAAAATTTGACTAAAGCTATTTTTTCCGTACTGCAATTTTGTAGCATTTTTTAAAAGAATATTAATTATATTAATGATAGATTGTTTAAACAATCACTCTTGTTAAAATCTTTCATGTGTCAGAAATCATTTTTACTGAAAAAAACCACAAAAAAAGTCATAATCACTGCGAAAAACTCGCAAAACCTATTTTTTCACTTATGGGGTTTCTTTGGGACCCTATAAAACAGACTTATGATGGTGATATTTGAAAAATGATATTTTATTCGTATTCTATGGCTAATTGTGAAGAGAAATAGTTTTAACTCGATTGAAATAATATTGAAGATTCTGAATAAGATTTACAAAAACGTTTTTTTTTCTCATGGGATAAACATGTTAAACTGCACGGGGCATGTTCATTAGGGTGATCCAAAACATTTTTTGTTCGAATTTTTATGGGGGCACCCCCCAAATTTGTTTGAATCCACCCAAAAATGAATCCATTTTTTTTTTTTTTTTTCAATGTTTTTTAGGGGGGTTATATGCTTCATAAATTCAATCATCCTTAACAGAAATTACACAAAGCTTTATTTATATAAAATGATTTTAAAAAGGGGATAAAAAAGGACTTAAAATTATCAATATTTTTAATGCAATCCTGCATATTTGTAAGCTCTACTAACCTTTTAATAAAAAAAAGAGTCACAAAAATATTCTTTTTATGAGTGCAAGCCCTTTTTAAACAGACTTATAGAGTACAATAACTACTTTTTAAAATTTTTGAATTTCAGAGGACTTTTTTCCTACCCAAATAGACGAATTTTGAACCAAATATATCCATTTTCTACCAAATGGTTGAATATTCAACTTATAAAGAAAAAATTAGAACAAACATTGAAAAAGCTACATTTTAAGACGAAGAAATTATTTTTCAACTAAAAATAACGAATTTGCAACAAACTAGTTCAATTCTCATATAAAAAAGAACAAAATTTTCAATTTTAAATAAAAAATAGTGAAATTTAACAAAAAAAGACGAATTTTCAACAAAACAGTTGAATCCTCAACCACAACAGAATATGTTTTAATCAAGCAGTTGCATTTCCAAGCAAAAAATATGAATTTTTAACCAAGAAGATTAATTTTCTAAGATAAAAGACAAATTCTTAATAAAATAATACAGGAATGTTGAGTCAAAAAGATCAATTTACAATTTAAAATATGAATTTCAAACCATATTTTTAGTAAAGAAATTTAATTCTTAACCAAACTAAACAAAATGAATTCATTGTAAAATAATTAAATTTGGAACTAAAGAGATCAATTTTCATCTCAGTGATAAATCTTCGGAAAAAAACTAATTTTCAAGAAAAGAATTTTAACATTCGACCAAAAAGTTGCAAGTCCTATTTAAATAGATTTATAAAGTACAATTATTATTTTAAACGATTTAATAATTTCAGGGGGCAATATGTTCACTTTGAAGAGGACGTTCAGGTTGAAGAAAATGGTCTAGGATTTGAAGAAGACGCCATATGATGCAATTATACTATATAGTCTTAATTAAATTTATTTATTTTTATAAAGCAATGAGTTGCTTTCTACTATTGAATTAGAAAATATCTCTACTAATCGAATAAGTAATTATCCAATTATCTTTGAAGTCTCACTTTTCGCTAATCAAATGTGTAAAATTTGACTCGCCATTAGTTAAATTTTACTAATTTTGATTTAGAGAGACCTGAAAGTATCTTTGCATAAGGAAAAAATCTATTAAATTAAAATAGGCCTCCTACGGCATTCAATTTCATACTTATTCATTTTTGCATAATTAATTAATATATTGATCTGTATTGACATGACAATTTTCAAACAACATTAATTTACCAATGTCGTGAGGTGGCATAAGAAACTTAGGCTCTCATCTCATATCTTGGTCACAAACGAAATAATGAAACCTTGAAATCATTCTGTATGCTTTTTACGCAAAACATTATTCCAAATCTTAGACACATCTAAATGTACAATATGAAATTTTCCATTAACGATTTGCGTTTTCATAGTGTTCACACTAAAACTTAGGCTATCGAATTGATGCAGCTATTTCGATCTAAGTTTTCAACTCAAAATGATTTGCTTTGGAGAATAAATACAAATTAAGGAACACAACTTAAGGGATACTAGCATCAATATGAAAAACATAATGACAAGAGTGGCTTTCCGAAAGTAAACCGTGAAAGAAAGCTGCCTTTTAAATGTTATTCTGAACGAACAGTTTCATTTAGAGTTGAGAAATAATTATTAAAATAATAAAAAAGTGATTGATGGCGTTAATAATAGTCCAGGTGTTCAAAATACATCTTCCTTCAGGAAGTTGTATTCAAAACTGAAATTTAATGCACCATTATCGGGTTCTCAAGGTCTTGTCATTTCTAGAAGTTAACACGGTAGTCTTGATGTTTGAAATAAATCTTCCTCGAGGTAGTTGTATTCAGAACTGAAATTCAAGACATCCTGTTCAGATTTCGTTTGTCTCGTTATTCTAAGAATTAACTAACCGCCCAAAAAGAATTAACTATCCACCAAAGCAGATCAATTTTAAACCAAAGAAAATGACTTTAACAAAATAGTTGAATTTTCAACAAAATAATTAAATTTTCCACCAAATAGTAGAATTTTTACCCAAAAGAGATGAATTCTAAGCCCAAAATATAATAGTAGACTGTTCAAATAAAAATAATTAACTTCCAACCAAAAACGATGACTTTTTAAGGAAATAATTTAAATTTCAATTATATAATTAAATTTTCAACCAAATAGCAAAATTTATAACCAAAAATATGATAGTAGAATTTTCAAAGAAGACGATTTTTTTACCAAAAGATGAATTTGAAATCCACAAGGATTAATTTTATATTCAGAAAGTTTAATTTAAAAAAAAAAAAAATTTCAATAAAATAGTAGAATTTTTAAACAAGAGAAATGAATTCTGAACCAAAAATATAATATTAGACTTTTCAAATAAAAATAATTAACTATCCACCAAAAAAGAATTAACTATCCATCCAAAAAGAATGAACTATTTATCAAAAAAGAATGAACTATCCACCCAAAAAGAATTAACTATCCACCAAAACAGATAAATTTTCAACCACAGAAAATGACTTTAAAAAAGATAGTTGAATCTTCAACAAAATAATTAAATTTTCCACCAAATAGCATAATTTGTAACCAAAAATGTGATAGTAGAATTTTCAAAGAAGACGATTTTTCTACCAACGATGAATTTGAAATCCACAAGGATTAATTTTCTGTTCAGAAACATTAATTTAAAAAAATAATAATTAAATTTTTAATAAAATAGTAGAATTTTTAAACAAGAGAGATGAATTCTGAACCAAAAATATAATATTAGACTTTTCAAATAAAAATAATTAACTATCCACCAAAAAAGAATCAACTATCCATCCAAAAAGAATGAAATATTTATCAAAAAACAATTAACTATCCACCCAAAAAGAATTAACTATCCACCAAAACAGATAAATTTTCAAGGCTTTCTTGACAGCTTGATGTTTTGCATAAAATAAATAAGTATACCGTTCTGCAGTATGCAATAAAATATTAATAATATCTGCACAATAGTAAATATTGCAGAGAATTTTAATACATTTTTTACGTGTTGCAGAACGGCCTGCTGTTGTTCATTTTATCACCAAAAGTCAAAATGTCCAAATTAGTAAAAATAAACTTATTCAATACACAGAACAACTGAAACTTGATTCTTTATACGGACTCGCCCGACCTTGATTCCATATTATATGGAACAGTCGATTTATGCCTGACGAACGTTTTTTTTTTAATTTTAAATTCGCATTCTATAATGAGAAGGTATTCGTTTTATGTAAAAGTTGACTTTGTCGGTTTCCATCAAATTTCCGCGTTTCGAGACCCCCTGAGTCAGAGAAAATGATTTTTACAGAGGTGCATGCCGTCTTTTTCTTTAGTCTCTAGGTAAGATAACTTTCGAAAGACTAGTCAGATTGGATTAAGATTTGGCACACGGTTTTAAGGCATAAAAAGAAATATCAATTTCGTTAACCAACCGTTTTTGACCAGCGGTTCTGGTTTTATCCATTGAGAATGCTTTTTAGGAAATCAAAAATGCTATTTTTCAGGAAAACTATGCGAGATATGAAAAAATGATAAGTAAAATTGTTCAGCTTGACAAGATGAAACAATTTTCTTCAAACGATTTTTTTATCAGAGACATATTTTTAGTTTTAATCGTGAACAATGCTATTAGCAAAAAAAATCCATTTTTTTGGCAAAGCCTATGCAGGACACGAAAAAAAATTGTTCACTCAAAAAACAGCTAAAAATTGTTTGTCAATTATTTTTTGATAGGACGCGTAGTTTTTGTTTTAATCGTAAAAACTAACATTGAAAATCTAAAAAAATAAAATTTTTGGAAAAGCGACACGAAACAGGAAAAAAATGAACAAACAAAAGTTTTTCGCCCAAAAAATATATACAGATTTGTTATTCATTATTTTTGGCTGTTTTTGTCGATTTTCCGAGTTTGAAAAAATCGGGTTGCACGGGGGGTGGGTTTTTGGGATCCGAGCGAGATTTTTGGCCACTGCCATTGGTCGGGGGATAATTTTTATGAATTTTCTAGGCTATAAAATAACCATAAATGTATTAAGTGCAAACTGAATTGGAGATTTTCTTCAGTTTTTGGTACTTATTAATTAGGGGTGGGTTTTCGATATTCGAGCGAGATGTTTTGCCATTAGCATTATTTGAGGGAGCAAAAAGGACAATTTTTCACGATATTAAATACCTAAGATTTTATTAAGTTCTGGCTGTTTTTGTCGATTTTCCAAGTTTGAAAAAATCGGATTGCACGGGGGTTGGGTTTTTGGGATCCGAGCGAGATGCGTGGCCACTGCCATTAGTCGGGGGATAATTTTTTTGAATTTTCTAGGCTCAAAAATAACCATAACTTTATTAAGTTCGTACTGAATTGGACATTTTCTTCAGTTTTTGGTACTTATTAATTATGGGTTGGTTTTCGATATTCGAGCGAGATGTTTTGCCATCAGCATTATTCGGGGGAGCAAAAAGGACAATTTTTCACGATGTTAAACACCTAAGATTGTATTATGTTCGGGCTGTTTTTGTCGATTTTCCCAATTCGAAAAAAGTTTATCAATAGAGGTGGGTTTTAGGGGTCGGAGCGAGGTTTGTAAACATCACCAAATTTCGTCTGGTGTTGATTCCTAACTGTTAGACTTATTACTTTGTTGAATATGTATTAAGTTTATTAACTTTGCAGTCGACTTTACTGTCGCATCTACGGAAATCGCTTTAAGGGTTGTTAGTCACCCCCGAAATTAAAAATTTGTCAATATTTTTGCATGAAATGCATTTTTAGATCGCCAAAAACAATTACAGCAAAAAAAAATTGGTGAAAAAAATTTTTTTTTCCTTCGTTCATTTGAACGTTCAGAACTTTTTGGTCATTAGATATGGTCGTTTACACGAAGGTGTGATTTACTTAGCACGGAACCGCACATTATGGTGCTAACTTAGCAGGGATCCAACTGATAATATACCGACTGTCGGTAACTTGAGACGGTAGCGCTATCGGTTGGGCACATTAGGAAAGTGCATTATCGATTGATGCCAATACCGACGGTGGCGCCATCTGTTGTCATATTAGGAAACTGCATTACCGACCGAGGCAAATTACCTACTGCTGGTAACTTAGCATGGAACAGAACCTGCTCGGTTGGTAAGTGACCCAGATGGTTCTGTTCTACAGTGTTCCAGTAGTGACATAGCCCTACTACTTATAAAAAATTTGTTCACCCAAAAAGGATATACACATTTTTTATTAATCATTTTTAGATAGAACAAGTAGATTATCTTTTATTCGTAAAAACAAAATAAGAAATTTAACTTTTGGACAAACGACAAAAGAGACGAAAAAAATGAAAAGACAAAAGTCGTTCAACCAAAAAAATCTACAATTTTTTTATAAACTCTTGTTATAAAAATATATTAAAAATAAAAAATAACGTTTTTGGAAAAAGGACACAAGCTACAATAACATTTTATTTAACAAAAATTTTTGCCTAAATTATATCTTTATAAATTGGCTCAAAACGACGTATTTATAGTTTAAATCGTAAAAAATAACATTGAAAATAATAAAATTAGATTTATCGAAAAACGATTTGAGGCCATTTTTTCATAATTTGAAAACTATATGTGCGTCTGTTCATAGTACTCAAAAATTCAATCAATTTATTCTAATGACATTTTCCGATAAAATAAAAATTTTAAGACTGAAAGCATTTTCAAAATCCATAAGAGGAAACAAAAATTAACATTTTCAGCCAAACAACGCACGACACGGAAAAAAGTCAAGAAGAAAAAAATCTTTCTTTTTGCACGCCCTACAGGATTATCATAACGACCTTTTGAATTTTCTTGAAAAATCGAAAATTCTCATTTTTATTGCACAAAAAATAATGAAAAATCAAAAATTTAATTCCTAGGTTGTGATTTCATTAAGAGCTTCAAATACACTTCAACTTCTTAAAAAGCCTTCTGTATAAAAGGTGTTGTTGCTAGATTAAAACATTCCAAGAAACAAACGCAAACCTAAATTTCCCCTCATCTACTATATTTGCCCTCTCCTAACTTCCCCTTCCCTTACCTTCTCCACTCATCATAACTTCCTCTACTCCTCCACTTTCCTCCTCACCATCACTCCCTCTACTCCATCACTTCCCCTACTTCCTCACTGTCCTTTCTCCCACTTCAAATTTCCTTATTTTCCCTCACTTACCTAACTTTTCCACCCTTAACTTCCCCTTTCCACCCCTCCCATGATTTTCCCTACTTCTATGTCCCTTATTTCACTTCTACTTTCCATCCTCTCATTTACGCTCGTTTACCAAAGTTGCCTTTACCAAAGTTCCCCTTCTCCACTTCCTCTCCTCCGCCTTACTCCCCCTACTTCGCCTTCCCTCATTTCTTCTCACTACCCCTCCCATAATTTCCTCTACTTGTCATTTTCCCTTCCTCCACTAATCCTGCTTTCCCTCCTCTCATTTCCCCTCATGTATCATACTCACCCAACCCTAACTTCCCATTCCCTCACATTATCTACTCTGCTCACTTCCCCTACGCCCACTCCTCTTTTCCACTTACTGCCTCTCACATAATTCCCCTGCTTGTTTCCTTATTTTCTCCAACATTCCCTTCTTCCCCTCCTTGGAAAAAAGTACAAAAGAGAGACGGACGGAGCCTCCTCTTCCTCAACCTCCTTATTCCTTTTAAACATGAAAAGTATCCCTCAGAATCTAAAATATCCTCGAGAATCGAAAGCAGCTATACTGGGAATCTCATTCAAGTAACTCCCATTAAAGTCGTTCCTAGAATTTCTGTTCTAGAAATTTGGTGAGGCCGCACTGTTACCGCATTAGTTGCATCAGGTTGCGTCATGCGTCCAAATCCAACAGAAATTATCCATGCGGTCCTGACTGTTTACGTTCTCTATCAATTCCATGAATTCTATGAATTCCATGAATTCCATGAATTCTATGAATTTCATGAATTCTATGAATTCCATGAATTCCATGAAATCTATGAATTCCATGAATTCTACGAATTCCATGAATTCTATGAATTCCATGAATTCTATGAATTCCATGAATCCAATGAATTCCATGAATTCTATGAATTCTATGAATTTATATTCAACTTGTTTCAAATATTGTTACTTTGATATTTTCTGAAGTTGAAAAGTATATCTTATACATCTTAGCCGTTAAAAGCCGTGCTTCTTTTCTCAATTTTGTATTTTTCTCAAAAAAATGTAAAAGAAAACAAATTATACTAGATTTTATTGAAATAAACCCTCTTTGAGCAAAAAAGGATGAGGGTTATTCTCTAAATATCGTGAGAGTCACAAAAATAAAATGTAAAAAATTACAGGTTTTTAAGAATTTTTGACACAATATTGGCAGTAACAACAGGTAATACCAGATGAAATTTCGTAAGACTATAAATGATTTGTGGAAAATAAGGAAAGTAGGCAACGGATAGAAGAAGGCGAAGATTTACCCAAAACACAAAGATAGAGAGAAGGACAACACTGAAATTAAAAGGTCAGTCGCGTTGTTAGATATAGGATATAGAATCCTAAATTCAATCATGAATAATAGGATGATGAAATAGTTAGACGAGCGTTGGTATTTCAAAATTGGTATTCCGAAACGGAGGTTAAATAAAAACTGAAGAAGCTTGCAACAATAATGGTGAAGAACTGGAAATAGTTGGTAGCTACAAATACCTTAGTTCTTGGTCTTCGAGCTAGTCTTAACAAAAGGGGAAAAAGACTTTACCCGATAAAGAGTCTAGTAAAAACTGTATGGCTATATGGAGTAAAGATTTAGTGTTAGGTCAAACGTGAAGAAATAGAAATACAGTGAAAGTAAAACTCATGCAATGTGTCATGGAAAGAGCTAATAGAATGAAGGACATCGCTGCTGATTTCGTCAGTTTCAAGGCTGTACAACGGGCGACGCTTGGCGCCCGCCATCCATTAGAGCGACGCAGATAATACAAACCTACTCTCTTATCTGATAAATTTGTCTTACCTTGATTGCATCCTGGGTGACTTGCAACTGTCTGTGTGATTCCTGCTACCTAGCTTTATGTTTCTACACTTTTTTCACTGGCTTCAGTACGAGAAAGATCCGAGCGTTTTATTCACAGTACTCGTTTTTATCGAAACCATTTTTTTTCGGGACGGTGGACACGATTCACAAAAAACCACTTGTCCAATTGACTTGAAATTTCACAAGGCTACTAAGCAAATGTATAGGTATGGCCTTATCTAGAATAATAGTGAAATCATTTGTTTAACCAATGTTTTCAATGCGAAATATAAACGAAAACAGGGCAAAAAATCGTCATTTTTTTCAAACCTGTGATTTAAAATGAAGAAATTTTTCTTTTTCTTATTCCCTAGACGAGGCGATAGCAAGGAGTCTCACGATGACAAAATGGGTTACATTTTGTGTTTCAGAATATTTAAATTAGAGATATCATGTCCACCATGAAGCAAGTTCGAGGCGTCGAATGAACCATTATTAACAAAGATATTTTTAACATTGAAAACGAAAATCATTGTTCAAAACCTGTAGAAAAACTTGCAAAAAACTTCGAATATGAATATTGAAAAGCTTTTCATTTACAACGATTTGAAGTCATCGATAATTCGGACCGCCTTGGGTAGAATACTCCTTCAAAACGACTGCAAACTTTAAATATTCCAGTAAGAACATCACTTGTCCCCAATATTTTAAAGACATCACCATTAGATGTTGTTAATACAATTTGTTCTTGGGTCAGCATGGGCGCGAAGAAACGTTTAGGCTTTTGCATTCGAATTAAATCATTCGAAGCAAAAGTGTATTATTTAAGTTTAAATACCCGTCCTTAATTCTTATGTGATCTAAGCCAAATAAATTCAAATTGGTACAGTTCACAAGGCGTCTACTGGCTTCATACACCAACCACAAAACTCGGTTTGGATACATTCGTGACAAGTTTGCCTGCTGATGCAATTGTTTGTTCCTCCCGACGAATTTGCCTCGACGTACATCCAACATAATACTGCTGGTATTATAAATCTCCAAGTTGGGCCAAACATTTCTGAAAAAATATATAAACAAAAAAAGGCTTTATTTTATTATTTTAATTGGCATCCCAGCAAGTGTTCCTTTTGGTGTCAAAATGAGCCCTCATGTTTGGAATAATTAAAAAATATATACTTAGGAAACCTCAAGTCGGTTTTTGTAAATAAAACGTTTACTTTATTTAAATAATCGCTATTTGTATACTTTTTTAATTTGGCATGCGGAGGAGGATTATCTCCAGATTATAGCGGATTACTAATAATTACTGATAACGGATTATACCAAAACGATTCCTTTTTAAAAAATTGTTCTATCTTCAACGAAATAGATGAACTTTTAACCAAATAGTTGATTGAAAAAAATGTCAACAAAATAAATGAATTTTTAAAAAATTCGTTGAATTTTCAGTCAAAAAATTAATTTTCGACCAAAAAAAGCGAACTTTCAATAAAATAGTGAAATTTTCAAACAAAGAGATGCATGTTCAACTAAAATGAGGAATCTTCAATCAAAAGAGATGAATTCTGAACGCAAAATGTAAGAGTTGATATTCCAACCATAGAGGATACTTTTTCAAGAAATTGTTTAATTTTCAACAAAGAGTAATTTTCAACAAAAAAAAAAATGAATTATTAACCAAGAAGATTAATTTTCTACTAAAAAAGAAAAATTTTCAACTAAAAATGAAATGGTTAAATTTTTAATTAAAACAATTCTTTTTTCCCCAGAAAACGAAATATTCAGGAAAAGACATGAATTTTTAGCTAAATAGTTGAATTTTAAACTAAAAAAGATCAATTTTAAACAACAACTATAAGAGAATCTTCCAAAAAATATTTCAATTTTCAATTTAAAAAAAATGAAAGTAATGAAGTATAATAATAATTATACAAAATCTAACAACTTTATTTATAAAACATTAGGTTAGAATATTGGTAAGAAATTTAAAACTCAAAAGGATAAAATAAATTTAACTAAAATAATGAATCAGCAAAATAAAAAAATGAATCTTCAATACAATACTTGAATTTTTGTTAAAGAAATTAATTTTATACAATGAAAGACAAATTAAAAAAAATCAGATGATTTTTTTAAATGATTAAGTATTTAACAAAATAGTTAAACTTTAAACAAAATAAATAAATTTTCAATTACAGATGAATTTTCAGCCGAAAAGGTTAAATATCTTTTCAAAAAGGTACATTTTAAATAAAAAATAGAATTTTTGGTTAAAACATTAATTTTCGATAAAGAAAGTAATCTTCAATCAAAGAAATTAATTTTCAACCAACAACATTAATTTTCTGTCAGAAAAATTAATTTAGAAAAAAAGACGTGAATTTTGAATCATACTTTTAATTTATAAAAAAATTTCAAGGAACTTTCAATTTTCCTGGAAAAAATAAGTTTCAGTACAAAAAAATAATTTACTAAGAAAATTAATATTATACCACAAAAGACTAAGTTCCATCAAAAAACATACATTTTTTTATTGAATAGGTAAATTTTCAAATTGAAAAGACAAATGTTACACAAAAAAGATGAATTTTCGACAAAATAGTTAGTTTCAATCAAACAGATGAATTTTCAGACAAGGAGATTATAATTCTACCAAAAGAAATAAGTTTTTGACAACACATGGAATCGGCAAATTTGTATTTAAAACATTTATTTTGTACCACAGAAATTGATTTTAATCAAAAAGAACAATTTTTAACAAAATACAAAATATTTTGGAAAAAAAAGAATAAAAACATAAATAAACATTTACCTTCGACGGTATTATCTGTACAGGAACGCTCCTTTGCCAACCATCTCGTGATTCCTGACCATTTTTAGGAGAGGATCTTTTCCATTTGCAACGATGTACAAAAAGTATGGTGTGTATCAAGGGCGTAAAGCTATTTTGCCTCGTGTGACTGCGGCCCTCGCTTCGCTCGGGCAGCTAATTCACACTAGGTAAAAATAGCCTTCTTTACGCCCTTGATACACAACATACTATTTTCATCTTCTACTGTGAGGACATTGTTCGAGTTGGTTTGATTGTGAAAGATTCGGTTATTATATGTGAAACACTTAAATGGGTATTTGTTACCACACTTTTCGAGGGTGGTTTTCACCCCCTTAAAACCATTTCGGGCACGTAAGAAAAAACACATGTTGCTTAGTTTTACGAGTACTACAACATATATGAGAACGAAGAAAATCGGAGGCGGACACCTACCTAGGGTTCCTTGTAAGTCTCTGTTTTTCGAAAGAATGTTTTTATTTTACGTTATTAATAAAAGGAAAAGAACAATAGAGAAAAATGCAGTGCTTCTCAGAACTAGCTGAGTGTGTATTTTCGAGATCTAGCTACTCGGGCGATTAACTTTTCGCTCCCGACGCGCACAGGTAGATACGAATACGTGACCAGCTGACGGGGGCGAACGCCCTTTCCACTGCACGGATTACGGATCTATCTCCTCTCTTACTGCTCCCTCTCAAGCAATGTCCAGTCCTTCCCTCCCCCACCCTTTCTATTTCAGTAATATGTAAAATTGTATGTCAAATAGATTTCTATGCTCTTTTCCGCACCACCCTGGAGTAGTCTAGACGCCAACCCCATTTCCGTCGGATCGGCGAGGTCCATTCGATTTTCTTCTTAATTCTTATGTAAAATAATCTCCAGAATCCAAAACTGTGTAGCAGAACTCTGGCAAATGTGCCGTTTTCGAGATATTCGCAATTAATTATTTTTTTATAAACGTAAAATTAAACATTCAAAATTTGAAATTTTTGCATTGTTTTTTTCTTTTATTGTTAGATGAGCTCACGAGAAACAACAGTTGTGTCAGCATTTTTTCGTTCCGACGAATATTTATTGCACAAAATTGAACTTAAGATCATTCGCATTTTTTGATCTTTCAGGGCTTCTTCCCATCGCTTACTCGTGAATTGAGTCCTGCGATGAGATAGCATGTTTTTTGGATGTCCAACTTCTTTGATGAACTCGTCTAGCTTCTGGATGGATCTCTTATCTGTTGCTTTTCTCACATGGTATAGTTTTGTATACTTTTTAAAGGCATCCATCATTAAAAGTATACGCTGAAACCCTCTCATTGTTCTTTTGAGTGGCCCAAATAAATCAATTAAAATTAATTCTAATGGTCCTTGCGGAAACACTGATTCCATTTTCATTGATTGACTGATTGTAGATACTTTATTCCTTTGGCATGAGTCGCAGATACGTAGATTTGTGCGAATGGTCCGGGCAAAATGTGGGTAGTAGAAGTGTTCTGATAGTAGTTTATGTACTTTCTGTGGTCCTATATGACCATAAGCTACATGACAATCCCATATGGTTTTCTTCATCATTCCTTCAGAGACGTAAATTTTTAATCCATCCCGTGCTTTGTGAAAAATCATTTCCCTTTTCTTCACATATAACCGTGTTTGACAACTGCTTGAGCTAATCTTTTTTTTTCGTTCAAGCTGATTAAATAATTCCTTAAGTCCTTTGAGCAATTATAATTTGAATTATTAATCACAAACTCTGAGACTTTTGCCAGATCTGTGGACGTAAAAACATCTTATCCATTTACTATTTTTATTGCCGGTGCATATTTTAGGTTCGTCAAGGTCAATTCTTTTCTACTAAAATTAATTTGACTTTCTAAGTTTTCCAGGTCTGGTCCTATTTCCACAGGGGCCCCAATATGTACAGCTTACAATCTAATTTGTTGAACATTCGTTTTTTTCAGAAAATTCAACTATTTAGTTAACATCAAAATTCATTAGTTCACCATTTATTTTCTTTGTTGAAGATTCATGATTTTAGTTGAAATTTGTTGCTGTTGTTGAAATCAACTGTTTTTATATAGGGAGGCCTCCCTACAGAGGGGAAGTGAAGAAAGGTATATTAGGATAGTGCGGATGAGTAGGGAAAGGCAATTTGGGACTGAGGAAGGGAATTAGGGGAAGGGGAACGTTAGCTGTGAAAATAAGAAGTTGATGGAAGTAGTGACGGAAGAAATTGTGTAGGAGAGGGGAAGCGAAGGATGAAGTTTGGTGAGTTGAAGTAAAGGATGATAGGGAATGTACAAAAAGTCGTAGATCCAAAGTGTGAGAGGTGGGGTTTAAGTGACTAATTTTCGACGTATCCTAAATGTAGAAAAGGAGGGTTAGACATGATGTAATTTTGTAGAAAAAATTCTGGATTCCCGAAACGACTCAAAATATAATTACCGAATTACAAAATTTGTGGAAACTGCAAATTTTTCTTTAAAATTACAAGAAAGAAAAACTGCCGAAATTGTTTATTAAAGAAATTAAAAATGCTCTTCTGTTTCAATGGAACTTTTTCTTGAATTTAGAATGATTTTCTGAATTTCGATGTTATTTTTGGTTAAAAAAAAAATTAAAAGCCATGTGTTAAAATTATTAACATCGGGGACTTATACCATTGTTGGTTGGCAAAGTAGTTTGCTATATCTGCCGATAAATTAAAATACCCCAACCACCCTCTCTGCTGGAGCCACACCCACACACGTCCGACGACAGAAAATCGTTAGGATGCTGGATACGTGACAAAGTTTTCAAAAATGAGTATTCATCATTAGGGTCGACCAAAAAATAAAAAAATAAATGAATTTCGAAAATTTAAGGGACCTCAAGTTTTATGTATGCTGCCAGTAGTCTATCTTGACAATTTGAGTCTGATTATTGATTATTGAATGATGATGATTACTGATTATGTCATTTCAAATAAAAAACATTATTTTTTATAGAAAAAATTTTCAAACTTGAAAAAAAAACTTATTTCAATAATGTCTTTTGGAATTTACTTTTTTCTTACCGCTTTTGTACCAATTTTTGGAAATTCTTTGAATTTTACTAATTGATGACAAAGGAGTTCAACTTTGAACCAAGTAATTCAGTTCCTAACAAGTAGTTAAACGTTAAAACAAAAAAGGTGAGTTGTCAACGAAAAACATGTAAGAGTAGATATTTTAACCAATAGACGATTTTAATTTGAAATAAAAAAAATTAATTTTCAGCCGAAAACGATTTCCGTCAAAGGAAAAAAATTTTCATTCACATGGAAGAATTTTCAACACAGAAAGACGAATTTTCAACACAGAAAGACGAATTTTCAAGAATATCGGTCAATTTTCGAAATAATAATATATTCAAATGATTAAATTTTTAAAAACAGAATACATTTTTCAGTCTAAAATTCAAACTTTTTACAACAAAATAATGAATTCTCAAACAAAAATATAAAAGTATAAGTTTCAAATGAAAAGAATTGACTTTAAAACAAAACTAGTTATATTTTCAACCAAAGAGATATATTTTAACTAAAATAATGAATCTTCAACTGGAATAGTCAAATATTCATTTGAAAAAATTATTTCTTCAAAAAAAAAAAAAAAACAGAAAAGGTTCGAGAGTTCGCCCAACAACTAAGGATCTTGAATCACGCATTGAACAAGTCGAAGCTGCTGACAAATAAGCAGCATATTGTTGCCAAAATACGGCTGTTATCTGACGCAGGAAGGAGAATACAGAAGAGGGAAAGGTGGATCAGGGAGAATCAAAAGTTTCTCGCTGACCCATCTCGCCTCTAGAGCAAACACCGTGTTTCTGTCAAAAATCCACACAAGCCCAACGAGCTAGAGGCTTTTTGAAGAGATATATACAAGATTCCGAAAACACTGAAGTTGAAATAAGATACTGACAACATCATCTGCTTCAAGGAATTTTGCGACAACCTCATAAAATCTGAGGAGGAATGTCCTTCAATCACTGCCGAAGAGGTGAAAAAAGGACTTAGAGGCACGAAGAACTTCTCCGGTGCTGGACCAGATTGTATCAAGAACTTCTGGTGGAAGAAGTTTACTTCTAGAGATGGGTGGTCATAGGACACGACGAAATCATAACGACAGGCTGGCGAAACCAGCGTGTACTTTGAGGACACGAAGTGACCCAAGGATGACAGCCTTCTGCTTCCATCTCGCAAGTGCCGTGGTATATTTTTGGCACGCGGGTATGGCTTTAAGGTTACAAACCAGTGATGGTTTCGCACCTCCGAGAGCACCTATCTCAAGGACATTTACTTGTACCGAATATTTTGGGTACGGCCGTTGCAGCTCCCTTTTAAGTTCTTGATTCTTTTTCTTCTTTTCTTACTCCTTGGCAGTGATTTTGTAATTGGAAGAAGCCGAGAATCCAATCACGAATATAGTTCGTTTCTCGAAGTATCGGAGAACAATGTCAGGCCTTGAGTGTGCAACGGAGACTGCTGTCCGAAAATTGTAGTTCCAAAAAATTTGGCACTTCTCGTTTTGGAGAATTGACTCTATCTCTCTTGGAGCGTTCGGCAGGGCTGGGTCACGGTTAACACTGTACGAGCAACAAAAATTGTGATGAAGCACTCTTAGGGCAGCATTGTGCCTGTAGACATACGTCGTTCCTGCGTGGGTGGGGCACCCCGATAGTATGTGTTCTAGATATTCAGCGTGTGTATGACACGCACTGTACCTATCGATTGGAACTTCTTGACCTAAAATGCGGTCACGCTATGCTAAGGTGGAAATGATACCATCCTAGCATGCAACAATAAAACCCTCTGTACCGGAATTAAGCCCTGATGATCTAAGAAAAGCAAAAGTTTGCTCCTTCGACGAGGACTGTTTTTCTTCATTCCTATAAAAATTTCCGTGCATTTTCTTGTTGAATATATATAATCAAAAAATAAGGTTAACAACAGCCGCAGGGTCACACTGGGATCAAAGGAGAACTGGTATTGAATGCTGATAAGGTCGTGGTTTGCGAGGAATGAGATTGAGTGTTGATTAGAAGAAAGTTCCTTGTCCAGATCATCAACAATCATCAAGTCAATCCACGTATATTTATTTGTACTAAGGTTAGGTAATCTAGTGTATCAGAGATCGTATTGACAATATGTGTCTGTTGTGTTCCTATAGGTACGCAACTAGGTGCAAGATCTAGATCAGTATTCCAGAAAGCGTAAAGAATGTTAAAGTCCCCGAATATGCTAAAAGCTGCGGCTGGGAAAGCAAAAGAAAGGTCCTCTAGTACAGAACATAGATCTACATATTTATTAAGACTGGCGTTTGGTGGAATGTAGAAGACTCCCATAATATGGATGGATTTTCCCAGTTCTAGCTTTATTATTACATGCTCTACGGGACTTATTTTAGTGGGGAGATTAAAACATCCTGAGCCCTGATTCACTGCTATGAGAACTCCGCCGCCGCGTAGACAGTCACTTGTTAATGCATTGCGATCTAATCGAAAAATATCATAAACTGTAAATCTTAATTCCGCGGAATTGATGCCGTTGTGCAACTGTGTCTCTGAAAAAATAATAATATTGTAAGAGCAAGTAGGAACTGATTTTCCTAGGTTTTCGCGTTTAGTACGTACGCCCCTGACGTTTTGATAGTAAACAGTGAGATTAGTACACAAACGCGAAGGGAGGGGAGTACTTGCACTTACTCGTTCGATAGTGTGTGATAGTGTGTGTGCTTTCTTGCGTCGAGTTTCTAATATGTTCTTCACCGCAGCAATTTCTTCTAGCTACATTTTCGTTTCGTCTAGAGAAATCCACAGGGTTTTTAGCCTCTAGTCGTTCTTTGGTTTTTTCTTGACGTTTATAAATGTGCGAAGCAGAGCATGCGCTGAGGCCTCTGAATCGCAAATCAGTGAGACAGGAAGTGGTTTTTCCAAAGTCTGCGAAAATGTACCAATTCTAAGTAAACGTAGGTTTTTGAGCTGATTTTCTGGAACAAGGCCAGTTGAGGTTTCAGAAATAAAGGTCATCATGCTTTCTTTCTTAATGGTATTTGTTTCAGATGCAGCTTTTTCGGGTAAGCCAAAGAGAATAAGGTTTATAAGAGACAGCTTTTGTGGTAGAATATTACTCTTCTAGGTGAAAAATTCATCTTTTTGGTTGACAATTAATTTATTTGGTTGCAAATTTAATTATTTTTTTAAATTTATTTTTTTAATAAAAATTTATTTTTCAACTGAAAATATAACTATTCTATTTTGGTTGAAATTTTATATTTCTTAGTTGAAAATTCATCTTTGTATGTCGAAAATTCAACTATTTGGTTTAAATTTCATTTCTTTTTATTAAAGATTCATCATTGTAGTTGAAAATTTGTCTTTTGTGGAAGAATATTACTCTTCTTGGTGAAAAAATCATCTTTTTTGTTATTAATTTCTTTGCTTGAAAGTTTAACTATTTTTTCACAAATTCGTTTTTTTGTTGATAAAAATTAATTTTTCAACCGAAAATATAACTATTATATTTTTAGTTAAAAATGTATCTTTTTTAGTTGAAAATTCATCTTTGTTTCTTGAAAAGTCAACTATTTGGTTCTCAATTTTTTATTTTTTTGAAAATTCGTCTTTTTTTGTTGATAATTCATCATTTTAATTCAAAAATATTTTTCTTTTGTTGAACATTGAATTATTTTGTTGAAAATTCGTTTTTAATTTCTTTCAAAATTAATTTTTCAACTAAAAATGTTTATATTCCATTTTTTGTTGATAATTTATCCTTTTTAGTTGATTCATCATTTTGTTCAAAAATTCAACTATTTGGTTTAAATTTACTTTCTTTTTTATAAAAATTCATCATTATAGTTGACATTTTTTTTTTTTAATTTAAATATTTTGTGGAAAATTCATTTTTTGTGGTAGAATATTACTCTTCTTAGTGAAAAATTAATCTTTATGGTTAAAAATTCATCATTTTGTACGAAAATTTAACTATTTGGTTTAAATTTCATTTCTTTTTATTAAAGATTCATCATTGTAGTTGAAAATTCGTCTTTTGTGGAAGAACATTACTCTTCTTGGTGAAAAAATCATCTTTTTGGTTATTAATTCTAAAATGTTGAAAAAATTCTGGAAATATTTTTTACCATTCGTTTAAAACTAATTTTTCCAAAATACTAAATCTTTAAAAGTGTTCCTATGAATCTAAAGAATATTTTTTCATGCCCTTGAAACCGTTCAGAATCTTTGAAAAAACTTCTTCTTTCAAAATGTCAAAAAATCTATATTTTTTTTAAGTTTTCTTTCATCTTTTCAAATTTTGAAATATTTTGAAATTTTCCTAATTTTGTTTTAAATTCTGCCAAATTAAAAAAATTGGCATACAATTTTCCAGATTCTTTTTTTATTCTCTTGAAATCTTTTGAGTTTCAAATTATTTTAAAATCTTATCAAAGCATCTGAATATTAGTTGAAATTATTCGAATTGTGTATAAAATTGTCTAATCTTGGAAAATTTTACTTTGAAAATCTTCTATATTCTTTTTTGAAATTTTAGGAAAGGATTCAAAATGTTTTGTCGTTGTCGCTTGTACACTGAAATTTTTTTGATGGAAAAGTCATCAGAGTTATAGCATTTTTCAGTTAAAAAAAACAGAAAAAAATGAGAATTTCAAGCCAAACAACGCACACTATGCATTTTTTCGAAAAATCGAAAATTTAAATTTTGATCGCTCAGAAAATAATGACAAATTAAAAAATTCCACTTTTCACTTCGAGCAAGGTAAAGATGAATCAAATTTAACAAAAATAAATGTTTAAACAAATTATTATTGTTTATAACTATCTTTTCCTGCAGTAATGGTAGATAGATGCGTTTCTTCTGAAATTTTCCATTGTTTAAAATTTTCACTTAGGTAATAATTGATGCAAGTTAAAAAACACTATTGTTCAAACAATTCATTATTGTTCAAATCTATTTTCTCTCAGATAATTGCTCGAAAGTTGCGATTTTTTCTGAAGTTTGAAACTCTGCTTTGCATTTTGAGTTATGAAAAAGTGATAAATCAAAAATAGAGAGAATCATTTCTTAAATAATCTCTTTGTTTTTGTGAATAGATACATCTTCAATTCAAAAAATTAATTTTCAACTATTATATATAATAAAAAGGAACAAATTTCCAACTAAATAGTTTTTTCTCCGACCAAAGAAATGATTTCTTGACAAAAAGTAGAATTGTTGAATTTTTCACAAAATAGATAGTTTTTTAACGATAAAATTACATTTCTATCAAAACAGATAAATTTTTCACAAAAAATGGAATATTTGAAGTGAATTTCCAGCTAAAATGCTGAACCTTTACCTAAAAAAAAAATAATTTTCAGCCGAATACATGAATTTTAAATAAAAAGATAAATTTCATATCCAAAATAAAATAGTGGGATTTTTAGTTAGGAAAATGAATTTTCAAGCAAAAAAGAAACGAAATTTTCAACAAAATCGTTACATTTCCATGCAAAGTAATGAATTTTTAACCAAAAAGATCAAGTGTCAACTCATGCGAACTCTCTTACTGAAAAGGATGGATTTTTAACAAGTAGTTGAATTTTCACTTAAAACAGATGAATTTTCAGTACAAAAATTAATTTTCAATAAAAATCAAGGTAATTTTCAACGAAATAGTATGATGTTCAACCAAGAAGATAAATTAGTTACTAAAGATATTAAACATTCTTCCAAAAAATTCGAATTCATAATTTAATACAGGAATTTCGAACCAAATATTGGAATTTTGAACTTATGAAGAGAGATTTGGAACCAAACAATTACGAGTCTTATTTTCAGTTATAACAATTAATTTCTATCTATAAAACGTGATTTTCAACAACTCAATTCAATTCTGAACAAAAAAAAAGGATTTTCAGATACAATGATTGTTAAGTCTCACAATTTGAGAATAAGTAAGACACAAATTTTGTAAATAATAACACATATTTAATTATAAATACAAAACAAGTTGAAGAGTGGAATCTCTATATTGTATTAAACGCTACTAGGTAATTGTGTAAGAAGACGAGAGTTGAAGTGTTTGCCTCGAGAGTTGACAAGCTTCCAGATTTAAACGACCAAATTTGAGTTAGGCCATTCTTTGAGCTAACGGCTTAATTTATTACCCATTTACAAACTTGTTGTCACTCATACTTTATACATTTACAATCAGATGCTTCAAAGGTATAAAAAATCTTAATTAATCGCTGAGCATTCGAACCCTACAAACACTCCCCAACCATGAATCTTACTTACGTCACGCCGTGCCGCAGACTCTAACCAACTGAGCTATCGAACGCTTGGACTTTCGTGTGAAACTCTTGGCTAATCGTTACAGTCAGAGGATAAATGAGGAGTTGACTTTCAAAAAGGCATATATTCACATTTGGTTTTTGTTGTGAAATCGAAAAAAAAAAAACGTTTCACAGGATTTATAAAAAGGATTGGTTTTTCTGGGTTACTACATTATTTTGGTCCTAGACCACGTACCAAATTACCAGAAGTTTTAATTCTCATTATGTCATTATCTAGAGACTGGATGCATGCTTTTTTGGTGGCAAAGCCAATGTTCAACTCACTTTTAATATGGGATAGAAAGATTTTGGGAGGAAACTGATACACAGGTTGATCAGGCTCATCCTAGAGATACGATTAACGCAAAAAAAAAGTTTGAAAACTGGATATATGCCCTTTTAAAAGTAAACTAATATATGTATACTAACTGATGAGTAACTTTTCGGTTTCGTAAATTTTATGAATAGGTGATTTAAAAAAATATTTTATCTCTTATAAAATAAAATGTTTTCAAATCGTACAAAAGTCTTCAAAAGGTTCCTCTTATATTTTTAAGTATTTTGCACTTTTTAATTTTTTCATATTTTTTCTTTTAGATTTCGAAACAATGACAAAGCCCCTATATCAGTGTTGAAAAAGTGTAATTATCATCATCACTTAGAAAAAAGGGGATTAATAAAGTAAAATATAGGAATACACCAAGTTTCATGCTTTCTTAAAGATCCTAAATTAAATTACATTTTACATTAAAAATTTAATTTCGGTACGGGAAAAGTTAAATACATGAAATCTTGGAAATATTTGTGAAATATTTCTCTAATCTTTGTTTGTGAAATCTTCTCAAATTTATTGAAACCTTCTTAAATCGTTTAAAACCTTTAAAATGTTTTCAAATATTTGGAAAATTTTTTAATTCTCGAAATCTTTTTTAAATCCTTATGAATTCTTTGAAATATTTGTTAAACATTTCCCACATCTTTTGAATTTATTTGAACACTCTGGAATATTTGAAATCTTTTAAAATTTTCAAATATTATTTTCAAATATTATTATTGAGATATTTTGAAACTTGACGTACTGTAGCCTTTTTGAAATCTTTGAAATCTTTGAAATGTTTATGAATTCTTTGAAATATTTTGAAGTACTTCAAAAATCTTTGTGACATCTTGAAATTTCTGTGAACTCTTTGTGAAATCTTTGTAAAATCTTTCAAATCCTTGAATTCTTTGCAATCTTTTGAAATCTTCATGAAATCTTGAAAATATTTGTGAAATCTTTCTTTAATCTTTGTTTCTGAAATCTTTTGTGTTCGTTTGAAATCATTGAAATTTTTCAAATCTTCTCAAATGTATTGAAACCTTTTAAAATTGTTTAAAACCTTTGAAATGTTTTGAAATTTTTGAAATTCTTGAAATCTTTTGAAACCCTTATGAATTTTTAAAAATAATTGTGAAATCTTTCCCACATTTTTTGAATTTATTTGAACACACTGGAATATTTGAAATCTTTTAAAATTTAATTAAAAAAATGTAAAATCGTTTAAAATAATTGAAATGTTTTGAAACTTGGCGCATTGTACCCTTTGTGAAATCTTTGAAATCATTGTGAATTCTTTGAAATCTTTTGAATTATTTTAAAAACCTTTGAAATCCTTGAAATCTTTGAAATCCTTCAATTCTTTGAAATCTTTGTGAAATTTTTTTTAATCTTCATGAAATCTTGGAAATATTTGTGAAATATTTCTCTAATCTTTGTTTGTGAAATCTTCTCAAATTTATTGAAACCTTGATCCAATTGTGAAACAGACGATCCGATTGTGTTCCAATGACAGGTCTTTGCGTTTCGAAACAATTATACTCTCTCTCTCTCTCTCTCTCTGTCTATACAATACTCTTCCTTTGTTTCCTTTGCCGAATCGTGGAGCCTATTGGGTATATACGACATTGGCAACTGAAATTTAGTGATTGTGATTTCTCTTTTGTTAAAGCTCCTTTGGCTTTAAAAAACACATTATCATTACGTGTCTCGCGAGAAAATAGGTTGTTTATTTGTAATTACATTTTTGACAATTAAAACAAAAACTTTGCGTCCTATCGAAAAGTGATTCATAACAAATTTGGAACTCTTTTTCGGATGAACAACTTTTTTCTTTTTATTTTTTCGTAACTTGTGTCGTTTGTCCAAAAATTAATTTTTTTATTTTTAATAATGTTTTTTACAAATAAGGGAAAAACCATGCGGCTTATAAAAAAGTGATCAATAAGAAATTTGTAGATATTTTTTGGTTGCATAATTTTTTTCATCTTTTTTCGTATCTTGCATAGTTTGACTGGAAAATAGAATTTTTGGTTTTCTTTTGTTCGATCAAAATTTGAATTTTCAATTTATTAAGAAAATTCAAAATGCTTTTATGATAATCTTGTAGGCCTGTCAAAAATCAAAGTTTCTTTTCTCTTGACACTTTTTTTATATCGTGCGTTAGTTTTTTAAATTATATATAAATTTTTCAAAATAGAAATATCGATCTCAATCGATTTAAAAATACAAAGTTTTTATAATGAGGAGTTTGAATCATTTAGATTTGCAATTTTTTTCTGCAACTTGAATCCTAAGTATTTACAATTCAAAGTTCGCCAATTTTAGAGTTGCAATTGAATAGTCTTCAATTTTCAAAAAATATATTTGAAATTATTTAATTTTCAAGGTTTAAGTTTCAAAGGTATGTAATTTTGAACGGTCTTTTTAGTTCAAGTTTAAAGATTCACAATTGAAAATTCTTCAGTTTTGAAGATTTATAGATAATTAATCTTCTTGGTTGAAAATTCAGCTATTAGGTTAAAACTCAACTATTTCGTTGAAAATGCAAGAGTTTTTGGTTGAAGTTTAATTTTTTTGTTTGTTGAAAATTCGACCATTTTATTAAAAATCATCTTTGTCGGTTGATAGTTTAACTCTTTGGTTAAAAATTCAATTACTTTGTTAAAAGTTCTTTTATTTTAAGTTGACATTTTTTCTATGTAAAATTCAATGCAACAACTTGGTTGAAAGTTGAACTACTTTGTCAAAATTTTTTGTTCAAGATTCACCTCTTCGTTTTATAATGTAATTACTTTGTTAAAAGTTCTCTTTTTTGGTTAAAAATTATTTTGTCAACTCAAATTTTAATCATTTAATTTTTTCTTCAAAATTTATTCTTTATATTTAAGTTGAAAATTCAAATTCATTTTCTTGAAAATTCCTTCTTGCTTGGCAATTTACCTATTTTATGAAAAATTCGTCCTTTTTGTTGAAACTGCAGCTACTTGGTTGAAAGTTGAACTACTTTGTTAAAATTTTTTAAGATTCATACCTCATTGTTTAAAAATGTAATTACTTTGTTAAAAGTTCTCTTTTCTTGTTGAAAAATATTTTCTTCATCTGAAAATTAAATTATTAAATTTTTTGTTTAAATTTTATTCTTTATATTTGAGTTGAAATTTCAACTACGTTCTTGAAAATTCTTTGTTTTTTTCTCGAAAATTTGTCTTCTTAGTTAGAAAATGTAATTACTTCGTCAAAAGTTCTTTTTAGTTGACATTTTTTGTATCTCAAAATTCAACTATTTGGTTGAAAATTCATGTATTTTGTCGAAAATTTGTCAAGGGTACAAAATTAATCTTTTTTGTTCAAAAATAATCTTCTTGATTAAAAATTCATGTATTTAGTTGAAAATTTGACTTTTTATAGATAATTAATCTTCTTGGTTGAAAATTCAGCTATTAGGTTAAAACTCAACTATTTCGTTGAAAATGCAAGAGAACTTCGTCATTATTTGATATTCAAGTCAATCGTTGGTCCTGCATTTCGGTAAGCGTACCCCATATCATGGGGCAAAGTGCGGGTCATATTATTGCTGCTTTATTTGAAGAATATGAACGTCGTAGAATAAAAAGTGTACAATATAATAATAATTCTTCAGAGTATAATCTAACGCAAAAAATTACTCGAGACATGATCAACACTAAATAAATGTTTTCTTATCAATTAAAGTATGTCGTAATAACCTATCGTGTTACAACCTCTTACTCCTTGAAAATTCCATTCAGCGTGTAAATATCTATGAGTCCTAAAAAAAACTACGCAACTCGCGGCGATAGACAGAAAATACGTATAGGCAACTTTTGTCTATTAATTTTTCCTTATCTTGTGTCGTTTTTCCAGAAATATTATTTTTTTTAAATAATGTTATTTTTGGCGATTCAAACCAAAACTACCTGTCTCATAGAAAAATGATCAATAACAAACCTGTAGTTCTTTCTAGACAGAACAACTTTTGTTTATTAATTTTGTCTGCACCTCATGTCAATTTTCTAAAAACTTAGTTTTGTATTAGTTCTACGAGTGAAATCAAAACCACGCATGATACCAAAAAATAATGAATAACAAAAATTAAAGCTATTTTTAAGCCAAAAAACTTCTGTCTCCATTTTTTTTGTAGCTTGTGTCCTTTTATCCAAAAATTTCATTTTTTAATTTCTAATATTCTTTTTTACGATTGAAACGATTACTACGCGTCCTATCAAAAAATAATTCATGACAAATTTGTAGATCTTTTTTGGCTAAGCGATTTTCGTGGATTTATTTATTTTTTTATCTTGCATAGTTTGACCGCAAAATTAAATTAAACAATTTTTAAATATATTTTTTGGTGGTTCAAACAGGAACATGTCCAATTGATTCTAGCTCTTGCTTGCGCGCTCGGTAGTTAGTATCGCCTACAGGTATATCCATAATGCGCTTGCGGTAAACTAATGTGTCTACAATATTCCAGTTGAAGATTCGCCATTTTAGTTTAAAATTCATCACTTTGGTTAAAAATTTAACTACTTTGATAAAAATTCGTTTTTTCGTTGTAAAAATAATTTTTTGAACTGGAGATATAACTATTCCACTTTTCGTTTAAAAAAAAATTTATTTAAAAGTTTACCTAGTTGGTTGAAAATTGATCTTTTTTAATTAAAAATTTAAGTGTTTCGTTGAAAATTCGTCTTTCTGGTAGTAAATTAATGATTTTTGTTGAAAATTCAATTACTTGATTGAAAACTAAACTCCTTTGTTAAAAATTCATTTTTTAAGATTCATCATTTTAATTAAAAAACAATCTCTTCGATTGGAAATTTACTTATTTTTTTTTAAATAATTTTTTGTTTTAACTAAAAATTTAAGTACTTTGCTGGAAATTCGTTTTCTTTTGGTTACAAATTAATTTTTTTAAACTGATAATTCAAGCAATTCAGTTGAATATTTCACAATTTTAGTTGAAACTTCATCGCTTCGATTGAAAATTCAACTATTCCAGTTGAAAGTTTATCATTTTAGTTTAAAATTCATCAATTTGGTTAAAAATTTAACTATTTTGATGAAAATTCGTTTTTGTCTTGTTGTAAAATTTATTTTTTGAACTGGATATTTATCTATTCCATTTTTAGATAAAAATTTACCTAGTTGGCTGAAAATTTATCTTTTTTATTTGAAAATTCGTATTTTTTGGTAGAAAATGAATGATTTCGATTGAAAATTCAATTGCTTGATTTCAACTTGAACTCCTTTCTTAAATTTTTGTTGTTGTTTTGATGATTCGATTTTTTTAAATTAAATTTTTCAACCAAAAATGTATGTATTTTTTTTAACAGATAATTTAAGCAATCCAGTTGAATATTCCAAAATTTTGGTTAAACATTTATTTATCTCTTCCGCAGTTGAAAATTCAACTATTCCAGTTGAAGATTCACCATTTTAGTTTAAAATTCATCACTTTGGTTGAAAATAAATTATTCTTCTTGTTTGAAAATTCATCTTTTTGGTTGAAAATTAATTTTGTTTCTGTTGATAATTCTACTATTTTGGAGAAAATTAGTTTTTTTTTTAATTAATTAACTAAAAATTTATCTATTCCATTTTTTTCAAATGGTTGATTTTTCATCAACCATTTGGTTGAAAATTAATGTATTTTAATGAAATTTCGTCTTTTTCCGTAAAAAAAAAATAATCATTTTGGTTAAAAATTCAGCTTTTTGATTGAAAAATGATTTCTTTGATTAAAAATTTAACTAGTTTTTTTGAACATTTGTTTGAGTGTTTTTTTAATTTTTCTTGTTTGAAAATTCATATTTTTGTTTGAAACTTAATTTAGTTTCTGTTGATAATTCAAATATTTTGGAGAAAATTAGTTTTTTTTTTCTTGAAAATTAATTCAATGGAAATTTAAATGTTCGATTTTTTGTGAAAAATGTATCTTCTTTAGTTGACAAATAAATCGCTTGGTTGAAAATTCATCTATGTTGTTTAATAATTCATTTCAATAGTTAACAATTGATATATTTTCTTGAACATTTTTTTTGTCAAAACTTAATTTTTCAAACTGGAAACTTAAGTATAACATGTTAAAACTTTCAGTTAAAAATGTATTTTTTTTTAGTTAAGAATTCAAATTTTTGGTAGAAAATTATTCTTCTTGTTTGAAAATTCATCTTTTTGGTTGAAAATTAATTGTGTTACTGTTGATCATTCAACTGTTTTGTGAGGAAATTTTTTTTTTTTGTTTGAAAATTATTTAAATGAAAATTTAAATATTTGATTTTTAGTTGAACATTTATTTTTTTAAATGAAAAATTATATCTTTGGTTGAAAAATGATTTCTTTGCTTGAAAATTTAACAATTTTTTTTCGATATTATTATTTTTTTTTTAATTCTTCTTGTTTGAAAATTCGTATTTTTGGTTGAAAATTAATTGTGTTTCTGTTGATAATTTAACTACTTTAAAGAAAATTAGGATGTGAATTTAGGGGATATAAATAAAGGGACGTGAGGGGAGGGGAAGTCAGGGAAATTAGGTGAAATGTGGGGAGGAAAAGGAGAGCGAAATTAGATAAAAGTGGGGAATAGGTAGTAGGGAAAGTAAGGGGAAATTAGGGTGGAGTGGAGAAGTAAGGGGAAATAATGGGGAAGTAAGGGAAATAAATGTAGGTGTGGGGAGGGGAAGTCGCAGAATTGAGGGGAGGGAAAGTAGAGTTAATTAGAAAAAATTAGGGGTAGGGAAGTAGGGGAAGTAAGGGAAAATTATGAGGTAGTGGAGAAGTGAGATGAATAAGGGAAAATTAGGGGAAATAAGAATAAGTTTGGGGAGGGGAAGTAGGGGAAGTCGCAGAAATGAAGGATGGGAAAATAAGAAAAATTAGGGAAGGGAAAGTAAGGGAAGTGAAGAAAGGGGAAAGTAGTAAAAATGAGGCGATGTGAATTGAGGGGATAAAAATGAAGATACGTGATGGAAGCGGGAGTAGGGGAAGTCAGGGAAATGAGGTGAAATGAGGGAAGGAAGAGTAGAGGAAAATCAGACGAAATTAGGGAATGGGAAGTAGGGAAAGTAAGGGGAAATTAAGGGGTAATGGAGAAGTGATGGGGAAATAAGGGAGGAGTAGGGGAAATAAAAATAGGTGTAGAGAAGGGAAGTCGCAAAAATGAGGGGAGGGAAAGTAGAGAAAATTGGGAAAAATTAGAAGAGGGGAAGTTAAGGGAAATTAGGATGTAGTGGAGGAGGGCGGGAAATTGAGGGGCCGTAGGGGAAATAAGAATAGGTGTGGCAGGGGAAGTAGGGGAAGTCGCAGAAATGATCGGAGGCAAACTAGGGGAGAGTAGGAAAAATTAGGGGAGGGGAAGTAGGGAAAGTGAAGACAGGGCAATTAGGGAAAATGAGGGAATGCAAAATCAAAGCATGTTGAGGGAAGGGGGAGTAGAAGAAGTCAGGGAAATTATGTGAAATGAGGAGAGGGTAACTAGCTAAAATAAATCTTCTTGGTTGAAAATTCAACTATTTGGTTAAACATTTATATGTTATGTTGAAAATTTGTATTTTTTGGCAGAAAAATTAATCTTTTTTGTTGAAAAGTAACTTTTTTATTGGAATCTCTACTTTTTTTGTTCAAATTCATCATTTTAGTTGAAAATTCGTCACCTCATTATTATTAATAAGAATTTGTCTTTTTTTACATAAAATTAATCTTCTTGGTTGAAAATTCAACTGTTTGATTAAAAATTGATGTATTTTGTTGAAAATTTGTATTTTTTGGCAACAAAAAATAATCTTCTTTGTTGAAAAGTAACTTTCTTATTGAAACCTCAACTTTTTTTATAAAAAATGTATCTCATTATTATTAATAAAAATTCGTCTTTATGGTATAAAATAAATCTTCTTGGTTGAAAATTCAATTATTTGGTTAAACATTTATATATTATGTTGAAAATTTGTATTTTTTTGGCAGAAAAATTAATCTTCTTTGTTAAAAAGTAACTTTTTTATTGAAATTTCAACTTTTTTGGTTAAAATTCATCATTTTAGTTGAAAATTCGTCTCTTTATTATTATTAATGAAACTTCGTCTTTTCTGTGAGAAAAATTAATCTTCTCTCTTGAAAAGTAACTTTTTTATTGAAATCTCAACATTTTTGGTGAAAATTCGTCTCTTTATTATTATTAATAAGAATTCGTATTTTTTGGTATAAAATAAATCTTCTTGGTTGTAAATTCGTCTATTTGGTTAAAAATTGATGTATTTTATTATAAATTTGTATTTTTTGGCAGTAAAATTAATCTTCTTTGTTGAAAAGTAACTTTTTTATTGAAATCTCAACTTTTTTGGTGAAAATTCGTCTCTTTATTATTATTAATAAGAATTCGTCTTTTTTGGTATAAAATAAATCTTCTTGGTTGAAAATTCAACAATTTGATTAAAAATTGATGTATTTTGTTGAAAATTCGTATTTTTTTGGCAGAAATATTAATCTTCTTACATTTTATTCAATTTCTGGTTAATTTTTTTTTAATTCAAATATTGCAGGAAAAAATATAATCCAAAATAAAGTTAGATCAAATTTTTTTGTTTTTTTGTTCATTCATTATTGCATTAAAATTCCAGATGCTACGTAATCTTGAATTAAATCCTAAAGTATTAAAAATCTGATAAAGTTTGTTATAATGTGAATTATCCACATAATTAATTATATATAAAGTGAAATTTTTTTATCAGAAATAGGAAATTAGATTCTGAATTATGAATAAGCTCGTCAATTTTCTTAAAATGGATAAAAAGTTTTTCAATTTTTGTTCTCTCATTAAAAAAAAAATCCTTGTTTTTTACTTTTGTAGAAAATTTTTCTTTTTTTTACTTTCGTAGAAATTTTTTTTTTTTTTTTTTGCTTTTGTAGAAAATTACATTTTATTCGATTTCTGGTTGCTTTTTTAAATTAAAATATTGCAGGAAAAAAAAATAATCCAAAATAAAGTTGTATCAAATTTTGTTGATGGATTTTTTTTTCTTAATTCATTATTGCATTAAAATTCTAGATTCTACGTAATCTTGAATTATATCCTAAAGTATTAAAAATCTGATAAAGTTTGTTATTCGTGAATTATCCACATAATTAATTATATGTAAAGTGAATTTTTTTTATCAGAAATAGGAAATTAGATTCTGAATTATCAATCAAATCTTCAATCTTCTTAAAATGGATACAAAGTTTTCAAATGTTTGTTTTCTCATTTTTTCGAAAAAAAATTTCATTTTTTTTTACTTCTGCAGAAAATTAATTTTTTACTTTTGTAGCAATTTTTTTTTCTTCTACTTTTGTGGAAAATTAATTCTTTTCACTTTCGTAGAAAATTAATTTTTGTTCTTTAATTTTGTAGAAAATTAATTTTTTTACTTTAGTAGAAAATTACATTTTATTCAATTTCTGGTTAATTTTTTTTTAATTCAAATATTGCAGGAAAAAATATAATCCAAAATAAAGTTTCTTCACAACCAACCCATGGAGCCAAGGACATCGCGGTCTACTTTGGGCTATCGGGAAGATCCGGGTATCAAGGCTGGATGTGGTATCGGAATACAATAGCAGTGCTGAGGGACGATCCACTAATTACGTAAGGTCATTTTTTTAAAATGTTAGCCTCGTTTTCTGCAGTTTTCCTCTCCCCTGACCAAACGTCCGGGCAAATACGTCGGATTCTGGCTAATAGTAATGTTTCAACCAAAGGATCAGGTTTCAATATAGAAGATTAATTCTACACCAGAAAAGATGAATTCTTAACAAAATATATACATTTTTAACCAAGTAGTTGAATTTTCAACCAAGAAGATTCATAGTTTGAATAATGAACGTAATGCCAACATAAATTTTAACTGATTGATTTTTTGTTTATATTTTCATCCCTTCTGAATTTTTCAACTAAATACTTGAATTTTTATACTAAAAAAGTTCAATTTTGATCAAAAATAGAGAAGTTCCGTAAATTTTCATTTAAGCGCATTAAATTTCAATAAAACAATGAATTTTCTAAAAAACAGTTTATTTTTGTACCGAATGTTGAATTTTTTCAATTAAAGAGATGATTCCTCAGCAAAATACAGATATTTCTCATCAGATTTTTTATCAAGATATTGCATTTCCGACGAAAAATATTTATTTTGCATCAGAAAAGACAAAGTTTCAATAAAACACATAGATTTTTAAACAAATAGCTAGTCCAAATTTTATTTGATTAATTTTTAGTTTATATTTTTCTCGTTTCTAAAAATTTGTAAGTATATAAGTTGTATTTTTTAAATAAAAAAGATTAAGATTTGGGCAAAAATAGAATTGTTAAATTTTCATTTGTGAGAATTAATTTTCAATGAAGAAAACGAATTTCTACAAAACAGTTTAATTTTGTACCCAATTGTTGAATTTTCAAGCCAAAAAGAGGGAATTTCAACAAAATAGTTGAATTTTCAACCCAAGAATATGAATTTTAAACAAAATTGTGAAATTTCTTGAAATATTTTTAAATCCCTTGAAATTCGATTTAATCAAAAAAAAAAATTCTTTAGAAATCCCTTAAAATCAAATCTCTTGAAATTTTTTAAATCTCTTAAAATTCTTTTAAAACTGTTGAAATAACTTGAAATCTTAAAATTCCTTAAATTTTTTTCACTATAAAATTATTTAAATCTTTGTAAATCGTCAAATCCACTAAAATAAGTAGAAATCACTTGAAATTTCTTGAATATAAATTAAATTACACTTATTTATTAAAGTTCTCTAAAAAAAAGTATTAAAATCCCTTGAAATTCGATTTAATTTTTTTTTTAAATAAAATTCTCTAGAAATTCCTTAAAATCAAACTTAATATCTTTTGAAATCTGATGAAATTCATTGAAATCCCTTGAAATTTCTTAAATCTCTTAAAATTCTTTTAAAATTGTTAAATTAACTTAAAATCTTTAAATTCCTTAAAAATTTGGTAAAATATGAAATTATTTAAATCTTTGAAAAACGCAAAATGCACTAAAATAAACAGAAATCACTTGAAATTCCTTGAATATAAATTAAATTACACTTATTTATTAAAGTTCTCTAAAAAAAAAATTAAAATCGCTAGAAATCTTTAAAATCCTTTGATATTCAATAAAATCCTCTAAATCTTGTAAAATTTCTTGAAATATCTTAAAATCCCTTGAAATTCGATTCAATTAAAAAAGAAAATAAAATTCTCTAGAAATCCCTTAAAATCAAACTTAATATCTTTAGAAATCTTATGAAATTCATTGAAATCCCTTGAATTTTTTTAAAACTCTTGAAATTTTTTAAATCTCTTAAAATTCTTTTAAAACTGTTAAATTAACTTAAAATCTTTAAATTCCTTAAAAATTTTTTAAATATGAAATTATTTAAATCTTTGGAAATCGTAAAATGCACTAAAATAAACAGAAATCACTTGAAATTCCTTGAATATAAATTAAATTACACTTATTTATTAAAGTTCTCTTTGTTTGAAAATTAATTTTTTTAACTGAAAATTTAAATATTCTATTTTCGGTTCATAATTCAACTGCTAAATTTTTCACTGAGAATTCATTTTTTTGGTAGAAAATTCATCTTCTCGATTAAAAATTTAGCAGCTTGATTTAAAATTAAATTATTATGTTAAACATTTATTTTACTAGTTAAAGATCCATCGCTGTGTTTGAAAATTTACCCATTTTGAAAATTAATTTTTTTAACTGAAAATTTAAGTATTCTATTTATGGTTGAAAATTCAACTATTAAATTTTTCATTGAGAATTCATTTTTTTTGTAGAAAATTCATTTTCTTGATTAAAAATTCAACTGCTTGGATGAAAATTGAACTATTATGTTAACAATTGATTTTATTAGTTGAAGATCCATCTCTTTGTTCAAAAATTTAACCATTTTGTTGAAAATTCGTTTTTTTCCTCGTTAAAAATTAATTTCTTTAACAGAAAATTTAACTATTGTTGAAAATTGTTGGAAATTCATCGTTTTTAGTTGAAAATTCAACAATTTCGTTGAAAATTTATGCATTTTTTTGCAAGTTCATCTTTAATGGTAGAAAATTAATCTTCTTGCTTGTTAATCCAACTACCTGGTTGAAAGTGGAATTGCTTTCTTAAAAAATTATTTTTTTAGTTGAAGATCCATCTCTTCAATCGAAAATTCAACTATTTTGTTGTAAATTCGATTTTTTGGTTGAAAATTAATTTTTACAACTGCAACAATCCCTTTTTTGTTGAAAATTAACTTTTTTGTAGAAAAATGATATTTTCTGGTTAAAAATTTCACTGTCTTGTAGAAATTGGAAATTTTTGCTTAAAAATTCCACTATTTTGTTGAATATTCGTCTTTTGGGTTGAAAATTCTATTATATTCGTAGAAAATTCAAATATTTGGTTGGAAATTTACTTTTTGGTTGAAAATTAATATTTTCGGGCTGAAAATTCAACTGTTTTCTAGAAAATTTGCGAAATTTTACTTGCCGAAAAAATATTTTTTGGTTGAAAAATCAACGATTGAAAATTTGACTTTTCGGATGAATTCTACTTTTTTTTAAATTAAAATCTTTTTTGCCTGAAAATTCAACTATGTGGTTTGAAATTTATGTATTTTATTGAGAATTTGTTTTTTTAGTAGAAAAGGTATATCATTAGTTGGAAACTTCATCTTGTTGGTGAAAAATTCAACTGTTTTGTTGAAAATTCGTATTTTATGGTTGAAAATTTCACTTTTTTCTAAAAAATTCGTCCTTTTCGGTTAAAAAATCAACGATTTCATCAAAAATTAAAAAATTAAAAGAAGTTTTTTTTTGGTTGAAGATTCATCTGCTTGATTTCAAATTTACCTAATTTGTTGAAAATTGTTTTTTTTTGTAAAAAATGAATCTTCTTCGTTAAAAGTTTATCTTTTTGTTCGGAAATTCAAAATTTTGGTTAATTTTGACTTGATATAACTATTTGATTGAAAATTACTTCTTTGGTTGAAAATTGCACTATTTTGGTAGAAAATTCGTCTTTTTAGTAGAAAACTGATCTTTTTGGTTGAAAATTCTTCTCTTTGGTTAACAATTTAAATATTTTATTATGAAATCGCTATTTTTGAATCAAAATTAAATTTTAAAGTTAAAATCTTTTTTTTTCCAGTAGAAACTTCATTTATTTAGTAGGAAAATTCATCTATCTTATTAAAAAATAAATCTTCATCGAAAATTCATTTTTTTTTGTAGAAAACCAACTATTAGGTTAAAAATAAATTTTCAAGGTTGAAGATTGATAATTTTATTTGAAAATTCATTTTTTTTAATTAGAAAGTTAACTTATTTGTTACAAATTAGTTTATTTTGTTGAAAGTGCGTTTTTTGGATTAAAAATTTAATTATTTTGGTAGAAAATTCATAGTTTTTAGTTGAAAATTCAACTTTTTTGTAAATTTTTTTTTTTATGCTTTAGGATTCAACTATTTTGTTTAAAAAAATCGTATTTTTAAATTTAAATAACGCTAGAAATAAATTTTTGGATTTTGAACCCCCCAAAAAAGAAACAATTTCTAATAAAACTGTGGAATTTTTATCTGGAAAAGATACGTTTTCAATGAAAAAGTTTATTTTCAATCAAATCATTAAATTTTTTACGAAATAATTTTTGAAAATACAAAATATTGATTAACTTTTTTCAAAAATATTTGCAGCTGTACCGCAGTCGCAAAATTGATAGTTTTTCAATTTGCTTCTTTTTTCCGAAAAAATTTAGTTTCCAATGAAACTATTCAAAAATCTCTAAAAAATGTATGCGAATAATTAAGAATAAAAAAAATGAAATGTCGAATTTCTATTTATTTGTTAGAGGCCTTTGAAAACTTAAATTTGAGCTTTAATTATATTCTAAAATCTGAGAACAAGGAAATAAGTATTATTATCAGATAATTTTTAAAATTTAATAAATCTTACTTTCCTAAGTTACTCAAAAAAGTTTAGAAAATTATTTGGAAATTTCAGATATATGTTGGAAAAAATGTAGAAATTTTGCAAAAAACATTGTTATGTTACAGCATTTTATAAAAATTGTCTAGACAATTCATTGTAGAAAATTCATTACTTTAGTTGAAAGTTTAATTATTTCGTTGAAAGCTCATTGTATTTACTTTAAAAATTTAGTTAGAAGTTTATTTATATTTGAAAATTAGTTTCTTGTTAATTAAAATTTACTTTTTGAACTCAAAATTTGACCATTATATTTTTATTTACAAAATTTAGTTTGATGGCCGTTCAATGTTTTTGGTTGAAAATTCATCTGCTTGGTTGAAACTTTAAATTTTTAAACATTTTTTTTTGTTAGAAATTAATATCTCTTACTGGAAATTAGATTATTCTACTTGTTGTTGAAACTTTATCTTTTTTAGTGGAACATTTGCCGTTTTTTGGTAGAAAATTCATTTTCTGTATTCAAAATTCTACTATTTGGTTAAAAATTTATTTTTCTCATTGGAGAAGTTAAAAATTTGATTATTTGGTTGAAAATTCAAATATTTTTTTTAATATATTTATTTATAAATTCAAATATTTTGGTTAAAAATTCATAATTTTTGGTTCAAAATTAACTTTTTGTGAAAAATTCATATTTTGGTCTTGAAAATTCTTCTTTTTGGTTTAAAATTGATCTGCTTGGTTGAACTTTGTTAAAAAATCATTTTTTTTAAGATTCATCATTTTAGTTAAAAATTCGTCTTTTTCGTTACAAATTCAACTAATTAAGTTTAATTTTTTTTTTTGAAAATTGAACTATTTTGTTGGAAATTTTACAGTATTTTACACTATTTTTGATCTCTGAAGTAAGTCTGAAGCCAGTGTCCAGAAAACCCGTTTTTGCTTCACTATGCGATGAAACCCCTAGGAGTCTAGCCGTCCGGGGTTCGAATCCCACCGTGTCGGTTTATTAAAAGTGTTTTTTTTTTTTTTTTTTGTATTGACATAAATCTCCAGGGTG
>JAABKJ010075445.1:225142713-225252946 GCA_011634705.1 Andricus grossulariae
AGAGACTGCTTAATTTCTTTTTAAATTTGAAAAATATTTCTTAATAAAAAATTCAACTCTTCTTGAAAAATCATCATTTTTGTTTGAATTCAACTGTTTTTGATAAAGTTTTTTAATATTTACGTTGAAAAATCAATTACTACATTTTTCGTTCAGAATTTATCTTTTTTGGTACGAAAATTTAATTACTTGATTAGAAGTTAAACTCATTTGTTAAAATAAATTTTTTGTCTTTGAAGATTAATAAGTTTAATTGAAAATTCATTTTTTTTTCTCGAAAAATGAGCTATTTGGCGAGAATATGGTTCTTCTATGGCTGAAGATTAATTTTGTAAAAATTGAAAATGAAACTATTGCAGTTGAATATTTCATCAATTTAGTAAAAATTCATCACTTTCATTGGACATTAAATTTTTTAACTCAAAATTTAACTATTCAATTTTTGGTTGAAAAATTATCCTTTTTAATCGAAAATTCACCTTTTTTGGTAGAAATTAATCTATTTAATAGCAACTTTATTTATTTCGTTCGAAAAGAATTAAAAAAAAAAAACAGGAAAAATATGAACAATTTTTAAAGATTAGAAGGTTCTGAAGATCTGAAAAGATTAAAGAAAAAATTTTATTACGATAAAGCAAACTGTTTCAATTTGGTCAGATCAAAAAATAAATAATCGAATAAATTCAAGAAATATTTAGAAGAATTGAAGGGATTCAAAAAGAATTTTTACCTTTTAAAGATTTTTAGAAATTGAGGTTTTTAAAGATTTCAAACCAAAAAAAAAAAAAACTTTAGAAGCTTTAAAAGAATTTCGAGATGCTTCAAGAAAATAAACAAATTTTTCCTAATATTTTGTAAAATCTTATCAAATAAAGAAAATTTCTTCAAAATCTTCTAGATTCTTTTATGATACCTCTGAAATATTCAAAAATCTTTTTTAATTTTCTCAAGAATCTTATAAAAATATTATTTATATAAATTTAAAAAACTAATAACACTTATTTGTTTGTTGTCATTATATAGAATTTAATTTTAGCTCGAGTGTGACTGTTCAAAAATTTTTAACAAATAAATAGTTATTTGAAATTATTATATTATTATTAATATTATTTTGTATTCTTTATGGTATTGAAAAAAAGTTTTAAATTGCTGAATTTCAATTAGTACTTAAATTAAGTAACTTCAATATTTGTTTGACTAAAAAAAAATTCGAAAAAGCATCCAGTGTTACATACAAATATTGTTTCATTTATTTTTAGACAATACTTCATCCTAAAAAACATTTTTAAATTTTTAGAAAACGACTATTATGTTTATAAACATAATAGTAATGAGGTTTCAAGTATTTTTTAACTTATATTGATTTGTTTAAATATTTAATATTTCTTCAAACTCTGCCTTAATAACCTTATAATCTCCGAACACTAACCCACGTACCCTCACTGTCCCGAACCAGGCTTTGCTACCAGCATATATTGTTTTTATTTTTTTACCTTGTCAAACGCCCGTTGATCAGCTCAGCGACACTGGCGCGGGTACCGTGCATCTTCCAGTTACCAGCTACCATAGTGCGACGCATGCTGTACCCCGTCGGTCAAAGTGGGCGCAGATGTTACCCAACCACATCATCACTGGCAAGCCGAATTCAGGCGCAAACTTCAGTTACCAGTTTTGCCAGGTCTTCGGCATGGCCACGAACCTGTGTTTCGTCCTCACCTTCGACCATCACGCGCACCAGCGGCTCTGTGCCGGACTTGCGCAGCAATACCCGCCCGCGCCCCGCCATTGCCTGGGTCACGCGCTCGCAAGCCTCTTTGACAGCAGGATGCTCGATGGGGTTTTCACCACCGGCAAAACGCACATTGAGCAGCACTTGCGGACATTTGCGCAGGGCTTGGCGCCTGGGCCAGGCTCTCTTCGCGGCGACGCAGGGCCAACAGCACCTGTAGCGCGGCGATGATAGCGTCACCCGTGGTGGTGTGCTGGAAGCAGACCACATGCCCGGAATTCTCACCGCCAACCAACCAGTTACGCTCCAGCAGTTCGGCGATCACATAGCGGTCACCGACATTGGCGCGAATAAAGGGAATCCCCAGTTCTGCCAACGCCAACTCCAGCCCCAGATTACTCATCAGGGTGCCGACCACGCCACCTTGCAACTTGTTACGCTCGTGCAGGTCACGGGCAATGATGAACAACAGGTCATCACCATCCACGATCATGCCGGTATGGTCCACCATCAGCACGCGGTCGCCATCGCCATCAAAAGCGATGCCCAGGTCTGCATGCTCAGCCAGCACTGCAGCCTGCAGCTGCTCCATGTGGGTGGAACCGCAGTTGTCGTTGATGTTCAAGCCGTTGGGCTGAGCCGACAGCACGCTGACCTGTGCGCCCAACTCCTTGAAGACGCTCGGCGCCACCTTGTAGGTCGCCCCATGGGCGCAATCGACAACAATCTTCAAGCCTGCGAAATTGGTGCTGCTCGGAACGCTGCTTTTACAGAATTCGATAGGAAGTTTGGTTGAGAATTGAAATTGAACATACCTGGATGTTTTTATAAGGGTCTCCTCGTACTAAAAATTAATCCTGGTTGTCCAGGTATTAAAAATACATCTTCCCCGAGGATGTTTGGTTGAGAAAAGAAATTGGACATACCTGGATGTTTTTATAAGGGTCTCGTCATACTAAAAATTAATCCTGGCTGTCCAGGTATGAAAAATGCAACTTCCCCGAGGAAGTTTGGTTGATAATTGAAATTCAACATACCAGGATGTTTTTCTAAGGGTCTCATCGTACTAATAAATTAATCCTGGTTGTCCAGGTATTAAAAATACATCTTCCCCGAGAAGGTTTGGTTGAGAATTGAAATTGAACAGACGTGGATGTTTTCATAAGGGTCTCGTCGTACTAAAAAGTAATCCTGCTTGTCCAGGTATTAAAAATACATCTTGCTTGAGGCAGTTTGGTTGAGAATTGAAATTGAACATACCTGGATGTTTTTATAAGGGTCTCGTCGTACTAAAAATTACACCTGGTTGTCCAGGTATTAAAAATACATCTTCCGCGAGGAAGTTTGGTTGAGAATAGAAATTGAACATACCTTGATGTTTTTATAAGGGTCTCGTCGTAATAAAAATTAATCCTGGTTATCCAGGTATTAAAAATTCATCTTCCCCGAGGAAGTTTGGTTGAAAATTGAAATTGAACATACCTAGACATTTTTATAAGGGACTCGTAGTACTGAAAATTAATCCTGGTTGTCCAGGTATTAAAAATACATCTTCCCCGCGGAAGTTTGGTTGATAATTGAAATTGGGCATACCTGGGTGTTTTTATGAGGGTTTTCTCGTACTAAAAATTAAACCTGGTTGTCCAGGTATTAAAAATACATCTTCCCTTAGGAAGTTTGGTTGAGAATTGAAATTGAACATACCTGGATGTTTTTATAAGGGTCTCCTCGTACTAAAAATTAATCCTGGTTGTCCAGGTATTAAAAATACATCTTCCCCGAGGAACATTCTCATCTGGTCTATAATTGGTAGAATAAAAAAAGAAGATTTTTGGCGTTTTTCTTTTTTCAAATATCGACAATCAAACTTGTCATTTTTAACATTTCATGTCTGCATACTATGAGGGTGGTTTTTTGAGGGTCTTTCCGAACATTCTCACCCACTCTATAATTCGTGGTATAAAAGAAGAGGATTTTTGACGTTCTTAAATTTTCAAATATCGACAATCAAACTTGTCATTTTCAACATTTTAAGTCTGCATACCATAAGGGTGATTTATAGGGGAATTGCCGAACATTCTCATCTGGTCTATAATTGTTAGGATAAAAAAGGGAGATTTTTGGCGTTTTTCTTTCTTCAAATATCGATAATCAAACTTGTCATTTTTAAAATTTTAGTTCTGCATACCAGAAGGGTGATTTGTAGGGGAATTGCCAAACATTCTCATCTGGTCTATAATTGGTAGGATAAAAAAGAAAGATTTTTGGCGTTTTTCTTTTTTCACATATATACAATCAAACTTGTCATTTTTAACATTATAGTGCTGCATCCTACAAGGGTGGGTTTTCGGGGTATAGCCGTACATTCTCATCTGGTCTGTAATTGGTAGGATAAGAAAAAAAGATTTTTGGCGGGTTTCTTTCTTCAAATATCGACAATCAAACTTGTCATTTTCAACATTTTATGTCTGCATACCATAAGGGTGGTTTTTAGGGGGATTGCCGAACATGCTCATCTGGTCTATAAATGGTAGGATAAAAAAAGAAGATTTTTGACGTTTTTCTTTCACATATATACAATCAAACTTTTCATTTTTAACATTTTAGGTCTGCATACTATAAGGGTGGTTTTTCGGGGTAGTGCCGTACATTCTCATCTGGTCTATAATTGGTAGGATAAAAAAAGAAGATTTTTGGCGTTTTTCTTTTTTCAAATACCGACAATCAATTTTGTTATTTTTAACATATTAGGTCTGCATACCATAAGGGTGATTTGTAGGGGAATCGCCCTTCTTCCACTAGAAGTTCTTGATACAATCTGGTCCAGCACCGGAGAAGTTCTTTGTGCCTCTAAGTGCTTTTTTCAACTCTTCGGCAGTGATTGATAGACATTCCTCCTCAGATTTTATGAGGTTGCCGCAAAATTCCTTGAAGCGGATGATATTGTCAGTATCTTCTTTCAACTTTACTGTCTTCGGGATCTTGTATACTTCTCTCCAAAAAGAATCTACCTCGTTGGGCTTGGGCGGATTTTTGACAGAAACAGGGTGTTTACCAAAGAGGCCAGGTGGTTCAGCGAGAAACTTTTGATTTTCACTGATCCACCTTTCCATCTTCTGTATTCTCCTCCTTGCGTCAGATAACAGCCGTATTTTATCAACAATGTGCTGCTTGATTATCAGCAGCTTTGACTTGTTCAATGTGTGATTCTAGATCCTTAGTTCTTGGGCGAACTTTTGAACCTTTTCCGTGAACGGCCTATCAGATGTCATGTAGTCCATCACACATTGAACACGGGACGCATTCTGTCTTGCCCATCCAATCTTCTTGTTCGGTTGATGCAATCGTCTTTTGGTCTTTTGATCCATCGTCGGTTTGAGCCTTCGATATGAATCAGCCAAAGATCTCGCAGCACCATAAAGTGAGCAATTGATGATCCAGAGCTCGAACTCTTGCGAGATTTCTCCACAGAGGAAGGTGACCATTTCGGCCAAATCTTGGGGCTTAGGAGGAACTTGCATGTTGATGTTTCTTTTTGTCCTGAAATCGTGATCATCTCTCAGAAGGAGCCTGCTTTCCGCGGTTGGTATTAATGTCGCCTCCTCATCTTCAGCTGCAGCTTGATCAAGCGATGGTTGGGAAAGCGCTCCGCGTATCTATCCATTTTTCGAGAGGTAGGCACGTTGATTTCGCAAGGATTGAAGCGAAACGTGCTAAAGCTCCGGGTGTTTTTGGCACCACAGAGTATGCATACGTGCCATAAAGCCTCGGTGAACAGGGATAATGCTGGCATGGTCTGTCCAATGGGAAGCCGAAAGGTTTTCCGTCGTAGAAATATTTGCCAATCAATGGCAGATCGTAGAGTTTGCCTTCTTCGAATGGATAGACGTAGAAGAAGAATCTGTACTGCATACCCTCTGGTTTACCCTTAGGCAGGAGAAGACGGTCTGGGAAGCCAAACAATTTCTCTTTGTAGGTGAAGGGTTCGTTTCCTTCAACAGCCTTGAAAATCTTCTTGTAGTAGGTCTCGTATGATGTAACGTCACCCATCGTGTAGGCGGATTCCGTGCTGCGGCGTTCGATGGTGTTTATTCCAGTTTTTACTGTAATCAAAAACAATTTGTTATAGTAATTGAAGGTGGGTTAATGACAATTTCAGAAGAAAATTTATTGTAAAAATTACATTTGGCTTCGAATTTGTCGAGCTCGACGAAGTTCATGTAGTTCTTGCGGAAGTAAGTGTCCTCATCGTACTGTTCTCCATAGTAAGCAGGTCCAAGGAAGATCTTGACCATGACCTTGGAGTCCTTGTCGCTATTGATGGCGAATCGGTAGGTGAATGGTTTATAGTTTAGACATTGTTGTCTAACCTTCAAGTTAAAGTTGTGTCCTTCCTTGAATGACTCCACAGTGACGGCGTTGTTGATGCATGCGTCACAGTTGTCGAAGTACGTGACGAGTTTGTCTACATGGACGGATTCGATCTTGCAGCCAGAGTAGACCAATTCAGTCTGGGTGTATCGTTTCAAGTTCTCCTTGTAACTAAAGAAAAGAAGGTTTTCGTTTAGGAAAAGCGAACATTTGTCAGTAAATGACAACTTGGAACACATTGGACCAGTCATACCGTTGGAAGTAGTAGAGGATCTTGTCGTAGAGCCTGTAGAACATTGGGTCCCTCATGCTGGTACTGAAGGTCTGGAGAGATCCAGGAATGTACCATTTCTTGCAAGTGAATTCGCTGTTGTAGTCGAAGAAGTTCCTGGCCAAAATTTCGTAGGATCCGTAGTATTTGTAGTTAGATAGTAGCTTTTATCTACTTCTTTCGATTCTAAGTTTTTCAGTATCTTTTTTAGGGTTTACCTGCGAATCGGGAAGAAGTCAGGGAATTATTTTGATGAAAGAAAATGAGAGAAAAGTCCGGAATTTAAAAAAAAATTTCAAAAGTCAGGGTATTTCTTTAAGAGGCGCTTCAAGCAAATGTCAAGAATAATCAGGGCTGCTACACAGTCACTTTTGGTCAATTTTTCTCAAATCACTTTTTAGTCATTTCTTAAAATAAAAATATAACTTTAGTCACTCATCTTCCAATTCATTAACTCATGTTTCCAAAAAGATTTCTATTTGAAATATTTTAGGGTATTTTAAAAGATTCCAAGGCAGTGTTAATATATTTAAATAATTGGAGGGTATTCAAAAGGATTTAAATGATCTTATTCAAAGTAATTTTATAAATTTCAATTTCCAAGTGCTATACAAAGTTACAAGGGATTTTGAAGGGTTTTAAATATTTAGGGTATATTATAAAACATTCCAAGGCATTTTCGAGGATCTTTCAAGGATTTAAAGGATTCTAAGAGAGTTCAAATGCTCTTGAAGTACTGTAACAAATTTTCCAGGAATTCAGGAAATGCCAAATTTCATGTAATTTAACGGAATTTCATAATATTGTAATGGATTTCAATGCATTCGTTTACAAGAATTGAGGGTTTTTGTAGGATTTCAAAGATTTTGAGATTTTTGAAAAATTCCAAGGTACATATTTCAAGCTAATCTCGATAAAAAAGCTAGTTGAAAAATTTTTTTACCCAAAAATTACTGTAAAACTTAATAAATAAAAGGTGCTACCATTAAAGGGAACTTTCGTTTACAATAATCACGAGATACCCATATGATATAACATTTTATAAACAATTAGTGGAATTTACGGTTTATCTCCTTTCTTTGAAAAAAATTTCCTTCTTCACCTGAAGTTGAAATGAACTGAAAATTGAACTTAAGTGAAAATATGAAATTAATTTCGAAATTTCTGAAAAAACGTCTTTCTCCTTCGGTCCAGTAGGAATCGAACCTGAAGTCATTCGGCAATCGGAAGCTTAATTATATTCTAGAAGCTTTATGATATTCTTTGAGCTTTCTGATATTCTGGGAGCTTAATGATATTCTAGAAGCTGTATGGTATTTTAGAAGCTTTATGATATTCTAGAAGCTTTATGATATTCTAGAAGTTTTATGATATTCTAGAAGCTTCATGATATTATAAAAGCTTTATGATATTCTAGAAGCTTTATGATATTCTGGAAGCTTTATGATATTCTAGAAGCTTTATGATATTCTAGAATCTTTATGGTATTATGAACGCTTTATAATATTCTAGAAGCTTTATGATGTTGTAGAAGCTTTGTGACATTCTAGAAGCTTTATGATATTCTAGAAGCTTTATTATGTTCTTGAAGCTTTATGATATTCTAGAAGCTTCATGATATTCTAAAAGCTTTATGATATTCTAGGAGCTTTATGATATTCTAGAAGCTTTATGATATTCTGGAAGCTTTATGATATTCTAGAAGCTTTATGGTATTGTGGACGCTTGATAATATTCTAAAAGCTTTATGATATTATAGAAGCTTTATGACACTCTGGAAGCTTTATGATATTCTAGAAGCTTTATTATGTTCTAGAAGCTTTATGATATTCTAAAAGCTTTATGATTTTCTAGAAGCTTTACGATATTCTAGTAGCTTTATGATATTGTAGACGCTTTATGATATTGTGGACGCTTTATGATATTCTAGAAGCTTTATGATGTTCTAGAAGCTTTATGATGTTCTAGAAGTTTTCTGATATTCTAGAAGCTTTATGATATTCTAGAAGCTTTATAATATTCTAGAAGCTTTTTGATATTCTAAAAGCTTTATGATATTCTAGGAGCTTTATGATATTCTAGAAGCTTTATGATATTTTAGAAGCTTTATGATATTTTAGAAGCTTTATGATATTCTAGAAGCTTTATGGTATGGTGGACGCTCAATTGATGGTCCAGAGGTCGGACTCTTGCGAGATTTCTCCACGGAGGGAGGCATCCATTTCAGCCAGATCTTGGGGTTTAGGAGGAACTTGCACGTTAATGTTCCTTCTTGTCCTGAAATCGTGATCACATCTCAGAAGGTGCCTGCTTTCCGCGGTTGGTATAAATGTCGCTTCCTCATTTTCGGCTGCAGCTTGATCAAGCAGCGGTTGGGGAAGCGCTCCGCGTACACATCCATTTTTCCAGAGGTGGGCACGTTGATTTCGCAAGGATTCAAGCGAAACGAGCTCCGGGTGTTTTTGGCACCACAGGGTATGCATACGTGCCATAAAGCCTCGAGGAACAGGGATAATGCCGGCATCGTAGCAGTCTAGCAAGTAATCCTCGAGTTGATTCGTCCACTCAATGTGGGCATTTCGCCGGTTCGTCGTCGTGTTTCCATCTAAATTATTTTCAGTACGCCGAACTCTAGGATGATCGGCATTGTTTGCCGACTCATTTCCGGGTGCTCTGCGCGTGCCATAATTTTGAACCGCATCTACAAGTTTTTGGTGTTTTGGTGGTGCCATTGTTGTTCGCACGAGCAGCTAGGGAGAGGATTGGTCCATCCTTGTAGAGCCCCGCGTGCAAGGATAAGGCTGCATACTCTGAGAGGCGGCCCGGTGTCCCAGAGTTACCGTTTAAGACACCTCACCCAACTGCCATTCAGCCTTCGGCACGGTTGCTACGCCTCCGCTTAGGGGTTATTCCTTCGGGACCATCCGTGGACAATTCTCCGCGACTGCTTATTAATTATTGTAACCATATTCAGCAGAAACCCTTGGTACAGGGTCCCTCTATCCGCGACCAGAGGACGCGTTCAGTTGTTTTATCATAGGCCCGTCAGTTCTATTCCAAAGGAATAGCAACAGAAATGTATATATATATTCTTCGGTTTCGGTTTCTATTCCTTTCGAATAGAACTGAAGGGCCTATGACAAAGCCACCGAACGCGTCCTCGGGTTTCTTCGTTTTCTAAAACGGACATTGGAATGTATCTATAGAAAGGCATCCATTCTGTTAAGAGTCCTAGGTTTAGGGCGAGCTGTTGATGTACAATTCTCGATATATCATTATGCCTGTGCGTATATTCTCTTTGAGCCATTAGGCGACAACCATCAGTTATGTGCTCAACGGATTCGTTGTTATCTAGACATAATCGGCACTGGTCAACCACGTCTTAATGTAGAACGTGTTTGCGATAATTTCTGGTGCTGACAACCCTGTCCTGTATCGCAATAAGTAATCCTTCCGTTTCTGGATACAGGACGCCCTTTCTCAGCCAAATATTGGATGCCACACTATCTACTTCATGTTGATCAAACGTTTTGGGGTGCTTGCCACGGATATTTTCTTATTATATGCGAGAAGATTTAGGCTCCAGAAGCTACCATCATGGTTCCTTGAAGCAACCAATCCCGACGCAACTGGAACATGTACGTCATCCACTTCTGCTCCTTCTGTCCTAGAAGGTGAGCAAGAGCGGAAAATTTACGCGAGAAAAGATCGTTCAACACTGTTCCTTGGAGTCATGTCTCTAGCCGCGGATGACATTACGCAGCAGACGGGACAGTTGGAGATGAAAATTTCACCCCTGGATACTTTTTTAGAGCTACCAATCTTTGTCGAATGTTATGAGGAACAGTGTTGTCGGATCAGATGAAGTGATCCCAGAAGAACAGCCTTTTTTATCCGGTTCGCGATGAAGTGAGCCTGACGCTGGCAAGCCGGAATCTTGTTGAGTTAACCAAGATATGAAGCTTTCATACCTCCAAGACAGCGTATTATGAGAACTACAAGATGGAATTTGTAGCCTCGGTATAGCCTGCTTAGCTCGAAAAGAAGTGCTTGATATATTGCCCGTTTTTCTTCCTCCTTTGCCGTGATATTGTCATCGGCTGGTGCCGAGAATTCAATCACGTAAATGATCTTGGTTTTCAGATCCTGGAGGACAATATCAGGCTTCGTAATCAATGACAAGCACCAACTGGGTGGATAAGAGAACTCCTTCATCTGGGCATCCTCTTGAAATTCTGGCCTTCACTTTATTACGATGTAGTGAAGTACGTATCGTTCTGCTCTTCAATATGAAATAAATGCCCCAGTTCAACGTTTTCTTCACTCCGCGTGTTTCAGCGTAACCGTACACGGGTTTAATTGGGGTGTATTACACATTGTATTAATAATACTGGAGGTGAACAGTGAGCGTCTACGGTAGATCTGCCTTTTTGAGAAGCAAATTGATTCCAACGGAGAGGTTTCTCCGTTAGGATTTCCTCTTTTAAGTAAAGGTCCAGTAATTTTTTTAGTGTTTCCAGCATGAATGAGGTCAAGCTTAACGGTCTGAAGAATTTTGGCCCACAGTAGGTATGCTTACTCGGCTTTAAAATGAAGATTGCCTCAACCTTTCTCCATGTTATCGAGGTGTAGTTCATTGCTGAGCATGCCCAAAATATTCTGTGCAATGGGCCCGTCAAGGACTGAAATCCTTTTGAAATTAATGCAGGCAATATTTTATAATCACCTGCACCTTTAAAAAATTTCAAATTGTTTACCTACTCCCATTCTGTCTCTAAAAATTGGTCCGGCTGAGGGGTATGACTCATGGACCTCCAAAGGCAACATTAAAGCCATCAGTTGACATTATGAGTTACCCCTCAAGGTTCTATGAAGTCCAACAGTGTCAGCTGTATTCCAGTGTCTTCATAACGTGGAATTTTTCGGCCCCGACCACTTCCCCGTCTGGAAGTAATAGATGGAAACGTAGCGTGTCGGTGTGTCGGCTCTGCTACGCGATGCGTCAGCCAGGTTCGTGTTAAGCCTAAAATACACGAGGCACGGCACGAAGCTGAGCTCGCCCGAGGCCCGGCTTCACGATTTGGTTTCGTCGCTTATTAGGAGCTTTGAATTGATTTATGTTTCCATAAATTGTCACCTTGAAGAAAGACTTCGTGTACATGTGATAATGAAGTCTGAGATGCATAGAGAGATTGATGCCTCTTTGGAAAACTAGATTTACTATCTCATCTGGAAATCATCGTGTGACAACGGAGAACGTCACCTTCAAGATATGCGTCTTTCAGGGCGATACCATGAGCCCTTCGCTTTTTTGCATCACAATTCTGCCTCTATCTCTCGCACTACAAAATTCTTCCGGATACCTCTGTGGCGACACTAGCCAGCGCGAGCATAAGGTCACCCATGTATTTTATATGGATGACCTGAAGATCTATGCCTCTCGTAAAGGCAAACTTCAAACCTCCTAATGCATTTTTCCCGCAAGTATCTCAGCATTTTCTTGACACGCAGGGTTTTTTTCAGGCTATTAACCAGTGAAACCTTGGCACTAAAAAAGCGCCGATGATCAGGACGATTAGCTTAATAGAATGTTCCTGTTATAACCGCCGCAACTCCCTTATAAGGTCTTTATACCTCTCTTTCTTTTCCTTCTCCTTGGCTATGACGTTTTTGTCTGCTGGTGTCGAAAATTCGATAACGAACATGGTTCGTTTCTCGAATTCAAGAAGAACTACGTCAGGCCTCGAGAGCGCAACAGAAACAATTGTCGAGAATAAGAAGTTCCAGTATATCCGACACATAAGTTGGACAACCAGATATTATGTGTCCTAGATGCTCGGGGTGTGCATGATACGCCCTGCAGCTATCAACGGGAATCTCTTGGCTCAGAATGTGGCGAAGATATGCCGGAGTGGAATTGAGACCGTCTTGACATGCCAAAATGAAGCCCTCCGTGCCCGACTCCAATCCAGGTGATTTCAGGAAAGCAGAGTACTTGAGATGGATAAGATTCGATGCATTTTGTTCATCCCTGATATTGAAGTCAAGGCCGAGTGTTTCAGCAGCCTCCTCCACTGCTTTATACAGAAACGCTCCTTTGCTCACTTCTTCGTGTTTCCTGACCATTTTAAGAAGAGGGTCTTGTCCATTTGCGACTATATGTGCTGTACCCAGAATAATTAATACGTTTTTCACCTCCTCGGTAGTGATAGGTGGGCATTCCTCCTCAGGTGTTATGAGGGCACTGCACAGTTCCTTGAAGCTATTTATATTCTTTGACTGTTCTTTCAGTGGATGCTGGACTTCGTAAACTTCTCTCCAAAATGTCAGTAGCTTTGACTTGCTGAGTGTGTGATGACAGACCCGCAGTTCGCGCGCGAACTGTTGAACCTTGGCAGTAAAAGACCTACCAAATGTTATGTAGTCAATTACACACTGAATGCGGAAAGCGTACTGCCTTGGCCAGCCTACCTTTGTTCTGAGTTGATGCATTCGTCTTTTCGTCTTATGATCAACCGTTGGTTTTGTTTTACGGTTTGCATCGGCTAAAGCTCTTGCTGCATTATACACAGTACAATTGATAGTCCAGAGGTCGGGTTTTTCGGAAAAGTCTACACGAAGCTCGTCATCCAGTTCAGCCAGATCTTTGGGCTTGAGAGAAACCTGAATGTAGATGTTTCTCCGGGTCCTGAAGCATTGCTCTTCCTCGATTGGATGCCTGCTCGCGGTTTATCATTGTCGCCTCTCTTTCTCTGTTGCCGGCTTGTTCTGGCTGCGGCTGAGTAGGCGCTCCGCTTAGATAACCCCTTTTCCGTAATTCCTCGGCACGGTTTCGCAAACGTTTTTGCGAAAAATGGGAGAGCTCTGGGTGTTTCGCGCACCACAGAGCATGCAGACGCGCCATGTAACCTTTTCGTTCAGGGACCATACTGGTATCATAGCACTCCAGCAGGTCGTCCCTGAGTCAATCCATCCACTTGAAAGTAACGAGATTCTGCTGTTCAATCACATTGACTCCACCTTGATTGGCTCCCCCAACTCTAGGATAGTCGGCATTATTGCCCGACCCATTGTCGGGAACCCTGCGCGTTCGATTGTTTTGAACGGCACTTACTACAACTATGTTTGGTGTTATCATTGTTGTTCCCACGAGCAGCTAGGGAAAAGGGTACGTCCATCCTTGAAGAGAAGCCCGCCTCAAAAATGGGTATAATTTTCAATATTCAATAAACAAAAGTGCCATTTTCGCATTATTCTTTGTGTATTTTGGCAGAAAGTAAACTTTCTTTTACGAAAACTAGCCTACTTGTAAATTGATAAAAAATCGCTCACATTTTGTCCATATAAAATGTGTAGCTTTTAACAACATTTATTTTGGAGAGAAGTGTGCATTGAAAATGGGTCTAATGTTTAACATTCAATAAACAAATGTGCCATTTTCGCATTATTCTTTGAGTATTTTCGCATATAAGAAACTGTTCTTTTCCTAAGCCTGCACAAATTGATCGAGTATAAATGGGAAAATTAGGTTATTATCAATTTTCAATATTTTCCTTATGTAGAGAGCTTAGTATTGTTTAATGTATCCGAAAATGCAATGACGCAATAATAATAGTGCTATAGTTTTTCAAGCATACAACCGTAAGCATAAGCTTAATTTCGCTGAAGTAGTGCCAGAGGTGAGTTGTGTTAGTGCCCAAACATTATCGACATTACAGTTTTCACAAAGATCGGTTAGAATTCGATTTTTCTTTTTATAATAAAGAATATGTATTTAAAAATGGATTAAAAATGTTTAAATATTTAGTACGAGGTTTTCGATTTATAGGTAAATAAAAATAATTATATATACGATCCACGAAATAAGAATAGACCGGTAGTGGCCACTGGCGGCAAATCCAGGAACTAAAAACTGGTTTTCCGCAGAATTTTTCTTCCTTTATTTTGCTTCAGTTTCAGCAAACTTTTGTTGAAATAAATGAATAAATCAATCTTTTTTCACGTGTATCATGTTTATTATTAGTTTCCACATGGCGGACTTCTCCTACTTTGAGCATTAAGAATTGTTAGAATTAGATAATCTAAGGTTTTGTTAATGAAGAAAAATTGTTTATTATATCATTAAGCCGTTTCCCTTTCGGGGTAGGCGTGAATTGCTCGGTTGGAAAGTAGTGATGTGTGGATAGGTTCAAACCATTAAAATCAATCGAGAATTCCCTCGAATTCAAAAAGAATAACAATTTCAAATTCAAATCACTATAAATGAATTAGAAAAATATTCGAAAGAAATTATAAAATTCAGTGCAACCATTAAATTAATCCCTGAAACCTGTCAAAAAGTCCTAAAAATGCCATCATTTTTATAAGAGGAAGAAAAAAGCTTTGAAACTTTCTTCAAGCCATTAAAATCAATTGTAAATTCCCTCGAATTAAAAAAGAATAAAAATTTCAAATTCAAATCACTATGAATTAATTAGAAAAACTTTCGACCATTATTATAAAATTCAATGAAAACCATTAAATTATTCTCTGGAACCTGTCAAAATGTCCTAAAAATGCCATCATTTTTATAAGAGGAAGAAAAAAGCTTTGAAACATCATTCAAACCATTAAAATCAATTGAGAATTCCCTCCAATTCAAAAAGAATAACAATTTCAAATTCGAATCACTATAAATTAATTTTTAAAATATTCGAACATTATTATAAAATTCATTGAAAACCATTAAATTAATCCCTGGAACCTGTCAAAAGGTCCTAAAAATGCCACGATTTCTATAAGAGGAAGAAAAAAGCTTTGAAACTTCCTTCGAACCATTAAAATCAATCGAGAATTTCCTGGAATTCAAAAAGAATAACAATAAAAAATCAAATCACTATAAATTAATTAGGAAAATATTCGAAAAAAATTATAAAATTCAGTGAGAAGCATTAAATTAATACCTGAAACCTGTCAAAATGTCCTAAAAATGCCATGATTTTTTCAAGAGGAAAAGAATAAAAACTTTGAAACTCCCTTCAAACTATTGAAATCAATCAAGAATTCCCTCGAATTCAAAAAGAATAACAAATTCAAATTCAAAACACTATAAATTAATGAGGAAGATGTTCGACTATTATTATAAAATTCAGTGAAAACCATTAAATTAATCCCTGGAACCTGTCAAAAAGTCCTAAAAATGCCATGATTTTTTTGTTAACATTAGTTTTAATGTTAGATTAACATTAGTTTAATGATACTTTAACATTAGTTTTGAAGCTTAGTTTAACGTTACTTTAACGTAAGCTTAACGTTACTTTAACGTTAGCTTAACGTTAGCTTAACGTTACTTTAACGTTAGCTTAACGTTACTTTAACGTTAGCTTAACGTTACTTTAACGTTAGCTTAACGTTACATTAACGTTAGCTTAACGTTACTTTAACGTTAGCTTAACGTTACTTTAAAGTTAGATTAACGTTACTTTAACGTTAGCATAACGTTAGTTTAATTTCATTACATGTCTATTTTATATATGCAGCTGCTGTGTGAACTGTCGAACCCAAGCCATTTGACATAGAGTATTAAGCAATATACAACGTTCAAGATAGGATAGCTCCTCCGTATGCTCCTCCTCTTCCTCATCATTATCCTCCTCCTCCTCATTCTCCTCTTCCTCATCATTATCCTCCTCCTCATTCTCCTCCTTCCCCTCTTCCTCATCATTATCCTTCTCCTCATTCTCCTTCTCCTCCTTATTATCCTCCTCATCCTCCTCCTCATTCTCCCACTCTTCATTCTCCTCCTCCTCCTCTTCCTCCTCCTCCTGTAACGTTAAATTAACGTTAAGCTAACATTAAAGTAACGTCAAGCTAACGTTAAAGTAACGTTAAGATAACGCTAAAGTAACGTTAAGCTAATGTTAAAGTAAAGTTAAGCTAACGTTAAAGTAACATTACACTAAGCTTTAAAACTATTGTTAAAGTATCATTAAACTAATGTTAATCTAACATTAAAACTAATGTTAACAAACTTATGTATGTAATCAGATTTAAGGTTTTAATAAATGAAAGCATGTGAAATGTATATAAAAAATCGTTAATTTATTCATGTTTTTACAATCATCATCAATCCCGACAATGTTCTAGTTTGAATCGCAGCATTTCTCAAACAGTCAACGTAGTCATCAAAGTTGATAGATTTCTGTACAACACCTGCCATCACTACTTTCCAACCGAGCAATTCACGCCTACCCCGAAAGGGAAACGGCTTAATGATATAATAATAATAACATATAGAAACCCCATCCTTTCTATGTATACCCTACCGGCTGCAGCCGGATTTTTATTTTTTAATTGATTATTTTTGACAGTTAATTATAGTTATTTTTATAGAAATTCCGTGACTTCAAGATATTTCGTTTTCAAAAGCCACAACTTTACCATGACCAACAGGATTCCCTGACTTGTCCATGATTTCAAGGTTTTCCCTAACTTACGGTTACTCTCACAGAAAAAATTAGATAGTCAGATTCACTATTTCACATTGTTAATTTAAAAATTACTTATTCGAATTGTACAGAAGAAACAATTTGAATAGTTTTTGATACTGTACGAGATAGTGATCTTAAAATATACAGAACCTAAAGTCAGCATCACTACTTCAAATTGTAAAAAGAAAGATTACTAGATCAAGCAGCTTCAATGACTATTTGAAATAGTACAGTTAAGCATGTAAGCTGTAGTGAATAACTAATTCTCATAGTAAGCAAAGAATTGTGAGTTTGACTTTTGGAAGTAAGATCTATCTTCTTTTTCGCATTGCAATAAACACTAAGCGAGATTATTAGCCCTACTATTTGAAAGGGTAAGTAAATAAGTACAGCGGCGTAAATAGAAACGTGCAGGCCCCCTCCGTGAAATTGTCGAACATTATTTTATAATGTTTTAGCTTTTATCATAATATTATTTGAGATAATTATTATAAATGAACAAAGCAAAATAAATAAAGTACACTTTATACTGCAAAACTATTTTTTTTTTGGTACAAAATTTTCATAATTCAAAAACTTTTGGAAGAATTATAAAAAAATACTTTTCTTACACTGTTTCTACTATGGAATTTTCTGCTTATGATATTTTTAATTTCTTATATCATTAAGCCGTTTCCCTTTCGGGGTAGGCGTGAATTGCTCGGTTGGATAGTAGTAATGTGTGGATGGGTCGCATTGTAAGAAACTTTCTGGACCATCAGGAAGCAAGCGACTAAAAACCTATAGAGTGATACATGGTAGCTCTAACAAAGCATCCAGAGGCGACTGTTGTCACTTCCAACACTCGCGACCGTTGTGTAAGCATAACAGCGGTAAAAGAAGAACTGCGAACTACACCATGCTCTTAATTTTGTACCTACAACATCATCGCAAATGATTTCATACGACGTATTAAATAAAATAATTACATCTTTATCTCATCAGTCACTTGACTTAGTCCGTGGGTATGATGGAAAACCGGGTTCTTTTTAACCCGAGAACATGTATGAATAATTCCGATATACTGCGGCACTTTAAATTTGACTTGTATTACTTCTATTATGTCGTCCCACCTAGCTGCGTTGAAGGAATTTTTAACATCCAAGGTGATTAGGAAGTCTATTTGTCTTGAGTAGCGACTTCCTGCTCTGGCGTATGCGTATACGTGTGCAATTTTTTGAACTTCTTTAATAAAAGACTTTGTTTATATTGTACAAGGTCGATGCTATAACGTTTGTAAAAAATCTTGGGGAAATTAGATATAAATATATAAAACAACAACTTTGTCTCTTGTTGATTTTCTTTTAATTCAAATAATTTGTTAACCATGGCCTTATAAACAATTAATTGTAAAATAATCCTTGGTCTAATTATCTATGTTCAGTGATTGAAATATCATCCACACTGTGAAATTCTCTTCGACCGTTCTTATCAATAATGAAGTCAATTCATGTATGAATGTGTTATTTTGGCCATACGGTCCATTAAAATTAATAGTGGATTCAGTTGCCAAGAATCAAGTTTTATTCGTCAATTTCATTAAAAACCAACGTACGTTTCGACCTTGTTGCATTTATTGCAATATTTAATGCATGCATTATTATATTAATTTTAATGTACCGTATGACCAAAATAACACATTCATACATGAATTGACTTCATTATTGATAACAACGGTCGAAGAAAATTTCACAGACCTCAGCACCGTCTGGAACTGAATTCCTGGTTATTATTGTTTTTCCGTACGTTGACTTTCTATTTGACAGTTTACAAAGAATTTCTTCTTTTCTAACTCCATGGTGAAAACAGAAATCTTTCCTGTTGGGGTTTATTAAAGCCTAAGCAGTTTACTTCTTCCAAATTGATGATTTGTCTGCTGGTGATTTTTTGCAAAATCGAGGCCTTTTCCCGACCACGTGTGTAAATCTGTGTTGCTGGTTTGGCCACCTCTCGAAGGTTTGAATATAAAAAATTCAGTGGGATGTCTCCATCGAACCATTCAGTTGGGCTGTATATTTATAATCAACAGCAACGACAGCCACTTCCTTTCGTATAAAGTGATCATCTATATCTCGAAAGCCTTGTATGTCGATTATCTAATACATTTTCTCAGTCAACGTTCAAGGTGGGGATGAAGGGACCTTTACGAGAGACTGCAAGCAACTGAGCAGAGCGTGTAATATACCCTGGTACATATTCGTCGTTTTGCCCCCTCCATTTTCAACTAATGGTGAAAACCGGTTCTGTTAAACAGGTTTATGCAGGTCTGGCAGGTTTTAACCGCCATAATCTACTGTAACCTGTCTGGATGCGTCAATTTCCAAGACATTGTCATATTTAGCGTAGACTATACAATTAATAGTTTGCCATAGTGCTGCTTCTAGACGAAGTTCAATTCGAAGGCTGCCATGTTTAACAAGATTCCAGTGTGATCGGCAATTTGCAGAAAGATCAGGAGTCAGATCGAATGTAAAGAGACAGTATCCATTTGTATTCAAAACGATCAATATTATTTCCCTCGTTCAGAAAATGAATTCTAGTTCCGGAAACCAGAGTATGAAAAGCATCAATTTATAGCTTTCCTTTTGAAAATCTGGTTGCAAAGGCTTTGACGGGATTTGCATACCATCCACGTAGAGAGAGAAATGATTGATATTGAAGTGTTTGAAATTGTATGGGTTTTTACCACGATGGCCGTTTCTCAAGCTTTTTTCTGTGATCTGTCTTAAGCTGAAAATCTGATCTGTACATGATCTTCCTGGCATAAATCCACTTCGCATTTGTCTGAACGTTTGACCAGGAGAGATGAAACTCCAGAAAAACGCCTCCCGTGTTCAGCCGGGTTTTTCGAGTATCGAGTTTTGAAGGTAGAAATTCGTCCACGACCATCGAATGCACACAATCATCTTCGACGTGAAACCCCCCGCTCGACATTAGTTAAAACGCAATGAATACACAACCTGGTCATAGGTCGCAGATGGTCATCCATCCGAGTGCTGTATGTAATAAATGTATTAATTTAATTTTCTTTTGTTTGACAACTCGGAGTAATGAATTATTATAGGTAGATACCTTCCAAAATACGGTCTTGACATACGTGAGCCCTACCCCTTTTTTTGTGTCTTTTTTTGTTTGAAGGGGCCGAGGAGGGGAAATCTTCTAAAAGACACCCAGGGAAAACGGGTAGTGTCGGATTCGCTCGGTGCGTCTACCGACTAAAAACCCTCCTCGATTGGTTGCCAATCTAGGAGGTTATGAACCAAGTTTAAAAGAAAAGAGGGAATAACGAAATTGGTGGTCCGAGACAGTGAGACTACACGGACACTCGCGCTTGAAGCGCACGAAGGTTTGCAGCGTGTGAATGAGCTGATTTAGTGATGGAAGGAAGCTTGGTTTCAGCGAGGATTTGTTTGTTGCGGATGAACCACGCGATATTTAAAGCGGAACGGAGAAGGCGCATGTACGTGCTTGGCGCAGGTGAGTCTCTTGTCAAAGAAGACGCCGAGGTATTTTACGGAGGTACCCCATTTGATGGGAAAGGAGTTTACAAAGAGTTTGGGAGGTTTGCGCCGGCGGCGCGAGAAGAAGACAGCTTCAGATTTAGATTTGTTGATTTCAAATCTCCGTCTATGGTACCAGTCAAGAACGATTGGAATAAATCTGTTTAAGCGAGAGGAGCAATGACTGATGACCTTGGAGGTTTGCGGGTGGACGACAGTAACTGGAGGGTCTTGGAAGTGTCGAGATGGGTCAGACAAAAACTGTTGATTTTCTCTGACCCACCTCTCTCTCCGTTCTAGACTTCTCCTAGCTTTAGATAGTAATCGTATTCTGTCAACAATATGCTGCCTGATGGTCAGTAGCTTTGACTTGTTGAGTGTGATTGCACCGCGAGCAGGTACATCCTGAGGACACGGAGCGATCCAAGAGCGACCATCTTCTGCATTTTCCCCGCACATGTCTCAGCGTCGTGAGACTAGGCCATATGTGTGATTTACCGCGGTTCTACTGGGAGTCGATGTCATTTTTAGGTGGCAGTTGGTCCCAATGAGACCCCGCGGTTCTTGTTTAACCTTTTCTTTCAAATATATATATCGCTCCATATATATGTATAAATATACCACCCAGCTCACGGTGGTGACACGTGGCCACGACTGTAATTTACCGTGGTCCTAATGGGAGCTGATGTCATTTTTTAGATGGCAGTTGCTCCCAGTGGGACCCTGCAATGGTTGTTAATCTTTAGTTTTTAATTATATATAAATGAAAAATAAGGTTAAAAACCACCGCAGGGTCTCACTGGGAGCAACTGCCATCCGAAAAATGACACCCGCTCCCAGTAGGACTGCGGTAAGTCCCACTCATGACCACGTCTTACAACCGTGAGATGAGTGGTCACAGGACACGACGAAATCACAACAACAGGCCGGCGAAACTGTCGTGTATTTTGAGGACACGGAGCGACCCAAGGATGACAGCTTTCTGCATCCATCTCGCAAGTGCCGTGGCATATTTTCTAGCACGCGGGTATGGCTTTAAGGTTACGAACCAGAGACAGTTTCGCACCTCCGAGAGCACCTATCACAAGGACAATTAATTGTACCGAATATTTTGGGTACAGTCGTTGCATCTCCCTTTTAAGATCTTGATACCTTTCTTCCTTTTCTTTCTCCTTGGCAGTGATGTTGTATTCGGAAGGAGCCGAGAAATTCTGCCAATCAGCTTTTAGAACGCCTAGGGACATTTCTCTCTTCGCGTAAATGACTGGACAGTTGGCCATTTCATAAAACGTTCGCGTTTCACGATATCAGTGTCTCCATGTAGAAACCCCTTTAGGATTAGACAGGATGGAAGTGAGACGCAAATATTTGATGTTCATATGAATTATAACGTTAACGAAAGAAAACGACATTCATTTGGACTCAAAAAGTCGTGAATCTCGCCATATTTGAAGTCATTTTAATCTATAAAATAGGAAAAACTTGGCCCCAAATTGGGGATTTGGACAGGACCAAACCACAAATGAAACGGCTAACCGGGCCACAGCCTAACTTACTGACTGTCTTGGCCCCAACTTGGCTTTATTTATTTTTCTAGTCGCAGCCATATTATAATTACAAATTTTTTATTATGAGAAACAATTCAAGTAGCTGAAAAATTTAAGAAAAATCTTATTTCTGGCACTTCTCGTTTCGGACAATTGACTCTATCTCCCTTGGAGCGTTCGGCAGGGCAGGGTCACGGCCAACACCGTAAGAGCGACAAAGATCGTTGAAAATCACTCTTAGGGCCGCATTATGTCTGTAGATATACGTCGTTCCTGCGTGGGTGGGACACCCCGATACACAGTGGAATGAAATAAAAAAACGAGGTTCAAAATAACTTGTAGCTGGGAATTTTTAACCAATCTTGGATTTTTTTTTAGAAAAATTCAGCATTAAATTTTGAAGAGAGTTATGTCGCTTGATTTTCTAATTGTATTTTGTTTAAACTTTTATTCAAATGCAAAGTGTGAAGGAAAAGTAGATTTTTTAGTTTTTTATGTTCATCATCGTGAAATTTTTTTTTTATGGTCAGCATTGCCGGACTTCAATCGCGGGGATATTTTAAAGCAAAAAAAAAAGATATTGTTACCATTATTATTATTATTATTATATCATTAAGCCGTTTCCCTTTCGGGGTAGGCGTGAATTGCTCGGTTGGATAGTAGTATCTTAAAACACCCTGATAACATCAATAGGGACAATGGATATAATACCAATCCGATTTGGCTTTCCATCCTCCCGGGCTTTTTTAAAAAAGACTTGATTGGCCAATCAAGTTTGAGCAGTTCCCACCATGGGGCACACTGGCTAATCATAGGCATCGTAGAGTGATGACCCTGAAGAAGTGAATTGCAATGTTCACGAAACGTCGGCAAGTTTCGCAGATTTGCACACGATTGAAACCCGAAAAAGCTTTAAATTAAAAATTTTAACTTATCATAATGAATCATCGTGAAAGTATTAAATCTATTATCAGATGGTTATATCTTGTAGTCTTAAGAAATAAGAATATTCTCTACTTTTCAGTTCTGCGCTTTTTCTAAATAAAAAATTTGGACAAAGAAACTATTTTCTTACATAACAATTGAAACTTTCGTTACCGTATGGGTAAAAATATAGAAAATATGATTTTTGTTTTGTTGTGGTGAAAATATCAATTTTTCTACTCAGGAGGCGTGTATAAATTACGTGAGAAATTAATTACGTCACAATAGTAATTAGTCGGAAAATTCCTTATACCTTGTCTAATTTTTCCCGTTACATTAACAATGAAAGAATTGCAAGAGCCCGCACTGTTTGAAAATATTCCTATTTCTACGCGTAGGTTAATAAATATCAATTTTGTCGAATAATTACGTCCAAATTATACAAATAATATCAAAAGTTGAAACCCTCAAGTATATTGTACATCACATTTGACTTTAAAAGTGAGAGAAAAAAACGTATTTCTTGTTCATTAGTTCGTTATTTAATATTATAGGATTTTTTTATTGTTATACTTTTAATATTTTTAAATCTTGTGTTAGAATCGCATTTTTTATTTTTTTTTAAAGTGTTCCAATGAAACAATATCTGCACTTGAGCTCTCGAATACAATAACTCGCCCGACGCTCGAAAACGCTAAAAGCGTTGCCCCGGGTCTCAATAAATGGGAATGTTCAAAATCACGATTAAGTAGATAATATAGTTTTCTGAAAATATTCATGATCACTAGAGCAATTAGAACTCTGTCTTACCCGGCGATCGATGTCAATATAAATCAATAAACAGATGAATATGTATTTACATATATTTACATAGGCATATACTAGAATTTCCGTTTATGATTTTTCTGTAATATGATCCGTTTATCTTTTAATAATAATTACATAAAAGACAGAATGATTTAAATAATATATTGTTCAAAATTGCAGTGTAATTAAAAAAATTATAATTTCGGTGTGAATTTTGCTATTTTGAATAACACAACGTAAACCACAACTGAGTGAATATATTGTTACGTTTATAACAGAATATCACAGAATAGAAACAAGAAAGGATAAGGAAAATTTTTTGATTCACTTCGACGTAATTCAAAATTGTTTAACTTCAAACGATTTACATATCTGAAATTTCACATTCATTGACAATGAAATTCTCCTTCAATTCTCAGGGTTTGAAGTTAATATGATTTGATTGGGAAAGTTTACATTAAAAAAATTTCAACTATTAAGCCTTCATATTTAAAATGAAAGCTCTTAAATTAAACTATTTGTCACTTTTTTCAGCACCAAAACAGCCCTATGCCACTTTACTCTGGAGGCCTGTGGAAAATATTGTCATGAGAGTTAACGGTCGCCGTGTGGCGGCACCAGCTATGCAGTTGGCCTGGAATTTAAATAATGCAAGGCGGAAGTGTTAAAAAAAATGTTAGGTTCCCCCGGATTTTTTCCTACAATAATAAATATTTTGCCTTAAAATGTGGGGAATGATAGCGAACATGCTAACGGACGTCTCCGAACTGTTGTGAAATAATTGTGAAAAATTTTATTTTGCTGAATTTGATTAATATGTGTGTATTTTGATTTACAACAGAGACCGAAATTATCGGAATGTCAGAGACCTCAAAAACGAATCCTAACCTCCAAATAGTGCACATAGAGAAAAATTTTATTTAGCAGAATAAATTTTTTTTTCGACAGAATGTTAGCCAGTATGAGAATTGAAAATGATGAAAAAAGTATGGAAAGACTCGACCGTTGGCTTGAAGAACGCCGTAGACTGAATTCTAATTAGAAAGTGTATCTCACTGTGAACTGAAGTGTATAGAGAAATAAACATTGAAATTTCTAAAAAGTATAAATAAATAAAAAACTATTAATTCAAAATTTTATACAGTAAAGTGCTGTGAATTGAAAAAGACTAAAGTGAACATTCGGGAAAATGAGTAGATCATCGAGTTTACGTTCCGTGAAGACAACGAAAAGATTTTTTATCGACGAAGATAGCAATTAAGAGGACCTTGATTCGACAATCAGGGATACAACGCCGAAAACCATGGAAGAACCCCACACAAGACCTCAAGAACCGCTGGACAAAAATTCTGAACAAATATGGTTAACCATTAACCGTAGGTTGGAGGAATTAGAGCAAAGGACCCAACGTATCTTTAGGGAGGAAAGAAGACGCCGTGATGAACAATCTGCTTAGAAGGACCGAGAGTTCCAGGCAAAAATTACTGCTTCGGAAAACAGCGTGAGCAGGTCACTTGAAGCAACAATGAACATTACGCAAGGCATGGAGAAGCGAGAAGACCGAATACAGGCGCAGCTGGACCGCCTGGAAACGGCACACACACGCGTGGTAGAACGGATGGCGGAAGATGTGGATCGTCGGACCAACAGCATCCTACCTGTCGTGAAGCCCAATATAAAATATGTTCTGCCTGAATTCAATGGGGAAGGGAGTCCCATGAAATATCTGAAGCAGTCAAAACAATATTGGGAGGTAGTACGACCCAGACCGTGTGATTGGTGGTTAGTGATAAAAAATGGGGTCAATAATCTGGATATGTTCATTTCCAAATTCCAACAACGATATTGGAATGAACATATTCAACACGAAGTCAAAAAAAAGCTGGAGTTTGGCTATCATCAACCAAACAAAGACCGATCCCGAGCGGAATATGCGACAACGATGGAGACTCCTTTACTGATGTTACGTCCTGAATGCGGCTTTGAGGCACGCCCAGGTATGTATAGGTCTCTCCAGTGTTAGGATGTCTAATAACACTTATATCCACAAGCTCGGAGTCCCTGGGAAAGCCAACGATCTTTCGTTTCTTCAGATGAATTTTCGCCAATTTATCCAATCCAAAGTCCATTTCAATCTCTCCTGTATACTTATTGACGATATATACGGCAGTTTGAAGTTTGTTTTTACCAGAGGCATAGATCTTCAAGTCATCCATATAACATACATGAGTGACATCATGCTTGCCCGGGTTAGTGTCGCCACAGAGGTATCCAGAAGAATTTCATAGTGCAAGAGATAGAGGCAAAAGTGTGATGCAAAAAAGCAAAGGGCTCATGGTATCGCCCTGAAAGACGCTCTTATGGAAGGTGACGTCTTTCGCTTGCACACGATGATTTCCAGATGAGATAGTAAATCTAGTTTTCCAAATAGGGATCAATCTCTCTATGCTTCTCACTATGTGTGGATGCACCTTCAAGCTTTCTAACAGATAGCTGATAAGTCTATGAGAGGTTGAATCGAAAGCTTTAAGGTAGTCCATTCAGGCCATTGACAGGACGCGCTGATGGACTGCAGCGTCTTTACATACACACACTATTGACAGCAATTAGCAGGTTCTCACGACAGCCTGCTACACCCTTTTTCGAGCCACGTTGTTCGTACACCTCACGCCGCACAGGCTCAATACGTCGAACAATCTTGTTGTTTAGGACAACTGTAAAGATCTTATACAGTGTTTTTAAACAACTTATTGGCCTATAATTCTCTGGGTTGGAAAAGTTGCCTTTTTTCGGTAGGAGTGTAGAGCGTCCTAATACCAGCCTCTGCGGAATGGGCGTCTTTGACTCTAGATATGAGGTGAATATGCAGGCAAAATGTTCGTGTGTAGAAGTAAACTTCTTCCACCAGAAGTTCTTGATACAATCTGGTCCAGCACCGGAGAAGTTCTTGGGCTTACCTTGCGAGTCTTTACGACTGCCCGAATTGGTAACACCCCTAAAGTCCTTGCTCTGATCGATGGCGGTGCATCCCCAACGGTTATGGCAGGTATTGGCTTGGTAATAGCTGAGCGGTATGGCGCGACCCTACATACAGCGCCGAACCAAGCAGTCATGACCGCCGACGGTACTGTCTGCCAAGTCCAAGCGACGTGTTATCTCCCTATTGAAATCGATCGTGTTTCGCGAATGATGAAGATCCATATTGTCCCAAGCATGGGTAGACTAGTATTCTTGGGTATGGACTTCATCCATACATTCGGAATCGTGCACGACGGGAGAAAACGGGCTTGGTAAATGGCGGACTACCCAGAATTAGTCCACCACTATACCGAAGAGGGCACTGAACTGGAAGTAGAGAGGAGGGATGAAAATCCGACGTCAGACCAGTGTTGCGGCCTCAGAGAAATAACTACTGAGGAGCGACAAGAACTGGACACGTTAGTTGCCGGGATAATTAAGCCCCCTCCTGAGGTACTTCCAGCAACCGATCGCATCACTCATAGCATAGACGTCGGGGGACACCCACCGATTAAATAGAGGTATTATCGAGTGTCCCAAAAGGTCCTGAAAAATATGCAAGACGAGGTGACTAGAATGTTAGCAGAGGGTATAGTTGAGCCGTCAAAGAGCGGATGGTCCAGTCCCATAGTGATGGCCCGGAAGACTGACGGGACGTATAGATTTTGCGTGAATGACCGTAGGCTCAATAAGGTCGCTAAACAGGATGCTTATCCGTTACCAAAAATGGACATGATCCTCGAACAACTCCGTGCCGCAAAGTACATAACGACCCTAGACTTGAAGTGGGGGTACCACCAAATACCGATGGCCGAAGACAGTAGGTAGTACACAGCGTTTACAGTCCCTGGGATGGGGCTCTTTCAGTTCACAAGGATGCCCTTTGGACTGTCAGGAGCCCCTGCGACATTCCAGCGGCTGGTAGACTCCCTCATTTCATCTCCAACTGTCCCGTCTGCCGCGTAAGGTCATCCGCGGCTAGAGACCTGACTCCAAGGAACAGTGTTGAACGGTGTTTTCTCGCGTAAATTTCCCGCTCTTGCTAACCTTCTGCCACAGAAGGAGCAGAAGTGGATGACGTACACGTTCCAGTTGCGTCGGGATTGGTTGCTTTAAGAAACCATGATCGTAACGTCTGGAGACTAAAACTTCTCTCATTAATATGAATTAAAGAATTTGTAACTACAAACATTTCTTGAACATGCACGTTTGGTGGGCCTGTCTTCATATGGGCAATATGCTTGTAGGTGCCTCTTAGATTTTGACAACAGGACCATCTGACACATAAAATTTTGGGTATCTCGAATTTATTGGAGGAATACTAATGAAAAAGAGCAGTGAATATCAATTTATTGTAATCAAAAATGTTTTACTATAATCGCAAGAAGCAATATCTATACAAAAGTTACCTATAAAGCTTTACTACATACATACCAAGCATACTGTGTACTATATTACTGAATTTTATGTCAAATTAATCCATTTTCAAATCGTAAAGGGCTAGTATATATTTCGGAAAATCAAATCGTACTAGCTTCAGCGCTAAACTTAATCGATTAGTCTTACATAATATTTAATAATACCAGACAGTGCCTATATGTATACAAGTTTCGGAAATTAATTCAAAGTCCATTATAAAGACAGGCCCGCCAAATGGGCATTTACAAGAAATGTTTGTAATTACAAATTCTGTAATTCATGTCATTATTATTGAAGATATTTTAGTTCTCGGGCACGACTAATTAAGATATTATACTCTTTTAATTACAAAAATGTTTTATTCACTAATAGTATTTGGTGAATTTTAGTGATCTCACAACATTCTGTTGTGAAATTGTTATGACTCCTCACACACGCAAACACACACACACACACACATATATATATATATATATATATATAAAAACTAAAGGTTAACAACCACCGCAGGGTCCCACTGATGTTATGGCAATGTTCATTAAAAATTATGGTAATGTTAATAATGTTATGTAATGTAATGGCGATGAATCTATTACCGCTTCTCTCTCTCTGGTCCACCTGTATACTTACAAACTCAGGTAAGCCACCTTTTCCTGTCAAAAATTACATTGCAAGAATGACAATATTTTCGAAGAGGACGGATAGTTTTCATACTCATAGGCTTTCGTCGACGCTTGCGCGACTGTCAGTCAGCAGTTTGGGAAACAATTAATTTAATACTTACATTAACGCAAAAATATACTTTTTTTTTGTTAAAACTGTTTTCTTCATTTCTTTGATTGCCCATTTTACACAAAAAAAAAGTATAATTTACCGCCTTCCTCTCTGAAAACTCTAATAATTCATAATTATTGCCTTAAATAACTAAATAACAATTACCGCAAAGCGATTTTTGTTTAAATTTTCATTACACACATTCAGCTGTGCAATGCAAAAGGTTTCATTAAAATCGGTGGAAGGCCCCCGGGTTGAAAGATTTTTCATTTTTAACGTCTAACGTGATTCCTCTATCAGAGCAATAAAAATAAACGTAGCACGAGCATATTTGAACAAATATGAAACAAATTAAAAACAGCTTTGCGCATATTGGGAAGATATTTATAAATTTAGAGAATGCAATAAAAGTTATGAATTTCAAAAAAGGATTTAAAGTACCTCTTTTTTTGCTGCAACTACCCAGTTTAATTCTTTATTGTTAATTAGTGAAAGATAAAAAAAAATTACCAGAAAAATGTTTCAAAAATGGGGTTGACAAATACCCCTAATAGCACGGAACGTTCCTGGAACGTTCCGCGGGCACCTTCAGAACGTTCCAGGAAAGTTCCCGGGAGGTGTAAAATGCCCACCAGTTGGGAATGTTCCAATGGAACGTTCCAGGAACATTCCATTGGGACCTGAGGGGAACCTTCCATTATTGTTATTTTTAACAACAATTATCTCGTAAACCGTAAGAGATAAGTGAAAAATCAAGAGTTCGGTTGGAGTTGAACCGTATCGAAATATGAGTGCGAGCAAAAATGGGTTAGGCCACGCGCCACGGGTAAAAACGAGTTAAATCTTTAACTCGTTTTTGCCCGTAGAGCGCGGGCTAATTCGTTCTTGCGCTGAGAAATAATCAATCCGCTTTTGCTCCGACTCTTTTCTTCGTCCGTGTATATATTCATTCGTTTTTGTACCCCAGCTTCAATTCGCGGATTGTCATTATGAAGCCGCTAAAAATAAAAATGTTAAGGTACATAGGAAATATTATTTATAATCTATTTCAAAGACAATATGTGCTATTTCCAATCGAGTTTTAAATATTTATTTATTTAATGTAAAATCTAAACCGTTACAAAATAAGTGGGACCTTTAATTTTAACAAAAAAGTAACGATCGTTGCCAAAGTCTTTTGATAATATTGTCACGTACTACGGCGTGACCACATATATAATTAAAAAATAAGGTTAGCGACCACCACAGAGTCCCACTGGGAGCAACTGCCATGTAAAAAATGACACCTGCTCCCAGTAGGACCCCGATAAGTCCCACTCATGGCCACGTCTTACAACCGTGAGATGGGTGGTCACAGGACACGACGAAATCACAAAGACAGGCCAGCGAAACCCTCGTGTGTTTTGAGGACACGAAGCGACCCAAGGATGACAGGTTTCTGCATCCATCCCGCAAGTGCAGTGAAATATTTTTGACACGCGGGTACAGCTTTAAGGTTACGAACCAGTGATAGTTTCGCAACTCCGAGAGCACATATCACAAGGACAATTAATTGTGCCGAACATTTTGCGTACAGTCGTTGCAGCTCCCTCTTAAGATCTTCATACCTTTCTTCCTTTTCTTTCTCCTTGGCAGTCTTGGAGAGCAATGTCAGGCCTCGAGTGGGCAATGGAGGCTGATGTCCGAAAATCGTAGTTCCAGAAAATTTGGCACTTCTCGTTTTGGACAATTGACTCTATCTCCCTTGGAGCGTTGAATTTTTTAATTCTCACGAGACCACTGAATTCTTTTAATGATTTTTAATTATCTTTAAATTATTAGAATACATTTCTAGTTACTTTGAACTCCTTCAGATCTTTTGAATTTTCTAAATTCTCTTAAAATCTTTAGAATATACGTAGAATTATTTTAACTTCCATCGAGTATGTTTCATTTTGCAGAATTCGGACGAATTCCTAGAATCCAAATCGACGCCTCCATTCAATATGAGTCTATTTGCTGACAACGCCCTGTATGAGACTATTCCCTATGCTTGTACACAGCGCATAGTCTCATACACAGCGCTGTCAGCACATAGACTTATATTGAATGGAGGCGTCGACATGTACTCCTTTGACTTCTTTTGATTTTTTTTTAACTCTCTCAAAACCTTTACAATACACCATTAAATATTTTGAATTTCTACAATTCTTTCGTATTATCCGGATTCTCCTGAATTCTTTTGAATTCTCTGAAATATTTTATATCCAACTAGTCTTCTGAATTCTTTTTTAATTTTCTGAATTCTTTCGATATCTTTAGGATACGCGATGAATTATTTTGAATTCCTTCAAGTGTTTTCAATTCTGTAGAATTCTACAGGATTCAAAATATTCGAAGTTAAAGTAATTTAACGTGTATTCTAAAGATTTTAAGTGAATTAAAAATATTCAAAAGAAGTATTATTCATAATAATACAAAAGAATTCATAGAATTTCAAACATATCACAGAATTCAAAAGATATCAGACAATTCAAAAATTTTCAGAGTGTTTTATAAAGATTTCAGGAGAATCAAGAAAAAAAACTTTTACATTTCTGTAGAATTCGTGTGAATTCTACAGAATCAAAAATATTCAAAGAAAGTTATGACCAAATAGTTCTGAACGTTCAAATGAACGATGAAAAAAAAAAATTTTCACTAATTATTTTTTGCTGTAATTGTTTTTGGCGATTTAAAAATGCATTTCATGCAAAAATATAGCAAAATTTTTATTTTGGTGCAGGGCAACATTTTAAAAATAAGAGTAGCTTTGCTAATCTCCAAGCCCATGAAGAAGATTTTGGTATCCAAGCTGAATGTCACTTCCATGGTACATCTCATGGTAAGGGTGCATGTGATGGTACAGGAGCGAATATAAAGAGACTAGCAGCAAGTTCAAGCTTACAGTGTTCTCCGAAACATCACATATTTACTCCCCATGCTTTGTTTCAGTGAGCAAAGATAGAAAACTTCAACTCAAGAAGTTTTCGTCCTCTGAGAAATACGAGATCTTCTCGAATGGCAAAACCGCAAAAGAGATATGTAAAGATAACAACTGTCGAAACTATCTCCAAGAAATCAAACAGAAAAACACGTAATATTACTCAACTTAAAAAACTGGCACCAAAGAGCTGCACAATGATCCTCGGCATGAGCGCACTAGGGGAGATCGCGTGCCACCCGCCCTATCATGGCTTCTTGTTTACGTATCGTTCCAATACTCAAAGACGAATCAATTTGCCACTCTGAAAAGGAGGGGTTTTATAGCAACAAATCTCAGCTTTCTTTGCAAGCTATTTTGAAGAAAAAAAGTGTCGAAATTTGAAAAAAAAGTCAAATTTATTTTTGATTTTCAAAAATTAGGATCAAATTTTGGACTAAAAAAAAAGTTACAACCACCAGAAAAGTTGTGAAAAAATCTATCAAAAACATTCATAGTGAAATTTTCTTCAAGTCAATAGGTAAAAAGTTACAAATGTTTGAAAGTAAGGCTTTGCTTGAAACACCCAAAAATTGTACCCCCTCTACTTTGATAAATTATTATGAAAATGAATCAATTTTTGGTCTGAGAAGTACTATTTAATAGGACTACAAGTGGGCCAATTTTTAGCCCGATCGGATAACTTTCATTTTCGAGGTGGGTACACATAAGAAATTATGCCCCATATATATATATATATATATATATTCGGTTTCGGTTTCTATTCCTTTTGAATAGAACTGAAGGGCCTATGACAAAGCCTTCAAGACGCCATTGATAGTTGATGTCTCCGTACATCATGAGAAAGGCCGTTTTGAAATGTTGCCATGTAGGCCAGGCAAGAGAATTATAACGGAACCATTGTAGGGGTGATTTTTCCAAAATAATTGAAATCCCTATCAATAACTCCTCATCAGTGAGGCCTGAAACCGAACGCCCCTCTTGAACCATGGTCAGAAAGTGTTCGGCACTCGTTTCATTGTCCCCACTGAAAGTGATTCCCCATCTTTTGGCAATTGTGTCCACCGTTATATTATGGGAACTAGTGTGGGAATATTGAATTCGAGGGGTTCGTCCCCCTCCCGCCTGATTAGGTTGAGCAAAGATGAACGAATACTGTGGTATGGTGGGGCAAGGCATCTCAATCGTGGCATGCTGAAAATGGGGCTGAACCTCGGGGGGCCATTTGCAAATGGCGTAGACGCTGCAAAATTAACCCCTAGGCCAGGTGATGCTCCTGATGACACGAAGACTGAACCATTGGCCAGAGGAAAATTATTGTACGGAGTACCCGCCTGAACGTGATCCCGAGCTGAGTGAGTTTGTATTTGGTCGCGTTGGAACAATGACGTCAGCGGATTATTTTCCCAATCCCTATGTGGAGTGGTGCGTGTGGGGCTTAACCCCTCAACATGCGCGCGATGATTTAAGGACAACCCTGAAGAGGCTCCATTTTGAATATCTAATGGTTGCGACGCGATGTCAACTCCTACCCACACCATTCTTCGTGATGGTGCTTGAGCGGTAATTGTATCATAGGAACAAGGTGGGTATCCTGGAACATGGCCACCACTCACTTCAATATTATTCGTTGGGAGATACGGAGTCGAGGTCATTACATGCCTCGTATAAAAAAATACGGAGGAGGCACTAGTGACCGAAGTATGGACACTGGTTGCTCCAGAGTGTGAAGGCATAAAATGTGTTTCAAGGGGCCTATTACCTAATTGCCCCCCAATACTATAAGCGGGAGATTCGAATAATCGATCTGTCTCAAGCTTACTTTCACGTACCAGTGGCAGAGTCCCATCGTTGCCTCCTTCGCCTCGTCTACGGCAAGGAACTTTTGCAGATGACGAGCTTTCTCTTTGGCCTCTCACCTGCCCCTCAGATCTTCGCGACCATAACGAATTGGATTGCGGAAATCATTCGTTCGCGAGGTATGAGGGTCGTAGTGTATCTAGACGACTTTTGTTTGGTCTCTCAGGACAGAACGAAATTAACCTAACAGATCAACGAGGCTGTCGAGTTGCTGGAGTTTCTAGGTTGGATGGTAAATCGCGAGAAGTGTAATCTGAATCCTTGCCAAGAGATGGAATTTCTGGGAAAACTCTGGAACACGCGGGACAATCTCGAAAGTCTTCCGAGCAAGAAGGCCAAAGGGATCACCGAACTGATACAGGAAATACGATTAAAGGGGCGATGTACGCTCAAACAGACTCAGTGCCTACTGGGGCACATGAATTTTGCCAACTTTGCAATTCGCAGGGGGCTTCTTCACTGTCGCTACCTGCAGAGGTTTTTAACCCAGTTCGACCAACACAAACCTCGACAGAGGCTAGCGATTACGTCTAGAGTGGAAGAGGAGTTGCAGTGGTGGAAGGAGGCCCTGACGTCATATGTATGCCTGCACAGGGGACGGATAACCAACTTCCTGACTACGGTTGCAGCGGACACGGGGTGGGGAGCCCAGCTAGATGCATCCCACATCTCCGGATCGTGGACCATGGATCAGAAACGATGTCACTCGAACAAAAAAGAGATGTTTGCGGTATATGCTGCAATAAGACAGATGGCTCATCATCTCCAGGGCGCTCACATGCTGCTTCAGTCGGACAATCATACCCTGGTAGCCTACATTTAGAAGGAGGGAGGTACAAGGTCGATAGGTTTATTGGACCTGACCTACCAGATTCTCCATCTTCTCGACCAGCAGAAAATAACCCTGTCGGCGGCATATCTCCCAGGCAGGTACAACGGAATCGCAGACTTTTCAGGGTAAATGTTAATATTTTTCAATTATTGCGAAATGTAAGTTAATATTTGTTCATCACTCAAGACTACAAATTAAAATTTTTAGTATTTCAGAAATATTCTTTAAATAATAATTTTCTGAGGTAAAAAATATTCAACAGAAAGTAATCAAAAATATTCATGTACAAAATAGTCGATTGAAAGTAATAAAAAAGTATTCCTGTAGGAAATATTCCATTAGGAAGAAAAATTGAAAGTAAAAAACGTTAGTGCCCAATTGAAACGGGATCCTATTTTTAATGAATAAAAAAATCAATTATTAAAATTTGTTCAATCATTTAGAGTAGATAATTTTCATTTATTGGGAATTTCGCAATATAGTATATTTTATAATACGGCAATTTTTTGTCGCAAATTGTTTTATTTGGAAATTCTATAATTCAGTAATATTATACATTTTTTGAGAATTTTATTATTCCAGAATTCTTCAAGTCGGGATTTTTATATTTTAACTATTTTCTTTCTCGGGAATTATACACCATTGGGATATTTATTATTTGGGATTTTTCAGTCATCTCCGAAATTTCAATCATTCACAAATCGGTGAAAATTATGTTTCGTTATTTTTTTATTTTTTATTATCACTTATAGCCGCAATCTCTACATAAAAAATTCAAAAACTTTTGCACTTGAGTAAAGAAACCTAAAAAATTACAAGGCTTGTTCTAATATTGACAAAAAAATTTCTAGTCTCATCCTGATTAGAAGAGGCAACTTGTTTATAGTCGGGATTTGATTGCTTTGTTCAAAAATAGCAAAACATCCTCAGAAGAGTGAATAAAAAAATTAAAAAAATGAAATTATCACTACGCGAAAAAGGAGCGTATTGGGATCGTGAAAAAGGATAATTAATTTTGAATCGGTTTTCTGAATTGAATTTTTTTACATTCCTAAAAATCAAAAAAGTCTTGCTGATTTGTTGCGGATTTGAATGAAAAGAAATCTTCACACCTGTGTAAAAACCCGCTGTGGAGCGAAAATATTTTAATTTTTGAGTAAAATGATGAGATTGACTTTTGAGGCGAAGCCGTGCCGGTTTCTATGTTCTCTGTAGAAAAATGTTCCTCCAGTTCTACAAGTACCTCGCTGTTGTCTGGATATACTACTGCTGGGCTCATTTTCTTTTTTAGCTGGAACAGAATCAATCACGTATGACCATGGCAATTATCTAGATGTCTATTTGGTAACTTTAAAAAACAAAACAAATTCCATCCGATGAAGCTATCAAGATCTTTCTCACAGTAAGTTAATTTGACTTCAAAAAGTTATACACTCGACTGTTTGTACATATGCTTACCCTCTTCGTATACCTTTCATGCCGGTCTACTGCAGACCTCCTTTTAACACTGATACCGATCTCGTATCCAAGATTAATACATGTTACCCATTCTGGATTATTTTTATCAGCCAAGTCTGCCGGCTTTCCTGAAGAAAGAAACCAAAATATTAGTAAAAGAATATGAAATAAAGTTCACTCTGAAAAAAATAGTGGAATCAGTAATAGTTTGAAATTTTGAATACACAAATTTGAATTTTCAACTAAAATTATGAATCTGCAATGAAGAAAATGAATTTTCAACAAAGTAGGTAAACTTTTAACTAAAAAGGACAAATTTTCAACCAGAGAGATGAATTTTCAATCAAAATGATGAAACTTAAAAAAAAAAGAATTTGTAACAAAGTAGTTCAACTTTCAAAGAAAAATTCAACATTTTTAATCAAAAAGACGAATTTTCAACAAATAAAGCTTTTTCAGCCAAGACAGAAAAAACATTGATCCAAATTGGTAAATTTTCAATCCAAATAATAATCTTTTGTAAAACAGTGCATTTACAACCAAAAAGATTAGTTTTCCGTTACGTCCGGGCGTGTCGCTCGACCTACCTTCAGTTTTAAATATTTAGGATCCTAGAGAATGCAGAAAGATTCAATAACGAATGAAAGAGTGCGTGTGTTTCCTTATTATTGTAACCATATTCAGCAGAAACCCTTGGTACAGGGACCCTCTATCCGCAACCCGAAGACGCGTTCGGTGGCTTTCTCATAGGCCCTTCGGTTCGATTCCTAAGGAATCAAAATATATATGTGTGTGTGTGTGGGTATATGTGATTTAGTAATAAATAGTGTGATCTTACACAAAATAGGGTGTTAAAATAATTGTATTGAGAACTTTTTATTTATTAGAGTGTGTCGAAAATAAATACCTCTAGAATTCGATATCGCTGCAACGTGCAAAAATAGCATATTGAGATCCTAAAAAAGTATAATTAATTTGAAATAGATCGACATGCAACTTGGTTACCTTCATTCCAAAAAAAGTTGTACAATTTCTTGTTTGCAGAGTTCTTAAATTTTCTTGAGTTTCATTTATTTTTAATACCTAGAGGTCAAATTTCGATTCCTGGGTCTTAGCGATTTTTTTCGTAGTGCATTTTTGTCACTGGAAAGTTTTCAAGTACTTGGAAAAATTCTTTCCCCATTTACAAACGTGTTACAATTTTTTTCCGCAAACAATGGTGAATTAAATGGCAATTATCTCTCAGATAAATTATTGATTAAAATCCGCAAAGAAACTAAGAAGACTTTTCTGACATCCAGGTATGTAGAAAACAATGGGAATGCAAGAAAATTTCAAAACTCTGCCAGCAAGAAATTTTTTAAACCTTCTTTTCGAGTGCGGATAACCAAGCTGCATGTCGATAGATTTCAAATTAATTATACTTTTTTAGGATCCCAAAACTCTACTTTTCCGTGTCGTAGCGATTTCGGATTCTAGAAGTATTTATTTTCGACCCACCCTAATATACAATGTGATAACGAAGTTGTGAGAATAATTAAATTTTCAAGCCTATTTTCAATAGAATAAGCAATCTATTGTTAAATGAAAAAATTTACATTAAAATATGAGAAGAAAAGTTACATACATGTGTGGCTTATTATATATATATATATATATATATATATATACTCCACTGGGATTCGAACACCAGATCAACTGATTTCCGGTCAGGTGCTCTAACCAATTGAGCTACAGCGAGATCAAAGAAAGATACTGTTTTTCTGATATACGCTTATTTTAGCAAGGTGTTACACAATCAATGTTTTAAATAGGAATCTGTATTATCATCGGAGATTGTAATTATCGATCCGTTGCGAAATCCAATCACACATACTGTGAATAATGAAAATCTACATTATCGACCAAAGTTAAATCCTCTAATACAGAAAGATAATTTTCGTCAAGCAGACTAGATGGGGATATAAATTAAAATTTTGAGTAAATTCAAATTTATTCAGGAAAAAAGGATCTCCCTCCTCTCACTCCACTGGGATTCGAACACCAGGTCAACTGATTTCCGGTCAGGTGCTCTAACCAATTGAGCTACAGAGAGATCAAAGAAAGATACTATTTGTCTGATATACGCTAATTTTGCAAGGTGTTACACAATCAATATTTTAAATAGTAATCCGTATTATCATCGGAGATTGTAATTATCGATCCGTTGAGAAATCCAATCACACATACTGTTAATAATGGAAATCTACATTATCGACCAAAATTAAATCCTCTAATACAGAAAAATAATTTTCATCAAGCAGAATAGATGGGGATATAAATTGTAATTTTGATTAAATTCAAATAAAGTAAATAAAGAACAAAGTGAACTTTCAAAAAGAAAACATTGTTGCTTATAAAATTAATTAAGAAGATTGCAAAGCCCTTCGGAAAAAATCTGTTAAATTATACCAGATTCATGTATTTATATTTTTAACTCTCATGAATTATAAAATTTTAATTTATAACCCCATCTAGTCTGCTTGACGAAAATTATTTTTCTGTATTAGAGGATTTAACTTTGGTCGATAATTTAGATTTCCATTATTCACAGTATATGTGATTGGATTTCTCAACGGATCGATGATTACAATCTCCGATGATAATACAAATTCCTATTTAAAATATTAATTGTCTATCCTTATCACAGTCTAAGGCGTTTTCACATCAATATTTTACCCTCCATATCGCGATCAAGATGTTTTGACATACCAGCTTACCCTCCATATCGCAGTCTAAGATCTTTTTAATATCAATCTTTTATTTTAAAAGATTTCGATAATTTAAATACATTTCGTTTATTAGATTTTGGTATTCATTTAGTCTTCACAATCAATTTACAAATTCGATTATTAATTAGATTTTATGATGGAGTTATAGGACGTATTAATCAATTACGATCTATATCGTGATCTAACATGTTTACAGACCAAGGCCTTACCCTCAATATCGAGGGCTAAGATGTTTTCAGAACAAGTTTTACCCTCCATATCTAGGTCCAAGGTGTTTTTACATTGAGGCTTTACCCTTCATATGGCTCTCTAAGATATTTTTACACAAATCTTTTATAATAAAAGAATAAGTAATTGTAAAAAATTTCATAATTTATTTACTATTTCTTCTATGAGAATAAAACTTGACGGAATTCCAAGACATAGTAATGAATTACCCTCCATATTGCGGCCTAAGACGTTTTCACATCAACGATTTACCCTCCATATCTCGGTCTAAGCTGTTTTAAAATCAAATCTTTACCCTCCATATCGCGCTCTAAGATGTTTTCAAATCAAGTTTGCACCCTCCGTATCACGGTTTAATATGTTTTCACATCAAACCTTTACCCTTCATATCGTGGTGTAAACATTTTTCATAATGATCTTTCATATTAGGAAATTAAGATAATTTGAATACGTTTCGTTTATAAGACATTGATTATCGATTGGTTTCACTAATAAATTTACAAATTCAATTCTCAATAATATCCGATGATGTAATTTACTCATTTACCATTCATTCCATAGGAACTGAAGTTGATGGAATTCCAGGACGTATTAATCAGTTACTATCCTTATCACAGTCTAAGGCGTTTTCACATCAATATTTTACCCTCCATATCGCGATCAAGATGTTTTGACATACTATATATATATATATATATATATAACGCGCTGCGCCGTAAGACTACTTAGATCTAACAATAAGAACGTAATAAAAGAAGAACGGTAGTGGATTTTAACCCAATGTCAGTAAAGAAATCACTACATAAACCATCTACAATGAAATATCATAAAACACTGCACAATTACTAAGCCTTGTTTTACAAAACACAATCATACGAAAGGCAGCGGTGAGCCACCCTCCAATGGTTAGCCACGTCGTTTAAATATGTATATGCTTGTTCTTAAAAATATTTACAAACAAAACTAATTATAAACAGTACAGGATGAAGCGTATTCACTTCCACATCGTCTTTTACAAGCTATGCTTTTTCTTTATGCTTTCGCATAAAGAAAGCTTGGTAATGGCAACAATTTCGAAATATTTTTGTTCCGTTTGAGTAAAAGTTCTTCACTTGAAAACTGTCTATAAAATATAAGAAAATTCATCAGTACGTACTTTTTTCAATTTCGAATTGTAGTGAAATCGGCCAACTGGAATTTTGTATTTTATATTCTATCGTAGAAATAGTTTCTGCCATAATAGATTTCGAGAAAACGAGTGAATAGATGTAAAATAGCAGGGCGGGGTCTATGCCCTTGAATATTATCAACGATTTCACTGAAATTTAGAAAGTATTAACAGTATACCAAGTGACAACATTTTTTGGTAGTGCTCAAAAGTACATCTCCAGATCACGGGCGCCTGAAGACAACTGTATATGTTTAAATCGTGAAAACACCATAGCGTGCTTTATATATACGAACGTTAGGGCGCCCTACGCCGTAACGTCATTTCGACCCCGTAAGGATAGATAGGTATACGAAACATCAAATATACGACGATATATATATATAATTAAAAACTAATGGTTAACAGCCACCGCAGGGTCCCACTGGGAGCAACTGTTTCGATCACGAATATAGTTCGTTTCTCGAAGTCTTGGAGAACAATGTCAGGCCTCGAGTGTGCAGCGGAGACTGCTGTTCTAGTATATTGAGAAATTTAATTCCAATTTTTCACTAGATATCAAGTGGGGCTCACGTGGAAGGGATCTTTAAAGATAATTGAAAACGAAATAAATCTTTAAAGATCAACTGGGATTGAAAATATTAACCGATTTTTTTCAATCTTTTTTTGTTATACTCCTAATAATATAACGAGACTAATGCAGGATATTAAAATTTAATTAAATTTTATAGTACAAATTTTGCATTTTTCTCCGCTGTGTCTAATCTGTAACAATGGGAAGGTCGCGCGCGACAAATAACCGTCCGCTCGACAATCTACCTCCTGCCGCAAGGTTACCGGTTTCCAGACAATGCCCGAACCAGGCCTACTGTCCCGGAGAATGTCTTTATTGCAGGCAATTTTTTCACACTTTTTTCCCGATATACCTTTTTTTTCCTGAAAATATTCCTACTGAAAAATTTTTTTTTTCACTAACAAGCTCCACCCTTTTAGGCTTGCTTATCATATTTCTGTCTCTCTCGCACACTCAACTCAGAATTCCCACGGGTGTCCCCAGCCCTCTTAATCGTGATTTCTAGTAGATTTCATTAAGATTTACTAATTATCTTTATGATATTTTTCAATTAGACACAAATTTAAAATATTTTATTTAAATAATAATCAAGTAAATTAGCTATATTGGGATATTTTTAAAACGCTGTGAAATAATTTTCAATACAGTCAACTTCCTTTTATTCTACTGGCCTTGAAACGTACACGTTCGGTTATTCTAGGGCTAGAGGGGCCCCTACCTCTACCGCAAGTAGGCAGGTTCTTTTTATCAAGCGACTTTCATTGGCTGCCCGGCCTTATATCGCTGCACCCCCTATAAGCAAATTTTTCAAATGCGCATGTGCCGAAAACCGCAGTCGATTTGAAATCAATAAATATGTACTATCAATTGGAATGATGAAATTAAGGCAGCCCAAAAAGAAAAGAAAGAAGCGTACGACAGAACGCTAAACATGACAGGTCTTAGAATAATTGGTCAGGTCTTACCAGCCTGACATAATCAGCACACTGGTCTCTCTCTTTTCCCATTTTCCATACTACCCTAGCCTTTTGCTCGGGACGTGACATATACTAAATGACTCTGAAAGCGAATCTGACAATTTTGTCCATTTTGACGTATCTCTTTCTCTTTACTAGATACATTATATTTATCCTAATTTTGAATTTCTTAGGACAATTTTTAGGTATCTGAAATCGTAAAAATCGTAAATCCCGTAGATTCTGAAGTTCTAACTTTTGAAGCTGTATCATGCAACATTGAAGAAAAAATTATTTTTAATTTTCAATCCTTTTCGGTGTGCCTACCCGCGGTCTTAATCTGATAAGATCTGAATTAGCATATCTTCAGAAATAGTCAGACTCGCCAGGAGTGGTCAGGATGTTCAGAAATCGTCAGAACTTCTCACCTTTTGTGACGATTCCTGACTTTTTTTTTAGAAGGGTTCCTATTTTTTATTATAGATTTATCAAATATAAAACAGATTTACTTATTATTTAATTTACTTATTTATTTAATTTAAATTTTTAAACAAAATTTAATGCCGTATTCTAATTTTTATAAGAGCACTCACACAATTTTTAAGATGCAAAATTCTTTAATGGCATTTTGTTGACTTTTTCCATCTTCGTAATGTATTTAATGGTGAGCATTTAACCTTAGTTTTTTATGAAGTTATTTTTAGGTTTTATTAATTCTTAAAATAATTTCATTATTTTTTTTAGTCTAATGAGGGAATTGGTATAATTCCGAAACGTTACGTAACAATGTTTGTTTGAAGAGCAACTTATGCAGCAGTAAGAAAATGTTGTACTTCGTTGGGTGCAAATAAGACCATTTCATCATTTCCCAGTGGGCACAAAATTTGGCGACGTCTTTACGACATCGTAAAGATAGCTTAAGGTGAAACGGTAGATTTGGCTGAGCACATAAATGACTGCAGCGACATCTATAAAAAAATCAGAAATACAGTCGTATAAAAAGGACGGAGAAAGGAAAAAGTGAGAGGTTGGTTTTTGGTTGATTTTTTCTCTTTTTCTCCCTCTTTTTTCATTTGGTTATTTTTGTCTCTAATGAGCAGAGAAGTCATTTCTTTTTTATCTTAATTTTAAAATATTTCTTGATTTTTTGGAATGATCTGTATTTGCATGTTCAACAATATTTTTTGGTTCTTCGTAAAAGATTTCAACTTGGCGTGATAGCCCAATGGTAGGTTCCAATTTCCGGAACGAGCAAATGAAATTGTGTTAGCTATCTAAGCTTTTAAAATTACAACTACCCGTGCAGAAATTGCCCCGGTTGGCCCTACTACACCAAGGTTTCTGGTCGGATCCCGGAGCTACCCCTGGTTGGGTTTCATGTTCGGGAGCCGCCCGGTTACCGGCCGGGCCAACCCTGATTAGATTTCATGGTCGGGAGCCGGCCGGTTACCGGCCGGGCCAACCCTGGTTAGATTTGATGGTCGGGAGCCGACCGGGTACTGGCCAGGATACTTTTTTTCAACTTCTTAAGAAAAAAACAACATTTAATTCTTTCCAATGTTTTAACTTATTAATTAAAACTATTATCGATTCTGTAATTTTTACGAATATGATAGTGAAAATTGGCGCAAATTTTATTTTCATGGTGAAAACCATAAAAACCCCATAAAATCATGATTTATTGCATTTATCTCAGTAATTATTCAAAATTCAGAAAAATGCTTCCAATAAAAGTTGTAGATCTCGTCGAAATATAGATTTTATGTTTTCACAATTTTTTCACACGAGTGATAATTTCCGAGAAAATCAGTAGTAAATCGATTTTCATGTTAAAACATTAATAAAATACATAAGTGCGTACATCAATTAGTTTCGGCTTGACACCTATGTACTTTGACGCGCTGATTACACCGGCACACAAAAAAAAAAGTGGTCTGCCCGGCGGACTACACCGGCATATCTATATGTTTTTGGGGTCGCTGAATCCGAATCCGGGGCCGTTACAAAAAATCAAACTTTAGTATTTTAAATTTTGTTTGTTTCCCAAATTCTGGGAGACACGACTTTTCTCTACGATTGTGATAATCACATTTTTAATTGTTGACCTTTATTTTATGTATATGCGTATGTCCGTGCGCCTGTGTGAAGTTGCGTTATGCCCTGGCCGTCTAATATATTAATTAATACTTTGTATCGTTGGTCTCAGCCATTGGCATTGGAACTAACGTTTGTAATAAAGATGAATTCCTGTAAATGGGCTCTTCAGTATGAATGTTGGATCTCTATAGGGCTCTCCAGGATGAATGTTGGATCCCTATAAATGGGCTGTCCAGTATGCATGTTGGATCCGTATGAACGGGCTTTCCATGATGAATGTTGGAACCCTATAAACGGGCTTTCTAGGATGAATTTTATATCCCTATAGGGCTCTCTAGTGTGATTTTCGGATCCCTATAGACGGGCTCTTTAGTGTGTATACTCTGGAATTATGAAAAATGCGCAAGCAGAATATAGAGTTCCAAAAGAACGACTGACATCAGCGAATCTACTAAGCACTTGCCTCGTTTCGCGACTGTATTTTGTAGCGAAGTACCAGGTCATGAGTATCTGTGGGTAGCTGGTTGGCCAACATAATAAATACTAATAATAATAATAATAAAGGGTAAAATAAAATAGTAAAGGAAGTCCATTCCGTTCCATACGTTTTGAAACTATCGGCTGGACCGCTTTGAATGTAACATCGAGCTGAGAAACGACGTGGTCCCCAAGACGGCCGAAAACTTCCGTGCTCTCTGCACAGGAGAAAAAGGTTTCGGCTACAAGGGCAGTATTTTCCACCGTGTCATTCCCAACTTCACGTTAGTCCAGGGAACGAAGATCAAAAAGGTGCCTTTTCACCACAAAGTTTTAGAATGAAAACGAGGTATGCCATCATGTAGTGTTGATGCTTGGGATGAAGGCTTGTATGTTTGCAGGCAAAAATATGTGTTCAGGAGGAATTGGGGGGGGGTAGCCGAATTGTGACAGTCTATGAGAGAGGACATTGAGACCCCATTCACACAATGTGACAATAGGAGGGGAGGGGGGGTCGAAAATTCGCAAAAAAACTGTGACATCCTTTATGGAAGCTCCCTAAGAGGTATTTTGAAGAAAAATCAAACTTTTATTACAAAAATAATAGCCCACATTCAATTACATAACCTCAAAGTAAATAATCAATTTATGTTACTTAATTGAGAAACAAATTTGATTCAATTTTTATTTAATATAAATTTTGGAACAAAAAAATCGACTAATAATAATCAATTAAACTGTTTACAACATAAAAACATCAAAACGTCATGGAAAGATTAAAATAATTTGCACTGTATTTTTTTTAAATTTTAACATTCGTTTATGAATATTTTACTTATTAATAAGCTATTTATATAATTCTAGAAATTTTAAGTCTTAATAGAATCAATGAATAATAATACGTATAATGATAATTAAAAGAATCAATAATAAAATAATGTTTAAGGTTATTTCCCGTGGAGAAATTGCCGAATTTGATCCCGATTCCCGACGTGGCCCCGATCGGGTTAGCCCAATGTGGCCCCGGTCATGACTCCTGCTGTGGTCCTGATCAGGCCACATCCGGCTACCCTCTGTTAATCAGAGTTGAGTTAAAAATTATAAATAATTGAATTTTAAATTATTCCCTGTCTTAATTAGCGAATATTTAATTAATCTTTAGTTCAGTGACTGACCTGAAGTTAAATTAGTTAAATCTAACTTCTTGTATGCAATGAATATAAAAAACGACTCAAAAATAAAAAAAGCGTGCGAAAGCCTCGAACGACCGACTCTGAATGCCCGGGAAGCGCGCCGGTCGCCGCCAGCGCCGGGAGCGACGCCTCACACGCACACACGCATGAGTAGAGCATGACACATACATACATACACCTGTATCATTCCAACACTCCCTCCTGTTATGCTCGCTACAATTATGCAAGTAACTTAATTTGAAATGCTCTAATTTTTTTTTAATTCTGTGAATTCTTTTGAAGTTTGTGAATTCATTTGCACTCTGTGAATTCTTCAAAATTCTTCCTAATTCTTTCAATTGTTCTTAATTCTATGAATTCATACACTATTTCTTGATTTCTTCCGAGTGCTCTGAATTCTTCCAAATTCTTTGAGTTCCCTGATTAATTCTGAATTCTTTTAATTGTTTAAAATTTTTTTGAACTCTAAACTGTTTTGAATTGGCTAAATTCACGGTATCACTGAATTTTTCAAAATGTTTTTCATTTATCTTAAAATAATTAGAATACACGTTGGATTATTTTAACCATCTTTGAATATTTTTAATCCTATAAAAATTAAACTAATTCTTCAGAATTAAATTTTTTTTTAATTCTATTGAAATCTTTAGCGTACATCATGAAATGTTCTAACTTTCTCCAAGTCTTTTGTATTCTTTGAACTCTCCTGAATTATTCTAAATTCTCTTATAAATTTTGAGATGTCTGAATTCTTTCGAATTCTCTAAAAGATTTTGGATTTTATGAATTCTCTTGAAATCTTTAGAATACACGTAGAATTATTTTAACTTCCATCGAGTATGTTTCATTCTGTAGAATTCAACCGAATTCCTAGAATCCACATGTACTCCTTTGACTTCTTTTGAAGTTTTTTTGAACTCTCTGAAAACATTTACAATACACCAATAATTATTTTAAATTTCTACAATTATTTCGTATTATCTGAATTCTCCTGAATTCTTTTGAATTCTCTGAAATATTTTGCATTCAACTAGTCTTCTGAATTCTTTTTCAGTTTCTGAATTCTTTCGATATCTTTAGAATACGCGTCGAATTATTTTGAATTCCTTCAAGTGTTTCGAATTCTGTAGAATTCCACAGGATTCAAAATATTCAAAGAAAGTTAAAGTAATTTGACGTGTATTCTAAAGATTTTAAGTGAATTAAAAATATTCAAAAGAAGGAGTTCAAACTAACTCAAGGAAGTAGGTAAGTATAGTTCCTTGCGGAAATTTTTTCTCTAACACTAATTCGCTCAATGAAAAATGACTATTTGTTGTAACGCGATAAAATGATTTATAACAAAAGCTCTGTTATCTTGCAAATTATTAACTTTAGAAGAAGAGTGTTAATTACAAAAATGTGTATTTCAGTTGGTACTTTCCAAATAGTGTTACTTTTTTGTCATTCATAAAATACTTTTTTGGTTATTGATAAAAGTATTTGTTGTCACTCATTTTACACGTTAATTGACTTTGTGCAATAAATATTCATCGGATCGAAAAAATGCCTGAACAACTATTGTTTCTCATAAGCTTATCTAACAATAAAAGAAAAAAAGAACAAAATTTCCCATTTTAAATGTTTAATGTATCGTTTATAAACAAATAATTAATTGCGAATATCTCGAGAATATCTCTGGAGATCATTTTACATGAGAAAAAAAAATCGAATGTACCGATCCGACGGAAATGGTGTTTGCGTCTGGACTATTATTAGATAGTGAAGACTTATTCACAGCTAATTAATTATTCCGAATCATGTAGCAAATTTTTAATTGGGTTTCTCTGATGCTTTGGTTCTTATTTGATACATATAGTCAGTTATGGGGCATAATTTCTCAAGTGTACCCACCTCGAAAATGAAAGTTGTCCGATCGGGCTAAAAATTGGCACAATTCTAGTCCTATTAGATAGTACTCCTCACACCAAAAGTTAGTTAATTTTGATAATTATTTATCAAAGTGGAGAGTGTACAATTTTTGGTTTTTTAAGAAAGGCCTTACTTTCAAACATTTGTAACTTTTTTCCTATTGCTGTAAACAAAATTTCACTTGAAATGTTTTTGATAGATTTTTTCACAAATTTTTCAGTGGCCGTAACTATTTTTTAAAAAAGTCTAAATTTAATACTAATTTTTGAAAATCAAAAATAAATTTGACTTTTTTTCAAATTTCGACACTTTTTTTTTCTTCAAAATAGTTTTAATTCCTCGGCCTCATCAGCTAAAGTATTTTCCATATATCTCCGGGCTTCCATCCTTTCCAAAATTGCATCTGAAATATATGCGTTCGATTTTAACGTTCTTCCGAATAGATTATTCAGATACGATGCAATTCGAAAATAGGTTCTAACTTTCGGGAAAATTTTATTATCGAACTTATGGTCAAGCAGACGGTATTTTTGATTTAGTATTCCGTGGATAGCTTCTACTGCCCACCGAAACTGTTAGCTCCTGTTCACATATTGCTGCGATAGTTTACTATTTATCTCACGCGAGATATTTGTCCAAAGTTTTGGAACCAGCTGAAATTTCCAGTAAATTGTTTCGGCGGGACAATATTACTCCTGTAATCGAAGAAGATAGCAATGAGGATTGGAGGAATCTTGCAGGCAATGAAGACTTTAATTTATGAGAGGCGAGGGGAGTCACATAAAAAATCACCCCGATTTGTGAGAGGAGAGGGGCCTCACATTAAAAAAACACCCGAATTTGTGAGAGGAAAGGGGACTCACATTAAAAAAGCGCCCCGATTTGTGAGAGGTGAGGGGACTCACACTAAGAAAGCACCCCGATTTGTGAGAGCCGAGGGGCCTCACATTAAAAAAGCACCCCGATTCGTGAGAGGCGAGGGGCCTCACATTAAAAAAGCACCACGATTTGTGAGGGGCAAGGGGACTCACATTAAAAAGCACTCCGATTTGTGTGGGGCAAGGGGACTCACATCAAAAAAGCGCCCTTTGATAAGGGGTCTCATCCTGCTATGCCCAATTATATTTTTAGTTAATTGCTAATTCACTGAAATCAACGATATGTCCAAAAATATAAAGCAATCGGTTTTCTATTAATTGAGGAAGGGGCAGGTTTTTTAATGTTTCATTATTGAAAAGACGAGTTCTTTAGGTTTATAGCAGAGTACAGGCGAGACTACTAACGTTGAGAAGCATTTGAATCTGCTAACGAGAGTCGTAGACGGCGCGGCGTCGCGTACCCATTTTTAGGAGAGGATCTTTTCCATTTGCAACGATGTAAGCTGTACTTAAAACAATTCGGTTATGAAGACACTGGCCATTCAGAAGTCCGCATCCGCCTCGACAGCGTGAAATGTATAATCGCAAAACTGAGGAATTGATATGCAAGTTTTTATGCATATGCATGATCTTACGCATGGTGAGATCAAGGGCCTTAAGTTCGTTCTTCGTCCATTGAACCACCACAAACGAGTAGAGTAGAACCGGGACGGCAAACATGTGAGTCGCAGATACCTTGTTCAACGCTGACAGCTTGGATGACCAAATCTGTCAAAGAAGATGCTTGTATCTACTTCGGAGAGACTCCTTTACTGATGTTACGTCCTGAATGCGGCTTTGAGGCACGCCCGGGTATTTATAGGTTTCTCCAGTGTTATGATGTCTAATAACACTTATATCCACAAGCTCAGGGTCTTCGGGAACGACAACAATCTTTCCTTTCTTCCGATGAATTTTGGCACATTTATCCATTCCAAAGTTCATCCCAATCTCACCTGTGTACTTCTTGAAGATATTTATGGCAGTTTGAAGTTTGCCTTTACCATAGGCATAGATCTTCAGGTCATCCATATAAAATACATGAGAGACCTTACGCTCGCGCTGGTTAGTGTCGCCACAGAGGTATCCAGAGGAATTTCGTAGTGCGAGAGATAGTTGGCAGAAGTGTGATGAAAAAAGCAAAGGGCGCGTGGTATCGCCCTAAAAGGAGCCTCTCTGGAAGGTGACGTTGTTTTTTGTCACACGGTAATTTCCACAAGAGATATTAAATCTAGTTTTCCAAAGAGGCATCAATCTCTCTATGCATCTCACCATGTGTGGATGTACTTTCAAGCTTTCCAACAGACAGATGAAAAGCCTATGAGAGGTTGAATCGAAAGCTTTCCGGAAGTCAATCCAGGCCATTGACAGGGCGCGTTGATGGGCTGCAGCGTCTTTACAGACACACCTGTCAATTAGCAGGTTCAGGGGTAACTGTTGAACGAACACTATTTCTGTGTGCAGTCACAGGGGTGCCTGACCACTTCCCAAGAGACGTTGGAATGGGATACGGGTTAGACCATCGTTATTTCTGTGAGCTGTCACAGGGTTGCCTTTTCGCACCCAACGACCCGTTGAAAAGAGGTAAGGGTTATACAAACACACTTTATGTGAACTGTTACAGGGGTGCCTTTGCGCACCCCACGAGACGTTGGAAAGGGGTAAGGGTTAGACCAACACTATTTCAGTGAGCTGTCACGGGGGTGCCTGAACACCTCCCACGAGTCATTGGAAAGAGTAGGGGTTTAAGCAACATTACTTATGTGAGCTGTCACAGAAGTGCCTTTCCGCACCCCACGATATTTTGGAAAGGAGTAGGAGTCTGACCAACATTACTTCTGTGAGCTGTCACAGAAGTGCCTTTACGCACCCCACGACACGTTGGAAAGGTGTAAGGGTTACACGAACACTTTTTCTGTGAGCTGTCACAGGGGTGCCTGTCAGAAACCCATCATATTTTGGAAAGGTGTAGGGGTTTGACAAATATTATTTCTGTGACCTGCCACAGGGGTGCCTTTCCACTTTCCACGAGTCGCTTGAAATGTTAGGGGTTTGACCAACATTACTTGTGTAAAATGTCACAGGGGTGACTTTCCGCACCCCACGAGACGTTCGTAAGTTGTAAGGGTTGGACAAAAACTATTTCTGTGAGCAGTCGCAGGGGTGCCTTTACGCAACCCCACGAGACGTCGGAAAGGGGTAAGTGTTATACTAACACTATTTCTGTGAGCAGACACAGGGGTGCCTATCCACTTCCCACAAGGCGTTGGAAAGGGGAAAGTGTTAGATCTACACTATTTCTGTGAGCTGCCACAGGGGTGCATTTCCGCACCCCACGAGACGTCGGAAAGGAGTTAGGGTTAGACCAACACACTTTCTGTGAGCAGTTACAGAGGTGCCTATCCACTTCCCACGAGATGTTGGAAAGGGTCATTTTTTAGATGACAGTTACTCCCAGTGGGACCCTGCGGTGGTTGTTAGCCTTTAGTTTTTAATTATATATATATGATAATTTCCTTATTTTCTTTTGTTTTAAAATCCTCTAGTCTTTCAATGTTTTTTTTTCTGATATTCAAAAGCATTCGCAAAATTTATCCTAACAAATTTATCATATCATTTTTCATAACTGGTTACAGAAAGGAATTTGAAATTCAACTTGTAACTCTTTCTGGTAGAAACGTTAAAGGTGTTTAACTAAGTTCTAATCTCAAAATTCGATTTTCTCATTTTCTTCAACATTAATTTTAAGTTAATATCTTTTCGCTCTGTGTATGTGCTCATTTTCGAAATATAAATGTGTGTATAGAGCAATGAATGTATCATAAATTCGGTAGAGTAGTAAAAAAAGTAAAATTGATTTTCTTATGAAAAATCAGGACATTTTTAAGATTTAAAAAAATAAATCAGGACGCTACAAAATCTTAAAAAATCAGGACATGTCCTGATAAATCAGGACGTCAGGTAATTAAAATTACAGCAGATGGTGATGGATAATTTCCCCAACCTCAAATCTGAATTTGCCCATTTTACTGATCTAATATTAGACTTAAAGCTTTTATCGCTCTGTATAGCTTAAATTTTTCAAAATATAAATAATTCTACAGAGGGAAAAATTTCTAATTAAAATACTTCCTGTATTCCGTTTGAGCGATTAGGAAAATCGGAATCGGATTAATTCAAAGAGTTTTGCAGATTTACATACAACATCCCTGTTTAAAATGAGGGATAGGATCCGATAGAGTCAGATATAAAAGCCTGATAAAGGTGCTAATAGCCTTTGGCTTTGAAGCGAACGTTGGAAACAAAAAATTGAATTATTTTCCCAACGGAGTCTTATGTGGCCTCATCTGGAAATAAGTCGGAACTTACATTACACGGAGAAAAATGGAGAAATAATTGTTATGAAGAGTGCTATAATTACATTATAGATTATTAACTTTTCGACTTCAGCATGTCTTGATTGGGGGCAATTCAAGTTGAAAACAAGTCGAAGAATTTTTACTCGGGTTGTAGCCACGCTAACTTTTCAAGGATTTGTCGAATCGAGTCAGCCTTTGATAAACTTTTTAAGGGTCCCAAAATAAAGATCAAGTTCGTTAACCAGATATTTCCGACCAAAAATAAAAGTTATATGCTTTTCAATATTTTGAAACTTTTCAAAAAATAGAGAAAAAATTTTTTTTCCTGATAGATGAAAAAATGTATATCGAAATTTTTACTACATATGAAATATATTTCGAAACTATTTTCATAAAATTTTGTGATTCGATCAAAATTCCAAAAATAAGAAAATTTTCAAATTTGAAAACAAAATGTTCCGTTTCATTTTGTTTACATGGTTTTATTTCTCAAACCAAATCGTCTGTATAACCTAGCTGTTGAGCGCAAAGCGCGAGTATCGCAATGAGAATGTAATTGTTAAGGCCGTAGGTGCTTTGAGAACCCTCTTCAAAGTCAAATTGAAAAAAACATGTTTAATTTCACTTTATTATTGTAGTTTATGAGGGGCTCGAATCACAGTTTTTGATTTGCGCGTTCAAACTGGTCGCATTTTCAGGGCAGCTGAGAATGAAAATTAGTGCAAAGTGAGGAGAAAATATAACAGTCATCATGGAAAATAAAAATTGTACATTATTTTGCTATATCTGAATAAGCATTACCAGATCAAGGTACATACATAAATATAATATACATTAGATATGATAGTGTGGAACATAATGTAGAAAAGTTTACATTTCGGACAAAATTGAGTGCAAAGCACGAGATGCGTGATAAGAATATGTTTGTTAAAGCCGAAGGAGCTTTTAAAAAAGGAGAATTCGCAATCATCAAATTACAGCTGTTAACGCTTTGACCTTTAATTTTATGATTTAAACTGAAAATACGCATTCTAGTGTAAAGTGGTTCTAAGCAAATTTGTGGATATAATTTAGGCGAACCCTATTCGCTGGAGATTACGCTACGAAAGGAAATCTTTTTTTTTAATTTCATCCTCGTTTCTCCTTTCCTAACATTGTTTTTTTAGAAGTCTTTTGTGGGACCAATTTTCAAATAAATAAAAGTAATATTTTTTAGTTACTAAAATTTAATTCAAATACAATTACCATGTATTGCAATTACAATAGAATTATTCTGCTATAATATCTTAATTGACAATTTCTTTATATATTTTTTTTTATCAAAATAGTACATTTTTATGATACAATTTATATTTGCAAGAATATAAAAATATATAGAAAAACTAACATTATAAATTTAAGAGAAATTTTCATTATTATTCAAATTAAGCAAAGCAAAATAAATTTTTGGTTTTTCCAAGTCTTCTTCCTATAAAAAAAAACTGTAAACAATTTTTTTATGAGGGATTACCTGAAGTTCAGGGTTGTTTGGTCTTGATTATAAACTCTTATGCCTAAGACTCTCGCAAGTGGCTCAGGGTTATCATGTCCAACCTGATTTACTATTTCCCGAGGTAAAACTTTTTGAATCCATCCGATAATCCTGGGACTCTTTATAAAATCAATTATGATACCAACCACAATTATGATTATAATTTCAAGAATCATTTTGTTTTTTTTTCGTTAAGACGTATGGTATCGAGGTAAAATTCAATCTGCGAATATTTTACTATTCTGCCGCCTTCGAACTATATAATTTAAATTTATTTATACGAATCGTTATTTTGTATTTTATTATATTTTTGGATTAAAATTACTTTTGTATAGATTTCGAGGTTAGGTTTATGAATACCAACCGCGAATGTGTCATAATTTTAATTTCTATTGAGTTGCAGGTGAACTTAATTATTCCTTTTAAAAATATACAATTATACAATGTAAAGTCCTACTAGCTAATGTAAATTTTCTTTAATAAAGATTTTTATTTTACAGGTTAAGAAAACCTACGATAAGTTCTTTAATAACGAAGATGTGTATTCAGATATGGAGATTTTAAGAGAAAAGCAAAAAAGTTATTAACTTTACCTCATATGCTTTCTTAATATATAAAAACTTTACAAATTCTTTAATATCTGAAAATACATATCTCAACATTACAAAGTTTAGTTTTTACAATTTGATTCCGATTGTAAAATAATTGTAAATGAAAATTACTTGTAAATAATTGTAAAATAAATTTAACAGAATTTATTTTATAAAGAAATATCGCATGATTTGAAAAGGACAAACCAATTTTTTAAGGTAAATCTTTGTAGTATTCTAATAACTAATGAACATATTTTTAGAATATTCATCCTCGATTCTACCCTACGGTCAAACTAGGTACAAAAAATGTCGTGAAATATCAAATGAAAACTGTACTCTGTATACATTAATTTGAAAAATGAAAAATATTAATACTTTCTATTCATATTCCTAAATGTTATTTGCATATGATACACATTGATTTATATTAACAAAATTTTGTAGATAGTTGGTTATTTTATAAATTGTACAACATTTTTGTACCATGTTTGACCTTATGGAATAGATTTAAAGAATGAAATTATAAACACATCTCCATTAATTAGTGTTTGATTGAAAATTATATTTTTTGTTGAAATTTTCATTGGACATATCTGAAGCAAACAAAATATTTTAGAATTAGTCACAATTGATTTTCAATTGAAATTATTTTACACTTGAAATAAAATTGTTAAAATAAATATGAATATAAGTTTTCTGAAATTCTTGAAAAAATTTCGCCTAGGGCGCACGACTGTTGGTTCTCGCGCTTCGCGCTCGATAATGTGTTCACCTTTCGCTACGCGCTTGGTCTTTGTATTTCCCCACATTTGCGCTCAAGCCTTTCAAAATTGAAGGTCAAATCATCAACAACTGTAATTTGGTGATTGTCACTTCTCTTTTCCTTAAGCTCCTTTGGCTTTAACGAACACATTCTCATCACGTATCTCGTGCTTCGCACTCGATTTTGTCCAAAATCTGAACTCACGTCAACCATTTATCTGGTTTCTAAAAAAAGTTCCAACCAGCACTTTCGAAACATTTATTTCTTGAGAATCTAAATGTTTCAGATGTTCAAAAAATCTTGTTTTGGTACCTTCACACTGTAATCCATAATAATGTCACCTTGGTTACTCTTGAAACTTTGTCATGTTAATTTTCTTACACAAGCCATTTTAGAATATTGATTTTCTCGGTGAGAATCCGGTTTGGAAGAACTATGTTGGCACACACAAAGTCTAATTTTTCACAGTCAGTTTTTCTTTTATACGTGTGATAATAATAACTCACGCTTAATTATTGAGAAAAGAGGTTGTACCAAAAATGAAACACTGAGTTGTTTAGATGAAATATACCTGGACTGTAACACTTTAGTAGAATTATCACATATTTTAATTACAGTGAGTATACCAAACCGAAGCCTTTCGCGCATCATAAACGTGAAATTCACATTTAGAGTTTCAGAGATTAAAATTCTGTTGTTTCAAAATAATTGTGTTTCATTCTCAATTATTACAATTTTGTTTAGCAACAGTAGCCCCTGGCTAAGAACGGATTTTACGTTTGAACATTCTTATAAATAAAACTAGTGTGAATAAACTATTGAATTCAATACCAAACACTCAAAATTCCTAAGATTTCATGCCGAAATATATTGCATTCTTAACAAAATATTTGAATTTACAACCGAGGAAAATGTTAACCAAACAGTTTCATTAGCAACCTGATACATGAACTTTCCAGGAAAAGAGACGAGTTTTCCAAAAAATAGTTGAAGATTTAACCAAATGATGAAATTTTCATGCCAAAAAGGCGAAGTTTTTCGAAGATAGTTGAATTTTTATCAAAAAGTTACTTTTCAAACAAAAAAGATAAATTTTTAGCTAAGAAAGATGACTTTTCTACCATAAAAGATGAATTTTCAATCCAAAAGGATGAATTCTTAACAACATAGTTGAAGTTCCGACCAAAAATTATAACTTTAACATACAGAACCCCAGTCAGGAATTTTCATTTTGCGGACATAGAACAACAGAAAATGAGAAGGCAAGAAAGAGAGTTTGAACCTCCATTGCAATGCGGAGACCTCGGAAAAAGGCCAAAGTTAGCTTGTCAAACGTTAATCAAGATTTAGGCAAAGATGAGTAACAAAACAACAGGACAAAAATTTATAATCCGTCATTGTAAATAAGTTATTCATGCCTGAGAGCCTATCTCATGGCGATTGCAATGTTGTAAGCAGTCCACATTTAGTATGTCTGTCATGCCTAAGCGCCTGTCTCGAGGAGATTGCAATGTTGCAAACAATCATACGGTCACCAAGTAAGTTTGTCATCCTGAGAGCCTATCTGGAGGCATTCGCAATGTTGCTAACAATCCATCAGCAGTATCGTTGTCATGCTTGAGAGCCTGTCTCGAGACGTTTTCAATGTTGAGAACAATCGCACAGTCAATGAGTCAGTTTGTCATGCGTGAGAGCCTGTCTCGAGGCGTTCGCAATGTTGTAAACAATCCACCAGCATTGTGGTCGTCATGTCTCAGAGCCTGTCTCGAGACGTTTGCAATGTTGAGAACAATCACACAGTCAGTGAGTCAGTTTGTCATGACTTTTATGTGAACCATTCAAAATATTTCACAGAAGTTTTTCTTGCTGCTCAAATGATATTCATAGTTGTAAGCCGACAAACTGAGCATATGCGATTTCTTGTTCTTAAAATCACAGCACATCCTTTTGCAGAGAAAACTAGAGTTGTTTTGTTAAATAACTTTTAACACAGCAACTTTCTCCAGAATCAATTCCATTTTTGCATGTTGTCTATACATGCATGTATCGCTTGCTGTTATTGATCTTTTTATGAACCAAACTGATTTTAGTGAAAAATGGAAGACCGGCTTACCTTTGCATGACCCACATTTACATACTTCGTGCACAAAACTGACATAGGATCAACAAGAAACCTTATCAACGTACGAACTTTTTTCTGACAATCAATTTACAGACACACCTGTCAATTAGCAGGTTCTCTCGACATATATATATATATATATATATATTCATCAGAGTAAGAGAGACAAGAGACGGAAATTAAATTAATAAATGAAACCTGAAAAACATGATAATTGATATAAAATCCATCAATTCTGAAAGCATCTTTATTATTTTTGAAGAATAACACTGGAAAATTCAGAAAACAATATGAATGCGTATTACTTATCTCGCAAGCCTTGTTCCTTTATCAACTAATTACGAAATTCTGAGCACGTTTTATGTCGAAGATGTTGAGAATACGCACTAATTAATGAATGACGTTTATGTCCTTAATCCCTCGGAAGTAACGAATTCGACATTCAAAATCAAAACGAAAACCACTCAACCCACTCTCCAACATGTTCTCCACATTATATTCACACTCGACAGATGTTTGAAGTATTAATAGATGGTTTAAACTAATTAAAAGTGGTGTAAAACACGGCAAACGTGACACCGAACGTCAGTCGCCCCCAAAATGCGTTTCGGGTTTCGGGTGTGTTTGCTCGACGTTCGGTAGAGGTCGTGACACGGCCACTTCTGTTTGAAATTCTGTAGTGTCGATTTGACTATACTGATAGTGAGTCTGAATCACCTGTGGATACTCAAACAGACTATAAAATTATGGTCTGCTTGACTATGAAGAAGAAATTGTGGATGGTACTTGAGACTATCTAGATTATCAAACTGACCATCTAAATTTTGTCACTTCAAGTTTGACTATCCATTTTTCTCCGTGTAGAGGATTTTTTTTTATGGTTTAAACCTAAAAATTTTTATACGACCAATTCTCATTCAAAATAAAAAATTATGTGTTTAAAATATTTATATACAATATACAACTTAACTTTTGTTTAACAAATAAACTTTATAAATTTATAATATACTGTGAAATTGTATAATGTTGTCGCAAAATCCCATATAGTCTCGTAAAATTCCTTAAAATGCCAGAAAATCCCAATAAATTTAAATATTACACCGGGAGATTTCCCGTATTTCATAATTCGCGCGTTTTGTAAGTTTTAAGTAAAAATGATTTTTTTTTCTGAGAGAGAGAGAGAAATCACTTTCTTTAGTAAAAAAATCTATGCAGTCCTTTTGAATGTCACTTGATACTAGATTATATGTTTATTATTATATCATTAAGCCGTTTCCCTTTCGGGGTAGGCGTGAATCGCTCGGTTGGACAGTAGTTATGTGTGGATGGGTATATAGGTATAGGTTAGATAGGTATATAGGAGTAAGGTCTAATCTTGTTGTAACGTCATTCTCACCAAAACTTCTGTTACTGGGAGGAGAGAAGGTGGAAGGAAACCGAGATTCGCAATTGGTTGATGCTTTGTGCTGAGAAGGTCACCAGTCTTCAGCAGCGTTGTATTAAATAAGAGTTCATAAGTTCCCATCTGCTAAATTCCCGGCCAACTTCTAGGTATGGTGCCAAAAACTTTTTTCTTTTTTTTTTTTTTGAAATTGAATTATTTTAGAAGAGTTATTTTAGCGAACAAGGAGCAAAAAGTATTCTCAAATAAAAATCAGATTGTCCAATTTCAGTTTTTGAATTTTCAGCCAAGTTGAGAGAATAAAGTGTTTTAACGTAGTTTAAGTTCTGGCATAGAGAGATTATAATCCCCCCTCCCCCCAGCGATACGAGAGATGGTTGAATTTCAAAAGTTTATCATTATTATTAACAATAATGGTAATGACTTACCTTGATATTTCACTGGGATATTTCCGCCTTTGTCTTTAAAGTTGATTCTCAATTTTTGATTGGGAATTTATAAAAGAAGAAAAGAATTTAAACAGTGCATTTACGCAAAAATATTGCAAAAAAAAAATCGCTCAAACAAAATGGACCGGTTAACTGACTGGGCGGTTAGTGCTTTATTTTCCGAAAACGCGCGATTCGATTGATTAGAAAAATATTCGAACTTTATTATAAAATTCAGTGAAAACCATTAAAGTAATCCCTTTCTCGTATTTTTTCATTCTCATCCAGAGAAGGTATTAGATTTGTGTAAAATTTGACCCCCCCCCCCCCCGGTTTTTGTCAAATGACCACGTTTTGAAACCTTCTGAACCCAAAAAACAGGTTTTCGCGAATGTGTCTGACTATTGCGTGTATGTGTGTATGCATGTATGTGTGTATGTATGCATGTATGTACATTTTTAGTCTGTTAGTACGACTTTCGAAAGAATTTACAGATTTGATTGGGCTTTGGTATACTCTTCAAGTGTCCTAAGATGAAGGTCATGTTCGTTAGTCAGCCATTTTGGATAAAAATTCGAAAAGTTAGAGCATTTTGAAAATTTATCAATGTTTTTTCAAAATTTGAAAATTATATGTGCGGCCGTCTATAGTACTAAAAAATTCACACAATTTATTCCAATGACATTTTTTCGATAAAATGAACATTTTCAGAGTTACAGCATTTTCAAAATCCAAAAGAAGAAACGAAAATTACCATTTTCGGCCAAACAACGCACGATACGAAAAAAATTCAAGACAAGAAAAATGTTTCTTTTTGCGCGCCCTACAAGATTATCATAACGAGTTTTCGAATTTTCTTGAAAAATCGAAAATTCACATTTTTACTACACAAATAATAATGAAAAATCAAAAATTTAATTTTACGGTCAAACTAAGCAAGATACGACAAATGAAGATTAAACAAAAATTGTGCACTCAAAAAAGATCTACAATTTTGGTATTGGTCGCTTTTTAATAGGATATGTAGTTTTTGTTTTATTCGTAAAAAATAACATTGGCAGTGAAAAAATCGGCCCGAGTAATGGGCACATTCTCATCAAATCTTTGCTTATTTCATTTTTTTTTTTCATCTCGTGTGTGGGTTTTAAAAATATTTAATTTTTGTCATGTCCTCAATACTATTTGTAAAGATTAAAACAATAAAATAACCATCATTAATGCTCATGGTACTTGAAAATTTGTATTTTTACATTCTCATCCAGAGAAGGTTGAAACCTTTCAAAATTTGTTGTTCGAAAAGCTTAACCTTACTGATTGCATTCTGTGTGAATATGACTTTTAGTGGTGTTTTCAATTTTTTCTTTGCTGAGATTACAAAAAATGTTGAACAAAATATAGATTTCTTAAGATTACGAAAGAAAGCGATTCTCAAGAATTTTGAAAGATTTAAAGAGGATACAACCAATTTCTTAAGTTTCCTAAGAAAATTTATAATAATTTTTTTATATTTAAGAATTAATTTGGAGGTAATATTTAAAAAAATTTCGAGATAATACAAACATTTTCTTACAGTTCCTAGGAAATGGAAAATAATATTTTATTTTGGATAATTATCTTTAATCGAATATTCAAAAACGTTTCACAACATTTAAAAAAAAGTTTGAAAAATTGACAAAAACGATTCTAGAAGATTTTGAGGCAATTTTTATAATATTGCACAATGTAAAAAAAATCACGACAATTTTTTTGAAATTTGTTGTTTTTTTAGAAGAAAATTAATTTGATAGGTTAAAAATTCATCTGTTTGATTGAGGATTAAACTTTTCTTGAAAATTCGTTGTTTATTGGTTGAAAAATTAACTATTCTTACAACTTACTTCGTAACAAAAAAAAAAAATTATTTTTAAAATTTCCTATGAATCTTAAGAATATTCTCTTGAAACCATTCGAAATTCTCGAAAAGTTGCTAAACTTGCTGTCCGAAATCTTTAAAAATCTACATTTTGTTTTAAGTCTTTTTTTGATCTTTTGTAGTCAAAAAATATTTTTTGATCTTTTGAATACTTTTAAATATCTCTTATAGCTGCTTGATTTCATTTGAGAGTATAATTATAACTGAGTAAGTTTTTTATTATTTGTTTTATAAAACACATGGAGGACCTGGAAGTCATAGGAACTTTGAAAAAAGTTGTGGAAAAAACTGGAAAAATCATGGAATTTTCAAAAAAATTACTAGATTTGTTTTATTCACAGGTTAACTTAAACGACTATTTCTACAAAGATTGGTAGCTCTAAAAAAGTATCCAGAGGTGAAATTTTCATCTTCAACTGTCCCGTCTGCCGCGTAAGGTCATCCGCGGCTAGAGTCCTGACTTCAAGGAACAGTGTTGAACAATATTTTCTCGCGTAAATTTCCCGATCTTGCTTACCTTCTAGGACAGAAGGAGCAAAAGTGGATGACGTACACGTTCCAGTTATGTCGGGATTGGTTGCTTTAAGGAACCGTGATCGTAGCTTCCGGAGCCTAAAACTTCTCTCATAACATGTAATTAATTAAATATAATTAGCATTTTTGTGTAATCGATAAATAAATATTTGCGAAACATAGCTTGATAGTTTATTTCAAACTAATAATTTATTATTAACAGTTGTATTGTTATAAACAATGTTAGAGGATTTTTGAATGGTTTGGTATATTTATAAAGTGATTTTCGTTTCCAATCCAATTTTTAGTAATAAATAAATATTAAAAATCAATTTATTCATTAATTCTATAAAAAAATTATAAACAATGCGCAGTTTCAGTCATTTTTAGAAATCTTCCTAAAGTAAGTTTAGATTTCGATCTTGAATATTTAAAAAGAAATTATTATTATACTAAATACTAAGGTTTTTATTTATTTTGTGTTTCAGGTACGTATGACTCATAAAATGGATTATTTTCAATTTCAAAATAGAATTTGCTGATCGTATTGATATGTAAAAAATATTATTGGAATATAACATTTTCGAGGATTTTATTTTTCAGTATTTCTCAGTCGTCCTTTTATAATTGGGCAATTTTCTGTGGAGAATGTTCCAATTCGGTAATATTATAAACTGATCAAGAATTTTATTATTCAGAAATTTCTCAACTCTTGCATTTCATATCTCGGGAAGTTTATCATTTCAGGGATATTCTATTTCGAAAATTATCGATATAATATATATATTCGGCCATGCCGAACGCTCCAAGGGAGATAGAGTCAATTATCCGAAACGAGAAGTGCCAAATTTATATTTTATAAATCGAAAATTTTCTGTCGGGAATTTTCAAATTCGGTAATATTATAAATTGTCGAGAATTTTCCAATCAGGGAATTTTATAATTTCGGGAATTTTTTCAGTGACGGGAATTTTATTTTTCGGAAGAGACAACTGAAAAATTCCGAAAAATAACATTTCCGACCCTATAAAATTAGCGAATTGCAAAATTCCCAAAATTATTAAAGTGTTGAAGTCTAAAAGTCCCGAATTGAAAAATTCACGAATAATAAGATTGTCGACAGTATGTAATATTACCGATTTTTAAAATTCTCCACAGAAAATTGCCGAATTATAAAATATCCGAATTAAAAAATTCATGAATTTAAACAATTAAAAATTTGTTGTTCACAAAATATTATTTATTTATAAAAATACAATAATCAAATATTTTAATCAAAGAAATTTTTTTGTGTTCTAAGTTTTTAAAGTTATTGTTTCAATTTAAAATAACAATAATTGTAAGAAATATATACTTCTGGATGAAAAATTTTCTTCGAACATGTGCATAGTATTTAAAAAAATACGAAAACCGTTCTTAAAAATCGAATTTTTACTTTAAAAAAATATATCGATATAAATCGGTGCTGAAGTGAGTCCTGTAAAGTTTGCTTGAAAAATGTTATGAGGTTTAAAAAAAATTTGTGGAGAAATTTTTTGTTTCTTTCAAAGCTCACATGTTTTTTAATTTATTTTTTGATACAATTTGTATACAATCATTGGTCTTTTAAATTCGAACAATAATCTTTTTAAACTATAAACGTTACAAAAGTTTCTTTGGAAAAAGTATTTGATTATTGTATTTTTAATAAATAAATAATATTTATTGAAAAACGATTTTTGTCATGTTCGAATTCGTGAATTCCATAATTCGGGAATGTTTTAATTCGGGATTTTTACACATCGACAATTTTATAATTTCGGGAATTTTATTCGGAAATTTTCCAATTCGGCAATTTAATAGTGTCGGAGATGTTCTATTGAATAGTAATTAGTGTAATAATTCGGACACTTACATAAATTATTTATGAATTTTTCCTATTTGTTCAAAAGTTATAACGAATTTGTTATATTTACAGCTTTTTCTAGTGAACAATAATAAAAAATTACGAAATTTAAACATAAACTTTTTGCTCAATAACAATTTTTGAAAAATGTGCAGAAAGTTTTTTTTATATTGAGTCATATGCATACATTTAAAAAAAAAGATGAATATTTTTATTTCATTTTTTTTCGCGATTTTGGAACGTTATAAATACCAAGAAAAAAATGTTTCCCATGAATATAAAATAATAACATGTTTCTTTGCTTGAAGCTGAAGAAGTTTCAGGTTGGAAACAATCCAAAAAACATGTTTTTCTACATTTTCAAAACATTCTGAATAAGGCAAAATTTATTTTTGAATTTTAAACATTTTAAATTGTAAATTGTAATTAAAGTTTTTAATATTTTAATATAAAAACTATTCCAATTAGAACGTTTTCTATTTAAAAATTTTACTTCTAATTTAAAATAAAATTTCCTAATTTTGAAGGTTTCAATTAAAAATCATTTAACATTGTAGGCTTTTAATTAGAAATTGTATCATTTTTATCGGTTATATTCGATTTTGTTTAATTTCGCAAGCGTTCTTCATTGACAAGATCAATTTAATACCTTCTTCCAATCTTTCTCTATAGGTAAAATCGTTGCTCTGCGGCTCTCAGGGTATTGATTTTAAATCTATTATCCTTGCATCTTCTCTCTGTTATAATTAATAAAATAAGACTAATTTTGAAACCAAAAAATTACTTTTCAAAAAAAGAGTTTAATTTTTCACCAAGAAAGATTTTTCAGTCAATGAAGAAAAAAAATCTCAGCCGAAATGTCGAATTTTCAATCCGAAAAGACGAATTTCCTGTAAGACAGTTTTATTTTCAACCCAAAGATATGAATTTGGAACAAAAAAGTTTAATTTTTAACACAAAAATATGAATTTTCTAAAATGTATGAAACAAATTAATATTATATATAATACTTCACACTATATATAAACTATATAATGTTGCCGTCTGGGTCTTCACGTCACACCTCCGTCTCTTCTTTATTTCCATTAATATTTAAGTTTATTGTTGGAAATATTGTATGACACTATTTTGACACTCTTTTTTTTAAAGCGACACTATTTATACTACTTACACAATTTTTAATTTCTGAGGCAAGTCAGAGACTTGCGAATGGTATAGATATTAGATATAGGTACTTTCATTCGAATGTTTCGATGAAGGTTTTAGTTTATTATATAGGTGATTTCATTGCCTTTGAGAATCTTGTATTTTCCCAGGAGAGTGTAGGCTAGTATCATTAGTATCTCGATATTTTTCTAACAAAATACTATTTTGAATTGCAAATTTGTGACGTAGAAGTGTAATTGTGAGTGCTTCGTTTAACCCCAACCTAGTTTTTCTGCTCCATATTGTAGGGAAGAGTGGGGCTAAACCGACAGTGGGGCTAAACCGACAGTGGGGCTAAGTCGACACTTGCCCTTTTAAAGAAAAGTATAAACCGTGTGATCTTGGTTTTTTTAAAATAAAAGTGAACCATAATGCCCTAAATTCATCGACAGAGTTTCGTAGCATTCTGTATGACATGGCACATTTTACGACATAAGTGTTTTCGGAGGTCAAAAGTTTTTTTTCCGACGCTTGTGGAAAATTGTGTTTTGCTTTTTATATCGTCCACTATAATCATGGTATATTCATCTTAAGTGCAAAAAAAGTGCTGAACATGAATTTGTTGTTAAATTTTGTTTTTCGGATGATTTTCAATGTTTTATGGGTACCAATATACATAATTGAAGCATGGGGCTAAGTCGACACCGAGTACGTCATCACGCCTACACTGTTAAAAATGTCTGCAATTTTGATACAGATTTACTATACATTTGTATATTAAATCTAAAAACTCGGCCTATGAAATATTAATTAAGAGGCTGTATATTAAATTATGCCATAGGGATCTGTAGGTCAAGATATTGTGAACAGGTGGAGATATTTAACATTACCTTCTTGAAAATAGTTTTGAGATTCTCTACACATACTCCAGGGTACCACAGAAAATGCCGAAGTATTAAAGTGAGCTAGAAAATCGCATCAAAATGTTGCATAATGGTTAGTCTTTATTTGTTACATAATGTAGTTCTCAACTGTTTACAACGTTTTGATGCCCTTGGTTTTTGTGTGATGCACTAATTCTAGAATTAGAGCATAACATGCCAAGATTGGCCCTAAACTAGTTAGAAAAAAGGGTGGGTATGGGTAAAGAAACGCTCCCTAGATTCCTAGAATATGCCTGATGCGAATTTAGGCTATGGTAACAAAGATACCATTTTATCTAAATTCGAGGTCCATCTTAGAGACTTACACCTGAAGAGGTATGCGTAGACTTCTGCACTGTAAAAACTAGAAATATATTTTGTATGGTATCATTTCTTTCGTGTCCTGTTTTTGAATATAATAACTTCATGCTGTTACTTTCAATGTAAAACAAATGAATCTGGGTTTCTACCACTGGTATCATTTTAGTACAACTCGAGACTGTTTTTTCTGGGTCTTATTGTAATACCTGAAACTGGCCCTGAAATAATACTTCGTTTTTATAGTGGTGCTTTAAGTGCTTCCATATCCCTGGATAGATCAAATGGAACAAGAGTACCTTAGAAGTGGGATTCTCTTTAAATTGTCAAACTTCTTGCTCAGGCTCGTCTTATAGGATCGGTTAGGGGTAGATTGTCAATAGGGTATCTCAGTTTTGGATTTGTGAAGGAACAGCTCTGCTGTATCTGCAACTAGCAAGTGAAAGAAACCTGTTTCATTTTTATCCGAGTGCTCGATGTATAGAGACCTAAGATCGGATTGCTTTGGGTCATCAATTGATCTCGCAGCCTCTTGTTCGTTCTGGATCGCCTTGTTAAATTCATTGAATAAAGCGGAACTGTACCTTGTCGCTAGATCCAGTCGTCCTCGTGGTTTTCTGTCGCATGGGACGGAATTACTGGAAGAGGAAAGCGAACCGAAAATTCTGGGGACGTCCGTCTCCCCGCTGTATACGGGAACCAGTAGTTGGTCCCAGCAAGGACTGCCAAAAGGAGTTGGCAGTCTCCAATCCTACCTACCAACAGGAGTTGGTAAGTACCATCCGCGGTGAAGAGCAGAAGCTCTCCTCAAGAGGGGATCGACGGCTATTTACCATACGAAGAAATCACAGATAATTCTCCGATAAACCAGAGGAGTTATTAATACGAATTGAATTGAAAAGACTAAGAAGCCCTGCAAATCCCGCTTTGCGACAATGACGCTTGGACCTATGTGTCAATGCGGGTAAATTCGTGAAATGGTATTTCAATTTTGATTCCTTCTATACGTATAAATACGGTGCACAAGTCTAAAGTCAGCGAATACACTTCAATGCGTCAGCACGCAAACGTTTCAACATTGGTCAATGCGTATGAATTCGTAAGAGTAAAATTCACCCTAAAATGCATGTGGGCCATCGTGAAAGAATCAACGAATAGCAGATATTAAAATAAAAAAGTAATTTTTTGGAAAATTTGGCTTAAGACCCTGAATACCCTTCTTAAATCCTGTCAAAAATCTGAATGAATTGTTTTACCAGCAATAAATGAACGTATTCAAAAGTAAAATAGTCCTTAAACCACCGCAATTAAAATTTAAAAAAAAAAACATTTTTTGCTAAAATATGCTTGAGAGGCCCCTAAAAATTTTTGATAAATTCTGCGAATATTCAGGAAACATTTTTATACGAACCCAGTAAAAAGAAACTAATTGAGGCGAATTGAGATGAATTCGTTAGAGCCTCCGTGAATCTCGCTTTGCGAGAATCTCGAATTGGAGCTGGCCATGAATTCTTCTAAATTAGGAAATAAGTAATTCAATCTTCAAATCTGCTACTCGCCCGAATTCGGTGAACAATTTTTAGGGGACCTAATTCATTTTTTTCTCAGAATATTTGCTATCGAATTTTTAAATGTGATTGTTGTTATTGAAGCCGATAGTGCTCTTGTCATTTTTGCGAAAAATTGTTTGTACAGAAAATTAGGTATCGAATTTTTTAATGATATTTTTGTTATTGAAGCCGATAGTGCTTTTGAAATTTTTGGGAAAAAATTTTTTCCTTAGAAAATTTTTCCCCAGAAAATTTACTATCGAATTTTTTAATGTTATTGTTGATATTGAAGCCGATAGTGCTTTCGACTTTTTTGGGAAAAAATGTTTTCTTCAGAAAATTTTCCCTCAGAAAACTTACTATCGAATTTTTCAATGTTATTGTTGTTATGGAAGCCGATAGTACTTTTGAAATTTTTGGGAGAAAAATTTTTCTGCAGAAAATTTTCCCTCAGAAAATTTACTATCGAATTTTTCAATGTTATCGTGGTAATTCAAACCGATAGTGCTTTTGAAATTTTTGGAAAAAAATCTTTTCTTCAGAAACTTTTTCCTCAGAAAATTTGCTATCGAATTTTTTTCTGTTATTTTTGTTGTTGAAGCCGACAGTGCTTTTGACATTTTTGGGAAAAAATTTTTTCTTCAGAAAAGATTTCCTCAGAAAATTAACTATCGGATTTTTTAATGTTATTGTTGTTATTGCAGCCGATAGTGCTTTTGACATTTGTGGGAAAAAATTTTTTGTTCAGAAAATTTTTCCTCAGAAAATTTTCTATCGAATTTTTTAATGTTATTGTTGTTATTGAAGCCGATAGTTCTTTTGACATTTTTGGGAAAAATTTTTTCATGAGAAACTTGTTCCTCAGAAAATTTACTATCGACTTTCTTAATGTTATTGTTGTTACAGAAGACGATAGTGCTGTTGTAATATTTAGAAAACAAATTTTTCTTCAGAAAATTTTTCCTGAGAAAATTTTCCAGTGAATTTTTTTATGTTATTTTTGTTATTGTAGCCGGTAGTGCTTTTGACATTTTTGGGAAAACATTTTTTCTTGAAATATAATTTTCCTAAAATTCTTAAGAAAATTTACAAAGATTTTTTAATGTTTCTGTAGGTCAATCAAAATTTCAACAAAAAAGGTTTTAACGAAACAGTCGAATTTTTAACCAAAAAAGCTTAATTTTCAACGAAAAATGTAATAATTGCTATTTCAATGAAAAAATTATAATTTTTAATTCAAAGCAGTTTTTCAACCGAATAAATACATTTGCAAATTTAAAAAATTTTATAATGAAGAAAAAAGAAAAATTTCAACAAAATTATAATTAAGGGCGAAAAATATTTTTGCATACAAAATAAAAATTTCGAATGACTATTTACTTTTTAAGTTTCTTTGTTTGCTTATTCTAAGGTTATATAAATATAATTTCCACATGATTCTTGATAAAATTTCACAAAATTTTTCAATATTTCAGATATGACAAATAAAAATTTCAACAAAAAATATAATTTTCAACAAATACTACAAAGAATTAACTTAAGAAATTGTTTTGTCCTTTTAAAATCATGAGATATTTCCAATTATAATTATTTTACAATTAAAGTAAAATTGTAGAAATAAATATAAATATAAGTTTTATGAGATTCTTGAGAAAATTTCTAAATACAAGATTTCAGATATTTTAAATCAAAATTTGAAGAAAAAAAAACAAAACATTTTCAACCGAATAGTTTACTTTTCAGGCAAAAAATGTTGTATTTTATTACTCTCCCTTTTACGGGTTTGAGGGCTCCATTCCCTTTACATCTTTTACAATTTCACTTAAAAACTATGCCTTATGTTTATGTTAACCTATAATCGTTTCGCCTTCTTATTATCTACAAGTTATTAAATATTAGCTTACTAACTAACATCTTTATCAAGTGCGCGAGACCTTCCAGGGCTTTCGTTTCCTCTTACCACATTACTCTTCAAGCTTCTCCAAGTCACGCAACACTAATTTTCCTTATAAATAATTCAAATAATTCAATTTTGGTTTTCTCCTCCCCCATGCATTTCGATTGAGGATCCAACTATTTTTGAAATTAAAATCCGTTTTAATAAAAAATTCAACTCCTTGGTTGAAAATTGATCTTTTTTGTTAAAAATTGAAATATTTTGTTGAAAATTCACCTTTGTCTTTGAAAATTTTATAACTTGGTTCGAAGTTTTATCTTTTTTTTTTTCGAAATTTAACTCTTTTGTTGAAATTTCAACAGTTTTGTTAAGAAATCTTAATTTTTGATTGCAAATTCAACTACTTAGATTATATTCCTTAAAATTATTTTTATTATTAAATATTCACCTTTTTGGTTGAAAATGTACTTTTTTTAAAATTCAAACATTTTGTTGAAAATTCGTCTTTTTGGTTAAAATTTTTATTATTTGGTTCGAAATTTAATTCTTTTGTTGGAAATTGAACAGTTTTGTTAAAAAATCTTTCTTTTTGTTTAAAAATTCAACTATTTAAATGATATTCTTAAAAATTCATTTTATTGTAAAGATTCATCTTTTTACTTGAAAATTCTTTTTTTTTTGTTGTTGAAAATTAATTTGTTTAACTGAAAATTTAACTATTCCATTTTTGGTTGTAAATTGACCTTTTTTTATAAATTCAAACATTTTTTTGATTAGAATTTTTATTATTTGGCTCGAAATTTAATTCTTTTGTTGAAAATTCGACAGTTTTGTTAAAAAATCTTTTTTTTTTTTTATTGAAAATTCAACTACTTTAATGATATTCTTAACAATTCATTTTATTGATATATATTCATCTTTTTAGTTGAAAATTCGTTTTTGTTGTTGTTGAAAATTGGTATTATTTGTTAAAAATTGAAATATTTGCTTAAAAGTCCATGTATTTGGTTGAAAAATCGTCTTTTGGTAGGAAATTTATATTCTTGGTTGAAAATTCATCTTTTTTGGTTTAAAAACTCTTCGCGTTTGATGGAAATTTCATCTTTTTGGTTGAAAATTCTACTATTTTGTTGAAAATTCGTCTTTTTTGGTTAAAAATTGCAAGCATGTACATATACATAAATATGTCTAGGATAAACACAATTCGATGGCCAGGCAAAGCTCTATCTATAAGGGGCGATGTAATATACAACCTTCATGTATAAGAAGGGAAACTTGAAAACTTTGAATTTCTGAGAAACCCTGCTTATAAATTCTTACAAGCCGGGTTTTACGATTTCAAGTTTCCAGCATTCACCTCGACGACCCTTTCTTTTCTATCCTATTGTTCGCAGGTACCTGGTTAGCCATGAGTCATCCCTAGCGCATATGCCAACTAACTCGTGCCTAGTTATGGAATTCTTCACGAGCCAAGCTTGCCTACTCATATTATAGCTTAATAATAATTTTTATATAATTACGGGAATCTAACTGTTATTTTCAGACTCCGTGGAGCAAAATTTTTCATTTGCACCAAATTCAGCACTTTTTTTAGCATCCTCCTTTCTCTGTAGATTTGTAAAATTTGAGGAATACCTCACAAGAATGAAAAGGAAAAAGTTAATCAAATTTATCAGTTTTAAAAAGACCGGATTTGAACGAACGATTCTCTGAGAGGAATGTCTTGTGCCAGAAGGTTGTTCCTAAGCATAAATGAAATTTCCTCTTAATTTTAAGGTTAAGAAAATTATCATTATTTCAAAAAGAATATTTTTCAGCAAAGATTATCATTTTACGATAATCTTCAACCAATATTGCCGCCAAATAATTCTGTTTGTGCAAAAATATATTTACTACGTCCAAAACATAACAGGCAAGAGGACAAATTATAATTTTGTTTTAAGACAACCTTATGACAGAGGGGGAGATTACGATATACGTGGCGACAAAGTTTTAATGTGAATTCCCATAGGATTTTTGGCTAGAAAGACGAATCTGAAATTTTTAAGTCGATATCTCGAATACTGTTCGAGATATCGATTTTTTATGTTCAAATTATTGACTTTTGTTTTTGATTAAAATAATTTCTGAATATCGATTTCGATGGGAATTTTTGCGAGAAACACGGATATTATGATTTTATTCAAACTGATGAAACTTTCAGTGCAATATCCATATATAGTTCTTTAATATTCTTTATTTTTTATTTTTGTGGTCTGCAATTTCTATGGATCTTTTAGACTATTCGTCTAATGAAGTTCTCGTATGTATTTTCCAATTTCTATATTATTATGTATTCTAAAATGTTCATAAAGATAGAACTATAATAATATATATATTATTCAAATTATTTTTGAGCTTTTTTCAGAACTTTTGAATATATTTTAAAATTATTCTCAATTTTTCGTAAAATTTTGGTAAAATTCGGCAAAAAAAGTGCCTCAGAATCTTCCAGATTTTTTTCTACAACTTTATAAATTTTTAAAAATGTTTTGAAATATTTTTGGGGCAACTGAAAAATCCCGAATAATAAAATTCCCAACACTGTAAACTTCCCGAAATTGAAATTATAAAATTGCTGAAATAAATGATTACTATTTATTTATTAAAAATACAATGATCAAATATTTATGTCATATACAATTTTTTTAATATTTATTTTTTAAATTATTGTTTGAATTTAAAATATCAATAATTGTATAAAAATGTTATTTGAAAAATAAATTTAAAAACACGAGCGCTTCGAACAAAAAAAGCTTCGCAAGATTCAATTCAGCACTGATTTATCTCGAAGTTTCTTTTAATTAATTTTTTTAAAATTAATAATTTGATTTTTGATAACGTTTTTTGTCATTTAAAAAAAATACGATGCACACGTTTAAACAAAATTTTCTATCCAGAAATTTTTTTTTTCAATTATTGTTATTTTAAATTCAAACATTAATTTTTTGAACTTTTGAATATTAACAAAGTTTTTTCTTTAATATAAATATTTGATTATTTTACTAAAAAAATATTTGTTAACAAACAATTTTTTTAAGTTTTTAAAAGCGGGAATTTTCTAGTTGAGATATTGTATAATTCGGACATTTTCTGTCGGGAATTTTCAAATTCGGTAATACAGTGACGGGAATTTACAAGTGAATTAATTCGTATGACAAGATTATTATTCTGGATTACAAGTGGATTACTCAAGATAACAAATGGATTACTACGGGATACTTTTATTACTCCGAATTATTATAATAACTCCGGATTGCTAGTGAATTACTCTTTATAAAAAGTTCATTACTCTGTATGACGAGTGGATTACTCTGGATTACAAGTCGATTATCTAGATTATAAGGGGATTACTACGAGACACTTGTATTACTCTGAATTATTATTATTACTACAGACTACAAGTGGATTACGCCGGATGACAAGAAGATTAATCTGGATCACAAGTGGATTACTCGGTGTTACAAATGGAGAACTACAGCATACTTGGATTACTCCGAATTATTATAATTACTCCAAATTTCTAGTGGATTACTCTGTATGAAAATTTGATCAGTCTGTATGACAAGTGGATTACTCTGTATGACAAGTGGATAACGCTGGATTACAAGTTGATTAATCTGGATTAAAAGTGGATTAAACTGGAGAACAAGTGAATGACCGCGGATTACAAGTGGATTTCCTTGGATTACAAGTGGATTACTACGAGATACTTGGATAACTCAGAATTATTATAATGACTCCGGTTTGCGAGTGAATTAATTCGTATGACATGATTATTAATCTGGATTACAAGTGGATTACTTCGGATAACAAATGGATTACTACGGGATACTTGGATTACTCCGAATTATCGTAATCACTTCGCATTGCTAGTGGATTGCTCTGTATGAAAAGTGGATTACTCTGTAAGACAAGTGGATAACTCTGGATTGCAAGTGAATTCGGCTGAATTAAAAGTGGATTGAGCTGGATTACAAGTGGATGACTGCACATTTCAAGTAGATTGCTCTGATTGACAAGATGATTATCTGGATTACAAGCGGATTACTCTGGATTACAAATGGAATACTGCGGGATACGCAGATTACTCCGATTTATTATCATTACTCGGATTGCTTGTGGATTACTCTGTATTTCCAGGATACTTAGGTCGTTCAAAATACATTCATGGCAATATGAAAAAGCCCGAAAACATAAAAAATGTTTAATAATTCAATTATACAATCAAGAATATTTCCTCTTCTACAAATTCCTTAATTAATAGTAATTTAATCGTGACACCTTAAGTATAATTAAATATTTCTGCCCAAGATAGCACTAAACGCACGCGCGCGAACCGCATGTTCATGTACCTGGATTTTTATTTTACAATCAAAATTGTAGAACTTTCTGAAAAATGTTGAAACGAAATCTTTTAAAATTCTTTGTATTTAAAAAAAATGAAGAAAAAAAAGGTGAATAATACAAAAGTCCTTCAATATTGCGTATTTGAGAAAATAATGTTTAGCATTCTAATTTTGAATTGCTTTTCATTTTAGCCTTTGAACTGTTAAAGAAAAAAATAATATTTTTTAAAAATTTGATTCATGAATTAGAAAATAAATAACTATATACATAACTAAACCTTCCAAATAATAATTATTAGATATTAGAAGCCATGAAGATTAAATATGATATATTTTTTCTGCCGATAGAAAATCGATAGCTTCGAGGCCATTATTAATTTTTTAAAGAAAAATTTGTATAATTCTGGAATTGGCAAATGTCTGTGAAACTTATAGCTTATCAAAAATATCTAGCAGTTTAATTAGAAGTTATCCCCAGGAAAATTAAAGACAGATAACAATAGAAGAGCCCTACCTGCTACATGCTTCAGCTGGATTTACCCAACAAAAACGAATTTTCAACCAAATAATTAAATTGACTATTAAAATGTTAAATTTCAGAACTGAAAATATTAATTTTCTACAGAATAGTTAAATTCTCAAGAAGAAAATTAATTTAATACCAAAAAGTTTAGATTTTAATCAGAAGGTTGCAATTTTTACTACACAAGGTGAGATTTCTACAGTAAGAGATGATATTTTAAACCAAAAAGATAAATGTTCGACAAAATACTTGAATGTTTAATTTAGAAAATTCTTGAAAATTACGGAAAATAGAGGTTAATATTAATTTCTTCAAAGTGATGACATTCTAAACTTTCCAGAACTTTAAACCGCTTTTTCTCTTATTTGGTTTTTTATTTAACTGGAGCGACGATAAAGAATGAACAAATGCTTCAAATTGCGTATAATTTACAGGGATTACGTAAAATATGTGTCTCTATTGCTATAAACAGCGACCAGATTTCTCAGAAAAAAAGTTTCGATCTTATCAACAAAAACTAACGATTTTTTTTTAAATCGATTTTTACGTTCACCAAGAAAAATGTACGTAATTTTTGCAATTATGTAGAAATTAATGAATTTTCAATGATATATCAGAAAGAAATATTAAAGTATTGATTTTTTATATCCTCAGTTCGGTTTTTTAAGTTGAATAAAATTATAAATTTTGAAAACACATGAAACTTTAACTAAAAACCAAAAAATTCTGACGAATTTTTTGTAGATATAGATTTTATTTCTTTCATAACAAAAAATAAATAATAGTTTTTCGATTCAAACTGAAGAAATGTCAAGTTTAGCCAATTTTTCAATAATTGCACTAAAAGATTCAAGCAATAAAATCGATATTTTCTAAATGGCAAAACCACAAGAGATTTTTTAATGGATTCATTGGGGTCGGAAATCAGTTCCCAATAAACGTGGGAAAAATGTCCTAACCGGAAAAGTCGTTCAATTTTTAATAAAGTTTCCCTTAAAAGATCCCAATTAAAAAATCCTACTTTTTTTAGTCTACTATAAATTTTTGTTGTTCGAAATTCATCTCGTTTGGTTGAAAATTTAAGTATTTCGTTGCAAATGCAGCTACACGGAAAAAAAGTGCTGGAAATTTTCATTGACCGAGTCTGTGACTTTAGAATAGGTCTAAAAGCATTTGACAGTTTGAAAATATCATACTGGAAAATCATGCAAATAGTGCTTGAAGAAATATAAGACTTCTTAGATTGCGTCCAGCATAGTCAGTGAAGCACTCCTCAGTGGTACAGCGGTAAGGTGGTTGGCTGAGGAGCACGCTGTCGCGCGTTCGAATCTTTTTGGCGAAATTTTTTTTGGTGCTCTTTTTATTAAAAACATGTTAAATAATTATTTTATACACCCTCAGGGTGATTTAGCCCCCCCCCTTTCTGAATTTTCCAATTCAATTAACTCATTATAACAAATATGTTATTCATTATAATTAATTATAATAATATAATATAAAACAGGAATATAAATATAAATATAATATAAGTATAATATCAATTATTATAATAATAATAATTATAAATATTTATAAATTATATTATTATTATTATTATTAGTATTATTTAATTTATTATAATAAAGTCCAGAAGTTGTCGACATGAAAACAAAATTGTTTTCATTCATTTTAAAAATAGTGAAGGTGAAGTAGAAGAAAATTACGCAGAAAAATATTTTACGACGCAAGCAACGCGCTTTGCACTGCGACAAACCGGTTTGGACCTATTGTGTCGATTGCTGATGGAGGGACAGCTGGAAACGAATGTGGCCAGCTTTCCAAAGCATCGTTTCAAATTCCTTTTGAAGCTCCAGTTACCTGGATATTTTTCAAACGGTCAGTCGATAGTGTCTCGAAAAATGGCAAGCGAAAATTCCGCAAGTACCAGTGGAGTGTGTAAGTTTAGTGAGAGTGTGCTTGATGAAAATGTTTCTCCCACTGACTTTACTAATGCAATGAAAGTCGTGTGGTCCTGATCAAAAGAGGAAATTTTAATTATTCCCGAGCCCCTCTACGATATTGACAGTTCTGTTCGTGTGATCGGCGAAGCCTTGAAGGAAAATATTAAAAATTTTCTCCAGGAAAACATCCTTTTGCTAGAAAAGGATCTGATTATTCTCGAAGAGCAGCCAGATTCCACTGCATATCAGTTTGTAAGTTGAAATGAATCTCCGAATATGGTAGTTACAAAATTAAAATGGTAGTTATAAATGTCGATTTTAATATAAAGAAATAATTATTGAGCCTATTGATTAAAAAATAGCCAAACTCTGAAATTTTTTTATGAAAATAGTTTAAATGATTAATAATTCTTGCATTATTTGTATGTATATTAGTATAAAACTTATTTCACCAGCACTTTGCTTCCTCATAGAGGAAGAATTTCTGATTTATAAACAACAGAAAAACCAAAGTTTTCATTTTGATCAATTTAATAGAAATTCACAAGAAATACAAAATAAGAAATTTGTTTATGAAAATTGTTCAAATAATCGATCATTATTAAATTTGCAAAATATCGCTGGAAAAAATCATCGAAAAAGTAAAAAAAAAGCAATCTATGAATTTTTTCATGAAAATTGTTTAAATAATTATTAATTCTTGAGAATTTACCATGCATCGTAGAAAAAAGTCATCGGAAAGATATTCCTGGTTGACTCCGTTTTCTTGTAAGATATATGAGCCGGACATAAATGCATTATTTCAATTTTCTATACTTCTATAAATTCCAAAAATAATTAAAAAATAGCGCAGGATAAATGTACATTTTCAAACAAATTTGAGCCTATTCGTTGAAAAATAATTAAAAGTCTATTCGCTGAACAATAGCCAAAAGTCTATTCGTCGAAAAATGGCCAATTTCTGAATTTGTTTATGAAAATTGTTTGAATAATCGATAATTATTGAATTTGCGAAATATCACTGCAAAAAATCATCAAAAAACTAAAAATATGCAAACTCTGAATTTGTTCATGAAAATTGTTCAAATAATTGATAATTCTTGGGAATTTACCAAGCATCGTAGAAAAAAGTCATCGGAAAGATATTCCTGGTTGAATCCGTTTTCTTCAAAGATATATGAGCCAAGCATAAAAACATTCTTTCAATTTTCTAAACTTCTCTAAATTCCAAAAATAATCAAAAAATAGTACAGGATGAATTTAAATTTAAAAAAAAATGAGCCTATTCGTTGGAAAATAGGTAAAAGTCTATTCGCTGAACAATAGCCAAAAGTCTATTAGTCTTTCTATTAATTGTCTTTCCCTATCCCTGCTCTCCAGTTATTCATAGCTTACTCCATTATCCTCTCCTACATCTCTCGCACTAAGAAAACTCCCTCATTTCTTCTCTCTTTTTGTTAGTCCTACCACCCTCCTTCTCCTTTCTTCTGTATTTTTCAAACATTTTATTATTAAATAAATCAATTTTGAATAAACTATTTCTTGTAGACTCCATACAGAAGGCCGCGGTTACGAGAAGGAGCCGTACCAAAACTACATTTGGGTGAGACGAACAGCCTGAAAAAGAGCCAAGGAAATTGCCTACTAAGCGAAATCTGGAGAATTCTGGAGAACAACCAACAACGTCCAAAAGGCAAAAAAAGGTTGAAACAGAAAGTTTACATGTTCCAGAAAAAATTATGAAGCCCCAAAAAACGAGAGCAGTTTCAAACGCTGAAAAAATGAGTGAAAAATACTGGAAGAGCAAAACAGCGGTCTCAAATCGCTGTTCGTTTATTGGAAGCGACAGTACGAGATTTTGAGAAAAAATTAAGAAACATGAATAAGCCGTCTGTGAATGAAATTTTGAGTCGGCAGAAAAATGTTAGCGAAAGTAAGCGACTAGCTATCAAAGAAATTTTTAAAGCTGCCAAGATCAAGGATTAAAGAGGTCAAAGATATTCAGATGACTGGATAATTCTTTGTGTTCTTGTGCACATGAGGTCACCAGTGACGTACTGAATCATGCATCGCAACAAAATATTACCCCTACCCGATGTACGCACCATTGGAAGGTAATTGCTTTAAAGAATTAAATTGTATACAAAAGAACGTTTGTGAATAATTATTTACTCATATGAAGTTTTGAACAATAAAAAAGGAAAATTGTATAAGTAAAATGTTAAATAAACGGTATTTGAATCAAATAATTTTTACAGATATCTTTCTCATATGGATTGCCCTTGTGGCTTGGATCCTGGATTTTTCGAGATTCACATGCCTCACTTTGCTGATAAGTCTCCAATGATTTTCTACCGAAAAAGGTATTGGCAAATTTTCAATTAAAAAAAATAACTTTTCAAAAAAAAAAAAAAATTCAACAAAATAGTCAGATTTTGAAACGAAAGAAATGAATTTTAAACTAAAATGATGAATGTTAAAACAAAGAATAAATTTTTAACAAAAAAAATTAATTTTCAACAAAATAGTTGAATTTTCGACCAAATAATTAAACTTTCGACCAAAATGTTAAATTTTCAACAAAATAGTTTTTCAACCAAAAAAATTTGAATATTCAAGGCACAAATCGAATTTTCTACAAAAAAATTGATGTTTCAGTCGAAAATATGAATTTTGAACAAAAAAAAGTCCTAACATCAGAGGGCTTTTTACAGATAAACATAAACTAGAAACAAAATTTTGAACCAAAAAGATTAATTTTCAACAAATTTAAAAAAAAATATAATTTTCAAAAAACCCAAAAATATGAATGTTCAAGAAAATATTTGAATATTCAATACAAAAAAAAAAGTTTTCACTAAACCATGGAATTCTTAATCAGAAATTATGAATTTTCAACAAAAAATCTTAATTTTTAGTCCCAAAAAGTTAATTTTCATGCAAATAGTTAAAATTTCTACCAAATTAGTCCAATTTTCTACCCAAAAAGAAGAATTTCAAACAAAGCAGTTGAAATTTTGACAAAAAAAGAGGAATTTTCTACTCGAAAATATGAATAAAATTTTCAACAACAAATTTAATTTTTAAACAAATATTTTAATTTTCGGCTCAAAAATATGAATTTTCAATTAAAGAAAGCTAATTTTTAACCAAATAGTTAATTTTTAAGCAAATCATTGAAATGTTCAAAATTTGTTGTTTCGTATCCTCTGCAAAGTTTATAATTAAAAATTCGTAAAAAAAATAAATGGAATGGTTTTTTAGTTCAATGCTTAATTTCATTTGATATTCTATCACAACTTGAATATTAATGAATTCAGACTTTGCAGTCCAAAATACTCTCAAAAGAATTGATTTTTTTGTCCTGAAAAATAAACAAATTGGTAAAAAGTTCATCGATATGATTAAAAATGAACAATTTCATTGAAACACAACTTTTTTTAATTTAACTGTTTTATAGAGTGTTTTTGACTTGAAAATTCAGCAATATGGTTTACATTATTTTTCTAGACTGGAAAATCTTTCCTCTCAAAATATTTTATACTTTTATTGAAAGTTTGTCGTAATATTGTTTGAAAATTCACCTGTTCTTCTTGAAAATTCAACTCGTTTGTTGGAAATTCTTTTTTTTTTTGTTGAATTTTACCTTTCTTATTTAAAAAGATTATATTTTTGTTAAAAACATTAACTATCTGAATTTCTCGTTGAGAATTCATCAACTTGGCATGAAAAATCAAGTATTTGGTAAAAAATTCGACTATTTGGTTCAAAATTACCTTTTTCATATAAATTGGCCCAAGTTCAAAGAAAATTGTTAATTTTGTAAAAAGATATTACCAAAATAAGTCAAAGTTAGATGTTTTCGAAAAATTGGAATAACTCTAAAAAAGATTAATATTTTTTGAAGTTCATTGGCTAGTTTCCTGAACATCTGGTATTGAACATGAGAGTCGTTCTGATCGATTTGGAATTCACGACCAACTATCATGGCACTTATTGGTAAAAGCCACTCACGGCTGCCTGCATTTTCTTCATGCTTTCATAGAAATCATATAGAAAACCGCATTTTTCTCTCGAAAAGTGGATCTCTTATATTATATATATATATATATATATATACATATTCGGTTTCGGTTTCTATTCCTTTGGCATAGAACTGAAGAGCCTATGAACAAGCCACCGAACGCGTCCTCGGGTTGCGGATAGGGGGACCCAGTACCAAGGGTTTCTGCTGAATATGGTTACAAGAATTAATAAGCAGTCGCGGACAATTGTCCAGGGATGGCCCCGAAGGAATAACCCCTAAGCGGAGGCGTAGCAACCGTGCCGAAAGCTGAATGGCACCTGGGTGAGAGCACCCCTTCATTTTGTTAGGTTACCAAAAAAAATGAGTACGTGTTTTTAGGCTTTCGTAGCCCTGGGCAGAAACTCTTACAGTTTCGGTCGAATGTCCGTCCGTGAGTCCGTCCTTACGTATTGGTCCAAAGAAATATTAAGTTGGTTTAAAAAACGTTTTGCTATGAAAACCAAAATTTGGTGAAACCAAGGGAAAATATTTATTGCACAAATACTAATGAAAATATTCTGTTGTACGAATGAAACAATCTTCACAGTGTATTATATCTATTTCCTCTGTTTACGGTTTTATAGATTTTAAAATTACCCGCGCTTTTTCATGGTCTCATGTTGACGAATCAGAACGTGACATGAAACAATGCCAGCGCCCTCTGTCGTTTATGTTTCTCAGTGTTTTGTCGTTCTTTTGGAGGATGCGTATGTCAAACTCATCATTTTAGAATACTTATAAGATATGTTTTTCGAAAAAGCAATTTGACATAAGCATGGCAGAAGAAGAATGTTTCGAAAATTTCATTCTTGCACCATCTCATCTAGAAATACTAACTTTAGCTTTTAGAAACAAAATAAAGTTTGTATTCTTTATTAAAATAAAATTTATAAGTTCATCACATAAACAAACTGCGCTGTAAATATAATATTGATGAGGAATTCTTTTTTTAAGTTAATCAAGCATAATTAATATTGCCGGAGCCCAATCTCGGAGTAATTGGGAATGAGAAAATATTCTATCTTTTCGCGTTTTTCAGAAAAATAGTTTTGGAATGTGAAAAAAACCCGTGTTTTTGGGGTTTTCCTAAAACCTTGTATCAAACAAACCAAAAATCCTCAGGTTTTCCTATGGAGCTGAAACTCAAGCAAGAAAAAATTCTCTATTGTTCGTTATTTTGAGTTTTATCATGAATGAGTGAACATATAAGATATATTTTCTTCAACTACAATTTGTTGTCGCAAATTCGGGTACCAAACTAAAAATAAATAATAAATTATAAAGATAAAAAGAATCCTGGTCAGGAATCAATTTTTGCTTACTATCAATTATTTCCAGCTGTTGGAGAGTATTTAGTTTTAAGATAAAATCAAGTTGGAGAAAGAGTAAAAAAGGCGGTAGCGGCTGTGTCCCCGATATAAACTTTCACAGTTTTGTTGAAATGTATACATTTTATACCTAGTTACGTTATTATTCATTGTCTAATAGATAATATGAAGTAATAATTTTTTTTTCTTGCATTCTGTGTGATGTTAATAATTCTTCTGAAAAACTTTAAAATGCCTTCAAAATCGTAGGAACACTTGAAATCTTCAAAAATTCATTTGGATATTAATTTTATTATCATTACTAATTTTATGATGGAAAATTTCTTGTGATACGATAGTAATTACAAGTTGAAGGAAGCCACGTTAAATGACACTAATTTTTTTTTTCAGAGTGATGTCTAAAACATTTCATCACAACGTGAAAGGATGAAATTCATCTTGCCTATTTCTTCAAAATATTTTGTAGAATTCATATTAGTTCATTGAAGACTTGAATGGGCTGTTGTACTGGACACTATATACATTTTCGAATTGTCAACCTGTACCGGAAAAATCTGACTATTCGTACTAGATATCAGATTTATTGAATCTAGTAATTACAAGTTTCTTCTTGAAATTAACTCTAATTGAATGTAAATAGCTGTAAAGGTAAGCATGACGCCTAATATCAACGAGATAACGAGTATATAATAGATCTATTCAATAATCTGATAAAGCACTAGAACAATCATCAGTTACACTGTTAACCCGATTCTTCATAATTATATTAGTACTATATGTGAATGTGAACATATTATACACTCCCAAGGGGTCACCGACAACTTACCGTATGGTAGCTGATAAATGATAAACATAATTCACATTCAAACAAACTATACTTAATAATATTACGGATTTCAAGAAGATTAAACTCTTATCTCTGGTAATCTCTGCCGGAGTAGAAAATTAAAGGACTTGGAAGAATTTTTATTTTGTCTCTCTCCTGTTTTATCTCTCTCCTGTTTCTCTCTCTGTTTTGTCACGCCTGAGTGCACACCGCACATCTCCCCGCGGACGCCTCTCACGTAACCCCACGGCGCGGCGTCAATTCTTGGAAGGGCAAAATCCAGGGGAACTAAATCCAGGTTTCACTGTCTTTGAATGTTTAATCAAAAACAGGACAGTTTTTTTGTGTGACGTCACTTGAGATTTGTGAATTAGCATCTTCACGTTGAATAAATTGTAATTTTTTTATTAATTTCCATAATGGTTAAGCGTCTGAAGAAAAAGATTCGCTATAAGTTATTAAATAAGTTGTTAAACGAAATTTAGATTTTCGTATATATAATATGATTTTCCAAAGAAAAAATATTATGATTCTCCCAAAAGAGATAAATTTTTTAAAAATTGAGCTAAAAAGTCGAATGGTTTAGAAAGTAGTAAACTTTTAAGCCTCAAAAGATAAATTCTTAACAAAAACGTTACTTTTAACCAAGAAAGATAAATTTTTAACAGAATAAGGGAATTTTGAAAAATTAATTTTGAACGCAACAGTTGCATTTACAACCAAATAGTTGAGTTTTCAAGCCAAAGAGTCAAATTTTCAACGGAAGATTTGATTTTTCCACTAAATATTTCAATCTTAGAACTATAAAGAAGAAATTCTGAAAATACAGTTAAATTTTTAAAAAACAAGTTATTTTTATATCAAATACTTCAGTTTAATACCAAAAATACTCTAATTTTCAACCCAAAATGACGAATTTTCTACTGAAATAGTTAAAGCTACAACCAAGAAGATTAATTTTCTACAAAAAAAAAACTTTCAACAAAATAGTTGAGTTCTCAAGCAAGGAGATGAATTTTTAACTAGCATGATGAATCTTGAAACAAAAAATATGAATCTCTAACGAAATATGCAATAGTTGATATTTAATTAAAAAATGATTTTTATTTCAAATAAAAAACAGTTTAAATCAACCAGTTGAGGTGGTATATATATATATATATATATATATATATGCAGCCTTTCTAAACAAGAAAGGGATCATGAGAACACTGATGGCTTGTAACTATTTTAATATCAATAAAAAAAATGTTTTGTCTTCTACAGGTCGAAATTAGAAAAAAAGTTATTTTTGTTTTATTGAAAATTTATTTTCATTGACGCGTGCGATGATTCTCGTACTTTTAGCTTCGCACAAATTTCGATCCCACTGTTTAAATCTTTTTATCATTACTCAACAAGCACAAATAATCATATGTGTCCTTGGCTGAGATTAAAAGAGCATAATTTGCTCTTCATTTATTGAATTAAGCAAATTTTTCCCAGCGTTGCCTAATTCGACGCCATTCTGAATTTTCGAGTGTTTTTCATTTGAATGTTGCAGAATTTGTTTCTGCCAAAATATTTGTAAAAAAATTATTTACTACGCGGTCATGTCTTTTCATTAAAAAATAATGACTTGTTACCGTATATCGTCCTTCAACAACAATTTTTAATTATTATAAACAATCGTTATATTAGTCTGCTCTTATATCGTCGTTTACAACGAAAAAAATTTGCATTGCGCTTCAATAATATGATTATTTTTATTGTTATTAAAGGTTCTTGTAACAAAATTCACAGTATACGATTTTCCTTGAGAACTTTCTTTTGATAACAATCACAAGTGTTGTTGAAAGGCAATTTCTTGTGTCAAGACGTTATTCTTGAAAGGTAAAAGAATAATTTCACAGAAAATATATTTTCATTCAACTCTATTAAATCCCACACCGTGAGAAAATGTTGATAAAAGAAAATGTCTCAAAGGATAGAATTTGATAGAAATTCCCGGAACATAGAAGCATATGATTTAATAAAATTTCTCCGAATAATACTTTATAAAGTTGTAATGAGAAACTGTTGATAGAAAAGTATAAAATTTCTCAACAGAAAGAATTTTGCAGAAATATCCTAGAGTGCAAAACATAGAATTTGGTACATGTCTTGTACTAAGATCCTCGAAGACACGATATTGAATCATTGCGCCAGGTGTGAGAAACACATCTGTTCTGGAAAGTCTGATTTCTGCAGTACTTGAGGGTGCCTCGAGTGGGTTCATCGAGGACAGACGATTGAAACAATGCCCCAGGTGTAAAAGCAAATCTTCTTCAGGGAAGTCTGGTTGTTACAGTACCTGAGGATCCCTGAAGTAAGTTTCTCGAGGACACGAGACTGCACCAATGCCCCTGTTGTAAAAAACACATCTTCTTCGGGGTAGTCTGCCTTTTAAAGTACCATAGGGTCTCTGTAGTAAGTTTCTCGAAGATACGAGATTGAATCATTGCCCCAGGTGCGAAAAACACATCTTCTCCGGGAAATTCTGCCTTTTAAAGTACTGAAGGGTCTCTGGAGTAAGTTCCTCGAAGACACGAGATAGAATCAGCGCCCCAGGTATAAAAAACCCATCATCAGGGGAGGCTGATTTCTGCAATACTTTAGGTTGCCTGCAGTGGGTTCCTCGAGGATACGAGATTGAACGAATGCTCCATGTGTGAAAACACATTTTCGGGGAAGTATGTGTTTTACAGTACTTTAGGGTGCTTGGCGTGGGTTTCTCGAGGACACGAAATTGAACCGATGCCCCAGGTGTAAAAAACACATCTTCTCCGGGGAAGTATGGTTTTTAAAGTACTTTAGTGTCCCTGAAGTGGGTTCCTCGAGGACACGAGATTGCTCCAATGCCCCAGGTGTAAAAAACACATCTTTTCCTGGGAAGTCTGGTTTTTACAGTGGTATAGTATGCATGGAGTATGTTCCTCGAAAATATGAGATTGAATTATTCCCCTAGGTGCAAAAGACACACCTTCTCCGTGGAAGTCTGATTTCTGCAATACTTCATGGTCCCTGGAGTATGATCCTCGATGAGATGAGATTCAATCAATGCCCCAGTTGTAAAAAACAAATCTTCTCCAAGGAAGTCTGATTCTTACGGTACTTTAGGGTACCTAGAGTGGGCATCTCACGGTTGTGAGACGAGTCCATAAGTGTGATTTGCCGTGGTTCTACTGGAAGCCGGTGTCGTTTTTCGATGGGAGTTGCTCTCAGTGCTAGAGGTAGGCCGGGAATCGGCAGATGGGTATATATGAATTCCTACTAATACAACGCTGCTGCAGACTTGTGATAGCGATCCGAGAGAAGTCAGAGACGCTTTCTGGGATACTTTAAATGATACAATAAGTACTTGCGATCAAGGTGAAAGAATAATTCTGCTAGGAGATATGAACGGATATGTCGGCGCTCAACGTCAGGATACATATACAGAAAGGGTGCTAGGTAAGTTTTGGGATCCAACAAAAAGAAATTACAACGGGAAAATAGTTAGCTTATGCTGAGAAATTCGCCTCTTTATTATAAATACTTGTTTTTGAAATAAAAAAAAATCCAAAGTAAACTTAGGGCAGGGATGGAATGATGAAATTAAGACAGCCCAACAAGAAAAGAAAGAAGCGTACAAGAGAACCTTGAACATCACAGGTCTTAGCGATGACGAGAGCAATAGATTTACAAATGATTACAGACACATAAAGAGGATAGCTAGACGACTAGTCAAGAAAAGGAAAGATAAAATCAGAACAGAAAAAGAGAAGAAAATACAAAACGACTTTGAAGAAACCATGAAACTATTATTTAGAGAGATGAAGGAAAGTAAAAGTACACAGTTTGTCAGCATGAGAAGCAGCAAGGGTGAAATGCTATATGATCCAGACGAGAAAATAGACGCTCTAAAAGCCTCGCTCAAAGAATTATTAGGAGGTGAAGATACAGGGCAAAAGAAGTGCGACATAGAGCATAATGGATTAGAAAACCCAATTGAAAAAGTCTGTGTCACTGAGGTTAGAAATATAATTAGGAACTCAAAAAAGGTAAGGCTACTAGTGTAAGCATTCGCACAGGTAGTGCGAATTGATAAATTTATGTATCCAGACGGGAGAAGTCCCAGACAATTGGAGAAAAAGATTCTGAAATTAATGGATATTCATCACTTTCGTAGATTATATAATATATTCTAAAGTCATTATCTCATTGATAAAAAGCGTCATGCTTGTTCTTAAGACATATTTCCATTTCATTAACTAGTTTATGCAAAAAAATTAAATTTTAAATTCGTTAAAACTGATATAATAATTTAGATAACCTTTGAATTTTTAGAAAAACCAGATGTTTACACGGGAAACTTATATAGTGTCTACTAGAAACAGCACTGCGGGTGCGTTTTTTTCCATGATATTTAGATGCTTTGCAAGCCCCAGAAAATTTAACAATTATTTTTCATACGAAAAAAAAGCGTTTTTGTACATTTTACAGAGAATCATCAATACTAGGTAAATAGAGATGAAACCTGAAATTTCTCTATACAATTAGCTGTAGAGTTGATATAAGTAATTACATTTTAGTATCACCGCCATAAGTATGTTTTATAGGTTTCCAAAGAAACCCCATGAGTGAAAAATTGAGTTTCGCGAGTCTTTTAAGCTAATTATGATTCTTTGCGCTTTTTTATTATGAATCGTTTCTTATACCTTAGATACTACTTTTTACTGATAACTATATTGTTTTCATCAGTTTTTTAAATTTTCTCCTACAATCGAACTAGAAAATTCCGATTTTACCCATTTCTGCAACTTATTTTCAACTTTCCTGTGAAAGCGAGGTAAAAATCTATAATATTCGCTTGGAATAATTCTAAAATGTTGCAATTTTTTATATAATTTTTCACTTTTTATCAACTTTTCCAATAGAGTGTGGTAAAAATAATTGCAATTTCATAAACTTAATTTTTGAAGCAAATCATCATTGTTTATAACTATCTTCTCCTAAAGTAATGCTAGTCAGTCTATGCTATTTCTGAAATGTTCCATTTTTTGTCAAGTTTTCAATTAGAGTGTATTAATATTTAATTCAAGTTAACAATTTTAACTCTTGAAACATTTGATTACTATTTCTCATAATATTACCTTTGAATAAGATAGGCAGATTTTCAAGTAATTTGTAGTTTAAAGAATTTAACACATATTAAAATATTAGAAATGCTTGAGAAATACTTGAAATATTTGGAAATGTTTGTGAATTCCTTGAACTCTTTCAAAGTATGCAAAATCTGTGTAAAATCTTGAAATTTCTTAGGAATCTTTTGGAATCTTCTGAAATTTTAGCAAAATCTTTGAAATCTTTGTGAAACTTTTTGAAATCTTCTTGAAAGCTTGAGAATTTTTCAAAACACTTGTGAAATCTTTTTTAAATTTTTTGTAATAATTCGAAAATATTACAAATCGCAGTTTTGAAGAAATCATAAATGTTATTTTTGTTTCTTAATATGCATGATATGACTAATTCCCACAATTTTTTCAGATTTTTTCTAGAGTTTCTGTAGGAAAAATTTATTTTTCTATATGCACCTGAAAATAAAAAAAAGTCTAGAAGATCTGCGCATAATTTTTGTCAGAATAGAATGATCTAATTTTTTCAATGGTTTGGAAGGACATTTTGAATATTCACCATTTTTCCATGACTCTGCAATTAAAGAAATTTTTTGTTTTATTTCCACTCAGCTAAACCCCAAAATATATACGTTATGAGGGACCCAAAAGAACTCATTTCAGTGCTAAGGCATCTCCGAATTATAACATTTTTTACATCCATGAATATACAAATATACTCGTACATACATGAATATACAAACACACATACACGTATTTCGTAGGGGTGAATCATAAAATCGATTGTCTGCTGATCATATGAGTTGGTCTTAGGAACTAAGAGTTGAATTTGCGAACATGGGAGAAAAATGTTGAACCGAATAATTCATTATTTCCACAAAATGGATGGATTTTTGAGAAAAGAAGAAGTTTATTGCAAATGGGATTTTGTTTTTGAATACAGTTCTTTGACGTCTTAATAATTTCCAAACCAAAATGGCACTGAAATTATCCAGAAGTGAAAGAAAACATAGAGTTGTGGTAAATTCAAAAAGTTTTTTAAAACTCTTAAAAATTCTTTGGAGTCAAATTTTTTAAATTGCTTCATATTATTGAAATTAATTAAAAATTCCTCAGAATCTTTTAAAATATGCTAGAATCTTTTTAATTCTTTAAAATCTTTGGAAATACCTCGAAATATTTGAAAATCTTTAAAATATCTCAATTCTTGTGAATAAATTCTTTGTAATCCATTAAAATATTATAAACCCCGTGAAATTCTATGAAACCTGATGATATTTACTGAAATCATGGAAAATTTATTAAATTATTGAGAGCTTTGAAAATTGCTTAAAATCATTGAAATCCTAAGAAATGTCTTGGAATCTTTTAAAATATTTGAAAACATTTTAAGTCCTGAAAAATTGCTCCATATCTTCCGCAATTCTATTAAATTTTTTACAACTGCATGACAATTTTTCTAAATCCCTTAAAATAATTTAACTCCTTGGAAATCCATTGACAGTTTTTAGATCGCTTGAAAATGCCATGGAATAATTTAAAATACCCTTAATATTTCAAATCCTTTGAAATCTCATTAAACTACTGAAATCTTTTAAAATACCCTAAAATATTCCAAAACTTTTAATTTTTTTTTTTAATTCCTTTAAATTTTATTAAAGCTCTTGGACATTCTTTATAATTAAAAAAGAAACTAAAATATTTCAAATGTTGTCAAATCTATTGAAACTTTTTAAAGCTTTTGAAAATTCCTTGGAATTTTCAAAAATATATAATCTTTAACACCCTTCGGGATTACTTTAAATTATTTAAATCAATTATAAATTCATGGTAATCTTTTAAAATATCCTAAAATTCTTAAAAATCTTTGGAAATATCTTAAAATATTTATAATTTTTTGAAATTATACAAAATCCCTCCATGCTTGTGATTAAATTCTTTGAGATAGATTAAAATTAAAAAATCTGTGAAATTACAGCTTTTAAAATTATGTACAATCACTGAAATCTTCGGAAATCTGATTAAATTCCGTGGAAGTGATTCGTCGTACGGTGGAGAGTCATTGTTGTAACGTCAGTCCCACCAAAACTTCTGTTACAGGGAAGGGGGGGGGGGCAAGGTAAGGAAACCAAGAGTCGAAATTGGTTGATGTTTCATGCTAAGACCTTTAAAATCCGTGAAAATCCCTTAAAATCTCTGAAAATCGGTTCAAATCCTTGAAATTCCGTGAAATATTTCAAAATCTAATGAGATCTCTTGAAATCTTTGAAATCTCTTTAAAATTTACTTAAATTTTCGAAATCCTAGGGAATCTTTCTGAATCTCGTGAAATCCCTTTCAATACATCAAATCCATTAAAATATTTTAAAATTCATCACAATCCCTCATAGACATCGAAACCCCTTTTCGTCTCTTAAAATCCGTTAAAATCCCTTAAAATCCTTTGAACTCGTTTGAAATCCTTTAAAATATTTTGAAATCTCTTTGAAACCCTTCAAATCCTCGAAATCTTATATAAATCCCCTGATATCTAACCAGAAAATTTCTATCCAGAAAAAATAGTAAGAGCATATTTAACCAGAATTCTGGTTGATTTAACCATACATTTTTTCCAGTGATGAAATCCTTTAAAATCATGTGAAATCTCTTGAAATATTTTGAAATCTCTTGAAATCCCTCAAAACACTCGAAATTCCTTAAAATCCTTTATATTATTCATATGGAAATTTCGTGAAATCCTTTGAAATCTTATATGCCATGAAATCATCGAAACCCCCTTAAATATCTTCAAATTCGTTGAAATCCCTTAAAATCTTATGAACTCTTTGCAAACTTTTGAATGTTTCTTGAATCGTTTGAAATTTTTCGAAATTCTCTAAAATTCGATGATATACTTTAAAATTTTTTGAAATCCCTTAAAATCCTTTAAATCTTTTAAAATCTGTTGAAATCCTTTGAAATATCTGTAAATCTTCTGAAATCTCTTTAAATCCCTTTAAATCTTCGAAATGCCATTAAAATCCCCTGTTATCCTTCAACTTTTGGCCCCAGCCTTCCTCATCTTGGTCGGTTCGGATTTGCTGAAAACCCGGGAAGTGACCTTCAATCAGGTGATTTAGCGTTGCTTCGTCGTCTGCGGCAAACTCACCATTATCGAGCCTTGTAAGCCCGGGGCGAGCTTCTAAATTTTTTCCTAGGATCTTGTGGAGCCTTGCTGTTTCCGAAATGTCTTTTGATTTCTCGCAGAAATCCCTCCAATCCTCCTGTTTATACTTTATCACATTTTTATAGCATCCATACTGTCCCAGCCTGGAGACAATTTAGTTCTTTTTGCCCTCTTGCACACAATGCTTGTCTTTTTACGGAGTTTCTCCAGGTGTGTATTCCACCACTCTGTTCCCTTCCTAGACTTAATTGTGCTTGTATGGCAATTGTTCTCATATGATGTAGTCAGAGTCCTTCGCAGAAAAACCGCGAATATCACCAGTTTTCTTAAGGTTAATCGAAACATGATATATTTGTGGTCCGAGAGAGACCCTCCAGCCTACTACCCTGTTTCTCAGCATACTTGAACATAAAATCAAATCGAGAACCTCACTCCTGTTTTCAGTCTAGAATGTGGGAGTATCACCCCGATTCAGAATCTCCAACTATGTGCCTGCTACTTATTCAATTAAATCTCTCCCTCTGTCATTGATGCTGATGTTTCCCCACACCGTGTGCTGAGAGTTTGCATCGCTGCACAACAGCAGAGGAATCGTATTCACTTGACAGTGCTGATTTAGAGCCTCCACCTCTCTTGGAGGCGGGGTCCCTCGGGAAATAAGTCGAGGCAATAGACACCTCTGGCCTTGTCCGGCTACTTTCCCTGAGTTTCACCTTGATAATGGTTAGATCTCTGGAGCAGAAGTTATGCACCAAGATCGCATCCATGCTCTTGATGGCTATGCATGCCCTTGACGCTCTTTCTCGTGGTCCCTCATATATGGGGCCACATCCTGACAAGCCGCTAATCCTTTCCAGTATAACCAGGGTACTTGGAATTACTTGTATTCCTGGAGTACTCTTGCATCGCTTTGAGATGATTTTCATGATATGAAAATCGTTGCTAAAGAGTAAGTAATAATTTTGTGAAAAATCTTGATTCTCTCATACACCAAGTAAACATATAATAAAGAAACAAATGAAAATGCAACAATCTCTGATCGGGGCAAAATTGAAGGCTGTAGACTGTTTTGAACGAAAAAAATACGCTATCTATTATTATTGCAACTATTCACTGATTTTCATGAATCTTTTTTTCACTTCCTTGAAATTATATAGATAAATTATTTCTGCTGATTATAATTAAATCAAGTGATGCTTTCATAATTTCAGTTTTTCTAGTAATGCGCATCACTGCATTTTTTCTATCGTTATTTTCTTCTTGCTTATAACATAAAATAGAAACATTTTTTTAAAAAACCGGATCTAGCCGGCAAAACAGACCAATATTTAGATGAGGTATGAAAAATATCAGACAAAAATATTCATCTGTGCGGCCGGAAACTGGAATCCCGTTCTATAATGCTGATAAATCCCCTTATTGAGTCCGCTTATACTTTGCTCATGTACAGAAATGTGGATTGGATATCCATCATCAATAGACGCCGCTTGTTGAGACCCGGGCCATTGACGTTGGCCATGAGTCAGCTCAGAGCGGTGGTCACTACAGCAGGTTTATCTGACACTTCCAGAATGTGTTCCCAGAACGAAAGCTTCAAGTTCATCATGATACCAAGAAGTATTAAGGCCATCTTGGTTTCGATCCTCTCTGATCATACCTGCAACGTTATTATCTTGGAAATCAATTTCGTAGTAACCAGTACCAGCTCTGTACATGGATGCACTATGCTCTTCGGGATCTGGGGTCACCTTTGCCCTTGCTGATGAGTACAAGACTGTGTCTGCCATTGTTGAGAAAATATTCTTTCCATCAGTTGCGCATTGCAAGCGTTTGGCAGCACTTACGGGCAAGTGTGTGCTATCGCTTTCAAAGCTTCTGCCGTTGCTTTGCTACGATTATCAAAAAGACAGGCAGATGAGCCTTCGTAAACCTCATAGACTATAGGGACCAAAGTGTACACAAAAAAGTTCCTCTCGTCGAATTTTTAGAAAATACTTTCAATAGAAAGCTATTAATCGATTTTAAGTGAAAATTAAAAGATTTTGGAGCTCATAAAAAACTAACATTTTCGTCCTATTAGAAATAAGTGACACGAGATTCATTTTTTGGCACATCCTAACTTATATATCAATTTTATTTAAAAACATTTCTGCCCCTATTTTCATGAAAAATCACTCTATATCCCCTGTTTTGCTGGCTTTTTATGGAAAAACTATTTGGCGGGTCATCTAGAGACGGCGGGGCTCTAGGGGGCACAGGGGCGAATGCCCTACCTAGAAATTGGCCAGGAAGGGGCAAATTATTGCTTTGCCCCCTCTGAAATCAAGTGATTAAATTCATCGGATGGTTTAAATTTGAGCAAAATGAAAACTCTCGTTTTCTTGCCTATAGATCTGCGGTTAAGAAATGATATGAAAATTCCCAGCCATAGGACAATCAATGTTTATGATCTTCTTTATCCTATAAGTAATACTCGATTCCACTACCCAGTCATAAACGTAGCATCATTCAAATTCTTGAACCCAGTCTTAAGCTTAGCTAGGATAAATACTGGAAATCTTTCTATTTTCTCTTTTTTTCTTCAATCTTAGAAATCTATCTGAAATCTTTGTGAAATAATAGAAGTCTATGTGAAATCTTTTAAATCCATCCTAAAACTTCTTGAAACATTTTTAATCATTGTGAAATGTTTATGAAATCTTTGAGAAATCATTGCCATCTTTTTCAAATCTATGGAAATCTTTGCGAGATATTTGGAATACTTGGTCATATTTGTGAAATTATTGGAATCTTTTTGAAATCCTTCGAATCTATCCCATACCTTTGACATCTTTATGATATCTTTGGAAATTTATTGAAATCATTGTGCACTCTTTGTAATCTAGAGGTCCTTGAGAACCTCTGCGTAGCTCGAGCCCTCAGCCGGTTTGATTAGAACCGCTTCGGGTCGAGCTCGTCTCCGTTTCCTCCTCTTTCTTCCCGTCACCTTGGGTACAGGTGTCGGTAAAACTCCCTCTTCGTTCTTGGGAGTCGAGGTCACCGCTATACCGCGGTTCCGCGACTTCTTCTTTCGCGGCCTTGTAGTGGTCGCCTCCACGGGGCTCAGGGTGGGCTCCCTTGGTCTCTTCCGATATTGGGTTAAGGGAATTTCCACGGCATCTTGTTCCGTCTGGATTCGCCTACTGGCTCTCCTTTCACGTCTTGCCTTCTTCCTGACTTCTTTCACTCTATAGCCTACCCTCTCCTTCATGTAACTGGAGTGGCAGTCAAAGTGAGTCTCGAGCGCCTTCACGTTGCGGTGAAGACACACAAAATGGTCTTCCGCATCACCTACACCGTCGCGGATTTCGAGCCACATGTTTCTCTTTTTCATGCAGAAGACCTCCATCTTTTCGATGATCGCTTGAAGACACATCAGCTCCTCCTTGGTTTCCTGGTACTTTGCGTAGAAGTCGGACTTGGTCCTCTTCGCACCTGGCCACTCCCTCAGTTTCTCGATGAAACTGGGCTCCTCCGTGATGTCCAATGGACCTACTCACTCCTTGCAGACGCTCTTTTCCAAGTATGATTGGTTCCACCCAAAATCCATGGAACCGACACTGACCACCGGGGCTGGAACCCGATCGGAATCAGTGGGGAGATTGTTACTCCCTTGGGGTATATTGTTTTTTTCATACTTCCTCATCATTGGTTTCAATTCGGGGTTCCTCCCCCTAGCTAGTTTTTTTTGTCCGCCCCTGCTATTTGATTTCCCCGGTACCACCCATATCTGGGAGGCGTTCCCCTATCCGCAACCTGGGGAGGCGCAAAACCCATTTCTTCACTTATGGGGTTTTCTTGGGACCCTATTAAACAGACTTATAGTGGTGATATTTGAAAAGTAATATTTAGATGAATCTACTTTAGGGATGGGAAAGCAGGAGAAGTTAGGGAGTGGAAAGTATTTTAAGTGAGAAGAAATGAAGTGAAGGTTAGTAGTGAAGGGAATTAGGAGAATATAAGTTAGGTCGTTGGAAGTAGAGGAAGTAAGGAAAAGTGAGAGAAGGTAAGAGTGGAGAGGAAAGAGGTAGGTGAAGGGAAATTAAAGGTGGAAAGGGGAAGTAGGTGAAGTGATGAGAGAGGAAGTAGCCCCGGGCAGACACCCTTGTAGTTTCAGTCAGGTGTCCGTACGTCACAATTTTTTCCCATGAGGGCATGTGAGCGGAGGGGAAGTAAAGCAATTAGGGGAATTAAACGGGGAGAGAAGTGGGCGGAGTGAGGGGAAGTATAGAAAGTGAAGAGAAGTAAGAGCAGGGTTAGTAGGGACGTGATGGTGAGTAGGAAAGAGGACGTAGGGGAATGGGAGATAGGGATGGGGAAGAAGTTAGTTAGTGGAAAGTAGCTCAAGTGAGAGGAGGGAATGTAGGACAAGAAAAGTAGGATAAATGAGGGGAGGGGTAGTGCGGTAGCGAGGTTAGGGGTAGTAGATAAGTGATAGTGAGTTAGGGAGGGGAAGTAGATGAATTTATTTTAGGGATAGGGAAGCAGGAGAAGTTAAGGAGTGGGAAGTATTTGGAGAGAGAAGAAATGAAGGTAAGTTTAGTAGGGAAGGGAATTAGGAAAATAAAAGTATGGTCGTTGGAAGTAGAGAAAGTAAGGGAAAGTGATGGAAGGAGAAGAGTGTTGAGGAAGGGGGTAGGTGAAGGGAAATGAAAGGTGGGAAGTGGAAGTAGGTGAAGTGGTGAGAGGGGAAGTAGGTGAAATGATGAGAGGGAAAGTAGGTGGAATGATGAGAGGTAAAGTAGGTAAAATGATGAGAGGGGAAGTAGAGAATGTAGAAGTAGGAGAAGGGCGAGGAAGTGAAGTCGAAAGTAAGGGGTGGGAGAGTATGGGAAGTAAAAGGAGGGGAATTATTACTCTTGATACATATAATTTCGGAAATTGAACGTTTCTTCCAGTTGGACACAAAGTCAAGTATTTTGGTATTTGCTCAATCAAATTCATGGTTGTGTGTACTAAGATGTACATCAATAAGAAATTGTTTTTTAAATTGTTTTCGTGTTCATTTATGCGCGTTTTTAACATTCTTTTAGTTTCACCCACATACGAGGCAGGACTGCCTTTACAAGGCATTTTGTGAACAACGTTGGTTTCTTCCCATTTTTTAGTCCTATCTCTACCTAGTTTAATGACAAATGACAAGGAAGGTTTTATCCCAGGAATTTTTACAATGCTAAATTTTCTGAGAAAGTGGGAAGTTTTATCAAAGAATTTTTGTATGAATGGTAAATAGACTTTTGGTTGACGAATCAATAAATGTTTTCGTGCAGAGTTATTTTGTTTAGAACTATATTTCAATTTTAATTTAGGAATTTCAATTTGTTGGTTGAAAAAACTTATTGTGTAATCATTATTCAACAATACCAGGGTAATAACTTTGAAATTTCTGACATGAAATTTGTTGTGCGCTAACATCATTGCCCTGTCAACAAGGTTGAATACAGTGTTTTTTTTTACTTGGATTGGATGACATGAGAAATAGCTAATAGTTCTGCCTGATAAAGATGGTTTTTAGTACCAGTTTGTAATGATGTTATTCTTATCACTCAAAAGAGAAATGTCTAGAAAGTTTATACTATTGTTTTTTTCTAGATCAAAAGTAAACGGCAAATTAACATTATAAGAATTAAAAATATGGACAATTAGCTGAATATGATCTTTTCTGACACATAAGATAGTGTCCGCGTATCTGTGATAAAAGGAGAGCTACATATTATATTTTTCTTTCAGTATTTCCAAAAAACTATTTTCCAGGTTATCCATCACCATATCTGCAAGTGACGGTGAAATGGGTGAACCCATCAGAGTACCATGAATTTGTTGGTATATATTATCATTAAAACCAAAATAAGTATTGTTGGCGGGCTTTTCGAACTAAGGAATTCCGAGAAACGCCGGGGTGCCGAATTCGCTCCAGTGCCCGATTTGCCCTGGCCTCCCCCACATATGGAAAATCCCAATCTTCTTTTCTTGAATTGTTGAAATCCGTAGAAATTTCTTGAACAGAAAGTCAATTTATTCCGTATAGTATAAATGATTTGAAATCCCTCGATTATGAATTGAATTAAACTTATTTATTACAATTTTATTGAAGAAACGTTGAATCCCTAAAAATCTTTCAAATTCCTTGAAATCCTTGCAGAATAATTAAAATCTTACAAATTTTGTGAAATTCCTTAAAATACCTCAGAATCCCTTAAAATCTGTGGAATCGCTACGAATCCCTTGAAATTAATTCCAAAGTTTTGTAGAAACCCTTGTAAATCTTTGGACATTCTACAAAATTCTTTGAAATCTCTTAAAATTTTGTATGTCTCTTGAAATCCTCTAGAATCCCTTTAAATCACTTGAATACAATTTGAATTATGCTTATTCATTAGAGTTATCTAAAAAAAATTAAAATCTCTAGAAAGCTTTGAAATCCTTAAATACTTGTAGATATAATAAAATCCTCAAATCTTGTGACATTCCTCGCAATACATCGAGAGCCATTGAAATCTGTGAAAGCACTGTAAATCCCTTGAAATTCAATGAAATCTTATTTATTTTTCGGAAAATTTTCTAGAAATCGGCTTAGGTCTTTGGACATTCTACAAAATCCTTTGAAATCGCTTGTAAATTTACAAATCTCTTAGACTCCCTTGAATACGATTTTGAATAAACTTATTTATTAAAGTCCTCTAGAAAAAACGTTAAAATCCCTGGAAATCTTGAAAAGCCCTTGGAATGTTTGGAGATTCAATGAAATCCTTAAATCTTACAAAATCCTTTGAAGTCCCTTGACATCTTTGAAAAAGTAAAAATACACTGAGATCCCTTGCAATGTCTAGAAATTGCTTGAAGTCCGTGGAAAAATTATTATCAAACTTCCTCGAGGAAGATGTATTGATAATACGTGGACTACCAGAATTAATACTTAGTACACGACGAGACGTTTTCAAAGTCATTCCAGTATGTTAAATTTCAATTCTTAACCAAACTTCCCCGGGGAAAATGTATTTTTAATACCTGGACCACCAGGATTAATTTTTATTACGACAAGACTCTTATAAAAGCATCCTTGTATGTTAGATTTTAATATCTAACCAAACTTCCTCGGGAAAGGTGTATTCCTGATACTTGGATCACCAGAATAATTGCTTAGTGCACGAAGATACCTTTTTAAAATCATCCGAGTATATTAAATTTCAATTCTTAACCAAACTTCCTCGGGGAAGATGTATTTTTAATACCTCTACTACCAGAATTTATATTTAGTACAAAGAGACCCTTATAATAGCATTCGGGTATCTTAGATTAAAGCTCTTAACCAGACTTCCTCGGAGAAGATGTATTTTTAATAACTGAGCAACCAGGATTAATTTTTAGTACGACCAGACTCTTGTAAAAGCACCCGGGTAACTTAGATTTAAATTCTTATCCAAACTTTTTCGGGGAAGATGTATTTTTAATACCTGGTCTACCAGGATTCATTTTTAGTAGAACGAGACCTTTTTAAAATCATCCGGGTATATTCGATTCCTAGTCTTAACGAAACTTCCTTGGGGAAGATCTATTTTTAATACTTGGACAACCAGGATTAATTTTTTTCACGACGAGACCTTTTGAAAATCAGCCGGGTATGTTAAGTTCTCAGTCTTAACGAATCTTTCTCGGGGAAGATGTATTTTTAATACCTGGACAACCAGGATTAATTTTGAGTACGGGGAGATCTTTTTAAAATCACCCGGGTATGTTAAGTTCTTAGTATTACCCAAACTTTCTCGGGGAAGGTGTATTTTTAATACCTGAACAACCGGGAATAATTTTTAGTACGACAAAAACTTTTTAAAATCATCCGCGTATGTTGAGTTCTTAGTCTTCACGGAAAATTGTGATTGTAGATTCCCAATTTCAGTCAAAAATACATTTCCATTCTTGAAGTTTCATTATCTTTTTTTGCTAGAAAATTAATCTTTTTTGTTGAAAATTTACTTTCTTGTCACAAAAGACTGTTTTGAAGCAATTAGAAATACTTTGAATAAGAAGTTTCAAGCTCTTTTATTAGAACAACCTCATTTGCTTAATTTCTTAAGATTATTTATTATCATAAAAACTTATAACGCAATAATAGATGACGTAGCTTTATCAGGTGTACACCATATATGCACGCGCACATACGAATTCCGTATCATATCGGAGACTTCGAAATCTATTTCTCTTCAACACACACATTGTGGATTCCCCCAAAATGAATTGAGATTAAATTTGTATCCAGTTTGGACGAACTCAAATGAAATTTGATAGAAGATAGCGACAAGGTATAAAATTCAGATTAAATCGCAAAAATTTTAATTTGCTCATAGTTTAAAAAACGTACATAAAATTATAGATATATTATTTTTGTATATTTACCAATGGAATTGAGCATAAACCCCCAATACAAGAGGAGAATAGAAATAATCCTCATTCTCTTCAATCATTGTAAATGCTAATTGATGCAATAATGAAGACTTGGATCAATAGTTTAACACATTGATATTCCAGTTCTTCATCAGATTTTGTAGTATATTTCACGGTTTCCTGTTCCAAAGTAAAAATTATAATTCTTTACAGAAATTCAATGTTTCAAACTGAAAATTATATTTCTCCATCAAAGTTCTGAGTCGAACCTAAAATAATATTCTTTTCTTGAGTATTTCCTGTTCGAAGTCATGATAATTGTAATTCTTGACGTGAATTTTTGTTTATATTTATTTTATTTACTCCCTATTCGAACTCAGAATTAGAGAAAAAAGATATATAAAATTACGTCTAGTTTGTTGATTAGTACATTCAAAAGGAAAATCCCTGTCACTGAATCCAATTTCCAGTTTCATACAGCCATTTTCCCAGTCCTGTCGTCGCCCACCGAACTGAGGTAGCTCAATCCTTGGCAATCTAGCTGATTCCCTAGTGCTAGAGACTGAAGCTGAACCTCCAATGGAGATGGGGCTGGTCACACGGCGAGCCTGCACATCGTACAGTCGACCCTTGGCCGAGGTGTAAATGTCCTCGGCCGCCGCGTATTCGTCGTCGAGGAAGTAATCACTGTCCTGGGTCTTCGGGTAGTGAAGCAGCTCCACATGGTTACTCGAGAAGTCCCTACAATACTTTCCCACAATCTCGAGGCTGCTGAGCGCCAGGCCATCAGTCCATTTCTCGCGGGGCCGGTCAAGGATCTTTGGGGCAGCTTGTAGCAGCACGGCGCCTAGTGCCCGCTGAACAGAAGACAGGGGGCGCAGTTCCTGTACTGAGCTAGGAGCCGTATCTTCTAAAGCGAAGCGCTGGCAGGAGATAGAGGGCGTAGCTCCTGTACTCAGCCAGGGACCGTATCTCCTGAAGCAGTGCGCTAGACAGAAGACGAAGGGCGTAGCTTCTGAGGCGGTGAACTAGAGCCAGGGGCCGTATATCCTGGAGCGATGCGCTAGACATAAGACAGACGGGGTAGCTTCTAAGGCGGTACACTAAAGCCAGGGGCTGTATCTCCTGAAGCGATGCGCCGGGCAGAAGAGAGAGGGCGTAGCTTCTGAGTCGGTGAACCAAAACCAGGGGCCGTATCTCCTGAAGCGGTGCGCTAGGCAGAAGACAGAGGGCGTAGCTTCTGAGGCAGTGCATCAATGCCAGGAGCTATATCTTCTGAAGCGATGCGCTAGGCAGAAGATAGAGGGCGTCCCGTCTCCAGCGGAAATAATTCCGATTTTTCGCACTTTCACTCGGTTCTTCAGTGGCTGGGTCCATGGCGACGTCTGGGTGAGGCTCGGAGATGACTGGGCGCAGACACAATGTCAAACGCGTCTACTGCGTGGGCTCTAGGCCTCGGGCTCGGGTAGTCATCATCGGAAGCACGTGGAGATATAAGAGTATTTGACTAATAATATTTCAATAACAAGCGCCCATTAGCCAAAACTTATCTCCTACGGATCAGCAAATCATAAGTTCAACAAAATTTGTGGAGGCAACTATTATTTTATTAATAAAATAAACATATGGCAACGTAAATTCGCGCATTTGAATAACAGAACTTTTTTATCTCTTTCCGAAAAAGAATTTTTCGGGCATTGGCGAAAGATCGAAGCCTAGCATATCACAATATATAGAGTTTCTAACATTATTATTTGTAATTACAAATCAGTGGTAATATTCAAAGATGACTTTGAATCAAAACATTTTTTTCATTTTCACATTCTTTTAACTGATTGCCTGACGTTCACGATTGTATTTTACATGCTATACTCTAAAATTGAATGAGATGGGGTGAAAGCGGCCTACTGGAACTTCCCCCTTTTCATCTGTGGTCAATGGGGTAATCGTTCCACTTTGCATATTTATTCTTACACTAAGTGTATTGCCAGAACGATAAATATATGCATATATTCCAGCAAGATAGTTACTACTCTCCAATATTGCAAGGACATCACCAGCAAATGTTGATAATACAATGTGTTCTTCCTTTGGCATCGGCACATATTGATCCGTTTCTTCGAGCAATAAAATTGGTTTATCTGCAGGAAAAGTGTATTTTCGAAGTTCGAAACCTTGGTCTGGATTCTTCATGGAAGTAAGAAGAATATACTCAATTTGTTCAAGTCCATATACAGATCCGTCAGAAGAAGGAAGACTGGTAGGTCAAGCCGTGCACCTGGGAACAGGAGAAGTGGGCCTTGCGCGAAGAGAAGCCTCGTCATGAGAAGACCTGAGCCAATACATAAGCACAAAAGTTTCTGAATTCGCATAATGATTTTTATGATTATTTGTTTTTGATAATTTTGGAAATATTTTGTGATGTTTCAAGATCTTTTGAAATATTTTCGTAAAATTAATTTTTTCAAATAATTAATCAGTATTGATACCCCTAGACTGAATATTCAACTATTCAATTTTCGGTTAAAAATTTAACATTTAGGTTGAAAATTCAACTAGTTGGTTCAAAATTAGTCTTTTTCGTCCAATTCAACTGTTTTTATTTGAAATAAAACTTTTTTTAGTTTGAAAGTTCTACTATATATACTTAGTTAAAGGTGGAAATACTTTTTTAAAAATTCTTTTTTTTCTGAAGATTCAACACTTAAATTGAAAAATTGGCTTGAAATTTTAGGTTAAAAAATTATCATTTTTAGTTGAAAATTCAACTATATGGTTTAAAATAGGATGTATTTTGTTGAAAATTCTTATTTTTGGCTCGAAAATTGAAGTTTTTTTCAAAAAATTAAACTATTAGGTTGAAAATGTATGTCTTTTGTTAAAAATTTAACTTTTCTCTTGGAAATTCGTTTTTTCATGAGTAAACATTGATTTTTTGACTGAAAAATTAACTATTCCATTTTTGGTTCGGAATTGATCTTTTTGGGTTGAATTCAACTGTATCTAATTTAAAATTGAAATCTTTTTTGGTTTAACTATAAATAACTATATGATGAATTTTCTTTGAGAGTTCATATTCTTTAGTCTTTATGGGTTGAAAATTAAACTACTTTGGTGTAAAATTCAACTATCTGGTTGAAAATAATTTCTTGTTTGTTTAAAATTCTTTGAATTTTTATGTCGAAATGAATCCTTTTGATTGAAAATTCAACTATTTTGTTGAAAATTATTTTTGTTGTTGTTGAGAATTTAAATAATTGGTTCACAGTGGAATTGCTTGATTAAAATTTCATTTTGTTGGTTAAAGATTCATAAATTATGTTTAAAACTCATCTTTTTGATTTAAAATTGATCTCTTCTATTTGAAAATGCAAGTATTTGGTTGAAAATTTGTCTATTTTTGTCGAAAAAAGATTTTTTTTAAATTCTTTTTCTTTTTTGGTAGAAAGCTAATGACTTTTCATTTAAAAGTCCACTATTATAATTTTGGTTCAGAACTATCTTTAACTTCAAATTATTTAAAAAAACCGAAAAAAATTTCTCATGTCTATAAAGAAAAAGCTAAGAATATCAAAATAACAAAAAAAATTATCAAGAATAACAAGGATATTTTAATTACTCGTGCCAATGTAAAATCACTATTTACTAATATACCCTTAAAATTGGTTCTCTCTGGTATCGATAAGAGATGGTGTCACATTAAAAACTTCGATATCAGGTATTCTTACTAAAATTGTCTTACAATATCTCGAATTAGATTTTTTTTCAAATTTAAAGGTCAATATCCATTCTTTTTATAGATATGTTGATGACACTTTTCTTATTGTTCAAAAATAAGAAATTGAAAAAATTGTTTCTTGTTTAAATAGCTATCACGAAAGGTTAAAATTCACACTTTAAAATATTTTTTTTTAAATCTTTTTCTAGAAATCATGAATTTTATTTAAATTCTAAATTCTTCATCACAATGTAATAATTACTAAAAATGTTTTTTTTTTTCAGAATACTAATCTCAATTTTTTCTATATAATTGACTCTTTTATTCACGAAGCCTTTAGCTTTCAAATTTCCACGATGTCAGATCTAATTTGCTTTGTTCTTGAAGGAAACTCTCCTTTCTTTTTCTTTTTTCGAAAAAATTTTACTATTGTAACTGAACTTCACAATTCTACCTAATGGTAAGTCAATTTCGATGTTAGAAAATTATGTTTTAAAACACTTTTACTTTTTATCTAATTTCTTATGTAATTCTGTCAATACACTTAACCATGGATTTCTGATGAGGTTACTATGACTAGTGACAAAACGTCAAATTTGTATTAAATATTATTCAGTCTGGAAGTGTTGTTAATTTTCTCCTATATATTTCATCCTAGACGTTAAAACATTATTGAGGATTTCCAATCTTTCCTCTATCTATCTAATTTTACAAAAGTTATATCTTGTGCAATATCAATCATGAAGATAGTGAAAAATATAGGTCCTAAATGTGAGCCTTGAGGAGGGAAAAATTAGGGCATTTTTTCAATGAAGTTTTGCGGTAACCCTGATATAATATTTCTGTTAGTAATTTATCTGTCCAGAATTTATATTTATATTTATTTTTTTTGCAGTGTCTTCCTTCTGACGATTACCTTTTCAGTTATATAAATTTTATTATTTGTTTTTAAGATTGACGATTTTGATAAAAAAATCATCCTTTTTGGTTTAAAATTCGTAGAAAATTTACTGCTTTAAAACTCATATTTTTTTATTCAAAAGTCTTCTAAAATCTTTTTTTTTTTTTTTTGAAACTGCAAATATTTTGCATGCAAATTTTGGTTGAACCAATTTGTTCAGATATCATTTTTTTGTTGAAGAGATTCATATTTTTAGTTGAAAATTCATCTTTTTGGTTGAATGATTAACCATATTGTTAAAAACTAATCTCTTTTTCGAAAATTCAACGACGTGAGTAAAAGTTGAACTACTTCGTTGAAATTTTTTTTTCTGAAGTTTTATCTTGAAATAGTAAAAATGATTGTTTAAACAAAGTATTATTGTATATAGCTAACTTCTTCTATATCCATACTAGATAGTTGCGGTTTTTTCCTGAATTTTGTAACTTGTGACCATTTTCCAATTTGATTGAAGTAATAATTATATCAAGTTACCGAAAATAATTGTTTAAATGATTATTATTCTTGTCAATAATATTCTCTTTGCTTGATAGTGGAAAGTTGCGGTTTTTTCTGAAATTTTTAACTCTTTGTCTATCATTCACTTGGAGCGACTTGATAATTATTTAAGTTGAGCGGAAATAATTTCTTCAACAAATTATTATTGTTGATAACTATCTGCATCTATAATAATGCCAGATAGTTGCGGTTTTTTCTGAAATTTCAAACTTTTTCCCTAGTTTTCACTTATTTAGGTAATAATTATTGCAATTTAATAAAAATAGTTGTTTGAACAATTTATCATTGCTCATTACTATTTTCGCTCAGATAAGTTCTTGAAAGTTGCGGGCCCTAAAGTATCTTTTGCGTACAAAAAAAAAGAGCTGTAGCAAATTATTTTTGAAAAGTTTGTCAAATAATTGCAATTTTCTATTTAAAATATAGAAAATATACTACCGTCATAATTTTACAAATCGAAAAAAGAATTCAGTTGAAAAGTAGCGCATGTCATTTAAAGAGTCTAACAAATTTTTAATTTTTTCATGAGTTGTCAAATCAATTCCATGTTTACAATATTTTTAAAATTATTGTATACAGTTGGTAATATTGTTTTCAAGAAAACCCAGAAGGATGTGAAAACAACTTTTCGGGGTTTCGCCGAAGCCGTACTCAACCTGCGAACACGAGGAAAGGACGGTCGTAGAAAAATAATAGGATGACAAAGGATTTTATCAAATTTTCCAGGATTTCTCTGTTTTCGAAGGATTTTAAGGGCTCGAAAGGTTTTTGAATACATATCAAAGATGTTGAGAAGTATCAGCAGATATAATAAAATTTCACAAGATTTCATTTCCAATTCATCCTGAATTCGTATACATTTTTTTAATCCTGCAGAATTTTCGGGATTTTTTTTAATTTTTGTGAATTCTTAAAAATGCAGGTAATTCTACGTAATTCAATGTATTTTTTCTATCTCTTTTAAGTTTATGTTTAATTCATCTTGACGTCGGCACTTCATCAAATTCTATCGAATTTCCTAGAATTTTTCTAAACTCATTTCAAACATACTGAATTCAATGCATTTTTTCATATTTTTTAGTTCTCTTTAGATTTCTTGAATTTTATTTATTGAATTGAAATTTATATACTCATGTACATGTTATAACGAACAAATCACAATTTATTTCAGAAATAACATTTCTTTTAATTTGTAAAATAAAAAAGTTCATTACAGCAATATAATTTACAAATAAGTTAAGTGTTAAACAGATTTAAGAGCCAATTGTATTTCGCGTCTCCTCCTCAAGATAAAATGGTAGTCCCGTACTTCCGGCCAGTCCAGCGACGATTTTTTCATGTATTAGTAGAAAATTAATCCTCTTGGTTTAAAATTTAACTATTTGATAGAAAATATATGTATTTTGTTAACAATTAGTATTTTTTGGTAGACATTTTTTTTATTTTGGTCAAAAACGTAACTTCATAGTTAAAAATTAATCTGTTTTAGTTGAAGATTTAAATAGTTTGTTGAAAATTCGCCTTTTTTGGTTGTATTCAACTGTTTTTAATTCAAAATTAAAATCTGTTTTGGTTTAAATATCAACTATAACATTTTTAGCTTGAAAATTCAAGAATATGATAGAAAATTTAACTGTTTTGTGATAAATTTATGTAATTTGTTGAGAATTCATCTTTTTGATTCAAAATGTAAATATCTGGTATGAGGCCTGTAATAGTAACACCTTTTCTTTAGCAAGTTTTTCAGTCATTTTTGTGTTAAAAATTATTTTTTTAGCTGGCTTTGAAAACTGGTGGCAAAAAAATTATAGTGTAAAAAACTCAAATACACAGTTTGCTAACATATAAAACCGAACCACAGTAAAAATTATAATTAATATATTCGGGTTAAAAATTCGACTCTTGTAGAAAATTCTTTTGTTTATTTCTTGTCTAAAAAACCTTTTTTGGTTGAAAATTCAATCAATATTTGAATATTGAGATAGGAATAGTAGACTATAAATGGCTAACGTCAGATATAATTACTTATATATTCGTGGGCCTGATTAAAATTAAAATATCAAAAATGAATAATAATGAGTTTAAAGTTGGATTGAATTGTTAAAAACGAATTTTTTTGGTTGATCGTTCATCATTTTAATTAAAAATTTATCTTCTTCGTTGAAAATTCGTCTTTTTTGCTAAAAAATTAATCTTTATGGTTGAAAATTCATGTTTTAAAAAAAATTCAACTATTTGGTTGAAAATTCAACGGCTATGTTGAAAATTCGTCTTTTTGGATAAATTAAACTGTTTTTAATTGAATATTAACATCCTTTTCGATAGAAATATCAATTATCATAGGATTACTCTGGATTACATAAAACTATGGTGAATTACTTCGCCTAAACTAGACTCACGCGAATTTTTAAACAAGAAAAGATTAATTTTGAACAAAATTGTTAAATTTTTAACAAAATAGATGGACCTTCAACCCGAAATTCAAATTTGCAACCAATTTTTTACAGAAAAACACGAATTTTCAACAAAAAATATAAATATATGTATATGTGTATTCAGTGAATTCCGTTATTTAAAAAAAAAACCATAGTTTTCAAGAAAATAGTAGAATATTTGAATCAAAAAGATAAATTTTTAACTAAATAGTTAAATTTGTAATTCAAGGAGATGAATTTTCAACCAAAAATAGAAAAGTTCAAATTTCCGTAAAAAATTAGTTAGTAAGCAAAAAACAAATGAGTTTTCAAGAAAATAGTTAACTTTTTAACCGAAGAGATGAATTTCCATATAAAATAAAAAATCGTCAACCAAAAAAAAAAAAAAATACTTTTCAACACAATTGTTCAATTTTCTACAAAGTTGATTAGTTTTTATCTGAAAGTAATGAATTCTCAACAAAACAGTTGACTTTTAATTCAAAAGGATACTTTTTAACAAAACTGTGTAATTTTTAACAAATTGAGAATTATTTTCAACCAAGTAGTTTAATTTTTAAACCAAAAGCGGGATTTTCCAACCACGAAGAATAATTTCCTTTTGGAAAAGACGAAATTCCAACAAAATACATGAACTTTCAACCTAATGGTTGAATTTTCAACTAAAAATTTTTTTTATTTTTTCCAAAAAAGAAAAGACGGAAAAGAATTTCCAACTAAAAGGATGCATCTCCCATCCAAAAATTAATTTTTAGTGAAGTAGATCAACTTAAAAAAAGTAACTGAATTATCAACCAAAGAAATTACTTTTAACCAAGAAGATTGATTTTCTACCAAAAAAGACGAATTTTCAACAAAATAGATGAATTTTCAACTAAAAAGGATAAATTCTTAACCAAGCGTGGACAAACAATAAATAAATAAAGTACTTCAAGTAGTTTTTCTGAATTATAATAGAAAATTTTGTTATATTCGTTGCAAATTAATTTTTTTTTTAGTTAAAAATTCAACTACTTGCAGTTAAAAGTTAAACTCTTTTGTTAAAAATTAATTTTGTTTGTTTGAAGATTTATCATTTTAATTGAAAATTCATCTCTTTTTGAAAATGTAACTACTTTGTTGAAAATTATGTTTTTAACTGAAAATGTAACTATTCCAGTAGAAAATTTAACTATTTTGCTGAAAATCCGTTTTTTAATTAAGAATTAGATTTTTAACGAAAAGTTCAATTATTCTATTTTGGGTTAAAAATTTATCTGTTTTGGATGAAAATTCAACTATTTGGTTGAAAATTGATATATTCTTTTTAAAATTAAAATATTTGTCCGAAAATTGATGTACTTTGTGCAAAATTCGTATTTTTTGTAGAAAATTAATCGATTAAAAATTCATCTTTTTGGTAGGTATAAATGTACATATTCCAGATGAAGATTCATAATTTCAGTTGAAAATTCATCAGTTTGGTTGAAAATTCATTTCTCCAACTGAAAATTTCATTGTTACGTTTTTGGTTGAAAATAGATATTTTCTAGTTTAAAATTCAACAATTTGGCTGAAAATTTGTCTTTTTTCATTGAAAATTCAACTATTTCGTAAAAAATTCACGTATTTTGTTAAAAAATCTATTTTTTTGTAGAAAATGATCTTTTTCTTTGAAAGTTTTTTTTTTTTTAATTTTGTTTAAAACTTTGTTTAAAAATTCTTTTCGGTTAAAAATTCAAGTATTCCAGTTGAAAATTTATCATTTTAGTTGAAAATTCATCTTTTAGGTTGGAAATAAAATTACTTGGTTGAAGTTAAACTCTTTTGATAAAAATGAATTTTTTTGGCTGAAGATTCATCATTTAAATTGAAGATTCATCTCTTTAATTTGAAAATTTCACTATTTTGTTAAAAGTTATATTTTTTTTTATTTTGAACACAATAGTTGAATTTTCAACCGAAAAATTAAAGTTTTCATTCTAAAAAGACAACTTTTTTTTAGAAAACAGTTGACTTTTAAACCAGAAAAGATGAATTTTCATCGAAAAAAGTTCATTTTCAACCAAGGAAGACAATTCTTTGACCAAACATTGAATTTACAAAAAAAAAAATCATTTTAGACCAAACCATTGCATTTAGAGCCAATAGTTCAACTTTCCAGAAAAAGAGACGAATTTTGAACACAAAAATAGTTGAATTTTCTACCAAAAAAGGTTAATTTTTTATTGAAAGAGATCAATTTTCAACTAAAAAATTAAATTTTTCAATCCAAAAAGACAATTTTTTTAGAAAACAGATGAGTTTTACCCCGAGAAGATGAATTGTTAATAAAAAAGTTCATTTTCAAAAAAAAAAAAAAATTTTCAACCAAAGAGTTGCATTAAGGAAAAAAAAATTTAGACAAAATAATTGCATTTTGAACTAATAGGTCAATTTTTAAGCAAACGAGACGAATTTGAACAAAATAGTTGAATTTACAACCAAAAAATTTGAGTTTTCAATCTAAAAAGACCAATTTTTTTCTGAAACAGTTGACTTTTAAACCCGAAAAGGTAAATTTTCATCAAAAAAGTTCATTTTCAACCAAGGAGGACAATTCTTTGACCAAAAATTTAATTAAAAAAAAAAAAAAAAATCATTTTAGTCCAAACAATTTAATTTAGAAGCAATAGTTCAACTTTCCAGAAAAAGAGACGAATTTTGAACAAAATAGTTGAATTTTTTACCAAAAACGTTCATTTTTTACTAAAGGAGATCAATTTTCAAGAAAAGAGTTAATTTTTCAATCCAAAAAGACAATTTTTTTTAGAAAACAGTTGACTTTTACACCAGAAAAGATGAATTTTCAAGAAATAAGTTCATTTTCAACCAGGGAATATGAGTTTTCAACCAAACAGTTGAATTTTCAAAAGATAAATCATTTTAAACCAAGCAGATGAGGAAGCGACAATAATACAGCCGCGGAAAGCAGGCACCTTTTGAGAGATGATCACGATTTCAGAACAAGGAGGAACGTTAACATGCAAGTTCCTCCTAAGCTTCAAGATCTGGCTGGAATGGATGCCTTCCTTCGTGGAGAAATCTCACAAGAGTCCGACCTCTGGACTATCAATTGCTCAGTTTATGGTGCTGCGAGAGCTTTGGCTGATTCAAATCAAAGGCTTAAACCGATGATGGATCAAAAGACCAAAAGACGCTTGCATGATTGACTACATAACATCTGGTAGACCATTCACGGAAAGGTTTTGAACGTTCGCCCAAGAACTGAGGATCTTGAATCACACACTGATCAAGTCAAAGCTGCTGACAAGCAAGCAGCATATTGTTGACAAAATACGGCTGCTATCTGACGCAAGGAGGAGAATACAGAAGGGGGAGAAATGGATCAGGGAGAATCAAAAGTTTCTCGCTGACGCATCTTGCCTCTTCAGTGATCACCCAGTTTCTGTAAAAAATCCACCCAAGCCCAATGAGGTAGACTTTTTGGAGAGAGAGGTATATAAGATCCCGAAAACACTGAAGTTGAAAGAAGATACTGACAATATCATCCACTTCAAGGAATTTTGCGACAACGACATAAAATCTGAGGAGGAATGTCCATCAATCACTGCCGAAGAGGTGGAAAAAGCACTTAGAGGCACGAATAACTACTCTGGTGCTGGACCAGATTATATCAAGAACTTCTCGTGGAAGAAGTTTACTTCTACACGCCAACATTTGGCCCGCATATTCACCTCATATATGAAGTCGGAGACGCCCGATCCGCAGTGGCTGGTGATAGGAGGCACTATACTCCTACCAAAAAAAGGCAACTTGTCCAACACAGAGAATTACAGGCCAATAACTTATTTGAACACACTGTATAATATCTGCACAGCTGTCCTAAACAACAGAATTGTTTGGCGAATTGAGCCTGTGTGGCGTGACATGTACGACAGATTAATCTTTTTTGTTTAAAATTCGATCATTTGGTTGAAAGTTAATCATTGTAAGTTGAAAATTCAACAATTTGGTTGAAAATTCAACTATTTGGTTAAACATTTAATTATTTTATTGGAAATTAAATTTAAATTAGCTCAAAAATAGATAACTCAGTCAAATTTCCCCCAATTATATTTTTTTTTAATTTTGATTAAAGCTTAAAAAATGAGAAGGTTTAAAATATTTCCCATTGTAGCGTCGTGATTTTTCACTGCCATAAAAGAAGAATCACCAAGAAACGGGTTTTTGAC